>OY740800.1:34751970-35955363 GCA_963514005.1 Raja brachyura | reverse complement strand
CACCACAACAAAGGCAAGGTACGTCAGACGACTTTTGCCAGGCCAAGCGAACATTGTTCTCTTCATTTTCCAGACTAAATTCTCCACCGCCCTGTTATGTTTTTACAATGTCAATGTCTGCAAGGCATTGTGGCAATTTGTGCTTCAGCTCCTCAATGAGCAGATTGCAGAACCAGTGCCATTGTACTCCTGGTCCACATTTACCCATTCTCCTCACTCCAAGTAAGATTGCGAAAATTCAATTTAATTTTTGTAGCGATCATAATTTTGTCCGTTTTGGAATTGGCCATATTTCTGCCCATCTCCCAGAACATCACTCTTGTTCTTTGTTCTTAAAGCATATCAACGATCCTGGAGCAGATAATTATAACATCAGGACTAGACTGGTGCCCATATTAACTAGATTAAAAAAAAAAAAAAAAAATTGTGTACACAAGAGACTGTAAATGCTGGAATCTTGAGCAAAGCATAAAGCCATGGAGGAACTCAGTGGGTCAGGCAGCATTGGAGAGAGAACAGACAGGCGACCATTTGGATCACTACCCTTCTTTTAGACAGATTCAAACACAAATTGTTATTGCTTAATGCTCTTTTGGATGCACCCGATTCAGATTTGTGGTCGTCTTTGAAGTTTCTTTTTTTTTTTTTTAAAGAGAAAAATAGAAGTATAATTAACGTCAAACACATTTTGCAATGGCCACGTTGGCCAGAAGCTTGAGACACCCAAATTGTGACCGGCTTTAGCCCGAAACGTCGCCCATTTCCTTCGCTCCATAGATGCTGCCGCACACGCTGAGTATCTCCAGCATTTTTGTCTACCCAAATTATAATATACGAGTCATGTCCAATTTAAAACATTGTCTGTTTTTTACAGTGACACAAGAGGCGGCACAGTTGCGCAGCGGTAGAGTGCGTAGGAAGGAATTGCCGTTGCTGGTTTAAATCGAAGATAGACACAAAATGCTGGAGCCGGCCAGACAGCATCTCTGGAGAGAAGGAACGGGAGATGTTTTGGATCAAGACTCTTCTTCAGACTGATGTCAGGGGAGTGGGCGGTACAGAGATAAGGAAGTGTATAGATAAGGAAGTGTAAGGTGTGAAAACAGGACAAAGGGAATGGAGATCAAGGAAAATGTAGATTAGATCATTGTTAGTTGCGAGAAGGTAACAACAAAGTAAACAGAGATAAAATGAGAATCGCAGCCTTACAAGCACCAAAGACCGGGGTTCGATCCCGACTGTGGGTGCCGTCTGTACATTCTCCCCTAGACGTGCATGGATTTTCTACGGGATCTTCGGTCTTCTCCCACATTCCAAAGACGTAGGCCGATCGGCTTCGGTAAAATTGTGTAGGATAGTGTTAATGCGCAGCGATCGCGGATTGGCACGGACTCGGTGGGGGGTAAGGTCTGTTTCCGCTCTGTATCGCTAAAATTAAAACCAAACACTTGAAGAGAGACTGCAGATGCTGGTACTAGGATTAAAAAGCACAAGGGGCTGGAGGAACTCAGCCGGTCACACAGATACAACAGGTCAAACTGCACCTGTACAACCCACCGAGTTCCTCCAAGTTTCATTTTTCGCTTTTTATTTTTAAATGTTTTATTCATACTTCTGAAAATGAAGGATGTCATCAGAATATTTCCTTCATTGACTGGGAACAAGACTAGGAGATGGCAGGGGTGGAGTTGCTGGCTGTTATCACTTTAAACCAAACCAAAAGATTATGTGTGGCGAAGGATTAATTTGCACAGACAGTCCTTGAAGCTTTTCAACATTTTAAGTGGATGTCAATGACCCATACTGCAGGTTTTATTTTCAAGGGCTTTAACATTCAAAGGCTTGTTTTACAATAAAACCACTTGCCATATGGTCATCTGCCCGTGACCCGCTCACAATCGGTGGATTAAGGCACAGGAATAAAGCTAAGCATGCAGCTGGCTTGAAGACCACCAACACAGCAACTGCATCCATCTCCCTCCCCGCCACAGAGAAGGTGGAGGTGCAGGGAGCTCGAGCCCACAATACAACTGCTGGTTGGTGAGACAGCATCTATGGAGAGAAGGAATAGGTGGCGGTTCAGGTCGAGACTTCAGTCTGAAGAAGGGTCTCGACCCCAAACGTCGCCTATTCCTTCTCTCCATAGGTGCTGCCTCACCCGCTCAGTTTTTCCACCATTTTTTGTTTACCTTCGTTTTTTCCAGCATCTGCAGTTCCTTCTTAAACAGATATTTGTACATGGTGTACTAGTGTTGATCATTTTCTGATGTAGCAGAGGAAACATGTTGACCCTATGCAGAGAATCAGAGAATGTAATAGGTACAGCATTGACCGAGGCCATTTGGCCCAATATATCTGTACCTGCTCTACGCAGCAGCTATCCAGCTTCTGCTACTTCCCTGCCTACTCATCATTGCTCTGCAAATTTTGCCCCTTCAGATAGTTTAGGTTGGGGCACAGAAACAGGCATCGGCCCACCGAGTCAACGCGACTATCGATCACAAGTTTGCACAAGCTCCATGCTATTTCTCTCTTCCACACCTAACACACCAGGGGGAAATTTACAGAGGACCAATTAACCTACAAACCCGCACACGACAGAGGAAACTGGAGCACCCGGACGAAACCCACGCAGTCACAAGGAAGGTTACACAAAAAGCTGGAGAAACTCAGCGGGTGCAGCAGCATCTAAGGAGCGAAGGAGATAGGCGACGTTTCGGGTCGAGACCCTTCTTCAGACCCAAGGAATTGACCCAAGGGACTGACTTCTTCAGTCACAAGGAATACGTGCAAACTCCACACAGACAGAACCCGAGGACAGGATTAAACCTGTGTCTCTGTGAGGCAGCAGCTCTACCCCTGAGATCGACCCCTTCACACTTATTTTAATACTTATCATTCCAACACTACAGATGAAATTGCCTTCACTACAGCCCACAGGCGATATTTCCCTGAACCTTATTGTGTGACATGTTAAACTGTAGTGCCCCATCTGCTCTGCTTGGTGATTGCAAACAATGCGGACGCACACCATTCAGTGGGTACAAGCAACTCAGCGGGACAGACAGCATCTATGGACCTTTCTTCAGGGTCTCGACCCAAAATATCACCTATTCCTTCTCTCTAGAGATGCTGCCTGTCCCGCTGAGTTACACCAGCATTGTGCGTCTATCTTCGGTGTAAACCAGCTTCTGCATTTCCTTCCTTCACAACATTTCCTCATGTCCCTTTTGTTCCTGTAGCGAGTCACCTTCCGTCTAAGTCGCAACCACTCTGCACCTTTCATGATTTTAAATCCCTCTTCTCTGCCTCCCTTGCTTCGGGTTAATCAATCCCTGCTTCTCCAATCTGACCAAATAATTGATGTGCTTCACACCATGACACTGCTTCAGTAAATCACTTCTGCATCGTCTTCACAGCCCCTACATATTCCCCTCATGTACAAAGCTTAGAGGTGGACACAATACTCCAACTGTGAGCAAAACCAATGTTTTCTGAGGGTTCACTTTCACTTCCGTTCATGCCTGTATCCACACTGCTCGCTCGGTTTAAGCCTCCCTGCACCTTGCAAACCTCTGCAATGTCAACCTTGTCACACTCGAGGTAAAGTAATGCTCATTTTGGTTGGAGATACAGCGTGGAAAGCAGGCCCTTTGGCCCACCGGGTACACGCCGACCAGCGATCCCCATACACTAGCACTATCCTGCACACTCGGGAAAATTTACAATCTTTACCACGGCCAATTAACCTACAAACCTGAACGTTTTTGGAGTGTAGAGCAAAAAAAAAAATTGGAGGACCAGGGCAAAATGCAAGCGGTAAAGGGGGAAGAATGTTCGAACTCCGTACAGACAGCACCTGCAGTCGGGATCGAACCTGGGTCTCTGGTGCTGCATCACTGTGCTACCCCGCGATTTAAGAAACCTACTTCAAAGCAGCAGATGGAGATTTTACCGAATTAAATGAAAGAACTTTGGGGCTGTACAGTGGCACAGCTGGCAGAACCGCTGCCACGAGCGCCAGAGACCCCACCTCAATCCTGACCTGTGGTGCTGTCTGCGTGGAGTTTGCACTTTCTCCCCGTGACCCCGTGGATACTCTCTGGATGCTCCGGTTTCCTCGAACATCACAAAGACGTGCAGGTTTGTAGGTTAATTGGCCCTCTGCAAGAATGGCCCCGAGAGTGTCGGGAGTGGGCGGGAAAGCGGGATAACATGGATCCAACGCAAACGGGCGATCAATTGCCTTGTTTGGCTGATGGGCCCGGTTACAGGCGGTGTCTCTCACCTAAACTTAAACTTCCCCCCCCCCCCCCCCCCCCCCCACAACTCGCGCTGAAAACCGCAGAGGGGAGAAATCCGTCTGCAAACAGGGCCCAGGGATGTCTGGAAAATACAGCCCGAGAGCATCTCAACTAACAATTATCATTGTGGCTGGAAAGCACGCTGCAATTTAATGAGCATTAAGGCTGTGTAATTGTATATATTTTCCACCAGTATTTAGCTGTGTTAACATGCTGTCTTGTGCTGGCAGTTTTGCTGAGGTGTCAGTTTGTGTCATACAATTAATTGGTTGTGCCTGCCTTGGATGTGCTGCAATGCAAGTCTTTGCTCAGAAATGCTCAAACTTGGCAGTTAAATGGATGCAGTCCAACCACAGAAATGAGGGGGGGAATCTTAATTACAGTTATGCATCTGTTTGAATACGCAACTGAAGGGTACCAAAGAGTACAATTCCCAACCCCAGCCGCACCTACACTCATTTGTGGAAAAGATTTAAACTCAATATCAAATCAAGGTAAAAAAAAAGAATCAGATTTGAAGAATGGTTCACTGTTGGCTGCGGGCTGGGTGATAACGAGTTCCACAGACACTGAAACCCAACAGGACAACAGTGAGGCTAGTACGACGACAAGGATGGGTGAGGGACACAGAAAGAGGGGGAGGGGATGCAATGTTTACTTGTAGTTGGTACCGCTGGGTTGTGAGCTGCCCAAGCAAAATAGGAGGTACTGTCCCGAGGGTCTCGACACAAAACGTCACCTATTCCTGTTCTCCAGGGATGCTGCCTGACCCTTAGATTTACTCCAGCTTTTTGTGACTGTCTTAACTTTGTCCCGCATTTGCAGTTCCTCCCTGCGCATAGAATCAGGTTTATTCAGGAATGAGGTCCAACATAATACCCAGCCGACAGTCTGCTGAAACACAATGAAAGTCTTTACTCCAGCACCTTATTAAGCAGATATGATACCCTAGTCCACTGTCAAACAACATTCAAAACCCAGATGAACGCTGTTATTAATCCTGCGTAGTTTGAGTTAGTAGCAGGCCAACATGACTGTGCGGTTAAATATCTGCAGGCTATTTTCATTTGCATCAGCAGCTCAAGCTTGCGATGTATTCGCATTTCATCTTGGGTGAAATTTTGGCTCTGAATTATTTTTTTTTGTGAAAATGTGATCAATTTAAAAAAAGATAGCGTCTCTTCTGCGAGCTGAACTCAGCCGAACAGTCAAAATCATCCTTGAAATGGATAAATCACTGGCGTTCAAACCAGGGGGAGGGTTTGGAAATCTCCTTCAATATCATGCCCTTCAGAAATCCATCTGGCTCAGTTATTATGGACCCAACAGGCATGAATTTGACATTAGAATTAGATGCCTTTTGGGAAAAGGTCAGTATACTGCTTTAAAAAATATATATATCGTGGAGGGAGAGGAGGCAGGTTTTCAGGGGAGGTACAGGTATGTGCAGAACAGTGTTCTTGGTGATAAAATACCAATGCTTTTTCTTTCAAAGGAATTTAACTTCTTTAAATCACCCACTTGTCCTAGCTCTTTATTAGTAATTGTTGCATTTCTAGATCCCTCCTCCCATCTACTTAAGCCTTGTAAGTTTAGTTTATTATTATCACGTGTACCAAAGTACAGTGGAAAGCTTTTGTTGCGTGATAGCCAGTCAACGGAAAGACTATGCACACACAATCGCAATAAAACCACCCACAGTGCACAGATGCAGGATACAAGGAAGCAACCAAAATAGACACAAAGTGCTGGAGCCATTCAGCGGGTCAGGCAGCATCGCTGGAGGAGAAAAAAAAGGATGGGTGATGTTTCCGGTCGCGACCCTTCTTCAGGCTGAAAGCAGAGGGGAGGGAACCGGAGACAAGAAAAGGCCAGAGCAAAGCAGGGCCAGCAACAGATGACCAAGGGTGGAGCCCACAAAGGCCCCGTGCAGGCTGGGGAAGGGGTGGTAAGAAAGGGATACAAGGAACGCGAACATTGGAACTAGCAGGACAACTAGGGCGGGGGAGGGAGGAGGGACTGCAGGGGTTACTTGAAATGAGAGAAGTCAACGTTCATGCCGCTGAGAATAAAAGGGATACAATTTAGTGCAAGAGAAAGTCTAAAAAAGTCTGATTAAAAATATCAATGGTGTACTACAGAGAGAGGTCCATTCTCCGTCTGATCCTGGCTGCTCAGCAATTAGGGCCCCAATGTCTGTGGGCGCGAGCATTTGACTCGGCCACATCTGCGCCAATGAGCCAAGTGCGGCAAGAGCAAATGAAGTATAGAAACATAGAAAATAGGTGCAGGAGTAGGCCGTTCGGCCCTTCGAGCCTGCACCACCATTCAATATGATCATGGCTGATCATCCAACTTAGTATCCCTTACCTGCCTTCTCTCCACACCCCCTGATCCCTTTAGCCACAAGGGCCACATCTAACTCCCTCTTAAATATAGCCAATAAACTGGCCTCAACTACCTTCTGTGGCAACAAATTCCACAGATTCACCTCTCTGTGTGAAATATGTTTTCCCATCTCGGTCCAAAAAGATTTCCCTCTTATCCTTAAACTGTGACCCCTTGTCCTGGACTTCCCCAACATCGGGAACAATCTACCTGCATCTAGCCTGTCCAACTCCTTAAGCAACCCTACCCCAGCCCCCTCTCCTCCTCCCCCCCCCCCCCCCCCTATGCACACCTTTATCATCAGTTAACGACCGGGTAGGTTTGCCGAGCAAACACGGAGAGCGTCTAGCGACCCAGGAGAAAAACAGAGACAGATGGCACAGAGACCTGTGCAGACTTCTGCAAATCAATCTGCAATGTTTACTGTAGGTCCAATTGAAACCTCCAGCATTCAGAACAAAGCACGCAGCTATCAAGCACTGCACTCCAAATCCAAACTCACAACCCAGGCAAAAAGCTGGGTTCAATACAGCTGCATTTAGGCATCAGATTTTAAAACAAAGTTAAGCAGGCTGATAAAGACCAGTGCCTTTGTCTTAGATTGCCGCTTTATAAGATGCTTTGTGAATCACCCAGTATTCAAATACAGTACACCAGTCAAATAATTCACTTCACTGCAATGATAACTTGCATTGACATGGTGCCTGCTCAGGCTGCTACAGTACAGATGAACAGATTTGAGTCTTACCCCAACCCTGGGTGATGTATGTGTTTAGACACATTCTCCCAGTAACTAAGTTCACTCTGAATCCTTTGCGCTTCCTCCCACATGGGCAGCATGGCGGTGCAGCAGTAGAGCTGTATTTGCCGTACAGCACCAGAAACCCAGGTTCGATCCCGACTACGGGCGCTTGTCTGTACGTTCTCCCCATGGGTTTTCTCTGGGATCTTCGGTTTCCTCCCACACTCCTAAGGCACACTCCTAATACAAAAGGCTTTGTATAACTGTGTATTATCCCCGTGTATGTAGGATGGCATTAGTGTGCGGGGAAAATCGCTGGTTGGCGTGGACTCGGTGAGCTGAAGGGCCTGTGTCCGTGCTGAACTAAATTAATCCCCAAGATTATTTACCCACTGGTAATTACCCCTAGTGTAGGTTATGGTCTGGAAATTTAAAGGGGAGTCTCCGAGAGAGAATAGGTTACAGGGAAATAAGTGGGAGATTGGGATTGAGGGGATTTTTTTTGTTTAACACTGACATAGACTTTTAAGTTTAGGTTTATTATTGGCACGAATACCGAGTTATAGTGGAAAGCTTTGTTTTGCATCCGATCCAACAGATCAGATATACTGTACATAAATACAATCAAGGCAAACTCAATGTGCAATAGGTAGAGCAAAGGAGAAGATACAATGTGCAGAATATAGTTCTCAGCATTGCAGCACATGACTTGCATGGACAGTCCAATGTCCACAATTACTATTACAATGTTTAAGAAACGTTTAGACAAATACGTGGATGGAAAAGGTTTAGTGGGATATGGGCCAGACACGGGCAGGAGTGACTAGTGTAGATGGGACATGTTGGTCCGTGTGGGCAAGCTGGGCCGAAGGGCCTGTTCACGCGCTGTATGACTGTGACAATGGCAAATCAGACAGTACCTTGCTTATGGAAGTATCCTTCAGAAGTTTGATAACAAAGGGGAAGAAACTGTTCCAGACTCTGGCAGTGTGCACTTTCAAGCTTCTGTATCTTCTGCCAGACGGCTGCATGGAGGAGGAGGAGAAGTGGCCCGGGTGTGGGACTAGACCTTGATTATGTTGGCTACTTTTCAGGGCCTAAAATGGCCTCCTCCTATTGCACGAGGAAATAGAGAACTTCACTCGGGAACATGCGTGATTTAAAATTTAAAAAAACTGGGTCAAGGAGACGGTTGTGACAGAAGATAGATACAAACGCTGGAGAAGCTCAACGAGTCAGACAGCATCTCTGGAGAAAAGGAAGAGGTGACATTTCAATGTCGGAACCTTTACGGTCCTGAGGAGTTTGAGACAGGAGCCAGTAAGCCGTTCACTTACACATTTTCTTGTGGGCACTTTCCTCCACAAGGCACCACTTTCCTAGGATGCGTTCAGCGAGTCACGCCCCATTCAGAAGCCGATCAGTTTACAGGCTACTTGCAGCCATAATACTGTCACCAGGTAATGTGGTCTCCTGGTTGAACACTGGAGCCCCAGCTGAGCAGAGATCTCCAACATGGTGCAACATGGGAGTTGGGTGGGTTGTTGGCGGGGGGGGGGGGTGGGGAAAGGAAGGAAGTGATTAGTTTAGTTATACAGCACGGAAACATGCCCTTTGGCCCACCGAGTCTGTGCCGACCAGCGATCCCTGCACACTAACATTATCTTACTCACCATGGGCAATTTACAATTTTTACCAAAGCCAATTGACCTACAAACCTGTACGTCTTTGGAACACGAGGAAGCCCGAGCACCTGATGAAAACCACATGGTCACAGGAAGAACGTTCAAACTCCATGCAGACAGCACGCATAGACAGAATCCATCTCACGTCTCAGCTCCACTCGTAACTCTGCCGCTGCGCCACCGTGTCCTTGCAGAGACCAAAATGCTGAAAGGTGGCATGAAGGCATCAGTCTTGCACGTCGGCCATTCCATCAAAGGGCTCTGTTGTGTGAAGGGCAGACGCAGGCTTCTCCCCGACATCTCCCCTGCTTGGTGCTCACACCAGCCTCACATACAAAGCCGTAAATCCAGGGACAATAACTGTCCGAAGACTGAAGGGAAATGGGGCCGGGGCTTGACCTCAATTCGGTGAGTATGTACAAAGGTTGCGCATGATAAACCCGCAACCAGCAATGACTCTCAGTGGCCGTGCCCTCTCCACGCACCCTTCACCTCAACCGCATCAGGAAAAAGATCATGAAGCACGCTTTCACCACCGTTATTTGCTGCAGCTATTATAGGCACTGGTGCTGGCTATGAAAATAAATGTCCCCAATCAATTTACAGCCATTTTGGGGGTTTGGGACAGCCATTTTGGGGGATGGGGGGGGGGGAGGGGAGGGGGGTGCAGAAAATGGGCAATATGCATCAGCCAAAAATTGTTCCAACCCAGTGCTTTCTCTCCAGTTGTCTGGCTATTAATCAGACCAGGAGACACAAACACGTGAACATATACGGTCAACATCTTATCACACACTGGTACAAAGATATGTTTGAGGAAAATACCCTTAGAACAGCACATCACATTTCACTGGCAAACATCCTTTCATCTCTCTCTCCGTCTCTCGAGAACTTTAGAGATACAGCATGGAAACAGGTCTCTCAGCCCACCAAGTTAACGACCACCAGCAATCACCCCATACACTAGCTTACACACTGGGGACAATTTTAACCAAAGCCAATTAAGCTGCAAACCTGTCCGTCTTTGGAATGTGGGAGGAAACCCGAGCACCCGGAGATAACCCACAAAGTCAAGGGGAGAACGCACAAACTCCGTGTACACACCACCCATAATCAGGATTGAACCCGGGTCTCTAGCGCTGCAGGGCAGTAACTCTACCGTTGCACCACCGTGCCATCCTAAAGTCACCAGGAATCAAAACACGAAAGGAAAAGAATAGAAAGCAGTGAAGTGCAGGCTAATGGGGAGACAGTCGCAAAGGCCAGGGTTATGGGGAACGAGGGGTTAATCAAGCCTTCAATGCTCATCGCAGCCCCTCCATTAAACACCGAGTGGCATCACAGCATCCAAGCACTAAATGTTCACAGTTCACCCCCAAAGTGAAGGGCGCAGTGTGCTAAACCACTGAAATCAATGCCTCGAGCTTGCAAAGTCAATAATCCCATCTAAAGACTTGCATGGGTAGATGCTGGAATCAAGAGCACAACACAAAGTGCTGGAGGAACTCAGCGGATCAGGCAGTATCATAGATACTGAAGGGATTGGACAGGTGCCATTTCAGCTCAGTAAATTCCACACAATTATCTCAATCTTTTTTACAATTCCTAGCTCTTTTATTCATATTCAACGTATTACAGTCGACTCTTTGCTTCCAAGATACTTTTTAAAAGTGGCGTTAAACTCAACACGTTTCACTGCCAGTCCAGCCCCGGGTACATTAACTGCGTTTCACTTTCTACAATGTCAACATCTCAGTTTTTAATTTGACACCTGCATTTTTTTTTTTCTTCCTGCCCCATTTTCATGTGATGCAAGCGTTTCATACAGAATGCCCAACCAAACACTGCGAACCGCCGAGGGATACATACAGTGGTATCACCTCCACCATACAAGAGGAGAGCAACGATTATACCTGCAGCATGGAACCAGGCTTTTCGGCCCACGCCAACCAGTTCACACTAGCTCTACCTTATCCCACTCATAAAGAACACTAGAGTCAATTTATAGACGCCAATTAACCTGAAGGCCGCATGTCCTCAGGACTTTGGAGGTAACCCGAGCACCCGGAGGAAACCCCCACGGTCACGAAGAGAACGTGCAAACTCCACGCAGACAGCACCCAAGGTCGGGATTGAACCCAGGTCTCTGGCGGTGTGAGACAGCAGCTCTACCGGCCGGTGGAATTGTGCCCCAGAAGTCAGAGTACCTTCAGGGAGGGACATGGCAAAGGAAAAACAAGGATAAAGATGAAATGAGAAGAGAGACAAAAAAGAAAAGTTGCCTGGTCGAGACCAAGAGCTGAAGAGATTTTGAGAGAGAGAACTAAAGCCCAGCTCGAGGCGTGTAAAACATGTAGCCTGTTGACAGATCATATTTTATGCAAATACTTCCAGGCAAAGCTCACATTTGGCACAGTGATGCAGTTGGTAGAGCTGCTGCCTCAGAGATCCATGTTATGAACACACTGATTCAACCACAGCTGGGGTATATGCCTCTACTGCCTCAGTAGACTTAGGAAGTTCAGCATGTCCCCAACAGCTCTCACCAACTTCTATAGATGTGCTGTAGAAAGCATTTTATCAGGTTGCATCACGTTGGTTTGGGGACAGCTCCATCCAAGACTACAAGAAATTGCAGAGAATTGTGTATGTCGCCCAGTCCAACAGCAAAACCAACCTCCCTTCCATCGACTCCATCTACACTTCACGCTGCCTCGGCAAAGCCACCAGCATAATCAAGGACGAGTCTCACCCCAGTCACCCGCTACTGTCCTCAGACAAGTAGTACTGAAGCATAAAAACGCACACCTCCAGATTCAGGGATAGCTTCTTCCCAGCTGTTATCGGGCAACTGAACCATCCTATCACCAACTAGAGCAGTCCTGGCCTACCATGTACCTCATTGGAGACCCTTGCACTATCTTTAATTGGACGTTACTGGACTTTAAATTGCAGTCAGCATTATTCCCTTTATTGGGTATCTGTACAGTGTGGGCAGCTCGTACAGCAAGCAACAAAAAAGATTTTCAATGTGCCTTGGTACTTGTGACAATAATCTAAACTATCAAACCATTACTACTGCGTCTGGTTATAGGCATGGCACTTTAGTAAAGGCATGAAAATCTTAATGAGGGTGCAGAAGAGATTGACCAAAAGGGATAGCAGACTTCAGGTATGTGGAAGTTGGGTTGTTTGAATCGGAACAGAGATGGTTGTGAAGGGGCCCCCGATAGATTAAAAGTCATGAAGAGCGGGGAGAAAGAGAATCTGCTCCCATCAGAAGAGGCGTCATGAACTAGGAGACATAAAATGATCATTGGCAAAACCAGCAAAAACGTTAGGATTTCATTTTACACACAATAATGGGTTAGGGTCGAGAATACATTGCCAGGCGCAGCAGAGGAGGAAGACTCGATTGTATTGTTCATAAACGAGTTGGATGCATGCCCTATAGGAGAAAACTTGTAGGACCGATGAGAGTGGGACGACATGGAGCTGGTAGGAATTCTACAGGTCAAATAGTCTCCTTGGTGCTGTGACCATTTTGCTGTACTCTCCTTCCACTATCGCCCCAATGCACTTCAATGACTCCCCTCCAGCAGCACCTCCCAAACCTAGACCCATGCTGTCTCTGAGAAGGAGGAACAACAGGTACAGGGGATCACAGTTGCCTCCAGGTTATGCTTCACCTTGCACAGAAACCTGGCTTGGAAATACAGCGCTATTCCTTCACCAATCCCAGGGCAAAACATCAGTGAAGGAGAGGTACGACCAGCATCTGCAGTTCCTTCTGACATATTTGAACTGCTCCGCTGCTAAATCTACTCAAGGCACGCCTACTTTTCTCCTCCTCCCTCCGATAGAGTTCCGCAACACGGTCCCGCTGTTCCCCCTCCGTGATTCCTGCAGCTCTCTGGCCCTGCGACCACGTTTTAACCAGGACTCGCCACCACAGCCACGTGTGTTTTCTCGGGGTGCTTGCACGCGCCTCCATCTTCTGCCTCGGGGCTTGCAGACCTCCCAGTTCAGACACAACCTGGGTCTGAAGAAGGGTCTCAGCTCAAAACGTCACCCGTTCCTTTTCTCCAGAGATGCTGCCTGTCCCGCCAAGTTACTCCAGCATTTCTGGTCTATACAACAATCAATACATTGTACAGAGGGAAATTGGAACAGCTCAAGAGATAGTGACAAAATCTTCCCAGCTAAATAACATTCCATCATAACAAAACCAGATGAACCCGTCAACAAGTGAAATAAGAGAATTAGACACATGGGTTTCAGAAGCTTGTGATGTGCATATATTAGTCCCAAAATCATAAGGAGAGCATGTCAAACACAAATACATGCAAAACATCTCCTTGACCTCCAAGTGCTTTTGTACCAGTCAGAAGCTAAACATCGTAAATCATATCCAAGGGAAAATAAAGACTTAATGAAAGCTTAATAATATATGCATCTCCTCACAATACTCCAGCTGTCTCTATGCTGTTCAGTGCTCTGGCAATCTACTGCTGAAAGATGGGAATAATGAACCAGCCATTGTGACCATTCCAGTTTGTCACACTGTGAATATTCCTCATGGATCTTTGGAAAGACACAGCAAGAAAAGCAAACTTTATTTTGCAGAAGCCGATGAAGGCGAGGGGCTGTACCGGACAGTTCAGCATGTTCTCAAGTGTGGGAGAGCAGTGGTCTCGCAGAGCACCCATTGACAATGCCCCGCACTCCCACATTAAGGAGCAGCGTAGGTCGGCTGCAAGACTGGACAGCCCCTCCGATGCTCTAATATAGATCCACCACTCCGCCAGTGTGACATTTCCATTCACCTCGCCCTCTCTTCCGTGACCAAGTCAGGGGCTTATTTGCAGGACAAGACTTTGAATGTATTGAAATATATGCATTACTTGCATAATGCTGACCACCTACCGGGGTATGAAGCTGCCAGTGATTAGGCTTAGGGTTATAACGATCACGTATACCGAGGCGCAGTGAATAGCTTTGTTCTGCATGCGGTTCAATCGGATCAGATCATACTATACACAAATCGAAGCCGAACTTAAGTACAATGTGTAGCACAAAAGCAAAGATACTGAACGCAGAACATACAACTCAGCATTGTAGCGTAACAGTTCCAGAGACAGACTTCTATGCCCACAACAGGGTTGAGGAGAATCAGACAGTATCGGAGCTGATGGGAGGACCATTCAGAAACCCAATAAAAAACATGAAGCAGCTGCTCGAATCCAGTGGTGTGCACTTTCTGCCGGACAGGAGCGGAGAGGAGGAGAAGGAGGAATGACCAGGGTGGGAACGGCCTTTGAAAATTCAAACTATACTAGGATATAGAGACTCATAGCACTGAAACAGTCCCTTCAGCCCATCCGGTCTATGCTGACCTTTAATGACCACCTTTGGTCTTACAGCAAGTAAGATGCCCAGCATCCACAAGTGAGCAGAGACTGCCAGGACAGTGTTCAAGAGCTCATTTTGTTTAGTTGAGTGATACAGCATGGAAACAGGCACTTCGGCCCACCAAGTCCACGCCGACCATTGATCCCCGTACACTACACCATCCTACACACTTGGAGGCAATTTACAATCTTTACCAAACCTATACGTCTTTGGAGTGTGGGAAGAAACCAGGGCACCCGGAGGAAACCCACAGTCACAGGAAGAACATACAGACAGCACCTGTAGTCAGGATCAAGCCCGGATCTCTGGTGCTGTAAGGCAGCAACTCTACCGCTATGCCACCGTGCCGTCCTTTCTACGGGATGTTTGAGGCGTGGCTGTCCCCAAGTGAGACTGCCCCAGTAGCAGTTAAAGCTGGCAGCTTCCAATCTGTGCTCACTCAGGCTCCAGCCAGCTTAGCCATGGAATGAAGTATCCAGGCTTTCAAGCTGGGACTGATCCACAAGTGCATCTGTAGTAGTCTGGCTACACCTTGCACAAACACAGCCAGCCTAATCCCACAGCTGGGCTCCCTCAGCCTTCTCTTGCCAGCCCAAAATCAGAGATAGCCGTTTCCTTTTATCTTGTGAAGAGTCAGCTTTTAGTCAGCTGGAAAGAGGGTGGGTTAACAGCTGACCCGTCTGGGGGAAAAAAAGACATCAGCTTATCTACACCAGCGATTGCAGGTGGCGGCATGAGCTTCAGGAGGACGTTCCAACCTGGCGTCTCAGTGGTGCCAACACGCAGCAGATCGTTATCATTCTGCCACGCTGCCCACAGTGCAAACGGGTTTAGTGTGTGCGCTCTCCCTGCTTAGGGCTGTTTGCGTCATTATCAACACTACCATCACGGAGCATCGAGTATAGAAGTTGCGATGTCACGTTGCAGTAAAACAAGACGCTGGTGAGGCCGCACTCCAAAGACGTACGGCTTTGTCGGGTGCGTGGAGCGCTGGGTGGCTCGGACTCGGTGGGCCGAAGAGCCCGTTTCCACGCTGTATCTCTAAACTAAAAGGGTTTAAATGTTATTGTGCTTGAAATATAGCAGCCATCCTCCATAGTTACAGACAGCGAGATAGCTGGAATGGAAGGGGGATGGGAAAGAGGACATGGGGTAAAAAGCCAAGCATAAACCGAATGAACATTGGACCGGTACAACATTCCCCTCCTGGGTGGTGGCACTAGAATGCTGACATGGCACTTTGGCGCACATGCAAATGTTTGACACAGGATTCCATTTGAAAAATATAAAAACCTGTCTTTTCCTGATAACTAATTTTGCAGAAAGAGAATGTGATTGATGCTCCCAAGGCGGGCGGCACGGACTCCGTGCGGAGATTGGGAATCGCAGCCGCCATCTGCTCCCGTACCTGTGATGGACAGGTAATCTGGCGGGGATTACGGTAACCCCCACCCCCCCCTCCCCCGTGCCAAGAGTGTGAGACGACTGTCTGTCGGAGTCTGCCCCCCCCCCCCCCCCCCCAAACCCCGCACTGACAAGTGTCAGCAGAAAACGGCTTCACCCATAACCTCCGACGGAGACAGGAGAATCTAACGGAATACGCAATGTAATTGGGAAGATGAGTGAAGCCAAATGAAGTGTGGCTGAGAAAATTAACCTGAAGGTGGTGGTGGTGGTGGTGGGGAGGATGCAAGGTGGTGGTGGAGGAAGGAAGGGAGGGAGGAAGGGAGGGGGTGGAGAAGGTAGCAGAGAGATCATCCATCAACAGAGATCTGGATGTGCAATGGAAAATGGCCGCTGCCTAGTGATATATCGTCAGGCCCATCGATTAAGTCTCCATCCAGCTCCTTCCTTTGGCAGCTCTCTCCCCCTCCCCCAGCGCCTCCATCCACTTCAAATGAAGGTTAGTAGTGATATTAACCAGAGGAGTGCTAACACTTCACTAAGGGGGGTGGGGGAGGAGGGACGTGAATTTGTAAGGGCTAATTTGTCTAATGTGCGGTAACAAAGGAATGGGCCCACGCCGCAAATTAATATGGCATCAATCACGCACTAACTGTTCTGACGTGTGTGACGAGCAAGAGTCTGATCCAGCCCTCCAGTCTGTGGAGACAGCTGCGACAATAATAACCTCAATAAGCTTGTCTTGCAGCGGCAGCAAACCCTTCCTCTTCTCCGCCATATCATTCCTCTTACGCCGAGATTACCGCAATAAAACCGCCCAGTTTGGTCATTAAGCCATGTCGCAGGCAATGAAAAGCAGACTAATCAGGTTTTTTAAAACCATTTATTCAAAGAATTCCACCCATGTAGAATCTGTATTTCGAGCAAGGATATTGCCTTCAATTTCTTCCCTTCGCTTTCACGGCATAAAATTGGATATTTGGTGTGCAGCAATATGGCATCATTGTGTCCTGTATACACAGAATTTATTAGTGGGCCAATGTTTAATATAGAAAGCCATTGAATAGATTTGCAAGATTGTTGCGCCAAGATCAGATTTCTTCCACGAGCTGTTTATTGAACCCACTTCCTCTCTCTCCCTTATTTCCAATAAATTATTTATTCACTGCTTATAAGTTATTTTAAAGGCGAGAGGAAAATGCTGGAAAACTGACCCGACTTTGCCACATATTCAGTGGCTTACTCTACTATATGCAGGAGTCTCCAGTTTTTATTTAAGGTTTGGGAGCTTTGTGTTAAACTAACAGTTGTTGAAGAATGCGGGGCCAATATCTCGGAGATATCTGCCGAGGTCGGCCCTGTGGTTGCTTTGACCCACGTCCTTTCTGCCAACTGTCTTTGTAAATCCTCCCTGCGCTCTCTCACTCAGAGTGTCACATAATACGGGTCAGAGGCAATCACTTAAACACACTCACCTGCACAAAACACTGCACACACGCACACACAAAAAGTACAAAGGCTAGCAGGCACTAAACAGCACGTATACCCATCCGTGTGGCCACAGTCTAAGTGTCGGAAGGAACTGCAGGTGCTGGTTTACACCGAAGATAGATACAAAATGCTGGAGTAATTCAGCGGGTCAGGCAGCATCTTTGGAGAAAAGGAATAGGTGTCGTTTCGGGCCAAGAACCTTCTTCTATTCCCTATTCTGCTTCTCCAGAGATGTTGCCTGACCCGCTGAGTTACTCCAGCACATTGTTGAAATTTCACAACTATTTGAGCACATCGAGGCCTGGCGATACCGAGCACACATTCCACTGCCGGAGGTCCCACAAGACCTTAAACAAAGCCTCACCTCCCCTCATGGGTGGACATAAAAGATTTGCCTTTCCAAAAAGAACAAGAGAGCCCTTCTCAGCCAACATCAGTGAAACAGATTAACCACTTACATTTTACAGATTAACCACCACCATTGTTGCATCTTACTTACGACAGCCCCAACACTTCAAAACTCCATTGACGACCAATGTTTTGGGGGAACCCTGGGCAACAAGAGGCACTTCAAAAATGCAAACCTTGCCTTATTTCTGCCATTGGAGACCTATTGGACCATCCAATCAGCTATAATTTGCAGCTACAAAACGAGTTGCCAATACAGTATGTCATGCATCCCAAAATATATGTGTGTGCATCCTTGTATGCAGGACATGTACAAGACCTTATGTGCAGTCTCCATCCTTGCAGGAAAGTGAGATATATATATAGAACTCGTACAAAAGCAATAAAAGGAACTCGGCAGATCACGGAGCATCTGTGGAAGCAGACAGACAGATGGAGCTTCGCATATAACCATATAACAATTACAGCACGGAAACAGGCCTTCTCGGCCCTTCCAGTCCATGCCGACCATTTATTTTCCCCTTGTCCCATCTACCTGCACTCAGACCATACCCCTCCATTCCCTTCCCACTTTACTTTTAAATGTTAAAATCGATCCTGCCTCCACCACTTCTGCTGGAAGAACATTCCACACAGCCACCACTCTCTGAGTAAAGAAGTTCCCCCTCATGTTACCCCTAAACTTCTGTCCCTTAATTCTCATGTCATGCCCTCTTGTTTGAATCTTCCCTACCCTCAATGAGAAAAGCTTATCCACGTCAACTCTGTCTATCCCTTTCATCATTTTAAAGACCTCAATCAAGTCCCCCCCTTAACCTTCTGCGCTCCAAAGAATAAAGACATAATTTGTTCAACCTTTCTCTGTAACTTAGTTGCTGGAACCCAGGCAACATTCTAGTAAATCTCCTCTGTACTCTCTCTATTTTGTTGACATCCTTCCTATAATTAGGCATCAGGACCCTTTTTCAAGACTGGAGAGGGAGAATCCGAGAAAGGGTCCTGACCCACGACGTCGTGTGTCCATTCCCTCCACAGATGCTCTCCGATCCGCCGAGTCCTTCCCAACGGTTTGTTTTTGCCTCAAGATTCCAGCATCCGCAATATCTTGTGTCTGCTTCACAATATCTTGTGACCTTTGCAAGCAGAGTGAGGAGAGTTCAACGACGGAGTTGCAGTTTACTTGTTGTGAGATGCAGATCATTAGACGCAGCAAGCAAACATGACAGGGCCTGCCTGGCATGTCATTCAGGCGGCAGAAACAATAAAGTGATTGTAATCCTAATCACGGATGTTGCTCTGGCTTTCTGGTTATAGGTCGAGACCCGACAGCGCAGGTTATGTTATGGACCTCGTGTAGAAGGAAGGTACGGGTTTCAAGAAGCTGTTTGACGGTGCTTTCCGCATCTTTATTAGCCCAGAGCCCACACTCCACCTGACAGGTCCTTTTATTATATAAAGGTCAGCTTTCATGTCAGTTTTAGCAACTCCTTGACAAAGTTCTCCCTGACAATAGTTAGCCTGAAGCCTCACACACACACACAGAGATGCCGCACAAGTTTTGGCAGTGGGGCAGTCAGGAGCACTGTCACATTGAGCTGAAAGGTCACAGGTTCGAGTCTCACTCCAAAGACAGTGTGGCTCGAACCTGTGTGGCACTCGAGTGCGATCCGAGCTGGCAGAGGTGCCGTCTTGTCGTTGAAATAATGAATCCCGCTTCCCCGTTCCAATAGATACACTGAAATGCACTGACTAAACCCAGTCATTAACAGTGGTAAATATTCCATGCATGCTCTGATAACTAAGCCTCAATCAATGTCATCAAGAACAAATCATTTGGTCATTTATTTCACTGTTACTTCAAGATCTCACTGGGTGGGAAGTGTCAACTGTGTTGCCAGCTTTACAAGGTTGACTACTTAATCATACATTACATTGTGTCATTTGGTTACGATTAGAATTAGCATGTACTCAAAAGGGCCAGAGAAATGCAAAAAAGTTTCCGTGCCTTTGTTTCTAATTTTGGTTTAGTTTAGAGATCGGCGTGGAAACGGGCCCTTTGTCCCACACTGACCAGCAACCCCTGCACTCAATCCTACAGACCAGCGACAATTTACAATTTTTAAATCAAAGCCAAATTAACCTCCAAACCTGTACATCTTTAGAGTGTGGGAGGAAACCGGAGAAAACCCACACGGTCACACGGAGAACGTACAAACTCTGTACAGACAGCACTTGCGGTCAGGATCGAGCCCGGGTCTCTGGCTCTGTAAGGCAACAACTCTATTGCTGCCCCAACTCCAGAGATGCTGGTTGAACCGCTGAGTTACTCCAGCACTTCTTTTGTGTATTAACCAGCATCTGCAGTTCCTTGTTTCTACAATCAATGCCAGGTTTATGACTTGATGGATCTGTTTTGATCTCCTACCCCTCACGAACTGATAACACTGGAGTATTTATTCCCTAAGATTTCTTCACTTACCCCGATTAAGCTTATAATCAACTATCTGGCACATTTCTTTCTTTCTTTCCTCAGAAATCTGTGTTCAAATTGAGAATAACTATCGCCGATTCAAACGCTATCTCAAACACGGTTTCTCAGCCGTCTCTTCAGCACATAACCTTTTAGCTGTTTAATAACAGGAGCTTTGAGACACCTAATCATCGCTGCTCAACCCACCTTCAGCTATTTTCAATGCCACTCAAAAGACAAAATATTCAGGTGAATTGTCAAATTAAAACAAACATTTTAATGGGCTGTGGAACAAAAACACAGCTATTACCCCATCACTCTGCCATTAACGGGGAGATCTTCGAGCCTGCTCTCCTATCCTGTGCTTATCTGCAGAAGTTTTTTGTTCTCAGACAATAGACGCATGCACATGTAGACAGTAACAGGGATCTGAGAGTTATCAGCTTGCAGCACAGCTGAAGCCATTCATTTGAAAACAGAGTGAGGGATTGGGTGAGTGGCAGATATGGCCGGCCTGGCCAGCGATAAGACACAGGCTTGCGTGGGACAACATCTAGTCTGGAGCTATCTTCATTGTTCCAACCTTCAGTTCTGGCAGCACGAGAGGGGACTGATTTACCGATTAAACAGCCCGACGGGGCTGTGTCTCTAAACAACCAGATAACCAACCTGAACCACTATCCGTTCATCAGTATTTCATCAGATGCAAATCAATGGCGCCTCTGTCACTTTTACGGCCTTTGTAGAATTGGCACTAATGCTCGGGAGTTCAGCCAATGCTGCAAATATTCCATGTTCAATATGGGATTTTACAAGGCTTAATTAAAAGCAATAAAATATACAGCAATAAGATCACAGTATTAAAATGTTGGCTCTATTATTCAAGGGATGCAAAGAATTACGTGCTGTCATCACCTGAAACCGCATAAAATTAATCTCGGGTCTCCATTTAAGTTACCTTAAAGGAACCCATAAAGGAACATGAAAAGTTGCAGGAGTTCAATTCTAACTCATTAACAGCTTAATGTGGAGGTAAAATCAGGACAGCTGGCAGAGAACCAATTAAGGACCCAGGTGCCTGCAATGAGAAAGGGGCTCTGATTGTCAGCCAAGGACAGATCAAGGTTTTGAAGCCCCAATATTAAACTACAGCAATTGTGCATTGCACTACCTCAGTTTAAATGCTGGCTACTTGTGGATTCCCCCAAATACAGTAGAAGGGAAAGTGTTTAAATGTCGGAAGTGAGACACAAATCACTGGAGTAAATCAGCGGGTCAGGCAGCTTGAGAAAAGGAATAGGCGACGTTTCGGGTAGAGACCCTTCTTCAGACAGACAGGCAGGGGAGAGGGAAACTAGAAGTATGAAAAAGGTACGGAATTGTCACATCTATCAGAAAGAGAACAATTAAATTCTTACTTGCCCGCAGCTTAGCAGGTCTATAAACGCAGTACTGATAACGCAACAAACAAAAGAAAGTTCAATAAATTAATAAAATACTATATTAGTGCAAATCCCGAGCGCCCTAATGGAACCAAGAGAGTTCATAGTCTAACCACACTGGAGCTCAGTTTGCATCCATGTCACTTCTTGAAGTCAAAATCAGACATAGAGTATGGAAACAGGGCCCTCAATCTACCATCTCTCTTCGGTTTAAACCAGCATCTGCAGTTCCTTCCCACTACCATCTACCACACATTTACACTCACCCTACATTAATCCTGCTTTTTGTTCTTCCCACATTCTCATCAACTCCCCACATTACCATTCATCTACACCAGGGGGCACATCATAATGGCCTTTTAACCAAACCTACCACATCTGGGCTGCGGAAGGAAACCCATGCAGTCACAAGGAGACCGTGCAAACTCCACACAGACAGTGCACGAGATGAAGAATGAACCCGAGTCTCTGGTGCTGTGAGGCAGGAGCTTCGATGGCTGTGCTGCGGTGCCATCATTCGGTACCATCCTGTCTGCAATTGCCCCACACCTAAAGCTCCTAGTTACAACACAAGAGTAAAACACCTCCCTGGGTCAGTGATGCATCTGCAATAGTCTACTTGTTTAATGTTCGTAGACTCACCTCTATGTCCCATGTCAAGTTCCCAAATAACCTGCCACGGTCACCATTCGCACCTTCAAGGTGAAATTATTTGGGCCCAGTCACCTCCACTGAAGACCACTCCTCAGAGTAGGAGCGTCCAAGCACATGCTGTTTTCTTCTACCTCCATTCACTCTAAATATTACTTCAAACTCTCCCACAGATCACTCATCTTCCTATCACCAAATGCAAGCAACTCATGGCTATCTTTATTCACAGCATACAAACAAGTTATCAATAATTTACCCACTTTCTCTTCCCAAGCTGGTCTTCTGCTTCAGCTCTTGAACAAATGCCACTTGTCCTCGATCAACCCTCGTTATGTCATCTCTGACAGCTGTTTTTCTTCCATAATCTCATTGCCAATTAAGCCCCAACTAGACCAATTAACCCCTAATTATGTTTTACCTCAAACACTGATTATTACCATCCATGGTGCACCCTTCTCATGCCTGCTCTACATCATTTATTCTTCAACACCACCCATCTATATAGAAATGCTTTTGGATGGCACTGAATAGGCGTATAACCTTTTTGCATTCCTTCAATGTGACTTCTCATAAGGCCGTAAGTGATAGGAGCAAAAATAGGCCATTCGGCCGATCAAGTCTATTCCGCCATCTATCTCTCCCCCTAACCCCATTCTCCTGCCTTCTCCCCATAACCCCTGACACCTGTACTAATCAAGAATAGTAAGATTAAACGAGAACTTACCAGTTTGAAGTTTGATCTTTATTTTATGAGGAGTTGCGATGAGGGATTTCGTGAAGAACCCGCCAGCACGCATGCGCGACATACTTCAAAGCCGCGGTGTGGAATCACAGAAAAACAAAGCCAAGAAATGACTTGTTATAGTAAGATTAAAGAGACTCTAGTTACCAGTTGACTTTATGATCGAGGGTTGGGAGCGGAGGGCACGAAATCCCTCATCGCAACTCCTCATAAAATAAAGATCAAACTTCAAACTGGTAAGTTCTCGTTTAATCTTACTATTTCATTTCGGAGTCACGTGAGTGACTTCGTGAAGACTTCAAAGCTTCTGTGATTTCACGCCCTGGACAACGTCCATGCTATCACACACGCTACTGAAAAGGTGGACAGCAGTAATCAATTTCCGTCACTGTTTCTCTGAAAAAATAATAATATTTATTAATAACAACAAGAAAGGACCCCTCACTGAGGGGGAACTGTATGTTCTCGGCCTGCATCCAGCACGGCTCCTGCGAACATTCCAGGTACGGTGACGGGTTTATTGTAAAACCGTTGAAAAGTGGCTTCACTGTCCCATCCCGCTGTGGCAAGTATCTGGTCCATGGGCACCTCCATGGCCTTTGCCGCCGATGTTGATGCTGCCCTGGTGGAATGGGATTTAAAACCATCAGTGTCAATACCTGCTTTGTTCAAGACGATCCTGAGCCATCGGGATATCGTCTGCACCGTCACTCTATGGTGAGGTTTTTTGTGACTGATGAACAGGTATTGCTCCATTCCCCTTATTTTCCTCGTCACTTTGATATAGTGGCGGATATGGGTGGCTATGCATAGCCTAGCATCAGCGGGGTATGCTGGAAACTCCAGCTGCAGCTCTGTAAATCCAGGTCTATGCTGCTTGAGCAATTCATCAATGAAGAAAGTGACCCGTTCAGGGGTAGAGATCATTCTGTCGATCTTGGCCTTGTGAAGCGTTTGCACCCTTTGTGCTGAAGTAAGTGCCATCAACATCACCACCTTCAGGGTGAGTTTGTCCAATTCGAGCCCCGTCATGGGTGACCATGTTCTCAGCAGGGTCAGCACTTTGCCAATATCCCATGTGACGTTGTAACGGGGCCTCGGCGGGTTGGAATTAAATATCCCCCGCATAAGTTTGGAGACCAATTTATTGGATCCTACCTCAATATTGAGGTAGGACGAGAGCGCACTCCTGGCGCTATTGATGGCACTATAGCTGAGATGTTGATCATGGTGTAGCCCCGCAAGAAATTCCAGCACATCTGTGATGGAGACGGAGTCATATGCAACGTCCATGCGGCCACAATAGGATTCCCATTTCCTGATGTACGATAAGTACTGCCGTCTTGAGGACTCCCTGCATGATGCTCCCATGGTATCCATTGTCCTTGAAGATAGACCATACTGAAGTAGTGGCCTGTTCAGATCCTGCAAGCCAATAGATTCAAATGACTATGGCAGGGGTGTGGTTCCCCTGTGGCAGGGTTCGTCACCAATTGTGGGCAACCCTCCAAGAGGACCCATGGTTGACTTATCATTCCAAGGACCACCGGATACCATGATTGCGTAGGCCAGTCGGGTATAATGAGGATGCCCTTGGCAGCATCGAGCTGGATTTTCCGCAATACCCGACTGATGAGGCAGAATGGAGGAAAGGCATAGAAGAACCATTTCCCCCAGTCTAGCGAGAATGCGTCCATCGCCATTGCCCCAGGATCTGGCTCCCATGATACGTATGTTGGTACCTGATGGTTCAACCGTGACGCAAAAAGGTCAATATCCGGTTTACCAAATTTGGCTGTAATTTTGGTGAATATTTGGGGGTTCAACATCCACTCGATGTTGTCATTGAACTTCCGTGACCTGGTGTCCGCCACTGTATTGAGCTCACCTGGCAAGTAGGTAGCTGAGATCCAAATATTCCGTTGAATACACCAGAGCCAAATTGTGTTTGCCAATTCATTGCATGAAATTGACCTGGTACCGCCCATATGATTCAGATAAGCCACCGCAGTGGTATTGTCTATTTGGAGACGGACATGAGTGTTAGTCATGTTTGAACAATAGGCTCTTAGTCCGTGGAATGCTCCTAGCATCTCCAAATAGTTTATCCCTTGTGCTAACAACAAAGTAGCTTCAAGTGAATCCCATCTACCTCCACAACTGTTATGTTGTCCGTAGCTCCCCAGCCATGGGAGCTTGCATCTGTTTGCAAGTATACCATTGGACGAGGCACAATGATGGGTTTAAATGAGTTATGGATATTGCCAATCCACCATAGTAACTCAAGTTTTGCCTTAACCGGCAACTGCATGGGTCTATCATAATGTCCAGCATTTAGTTTTAATGCTGTTATTTTTGACCTTTGTAAATTCTGATAGTGTAAAGGTCCATATTGAGCAGCTGGAAATACTGCTACAATTTTGCCAATTACCCTGGCAGTTAATCTGATAGACGGTATACTGGCGCAGACCAGGTTCTTGCATGCTTGAAACACATCACCAACTTTGTTAGTTGGGATGGTGGTGATCATGCGATTGGAGTCTATTGTGAACCCCAAGTAGTCCATGATCTGTGCGGGGAGGAACTTTGATTTGTCTGGATGGATTATAAACCCCATTTGTTGAAAAATTTCCACTGTGGCTGAAACCGCCAACTCTGCGGATTCCAGAGTGTGCCCAATTATCAGAATGTCATCCAAATAGGCCATGACCGTATGATTTTGTCTCCGCAGTGTAGATAACACTGGCTTGAGTAGTTTGGTGAACAGTCTGGGGGCTGTAGTAAGCCCATTGGGCAATGCTTTGTATTGCCAAAGCTGATCTATCCAGGTAAACTTCAAGAACTTCCTATGATGTTTCCGAATGGATACTGAATAGTATGCATCTTTTAAATCAATGCATGCCATGAAGCAGCCCTCCGAAATCAAAGATTTGGCTGTTTCAAATGTGTCCATTTTGAAATGGGTGTATTTTACAAAGGTATTCAAGTGAGTTAAATCTATAATGACCCGGCATCCACCGTCTTTTTTAGTTTTAGTAAATATATTAGACACAAATTCAACTGGTTCATGTGTGGTTCGTTCTATCACACCTTTGTCTTGTAAACTCAAGATTTCAGCATAGCCTTCTGCCAATTCTTTTTTGGAAAGTGCAAATTTGCGATTCGGCATATGCTGGGGTGGAGGCAATTGGCCATGAATAAACTCAATTTCATAACCCTGAATACTTTGCAAGATAAACTCATCTGAAGTGATGGTTTCCCAAGCCTCCTTAAATCCCCGTAATCTGCCCCCAATTCGTGAGGTTAGACATGCAAGTGCATGGAACCCAGACCCCCTTACCTTCATGGTTATCGGCGGTCCCTGGGATTTTTGGTGGGACGTGGAGGTGCTGGGTTTTGTGGTTGGTGCGGAATCCGCATCTTCCATGCTGGCCGCTGAGGGCCTAGTCCTAAAAAAGGCCTGGGCTGATGAGGCTGTTGATATTGAGGAGGTGCCGGAACGTAGGTCCTTGTTGGCCTGTCGGTCTGACCTCGTGGCCTGAAGTAAGGTGTCTTCTTGGCCGAAGGTCTGGCCACAAAATGTGGTCTCATCAGACCTATGGTTTTCGCATGGTCTTCGAGCTCTTTGACCTGCTTTGGGAGGTCTTCCCCGAACAGCTGTCTAGGTGGGGGGGTAGGAGGTGCTCTGCATAGTCCCGCAAATTTGGGATTCAAGGAAGGTTTGATAATGCTCTTCCGGAAAGCGTTGATCTCGTACTGCGTATTGCAGAGCAGAGCTAGAGCATCCTCCTGTTCGGTGCTTAGATCAACCCCATCTACCGACTTTGCAAAAGCGGTGATCCCAGACGTAAGTAGTTTTAAAATCCTCTGCAGTTTCACTTCCTGCGCTCTGATGCCCGGGCTGATATTACCCCAGATTGGCATGTTCACAATCGGCACGTGGAGTGAATTGCAGTTCCCTGGAGCCTTGTGTCTCTCCATGGCCTTCGCAAGGACCTCCTCCTGCAATTGATGGTTGGTAAGATAATCTATGGTTGCGGCCAGTTTGATGTTGAGGGGTTGTCCTGATGATACGGGTAACCCGAATTTGGCTGCCACATCCAGCAGATCTTCCTGAGGGACCTCAGGTGCTGCTGGGGCATGTACCAGGATATCCTCCTCATCTGGTCTTATGTTGTCCATAGATGGGGACGGGGATATATCCATGAGTCCCCTGGAGCTGTGTGTGTCCTGTTTCTGATTGAGTAGAACTTGCTCCAATATCCTCTCCATACGATCCAAGCGCCCTTCATCGGGCGGGTGTGGGAGGTAAGAGGCCTCGTGCCCGAAGGAACTCCTGAGGCTTCGATCATCAGTCCGTACCTCGTCGAGGTAATATCGGTACTGTGATGATGTGTCGCTACCAGCCGCCTCGGCGAAGCTGAGCGATTCCCGCGCGGACCTGCTCGAGCGCCTCCTCTTCGCTGAGCTGGACCCGGCTGCCTCAAAGGGCATGGGTGGGGAGAGGTCGGCACCTGACGCCGCAGCGTGGTGACCCGATGTCCGCACGGGCTTGCCGACTGTCCTAAATCTGGACCCAGACGGCGTACGGTCCCGACCTGCCCCCAGCGGGGGAAGCGGTGACCTAGGCGAGGCTCCACCCTTATGACTCCTCCTGGTCCCTCTGGGTGGTGAGTCGACACTGGCCCTTCTTGGTCTGCCAGTGGACTCGGGCCTGCCTGATTCACCAGACCACTTCCTAGTGGCTCCTGGTGAGACCTCAACCCGCGAAGGGCTAGGTAGTGGAATTGTATCCCTGCCTCCTTCAAGAGGGCTCAGGGAGAAGGGCCGTGCATCAGCACGCGAATCCCTTTTGCTAGTCTCTGCAAACGACCCAGTGGGTGAGAGAGAGATGGAGTCAGGATGCACCTGCTCCGGCGCTGTATCGACTGATTGTTCTGCAGGTACCCCGCTAGGGCATAGCTGCGTCGGTAAACCGGATCCTGTGAATACAGGGCTCCCCGGCTTGCGCGCCTTTTTCCCGGCCCGTCCTCCTGCCGTGGAGGGGGGCTCCGGGTTGGGTTGCCGACAACTCCTTGTAGAAGTTTTACGGCCTTTATTTTTCTTGCTGTCCATGTCTCTGTGGAAGAAAACACAATTACTTACACAGAACAACCAACTCAAGGTTGTTAGTACTTACCTGAGTGGCCTTTATGAAGGGCTGGTGATGAGCCGCGCTCCTCTCCAGCCGTCGACTGCAATGCGAGCGACGATATGTCGCGCATGCGTGCTGGCGGGTTCTTCACGAAGTCACTCACGTGACTCCGAAATGAAATCTATCTATCTCTGCCGTAAAAATATCTATTGACTTGACCTCCACAGCCTCTGTGACAATGAGTTCCACAGATTGACCACTTCTATCCATTCCAATGAAAAATCACGCCCATCCTTTGTGATATAAATATTGCCGCATGATCCCTGCATTGCCACTTGGATCTTGCTTTAACTTTTGTATAACTTACCAGTTCAGTTCAGTTTATTTTTTTGTCAGGTGTACCAAGGTCCAGTGAAAAGCTTTTGTTGTGTGTTTACCAGTTGGCGGAAAGACAATACACGATTACAATTGAACCATTCACATGTACAGATACAGGATCAGGGAATAACGTTTAGTGCAAGGTAAAGTCCGATCAAAGATAGTCCAAGGGTCACAATGAGGTAGATAGTAGTTCATGACTGCTCTCTAGTTGCGGTAGAATGGTTCAGTTGCCTGATAACAGCTGGGACCCAATATCAAGTGTCTTCTAACAGCCATTACACACAATAAGCGTATTCCTATCTGAACAAAGCCGTGGCTTCAGCAAAGGTGTCTCCTCTATCTCTTCACCTTTACCCTCCCCCAGGATCATGAAATCCACCGTTCAAGGACCAGCCCTTTCCCAAGCGGCTATGATTGTGTGCGTACCATTGATTCACAATTCTGCTCTGCGCTGCCTCTCAAACATATCTGGACCTCATTCGAGCTTCTGCGGCCAACCTCGAGGCAAGGAAGGTGACAAGATATTGCAAAGAATTACCATTAATGGCTCAGTCACTTGAATGGTGTGGTTGGACTGGATGCTATAAATGGCAACATCTTGCGTAGTAAGTGGAAAATAAATTCACAGAGTTATTTATTGCTGCCAAGTGTTTTGTGACCTTTGCAGGAACAGATGCCTCGTGAATGCTGAGTGAAGGTTGACTAAGCTGTGGTTCAGGGCCTAACATCAGAATAATTTGCTGAACTTAATGCGTGGTATCTCACACCAGTTAGTGGCTTCATAGAACAAGACTCAACCCCAAGATGTGGAAGGGAGGAGGGAATACAATAAACTTGGTGTTAGTTACAATCACATTCTTATTATAGATTCACAGGGCACAGAAACAGACCCCCAGACGCAACAAGTCCATCCAACCATTCCACTTGTGGATATTCATCTCATATACCTGCACAATGGACACAGCCCAGGCCATTACACAAACCAACCCCCCATTCATTGACTCCATTTATACCTCGCGCTGCCTCAGCAAGGCCAGCAACACAATCAAGGACGAGTTGCACCTCGGCCACTCCCTCGTCTCCTCTCTCCCATCGGGCAAAAGGTATACAAGTGTGAAAACGCACCCCTCCAGATTCAGGGACAGTTTCTTCCCAGCTGTTATCAGGCAAGTGAACCATCCTACCACAACCAGGGAGCAGTGCTGAACAACTATCTACCTCATTGGGGATCCTTGGACAATCTTTGAACAGACTTTACCTTGCACTAAATGTTAATCCCTTATCATGTATCTGTACACTGTGAATGGCTAGATTGTAATCATGTATTGACTTTCTCATGTATGCTGGTTAGCATGCAACAAAAGCTTTTCACTGTTCCTTGGTACACGTGACAATAAACTGAACTGAACTGAACTCAGACCGTAGCCATCTATGCCTTGGCTATGTATGCATTTGCCTTGGTGCTATTTAAAATGCTTTAAGAGCATCTGCACCCTCCACCACCTCAGGAATCATATTCACCCTTCAGATCCCCTACCCCTCACCTTACTTTATGGCCTCTTGCTATAGACACCCCCACCATGGGAAAGAGATCTTTTAAGAAATCTAAATCCTACCCCTACTCCCCCCATAATAATCGTTCTGAAAGCAGAAGGTTCCACAATTTGTGGCAAAACGCAAAACACAACCTCGCCATTCTCCACATCCTCGGCAGTGAAATTCTGTGCTCTTGAACCGCTAATGAAGTGTTAGTTGGACCATGAGGAGAGATCAGAAACATTATGGGAGTGACGAGTCCTTAATACCATTTTCTATGCTTCACATGCTTTCTGGAATCACCCAATTATCCAAGTTTTACTTATTAATATCCAAGCCTCGCGGACGTCAAGAAGAAAAATGACCCTACTTTTAAAATACCAAATTGGTGCAAAGATATAAATGGCAATCATTTTACCAAGAAACTGAGAAGGAGTGATTAGATAATGATGCACATTAAATTCCACATTCTCCCTTATTTGAAATGTCTTAGGATTGAAACTGAAATAGATCAAATCTCATTTCACCACGAGCATCAGATCTCGCTCCCAATATGATACTGAGGCAAAGTGTTTTCTCTTTCATCCAGTTCCCACTGAACAACGTATGCATTGCAGTCCTTGGGGGTAAATAACAGGCCCCTCTGCCCACTGAATCAGCGTGGACCAGTGATCCCAGCATTAACACTACTCTACACACACTAGGGACAAGTTTACATTTACCCCAAGCCAATTGACCTACAAACCTGTACGTCTGTGGAGTGTGGGAAGAAACCAAAGATCTCAGAGAAAACCCATGCAGTCAGGGAGAACGTACAAACTCCGTACAGACAGCACCCGCAGTCAGGATCGAACCCGGGTCTCTGGTGCTGTAAGGCAGCAACTCTACCGCTGTGCTACCGCGTCACCACCGTTAACTTCTCATAGGGGCATATCTGATGGTTATGTAGTTAGTGAATCATAGAGTCTTAACAGTGTGGAAACAGGCCCTTTGGCCCAACTTACCCACACACCGGCCAACATGCCCCATCTGCACTAGTCCCACCTAGCTGCATTTAGCCCATATCCCTCTAAGCCTCTGTGAGGAGGACGAAGCTCTACTACGATGCTCTGAGTGAGGAATGTCATGGTCCGCTGGCCCTCACTAATGAAGACTGGTTCTCCACGCCCAGGATTGCTGGAGGCTACAATCCAAAGGACTACAGGTGCAGGACTGCAGACCACAGCCCATCCTCGTGTCCTACATATTCCAACAGATTCCTGGAAACACCAGGACAAATCCAAACAAATTAATATTTCTGTCCGGCATCCATAATAGGAATCTAAAAACAAAATATTGCAAAAGGTCTGATACTGAATTGAAAAAAGGCCAAATGTTGGAGATATTCGGCAGGCCTGCAAAATGTGGGGAGGAAGAAACTGAGCGCGCTTCAGGTCGATAACTTTGCAGTCCAAGCTTTCCACTGCTGATGATACATCACAGACCCGTACATTGCCTCTGCTTCTTTCTCTATGGATGCTGTCTGATCTGCTGGGTATCTCTAACCTTCCCTATTTTTAATCCGTTAGAGTTTCACCGGAGGGACAATAATCGTCAGCTCACCTATCACTGTTCCCATTGCGAGGCAACTGAAACTTGTTCACTGAAGAACAGACACAACAAAGTATCAAGGAAAATGTTGGAAAATGAACTTGGGAAGATGGCAGTGAACTCACTGAGATACTTTTTAAATATCATATCTCCTCATAAATAGAACCCGAGGGACAACTTTTTTCCATACAAAGGGTGGTGGGTGTATGGAATGAGCTGCCGGAGGAGGTAGTTGAGGCGGGTATTATGGCGATATTTATGAAACATTTGGATACGTACATGGATAGGGCAGGCTTAGCTGGATGTGGACCAAATGCAGGCAAGTGGGACGAGTGTAGATGGGAGATATTGGTCAGTGTGGGCAAGTTGGGCCGAAGGGCAGTTTCCATGCTGTATGACTCTGGGACAATGATGCTGGATGTCAGGGGTTATTGGGAGAAAGCAGGAAAATTGGGTTAAGAAGGAAAGATAGATCATCCATGACTGAATGGCAGAGTAGACTTGATGGGCCGAATGGCCTAATTCTGCTCCTAACACATGAACGTGACCAGGATTAGATAATATACACGAGTATGCCAGTGATCAACTTCACGACTGAAGTAGCCTTGGACAACGAGCCATTGATGGAAGGATTACTTGACTGCAGGATCATTTTTGTGTGTGAATTGCTCCGTTGCTGCACAAGACCTCCAGTTTCTACCTCTCTGGCTTGCCGCTCAATGCAGAGGCACTGTGCCTGTAGTTGCTCTCTTCTCATCTATGAAAATGAAGGCCAGGGAAAAGCCTCAAGGGTTGAAGGCGACAGCTTCTACTACTGACGCTAATTAGTAAAATTACTGAGCGGCAAACGAGGATCTCGCTGGCAGCCAGACAAGATCACAAGCTCACAACCTGACAAGTGGCACTTTAGGAGATTTCTTCTGTGAATTTATACAATCTATTCAAATGTGAGAGGCAGGTGCAACATTTCCAACCAAATCTCAGCAGGCGAGCTGTTCAAACCAAGATGTTTTACCTAATCAAAGTTGAAAACCAAAATATACTGAGCTCTTCTGATATACAGTAGTATCAAAAAACCTTTACAAGAGCCACCAACTACAGTGATTTATCCCAACCAAAAATCCTCAAACGAATGAGTAGTGTCTGTGAAGAAAGACGCTGAAACAGTCTTCAGAACTGCCTTTCCTTCTCATAGAGTCATAGAGTCATACAGCAGCCCAACCTGCCTACGCTGACCAACATGCCCCATCTACATTAGTCCCACCTGCCTGCATTTGGCCTGTATCCCTCTAAACCTACCTTATCATGTACCTGTCCAAATGTTCTTAAACGTTGCGATAGTACCTGCAAGATGTAATCTGACCCTGGCCTACTGGATCTCCTGGTTGCTAACTATTTTAACTCCCGTTCCCATCCCCATTACTGACCTTTCTGCCCTGTGCTTCCTCCGTTGCCAGAGTGAAGTCACACGCAAATTGGACAAACAGCACCTCATATTTTGCTTGGGTAGCTTACAACCCAACAGTATGAACATAGAATTCTCCAAGGGTTACACAAAAAGCTGGAGAAACTCAGCGGGTGCAGCAGCATCTAAGGGGCGAAGGAGATAGGCGACGTTTCGGGTCGAGACCCTTCTCCAATGTTAGGTAACTTCTGCAAACACCTCACTTCCTCCTCCCCTCCCTCTTCCACCCCCTCTTCTACTGAAAGTCCGTTAACCAGCTCCACAGTTGCAACTATCTACAACTATGTACAACTATGTACAACTATGTACAGCTATCTACAACTATCTACAACTAACCCTCTTGGGCTCACATCTGTCTCTTTCCAACAATTGGCCTCTCAGGGAACCTCCTTGCCTGAGGTCATCTGTTTCCAGCCTTCGTTTGTCCAGCTTTTTTTTTGCATCCTGTTTTTTTCCCCCCCACGCTCCCTACTGCAATAGGTCGGGAACGTAGAAGGGTCCCAACCTGAAACACTTCAAGAGAGTTTTACTGTCGTATGTCCCAAGCAGAACAATGAAATTCTTACTTGCCGCAGCACAACAGAAAATGTAAACATAGCACTCTGGGAACAATATAATAAACAAAAAGAAGTTCAGTATATAGAAGATAGACACAAAGAGCTGGAGTAACTCAGCGGGTCAGACAGCATCTCTGGAGAAAAGGAATAGGTAACATTTTGGGTTGAGACATTTTCACAGATGTGTGAGTGTGTATATATATACTGTATAAACACACACTCATACATACACACACACACACACACACACACACACACACACACACACACACACACACACACACACACACACACACACAAAAAACAAAGAATAATAGTGCAAAAAGAGAAAAGAGATGCCCCCAAGTCTATGCAGTTTGGAGCTTATGTGGAGGTTGTAGTGTTTAATAGCTTGATGGTTGCAGAGAAGAAGCTGTTCCTGAACCCGGACGTTACAGTTTTCAGGCTCCGACATATTCTTCCTGATGTCGGGTGTGAAATGAGTGTGTGGCCAGGGTGATGTGGGTCTCTGATGATGCTGGCTGCCTTTTTGAGGCAGCGACTCCTCTAGATCCCTTCGATGGTGGGGAGGTCAGTACCTGAAAGTCCACAGACTGGGCAGTGTTCACCACTTTTTGCAGTCTTCTTCGTTCCTGGGTTTAGGAGTTGCCACACCTTGCCGCGATGTGACCAGTCAACATGAGCCAGGATTCAAATCCTGGACACGAATGGACTATGTTACTTCAAGTATGAACATCACTGGTAGGGTCAAGCATCTTAAATCTTAAAACAAGGGCACGGGCTGCATTGTGAAAAGAACGCAGTTAGCTCTGCCTGATCCCTCCGCCCAGCAGTGCTGACAAACACTCCTTCAGATCAATGAACTTCAAAGCAACTTTATTTTCCTCATGCAAATGCAGCTTAAATCTATCTGTTTACACAAGTAATTATATTGCAAGATTGCCCTTAAGCACCCATCAGTAGAACGTGAGTGCGAGCTGAGGATCCATTTCAGAGCAAACACCGCAGGCTATTGAGTCTGCACACTGGATGAATGGACTCACAATGAGAATCAACATGCTTCTGTTAACAAAGTCTGCTGTCAAGCCAGGTAGCAATTAGTGATCGCTCTAGAGCAGATTGTTGAATTATTAGCAGGACTATAATTGCCTGACGGTACTATAAAACCACTGGAAGCATATTACTGGTGAGCTTACACATGCCATTAGATTTGGGTGCTGATGAAACGACAATTTTTAATTCACTGCTTTAAAATACACCAGTATTTTAAATACGCCAAGCCTGTCCCACTTACGCGACTTTTTCGGCAACTGCCGGCACCCGTCATAAGTCGTTGCAGGTCGGCGAAAATGTTCGACATGTTGAAAATCCAGCGGCGACCAGAAAGACGCTACGACTCTTTGGGTGACTGAGGAGACGACTCACGACCATACAGGCAACACCCTGGCGACATGTTGCGGGGTGAAGCTGGTATGGTTGTGAGTAGTCGCACAAAGAGTAGTGCCTTGTTCTGGTCGCCGCTGGATTTTCAACAGTCGCTGAAAAAGTCGCGCAAGAGGGACAAGCCCATTTGAAGAAGGGTTCCAATCCAAAATGTCATCTATTCCTTTTCTCCAGAGATGGGAACATAGAAACATAGAAAGTAGGTCCAGAGGTAGGCCATTCAGCCCTTCGAGCCAGCGCCGCCATTCAATATGATATTTGCATATCATCCAGAATCAATACCCTGTTCATGTTTTTTCCCCATATCCCTTGATTCCTTTAGCCCCGAGAGCTAAATCCAACTCTCTCTCTTGCATACACACAGTGAATTGGCCTCCACTGCCTTCTGTGACAGAGAATTCCACAGATTCACAACTCTCTGGCTGAAAAAGTTTTTCCTCATCTCAGTCCTGAATGGCCTATCCCTTATTCTTAAACTGTGACCCATGGTTCTGGACTCCCGCAACATGGGGAACATTTTTCCTGCATCTAGCCTGTCCAATCCCTTAAGAATTGTATATGTTTCTATAAGATCCAGAATTGTATACGTTTCTATAAGATACTACAGAGATGCTGGAGGGAAACCAGAGGTATGAAAAAGTACAGAATTAACATATCTACCAAAACCAGAATAACTCTCGATACTGGCGTCTATATCTCTAATTTCAAGTAACCCTCTCTCTCTGTCCATCCCCCAACTGCATCCCTACAAAAACCTTCCGAGTGTTTCCCAATCAGAAACCTTGGATGAACTGTGAGATCCGCACTCTTCTGAAGACCAGACACCGGGCATTCATGTCTGATGACACAGTGGAGTACAAGAAGTCCAGATACGACCTTGGTAAGACCATCAAAAAGGCCAAAAGGGAGTTCTGCTCCAAGCTGGAGGATGAGACAGATGTTCGGCAGCTGTGGCGGGGACTGAATGCAATCACCTCTTACAAGGCGAAATCAGGAGGCAGCTCGGATGTCGGTGATACATCACTCCCTGATGAGCTCAATGCATTTTATGCACGCTTTGATAGGGAGAACACCAATGAGCCTTCCCGAACCCCTATTCGCTGTGATGGTATTTCAGTCTCAGTCACAGAGGCCGACGTCAGGAAATCCTTCAGAGGGGTGAACCCTCGAAAAGCGTCTGGACCTGATGGCATACCTGGTCGTGTCCTAAAAACCTGTGCGGACCAACTGGCTGGAGATTTTACGGACATTCTCAACCTGTCACTTCTGAGGTCTGAGGTTCCCACCTGCTTCAAAAGGGCATCAATAATACCGGTGCCCAAGAAGAGCAAGGTGACGTGCCTCAATGACTATCGACCTGTGGCACTAACGCCTGTGGTGATGAAGTGCTTCGAGAGGTTGATCATGGCGCAAATCAACTCCTACCTCGGCAAAAACCTGGACCCACTGCAGTTCGCTTACCGCCACAACAGATCAACGGTGGACGCGATCTCGCTGGCCCTCCACTCCGCTCTGGACAACAAAAACTCATATGTCAGGCTGCTATTTATTGACTACAGCTCGGCATTTAACACAATCATCCCCTCCAAGCTGGTTACCAAACTCGCAGAACTGGGTCTTTGCGCATCCCTCTGCAATTGGATCCTCAACTTCCTCATCCACAGACCACAGTCTGTTCGTATTGGTGGAAATGTGTCAGACTTGATAACAATCAGCACGGGAGCACCTCAGGGCTGCATGCTCAGCCCCCTGCTGTACTCACTCTATACTCATGACTGCATAGCCGGTCATAGCGCGAACTCCATCATCAAGTTCGCTGACGACACCACTGTTGTGGGACGTATCACTGATGGGGATGAGTCCGAGTATAGAAGAGAGATCGAGCAACTGTCCATATGGTGCCAGCACAACAACCTGGCCCTCAACACCAGCAAAACCAAGGAACTGATTGTGGACTTTGGAAGGAGTAGGATGGGGACCCACAGTCCTGTTTATATCAACGGGTCGATGGTTGAAAGGGTCAAGAGCTTCAAATTCCTGGGCGTGCACATCTGTGAAGATCTTTCCTGGTCCGAGAACACAGATGCAATTATTAAGAAAGCTCATCAGCGCCTCTATTTCCTGAGAAGATTACGGAGAGTTGGTCTGTCAAGGAGGACTCTCTCTAACTTCTACAGGTGCACAGTTGAGAGCTTGCTGACTGGTTGCATTGTGGCTTGGTTCGGCAACTTGAGTGTCCTGGAGAGGAAAAGACTCCAAAAAATAGTAAACACTGCCCAGTCCATCATCAGCTCTGACCTTCCTTCCATCGAGGGGATTCATCACAGTCGCTGCCTCAAAAAGGCTGGCAGCATCATCAAGGACCCACACCACCCTGGCCACACACTCATCTCCCTGCTACCTTCAGGTAGAAGGTACAGGAGCCTGAAGACTGCAACAACCCGGTTTAGGAATAGCTACTTCCCCACAGCCATCAGGCTATTAAACCTGGCTCGGAACTCTGAACATTAATATCCCTCCATCTGTTATTTGCACTTTATTAATTTATTAAGTTATGGGTGTATTTACGTATAGAATTGTAGTCAATGCCTTCAATGTTCTGTTGTGCTATGCAAAGAAAGATTTTCATTGTCCTGTCAGGGACACATGACAATAAACTCTTTTGACTTTGACTTTTTTGACCCTAGTCATCTTGTGTCTGAAGAAGGATCTCGAACCAAAGTGTCACCCTTTCCTTCTCTCCAGAGATGCTGCCTTTCCTGCTGAGTTACTCCAGCTTTTTGTGTCTATCTTTGGTTTAAACCAGCATCTGCCATTCCTTCTTACACATTGCTAGTTTTAATGTTCGTATCCCTTCATTATCACCTCTTCCACAGCCAACAATGGCCCATTGTGGGCTCCTTGCCATCGGCTCTGATTTGTTCTGTGCCTTTTCATACCTATAGTTTCCCTCTCCCCCGACTCTCAGTCTGAAGAAGGGTCTCGATCCAAAACATCACCTATTCCTTTCCTTCAGAGATGCTGCCTGAACCGCTAATGCCCCTGTCCCACTTAGGAAACCTGAACGGAAACCTCTGGAGGCTTTGCGCCCCACCCAAGGTTTCCGTGCGGTTCCCAGAGATTTTTGTCAGTCTCCCTAATGGTCGAAAGTGGTTTCTGTTTTAAAAATCGGTAATTTTTTAGTCTAAGGTGGTTGCCGGAGGACAAAAACCTCCGGGAACCTCCGAGAACCTCACGGAAACCTTGGGTGGGGCGCAAAGTCTCCAGAGTTTCCTAGGTTTCCTAAGTGGGACAGGGGCATCATTTTGTCTATATCTTTGGTATAAACCTGCATCTACAGTTCCCTCCTACGCAGTTCTCCTTTGCAGCCAAGTTTCAGCAGTTTAGTAGCAGCAGCTTGAGTCAATGGAAAACAAACACAATGCAATTCACACCTTTTGTGAAACAGATTGTACAGTTATTCAGCACAATCTTTCATCTGACCCAGTTGTAACCTTGATCTGGCTTTGTAATATTATATGACAATTTAATCTAAAGGCACAATTGCAAAGTGCCAGCTTGGTGGGCATTTAGCCTGCCATAACTCAAGTTTGCCCAATGGAAAAATTCATTCTTTCCCCTTTCTCATAGCTCAGCCCAGTTTTAGCATTATTGTCCCTCAGTCAGAGGTTGTAAGATCACACCTCACTACTCAAGCACTTCCACGATGGCACAGTGGCGCAGCAGCAAAATTGCTGCCTTACAGCGCCAGGGACCCGAGTTCGATCCTGACCACGGTTGCTGTCTGTGCGGAGTTTGCGCATTCTCCCACACTCCAAAAACGTACAGGTTTGTAGGTTAATTGGATCTGTACAGTTGTAAATTGTCCCTAGTGTGTAGGATGATGCTAGTGTATGGTGTGATCGCTGGGTGGCGCAGACTCGGTGGGCCGAAGGGCACTGTATCTCAAAGGTCTAAACTGCCCCTAATGCTAGTGTACAGGGTGATCACTGGTCAGTACGGACTCGCTGGGCTGAAGGGCCTGTTTCCATGCTGTATCTTTCAATTCAATTGCATTGAAATGACGGATTATCCTACCTTCAATCTCCAAAGCCTGTTAGCTTATTAGCAGAATAACCAGACATCAAACAGACCAATTAGACTCAGCTGCTTTAACTCAAAGAAAAATAAGATGTTTGCAAACTCTGTTTGTAATTAAGCAATTGTTGCTGTCAGATCACGGGCTGTGTGTGATGAGCAGCAATGTTTCGCAGACAGGAATAGCTCATTTAGTGCGGCGGCACAGGCAGGAGAAGTCCTTCAGCAGATGCAGCCACGAGGAACGGGATAGGAGCCAGCTGAGTGAAGATTTACAAAACAATTAGAGCAAGACTACAAGCCAGCCTGGACACATTCACGCTTCACCTTAATATTGTTCTCAGTTTACAACAAAACATAAATAGCAATAATAATGATGCCATCTGTTTGTGGCAGCAACGTGGAGCTGGATGAACCACGAGGACATGAATTATGACAGGAATTTGTTATGAAGTTATTTTAGTAGAGCTATCTATCGTAGAGGGCAGTGGGCAGTGACAAGACAATGTGTAAGGGGCAAAGTGGATTGCAGTTTGGTGCTTAATAAATGTCTCCCATCTTTTCCTTCCGATATTGAGGGAGTGAGGAAGTCGCGTATCTCCCTTCCCATGTTTGCTGGTTTGCCACTCTTTGACACAGGGTGGCACAGTGGCGCAGCGGTAGAGTTACTGCCTCACAGTGTCAGGGACCTGGTTTGATCCTGATCCCGACTACAGTTGCTGTCTGTACCGAGATTGTACGTTCTCCCCGTGACCACGTGGATTATTTCTGAGATCTTTGGTTTCCACCCACCCTCCAAAGACCTACAGGTTTGTAGGTTAATTGGCTTGGTATCAATGTAAAATTGTCCCTAGTGTGGATAGGAGAGTGTTAGCGTGCAGGGATCACTGGCCTGTGCGGACTCGGTGGGCCGAAGGGCCTGTGTCCTCGCTGTATCTCTAAACTAAAGTAAACGTACCCGTTTGCACGTTAACACTGGATCAAAGGTTACAAGTATCTGATGTTTTGACTTGCATGTTGGATATCTCTAGCCCAGGTTAAGCACAGTGGATACGGAAGGGAAAGCTGAACATGGCATGGGTGAGCAAAAGAAAATGAGAGAGTTTAATGACAGCGAGCAAAATTGGGAGAGGAGAGCAAATGGCCGGTGACAAAGTGTAAGAGGCTTAAAGGACAGCAAGAGGTAGGTTACAAGCTTGGCATCACTTGTCTGCCAATGACAGAGTTTGATTTAGTTTAGACATACAGTGTGGAAACAGACTGTTTTATCCCACAAGTCCACGCCCAGCATAGTTCACCCACATACTTGTTCATTTATCCTACTTTTGCATCCTACACACTAGGGGCAATTTACAAAAGACAATTGACCTACAAACCTGCACGTCTTTGGAGTGTGGGAGGAAACCGCAGCACCCAGAGAAAACCCACGCGGTCACAGGGAGAACGTACAAACTCCACACAGACAGCACCCATAGTCAGGATTGGACCCGGTCTCTGGCGCCGTCAGGCAGCAGCTCTACCAGCTGCGCCACTGTACCTGAAAGCAAGCGACTATGGGCTTTACAGCGCCAGAGACCCGGGTTCGATCCTGACCACGGGTTTGACCGTTCTCCCCATGAGTGTGTTTTCTCCGGGTGCTCCAGCTTCCTCCCACGCTCTAAAGATGTACAGGTTTGTAGATCAATTGGCTTTGGTAAAAAATTGCAAATTGTCTCTAGTGTGTAGGATAATGCTCGTGTATGCGAATCACTGGTGGCAAGGGCTGGATGGGCCGAAGGGCCTGTTTCTGTGCTGCATATCTAAACTAAACTAAAACTAAATTGTAGTCCCAACAAGGTGAACCTTTGTACACTTGAGATCCTCTATTTGTGGTTGACATGTTTTCATACATATGTTACATCAGGTTCAAACACCCTCCCTACCCCAACTCCCCAAGAAAATCTATTTTATAATACCTAGCTTTCCTTCAAAATTTACCGACAATAAACCGTGTTCTTTGTTTAGATCGTATTTGCATGTCAAGCTGGCGGCAGAGTCAGTTCAATGCAAAACGATTCCCTACATGTGAAGCATTTGGGATGATCCACAGGGCTGTGATAATCTACCATGTAAAACCTTGGTGAATCCTATTAAGGTTTGTCCAGAATAACGTAATAACCTTAGCCCACTCTCCTGGCCTTTATACTGCACAAAGCTGCAACTGGACAGCGATTTCCCATTTTGCAAGTGCTGGAACAAATGAAACCAATGGCCTTACGTTAATGCTAATGCCCGACCAACAAAAGTGCAAAGGCACTTTGTTCCACTTTGCCTAGAGACTGTGAAGTATTTGCCCTGACCACAAAATATTATTCCAATACCATATCAGATTAATTGCATATTCAGCCATGTATGAGCTGCCTCTCTCTGTGTCTCTGGGCTGACTTATCAAGACTTACAAGAGCTTAATTTCCCAGCTGGTTGCTTTTAGCAGACTATTTAATAAAAAAAAAAGACCGTTCCTCACTTCACAGACTTTTTGCTTCCATATTTCACCTGGTTATTAAAATACCTGTCAGCTGTATCGGCAATATATTTTTTTCTGCTTTGAAATGTTAGCATTAGCAAGCGCAGGGAGTGGAAGTGGATTTGTGATGTGCGCTGGAGAAACAGCCCCGGCTTTCTGCTCATCTGCCATTCATATCTTTACAGCCCCAACTTGCTTTTCAATCATAGATCTGTTGTGTTGTCTGGACTGGAAACTCCACACAATCGGGTCACCCCCCATGAAGCAGAGAGGCTTTCCACCGCAGCAGGCGGGTCACTTCAGTTTAGTTTTTTTGTTTTTCGTTTTAGAGATACAGCGCGGACACAGGACCCTCAACCCACCGAGTCCGCGCCGACCAGAGATCTGCATACAATAGCACACTAAGGACAAAATTTGCAATCTTTACTGATGCCAATTAACTTACAAACCTGTACATCTTTGGAGTATTGGGGGGGGGGGGGGGGGGGGGGGAACCGGAGCATCCAGGGGAAACCCACGGGGAGAACGTACAAATTCCATGCAGACAGCACCCGTAGTCAGGATTGAACCCGGGGTTGGACAGGCGAGATGCAGGAAGATTGTTCCCGATGTTGGGGAAGACCAGAACAAGAGTCACAGTTTAAGGATAAGGGGGAAGTCTTTTAGGACCGAGATGAGAAAAACATTTTTCACACAGAGAGTGATGGATCTCTGGAATTCTCTGCCACAGAAGGTAGTTGAGGCCAGTTCGTTGGCTATATTTAAGTGGGAGTTAGATGTGGCCCTTGTGGCTAAGGGGATCAGGGGGTATGGAGAGAAGGCAGGTACGGGATACTGAGTTGGATGATCAACCAGGATCACATTGAATGGCAGTGCAGGCTCGAAGGGCTGAATGGCCTACTCCTATTTTCTATGTTTCTATGTCTATGTTTCTAACTGCTGCTGCGCCACCGTGCCGCCCACTTGTATCCCTGCAAGGTATTGAAATGATTTTTGATGAACAAACAAATATGGGCGTGCAAATTCCAGACAGAATCTAGAAGCCTTGTGAGGCTTTAATAAAAACCTGGTGTCACATCAGAGACAGGGCAACAGGTTTGATGATTAATCGCTACTTTTGCTTCCATTTGCCGCTGTGTCCTGAGAGATGTTTCTGCACGCTTTATATAATTTAAAGTGTGCATAACATGAGGTGGGAGTAGTGCAGACATCAATGTGTTATCATCAAGTCAGTGTCCTCTCGATGCACGGGATGACAAGGTGTTGCAAATCCACAGCCAACTTCAAAGAGCTGTGGACATCTTATCAAATGCCTTGTAAACATTTTACAAGCTTCAGCGATGGGTCTCACATCACCACATGGACAGAACAGATGTGAGAGGGTCTAAGCAGAACCGCGCTCTTGGGATTTAGTTTAGTTTAGTTTATCAATACAGCATGGAACAAGCCCCTTCGGGCCACCGGGTCGGTGCCGACCAGCGATCCCTGCACACTAACACTATCGTACACACAGTAGGGATAATTTACCAAAGCGCATTGGTGATGAGAGAGCGCAGGAACAAAGATGACAAAAAGTCACCGGGTCCATCCTGGGGACTGACTTCCCCACCATAGAAGGGGTCTATTGAAGGCACCGACTCAAAAAAGGCAGCTAGCATCATCAAAGACCCACACCACACTGGCCACGTTCTCATTTCACTCCTCCTGTTGGAAATAAAGTATAGGAGTCTGAAAATTCTGACCTCTAGGTTCTACGACAGCTTCTTCCCAACACTATCGGGCCATTGAACACGACAAAACAATAACTAAACTATGAACTGTTTTGTTTGCACAAAGGACTTTGGGCTTTTTTGCACTAATATTTAGGTTTTTAATTTATTGAGTCTTTTGCTTATTGTGTTATGTATGAGCACCATGCTTATAGGCCTGTTGTGCTGCTGCAAGTATGACTTTCATTGTCAGAAACATAGAAACATCGAAAACAGGTGCAGGAGGAGGCCATTCGGCCCTTCGAGCCAGCACCACCATTCATTGTGATCATGGCTGATCGTCCGCTATCAATAACCCGTGCCTGCGTTCTCCCCATATCCCTTGACTCCGCTAGCCCCTAGAGCTCTATCCAACTCTCTCTTAAATCCATCCAGTGATTTGGCTTCCACTGCCCTCTGTGGCAGGGAATTCCATAAATTCACAACTCTCTGGGTGAAAAAGTTTTTTTGTCAGCTCAGTCTTTAATGACCTCCCCTTTATTCTCAGACTGTGGCCCCTGGTTCTGGATTCACCCAACATTGGGAACATTTTTCCTGCATCTAGCTTGTCCAGTCCTTTTATAAGATCCCCCCTGATCCTTCTATACTCCAGTGAATACAAGCCTAGTCTTTTCAATCTTTCCTCATATGACAGTCCCGCCATCCCAGGGATCAATCTGGTGAACCTCTGCTGCACTGCCTCAATCACAAGGAAGTCCTTCCTCAAATTAGGATGGTTCTGTCATCCGTGCAACAGACAATTAGATACTTGACTAAAACTACACTGTGTCCCACTAGGTGCACCTCTGCACACTTGTGGTCCTCCATTTGTGGTTGACATGTTTTCATACAAATGTTACATTAGGTTCAAACACCCTCCCTATAACGGCCTTGGGTTTTTGTTAATAATAAAATCCCCGCTGTTTTGGGTAAAAGGTCCATCTCTGCAATATTTGCCGGGAGACAACGTATAGACACAGTGGGCCAACGGGTGATCTGCGCAGCGAAGAAATTGTGAGGGAAACGAAATTCTGCTCTTCGCAGAAAATCTGTGGCCAAAGATGAATGATTTTCAGACTGCTCAATCCGTTTTACTGAGTTATTAGCATAAAATAAATCCACCCACTAACCACCCCCCCCCCCCCCCCACCCCCCATCTTCCCAGATCCCAACCCATTCCATGACAAAGGGAAGAATTCCACCCCTTGAGCGTTCTTCATTTCACAACTGAGGATTAAAAGCAATGGGAAAAGAAAACTTAACAAAGGCACATTCAGAAAGCCAAGTGCCTTGTCAGCTAAGCTGCCTGCCATCACATTTTCCAAGCAATTCAAAGTAACCATGCGGAAAAGTGATAAACCTGGTCTTGTTGTAAGTGTTTACAATTATTTTTTCAACTAGAAATACCAAAAGAAATCTTTTCCAATATGTTCACAATGTTGTTGCGAATGGTAGGATGAATATCACTTCGGTTAATGCGTTAAAACGTATTTGATTTGCCACAAATATACGCACAAAACGACGGGGTGACTCAGCGGGTCAGGCAGCATCTCTGGAGAAAATGGATAGGTGACGTGTCGGATCGAGACCCTGCCACACTCAAGTGTCTTATCCTATCCCTCAAAATCCTCCCCATGTTCTTACTACCAACTATTTTGCCCCATCAACATCTTTAGAGAATCACCATGCATGGAAACAGGCCCTTCGGCCCACCATGTTTACACTGGTCTTTTAGCATTCACTTCCTCTAAATTTTACACCAATCCCATGTTATACTCCCCACAATCCCATCAGCTCCCCCCAGAATTTACCACTCACTGGCACACAGGAGGCAAGTTGCAGAGGGGGAATTAACTTAACAATCTGCACATCTTTGAGTTATGGAGCTGTGGTCACGGGGAAAGTGTACAAACTCCACACAGGCACCAGAGACCAGGATCGAACCTGGGTCACGTCGGAGCCATGAGGCAAAGGTTGCACACTGAAGGCAGCTGCCATAAACGTGGACTAAAGTTTCTTGATTTTTGGTAATTTGCTACTGGGCCACTCAATATTTAAGTTATGCATCCAGAATTAATATGTTGTATTCATTCAGGTTTAAACACTTTATAAAAAACAGGCAACATATCAAAATCCTTTTTCTGCTTTGTGTTTCCTTTGATAGAAGGAATGAGAGAGGAGGGAGAAAGAAGACAGTCCAAAGGCCAAAATAATGGCACAAGTGGTAGACTTTTTAGACTTTTAGAGATACAGCATGAAACAGGCCCTTTGGCCAACGGCTGATCAGCGATCACCCCATACACTATCCTATACATCTGAGACAACGAGGTCTTTAAAATGATGAAAGGGATAGACAGAGTTGACGTGGATAAGCTTTTCCCATTGAGGGTAGGGAAGATTCAAACAAGAGGGCATGACGTGAGAATTAAGGGACAGAAGTTTAGGGGTAACATGAGGGGAAACTTCTTTACTCAGAGAGTGGTGGCTGTGTGGAATGATCTTCCAGCAGAAGTGGTGGAGGCAGGATCGATTTTAACATTTTAAAAGTAAAGTGGATAGGTATATGGACGGGAAGGGAATGGAGGGGTATGGTCTGAGTGCAGGTAGATGGGACTAGGGGAAAATAAATGGTCGGTGCGGACTAAAAGGGCCGAGAAGGCCTGTTTCCGTGCTGTAATTGTTATACGGTTATATGGTTTAATACACAATTTAACTGAAGCCAAATAACCTACAAACCTGTATGTCTTTGGAGTGTGGGAGGGAACCGGAGCACCTGGAGAAAACCCATTCGATCACGGGGAGAACGTGCAAACTGCAGTACCCCGTAGTCAGGATCGAATCCAGGTCCCTAACACTGTAAGGCAGCAACTCTACCACTGCGCCATTGTGCCACCACTGGTAGTTCAGAGGAATGCTGCGAGACACCGATAGTCGGTCGGAGAAGTGAAGTGTGATTAAAGGCTGGACCATCCTGGCCTTTCAAACCTCGAAAGAGACCTGAGGGGGGATCCTCCTGAAGTACATGAAATAGAAACCGAGATGAAAACAGTAAATCTGAAAGATTACATTATCTGGTTGGAATTGGACAAGGGGATATTAGTTCAAATGAGACAATTTGCAGTATCAATCAGGTTTTTCCACACAAAGAACTTGAAACACACAGAACACACTCTCAGACGGCAAAGTGGGGATAGAACTTTGGATAAATTTAAGAAAACATTAGCTCCTAATGTTAAGATCTGATCTCTGTTGGATAAATCAACATTGGGCAAAAGGTCTTCTCATGCATAATAACCCTTCTAGCATTTCATGTTATCCTGAACTTTTCCAACTGTAATATAATTTCATCATGTTAACTTGACCGTGATAATTATAAATGATAAATTAATTAAAAAATCACTGGGAGTCTTTCAAAAAGCCACCAAGTCTATTCCCACAATCTTATTTTTAAGTTTAGTTTAGAGATAAAGTGCGGAAACAGGCCCTTCGGCCCACCGATTCTACACCGACCAGCGATCCCCTACACGTTAACAATATCCTACACACACTGGGGACAATATACGATTTGAACAAGCCAATTAACCTACAGACCTGTACGTCTTTGGAGTGTGGGAAGAAACCAAAGATCTAGGAAAATACCCAAGCGGTCACGAGGAGAACGTACAAACTCCGCACAGACAGCACCCATAGTCAGGATCGAACATTGGGCCTCTGAGGCTCTGAGGCAGCAAATCTACTGCTGCACCACCGCGCCGTACTTGCCAGAACTTGTCCATTTGTTTAGTTTAGTTTATTAATGTCATATAGAAAAATAGGTGCAGGAGTAGGCCATTCGGCCCTTCGAGCCTGCACCGCCATTCAATATGATCATGGCTGATCATCCAACTCAGTATCCTGTACCTGCCTTCTCTCCATACACCCTGATCCCTTTTAGCCACAAGGGCCACATCTAACTCCCTCTTAAATATAGCCAATGAACTGGCCTCATCTACCTTCTGTGGCAGAGAATTCCAGAGATTCACCACTCTCTGTGTGAAAAATGTTTTCCTCATCTCGGTCCTAAAGGAATTCCCCCTTATCCTTAGACTGTGACCCCTTGTTCTGGACTTCCCCAACATCGGGAACAATCTTCCTGCATCTAGCCTGTCCAACCCCTTAAGAAGTTTGTAAGTTTCTATAAGATCCCCCCTCAATCTTCTAAATTCTAGCGAGTACCATCCAGTCTTTCCTCATATGAAAGTCCTGACATCCCAGGAATCAGTCTGGTGAACCTTCTCAGTACTCCCTCTATGGCAAGAATGTCTTGCCTCAGATATGTACCCAGGTACAGTGAAAAGCTTGTTTGTTGCGTGCTATCCGGTCAGCAGAATGACTATACATGATTACGATCAAGCCGTCCACAGTGTGCAGATGCAGGATAAAGGGAATAACGTTTAGTGCAAGATAAAATCCAGTAGATTCCAATGAAAGATAGTCTGAGTGCCTCCAGTGAGGTTGATATAAGGTCAGGACCACATTCTGACATACCATGATCATTTTCAATGTCATATCATCCATGGGACAACTTGGATCCATTAAATGCCTCCATATAACCTGAGTGGGTTTTCCCCGGGATCTCCGGTTTCATCCGACACTCCAAACACGTACAGGTTTGTGGGCTATGGCTTGGCGTAATTGTAAATTGTGCCTAATGTGTGTAGGATCGCGTTCGTGTGCGGGGTGGACTCGGTGGGCTGGAGGGCCTGTTTCTGCGCTGTATCTCTAAACTAAACGATTAAATGGCCATAAGACACTACTGCCAAAGCGATGACAATACTCGGGTATTCTCCCCGAGAGGTGGGAGGCGCAGGGGTAGCATCTCTCACTGTTCACTGGGTGCCTTCTATCAGTGCTCTCTCCTCATACTATTTCAAACATGTTAAGCTAGATCTCTCGATAATAAACGCATCGGTGTTCAGAAGAGCCACTGAGTTTGCCGGATGAAAGGTTTTCGATAGCCCCGTTTCATATTGCATGATTTTGCAGGTGCTTTTAACATTTCACATACTCTGACCCCTACGGGAGACCAAAGTCCAAATTTAAAATCCTATTTTCACAGCAATACATTCACATTGAAATTACACAACTCCCTATTTACACAGGGATATATGTGCATTGACTTAACCCAAATCCCTATTTAAATACTCAAATTGATTTTCCTCACCTCCCTGTTTATCTAACTGCAAGTAAATTTGTTCCTAATACATTGTTAATGAAATTAAGATCAGATATTTCCGGCATTTGTTTCAAATTTGCACATAATCTATTTAACTCAGATACAGCCAAGCAGGGAATGGGCGGCACAGTGGCGCAGCGGTAGAGTTGCTGCCTTCAGCGCCACAGACCTGGGTTCGATCCTGACTACGGATGCTGTCTGTATGGAATTTGTACATTCTCCCCGTGAATGCGTGGGTTTCTTCCGGGTGCTCCGTTTTCTTCCCACCTTCCAAGAAGTGCAGAATTAATTGGCTTCTGTAAATTGTCCCTAGAGTGTAGGATAAAACGAGTGCAGGGGTGGTAGTTGGTCGGCACGGACTCGGTGGGCTAAAATGCCTGTTTCCCCGCTGTGTCTTTGTTTCGTTTTTTTAAGAGACAGGGGGTGGGGGGGCTGTCCCCCCCCATGTTTTAGGAGGTGGGGGACAATCCCAACCATGTTTTATGACCTGGGCGCTACAACCAGTCCCAGGTCGCCTGCGTGCCCCAGGACTGGCCGCAGTTCCCAGTTCACAAAAATTAATTGAAACAAAACGCCTGCGGGCCAGATGATTTCGGGTTACGGGCCGGATCTGGCCCGTGGGCCGTGGGCCGTAGGTTGCCGACCCATGTCCTAGATATCAGGCCTCATTGTGTCCCGTCACGTCCTCCCCCCCCCCATGTTTTAAAAGCGATTTCCGCCTTTCACCCGATTCACCGGGATCCTCCTGGCATGGACATGTCAGTTATTACTGGAGAGGGGCAAGGCTGGGCCATGTTTTGCCTGGAACTGAGGAGTGAGGGGTGTACAGAATCATGAGAGGGAGTAGAGATGGTGGAATCATTTTTCCCCATAGTGGGAATGCCTATAATAAGAGGGTGTGGGTATAAGATGAGAGGTAGGGAGTTAAATAGCAAGCAATCGTTACCCTGACAATGAGGGTAGCTTGAATCTGAGAGGCACTGCCTGTGTAGGAAGCAACTGCAGATGCTGGTTTAACTCAGCTGGACAAGCAGCATCTCCAGATACAAGACCCATCATCAGACGCTGTGCTGGTGCTGGAGGCAGATAGCATCACTACATTAAGGCATCACACCAAAGACGTACACCTTTGTGGGTTTATTGGCTTCGGTAAAAGTTGTAAATTGTCCCTCATGTGTAGGATAGTGCTAGAGTACGGGGTGATCGCTGGTCGGCCCAGGGCCTGTTTCCACCTGTAACGAGACGAAACTCAATGAGACGGTCAGTTTGCAGAGTAATCTCAGTCTCAGTCAATAAGACTTGTGGCGGTGAGCCGTTGTGGTTAGTGCAGATGAGATTAACAGCCAATGCAGTGTCAAGATACTCAGATCACCCCTGTGCCGACGCCCCTGTCCCGGGTCTCTAGCGCTATAGGCAGCAACTCTACCGCTGCGCCACCGTGCTGCCCCTCAGATAAATTAACTGGAACTCACTATTCCAATTCCTGTTTTGTACCAAGCGGCAACCAACACTTAATGTTTGTAACAAATAATCCAGTTGAACAGCACAGCTCAACCAAATAAAATGACCATTTGAGCAAGTCACCAGGGATTCAGCCAGACAAATGAAGAAATTGGACTGGGGACCTGTGACTAGTAGTTTGCTTCAGGGTTTGATGTCATCTATATCAATCATTTGGAGGAGAATGTACATGGCATGATTCGCAAGTTTGCGGATGACACATAAGTGGGTGGTATTGTAGATAGTGAAGATGGTTGTCAAAAACTGCAGCAGGATCTTGATCAGTTGGGCAGGTGGGATGAGGAATGGTTGATGGAATCTAATACATAGATCGGGTAAACGTATAGTCTCTTGCCCAGAGTAATGGAATCAAGAACCAGAGGACATAGGTTTAAGGTGAGGGGTAGAAAATTTAATAGGAACTTGAGCTGTAACTTTTTTTACACAAAGGGTGGTTGGTGTATGGAATGAGCTGCCGTAGGAGGTAGTTGAGGCAGGTACTATCGCAATGTTTAATAAATATTCAGACAGGTACATGGATAGGATAAAGGGATATGGGGCAAACGCAGGTAGTATAGATGGAACATGTTGGTCGGTTTGGGCAGGTAGGGCTGATGGGCCTGTCTCCACACTGTATGACTCTATCTAAATGTAAACATTCAAAAAGCGTTGCCGGTTTTATTATAGATAAGCACAATATCAATTGGAATCAGATGGAGCTAAATCTTTCACCGATAATCATTACGTTGACCTTTTACAGATGTTTGCATTAAAGCTTCGTTCCCTCAGATCTTCACTGCCTGAAGAAATCAGTTTGCGATTCTTAGCCTGCAGCCGGTGAAGAATAGACTGCCGCATTTGTACAGGACGGAGAACTCTCTGCTATCTTTTTGAACAACGGCGAACAACTTGAAACGGCGTAAATCACCACATCATTCAATGTTTTGATCGTTTCAATTTACAAATACCTTGCATCCTTAAGGTGACAGTACCTCATTTGGCAATAAAATAAAGCAACAATACTGCCACTTGAAAATCAAAGTTTGCATAAAACGCTCTGGGAGGATGACTACAAATCCCACACTTGACTCCTCGAGAGCACTTGCAGGATATATGAAGCAGTCAGTCTGTACATACTGCAATTACCATGTGCGGACATGCATTAGATCATCTGTGGCACTGTAATTACTGCTGTGATATCAGTTTTCAAAGTTCAGATATGGGTCATGAGAAAGGTTTAAACAATATATAGATCGGTTGCTAATCAATTAACAGCTGCATGTTCAATAACTCTAGGCCACACTGTATCATTCTTCACCGGGACCACACCACGCCCTGCCGTTACGATTGGAAGAAAATGCTTTCATTGCAGTTTTACAGCTCACAGGTCGAGAGACACTCGAGGAAGTCAGGATGGGGACGGGAATCGGAGAGGGAGGGAAGGGGTACAAAAGTCCTTTGGAGAGATATCGTTTGGAGTGATATCGCCCTTCAGCCCACCGAGTCCACGCCGACCATCGATCACCCGCACGCTAGTTCTGTGTTAAATCTCACTTTTGGATCCTACGCACAACTAGGGGGCAATTTACAGAAGCCAATTATCCTATAAATCTGCACCTCTTTGGAATGTGGGAGCAAACTGAGCACCAGGAGGAAACCCACACTGTCAGAGGGAGAACGCACAAACTCAAGACAGCGCCCATAGTCAGGATCGAACCCGGGTCCCCAGCGCTGTCAGGCAGCAACTCTGCCGCTGTGTCACTGTGCCGTCCTGTGTTAGTTTACTATTGTCACGTGTACCCAGGTACAGTGAAAAGCTTTTACAATGTAGCTTTTGCATGCTGTGCAGTCCAGAAAATACCATACGTAATATGTAAAGCCTATTTATACTATATATATACACACATGCATATACTATATATACTGCAGATACTACATATATATAAATACATACATATATATATAAAATATGCTATGTATAGTCAGAAAAACTATACATAAACACAATCAAGTCGACAGTGCACAGATAAACGATATACTTAGTGCAAGAGAAAGGATGCTTAAAGTCCGTTCAAAGGTCTCCCATGAGGTGGATGGAAGGTCTGGGGACTCCCCCTGTATGTTTGCTGCCATTTGACGGTGATTTCTGATACCAGGCACATTGCTGATCCTCAGTCTCCAGAGTTAATTTGTGCACAGTACAAGGAAGGACCTTACCAAGGTGACTAAAGGCTGCCTGACCTACAGTGAGAACTCTCTGTGAGAACTGACCCTGAGCTCTTCTGGGAATCCAAACATCCCCAGGACACTGTCTGTTTGTTTGTCCTTTCATTGACAAACCTCTCAGCTGTACTCTTGCGCCTTTATCTCAGCTTATCTGGATATTTCAGCCCTGTCCAACCATTCCCATTTCTTTTCTCTCTTCCTCGTTATTGATTTACGTCACTTCACTTGTTCTTGGGCTCCAGTGTTGAAACAAAGCGGGAGCCAGATTCACTCAGTCAACGCATGCACACAGAACACACACGTTCACCTTTAACATGTGTAACTTGTACGCATTTGCAAAGATACTTAACATGTGCCCTTCCATTCAAGGGGCAAATGATGTCACCCAGGGTCAGGAGTCAAGAGAGTCGAGAGTGGTTTATTGTCATATATCACAAAATGGAAAAATGAAATTCTTACTTGCAGCAGTACAAAGGATATGAAAACGTAGTACTCTGTAAACACCATAATAAACAACAACAAAAATGTTGTATATATAAAAACATACAATAATAGTGCCCAGATAAAAATATGCCCCCAAGTCTATGTAGTTTGCAGCTTATTTGGAGGTTGTAGCGTTTAATAGCCTGATGGTTGAAAGGAAAGGAACGCCACGCCCAATACAACCGAGTTTCCTACCATCACTGCAATGAGTCTGAGGAAGGGTCCAGATCCAAAACATGTTCCATGTCCTGCAGGGATGCTGCTAGACTCACTGTGTTACTCCAGCACTTTGTGTCTTTCCTTGTAAACCAGCATCTGCAGTTCTTTGTTTCTGCAACCCCTTTAGCCCTGGGTTCCAGGGTACGAGCCAAGAACATGGCAACCCAGATCTCATGCATCATGTTAGGGCGGCCCGGTGGCACAGTGGTAGAGTTGCTGCCTTACAGCACCTGAGATCTGGGTTCAATCCTGACTATGGGTGCTGTCTGTATGGAGTTTGTACGTTCTCCCCGTGATCGCATGGGTGCTCCCGTTTCCTCCCACACTCCAAAGACGTACAGGTTTGTAGGTTAATTTATCTTCGGTAAGAATAGTAAATTGTCCCTAATGTGTTGGATAGCGCTAGTGTATGGAGATCGTGGGAAGGCGTGGACTCGGTAGTCCGAATGGCCTGTTTCTGCACTGTATCTCTAAGCTAAACTAAACTAAATCAAGTTAGCAAGTGTGAATGAACGACAAGCGATCCACTGGAGGAACTCAGTGGGTCAGGCAGCATCTGTGGAGGGAAATGAACAACACGTTTTGTGCCGGGACCCTCCATTAGATACATTGATGTTCTCCATATGGACAGTATCTGCAGACTCATGTGGTTGATCTACGGTTGAAGCTGGCCCAACAAAATCATATATAAAATCATGAGAGGAATCGATCGGGTAGACGCAAGTCTCATGCCCAACGAACGTGAATCGAGGACCAGAGGACATAGGTTTAAGGTGAAGAGGAAAAGATTTAATAGGAGTCTGATGGGTAACCGTTTCACACGAAGGGTGGTGGGTGTATGGAACAAGCTGCCAGAAGAGGTAGTTGAAGCAGGAACTGTCCCAATGATTAAGAACCATTTAAGACAGGTTCATGGATAGGACAGGTTTGGAGGGATATGGGCCAAAGGCAGGCAAGTGGGACTAGTGTAGCTGGGACATGTTGGCCGGTGTGGACAAGTTGGGCCGAAGGGCCTGTTTCCACAGTGTCTCACTCTATGACTCTAGCAAGGAAAACTATCGGAAAACCTCCTCTCATTTGCAATCACCAGTCCCCGCTGTCAACCCGTTTCATCTAAAGCACGGCCACAGCACATTGCCAGGGGCAGAAGACACCAATATTTTGTGGATATTGTGACACTTTAACAGTAAACCGACTGTGCCTGCTGAGGGAAAGAGCCGGGAAAGAGAGATTAATGTAATGTTATTGAATAGCTTCGCCCCATGAAGATTCGTGTTAGTCTGCAGGAGTTGCTCATTTTTAGTGTCTTCAACTTAGCGGCAGAAAAGACATTTCCCTGTCACTGTTTAAATTTCATTTCTCCTGACAGAGCATTTACAAGAGAATAACATTTGTATAAAATGTAATAAGACGTGACAACATTTCTATTACATTGGGTGTCTGCATGAAAATCACAAGCATTATGCAAATAGATTCTGTCTGTCTACCGTTAGCAAACCTAATCCCATTAAGTTAAGATCGGGAGAGATTAATCTAACATTTCAAAAGACCCGATGTTGATAAAATAAATACACTCAGTCCTTGTCGCCCTGTGATTTGCTGCCCATGGATCCCACACACTCATGACGTTGGTTCCAGGTCCCATCTCCAATATTTTCCAACAAATATATCTCCATCCATTTGCACACTGAGGCACCACTCACTGCCCGTGTAAATGGTAAATGGTAGGGAATTGAAGAATACAGTTGAACAGAGGGATCTGGGAATAACCGTGCATAGTTCCTTGAAGGTGGAATCTCATATACATAGGGTGGTAAAGAAAGCTTTTGGTATGCTAGCCTTTATAAATCAGAGCATTGAGCATAGAAGCTGGGATGTAATGTTAAAATTGTACAAGGCATTGGTGAGACCAAATCTGGAGTATGGTGTACAACTTTGGTCGCCCAATTATAGGAAGGATATCAACAAAATAGAGTGGGTACAGAGGAGATTTACTAGAATGTTGCCTGGGTTTCAACAGCTAAGTTACAGAGATAGGTTGAATAAGTTAGGTCTTTATTCTCTGGAGCGCAGAAGGTTAAGGGGGGACTTGATAGAGGTCTTTAAAATGATGAGAGGGATAGACAGAGTTGATGTGGACAAGCTTTTCCTTTTGAGAATAGGGAAGATTCAAACAAGAGGACATGACTTTAGAATTAAGGGACAGAAGTTTAGGGGTAACATGAGGGGGAACTTCTTTACTCAGAGAGTGGTGGCGGTGTGGAATGAGCTTCCAGTGGAAGTGGTGGCGGCAGGTTCGTTGGTATCATTTAAAAATAAATTGGATAGGCATATGGATGAGAAGGGTATGGAGGGTTATGGTATGAGTGCAGGCAAGTGGGACTAAGGGAAAAAAGTTGTTCGGCACGGACTTGAAGGGTCGAGATGGCCTGTTTCCGTGCTGTAATCGTTATATGGTTATATGGTTAAATATGGCGATCAGTTGACAGAGCACTTTAGTCAAGTGGATCCCTGCTGCACACTATTCTAACAGAAACCAGTCTTTACACAGCTGCTCCATATAATTACAAAAGCCATACTGATTGTAAGCTTCAATGGAGGTAGGTTTGTTAGCCGGAGGTTGAGGGGAAACCTGATGGACACAAAATGGTGGAGTAACTCAGCGGGACAGGCAGCATCTCTGGAGAGAAGGAAAGGGTGGCGTTTCAGTTCAATACCTTTCTTCTGATAGTTTTGTTCAGAGATACAGCGCGGAAACAGGCCCTTCGGCTCACTGACTCCCCGCCGACCAGCGATCCCCGCACACTAACATTATCTTACACATGCTATTTAAGATTTCACCAAGCCATTCAGCTTACAAACCTTACAAAGGGCGGGAGGAAAACTGAGCACCCGGAGAAAACCCACGCAGGTCAGGTGGAGAACGTACAAACTCTGCAAAGACAGCACCCTTGGGCAGGATCGAACCTGGGTCTCTGGCGCGGTAAGGCAGCAACTCTACCGTTTGCGCCACTGTGTAGGGTCAAAATCCTGGATCTCCCTCGGCAATGGTGCTGAGGGAGTACCTCCATCAGAGCTACTCGGTGTCCCCTACTCCATTGCAACTGGGGATGGAACATAGAACAGTAAAAGATGTGGGGATTAACATGGGAAATAAACTTGCCAGTGATGCCTAGATGTTATTAAACAAATACAGGCATTCCCCAATCTACGTAACAGGTGACCTACGTAAACTCTTAGGTAAGTAATTCCTTAAGCCCACCGCTATATTTCCAAGTTGTGTCTCTCAGTAATCTCGGTAGCAGTGCGTTACTGCCGTCGCCCGCAGTTCTCGAGGATCTCCCTCCTTGTCTCCACGTCGGAGCTCCTCACGTGGTCTCTGCGGTGGAGCACCCCCCATGGTCTCTGCACGGAGCTTTTCCGTTGTCTCCACCTCGGAGCTCCCGAGTGGTCTCCACCTTGCACCTTCCCTCTGTGGTCTCAGCCTCGGAGCTTCCACGTAGTCTCCACATCGGAGCTCCCCCGTGGTCTCCGTGTTGGAGCTGTCTCGTGGTCTCCGTGTTGGAGCTGTCTCGTGGTCTCTGCATTGAACGGTAAATTTACCCGCAATAGCACTACCGATTTCGACTTTTGTAACATCCGACTTACGCAATGGTCGGTGGGATGTAAACCTTACATAAGTAAGGTTTATGTCCGAGGAATCCGGGGGGGTAGCTCTTTCACACAGAGGGTGGTGGGTGTATGGAACAAGCTGCCAGAGGAGGTAGTTGAGGCTGGGACTATCCCATCGTTTAAGAAACAATTGAACATGGATAGGCAGGTTTGGAGGGATATGGGCCAAGCGCAGGCAAGTGGGACTAGGGTAGCTGGGACATTGTTGGCCTGTGTGGGCGAGTTGGGCCGAAGGGCCTGTTTCCACACTGTATTACTCTGTGACTCTATGACTCTAAGTCAGGGAGCATCTGTAAAATTAAAACCTGCTGACAAGATGTAAAATATTTAAATTCTACATTCAATATTTCTCAGCTACACCAAGGACTGTAGTACTTTGATTCCTGGAGATTCAACTCTAACCTGCATACAATGCAGTGCTCAGGTAGCTATTCTCAATAGTTGGAGGAAAAAAATTAAAGAGAATATCAAAACAAAGATAGAGAGGAGATGGAAGCTGGGGTCGGGGGCGTGCGTGTGCACAAATCTTTTTGAAGATGACAGACCAAAGGCTCTCACCGAAGGAAGCGACACCACAGGAAACCTTGCGAAACCTCAGCCTCGGAGCATTGCAAACCAAAATCAAAACTGATGTTCCACGCATGAAATCCAACTGGAAAATTATGAAAATACTCTAGAGTTCAGGCAGTATTTGTGGGGAGAAAAGGTTAACCTTTCAGGTTAAGCACGTGGAAAAGTGAGAAATCAAATATGTTTTAGAGTCATTGTGTCATCCAGCACGGAAACATGCCCTCTGGCCCAACTTGCCCAATGGCGACCAAGATTCCCCATCTACTCTAGTCCCGCCTGCCTGCCATTTGCCCATATCCCTCTAAACCTTTCCTATCCACCTAGTTGTCCACATTTCTTTTAAATTGCACAAAAGATGGAAGAAGAGAGCAGATGGACTGCCCCCGTTCATTTTTGCATGTCATTCATTTGTTCTATATCTCTCGATATCACCGTCGACATCTCTCATTTCCCTCTCCCCCGACTCTCAGTCCGAAGAAGGGTCTCGACCCGAAACGTCACCTATTCCTGTTCCCCAGAGATGCTGCCCGACCCGCTGAGATACATCAGCTTTTTGTATCTATCTTCGCTCCAGCCTGCGATAGGATGGAGATCAGGGAGAGACTGAATGACATGTGGCATGATGCTGCATGAGAAGGGACACCCAATGGTCCAATGATCTCTTTATTGCTGCGAGTACCTAGATGCAGCATAATACCTTTTTTGCATTCAGCTCAGCAAGACTATCACCATACACAAGCACAATCCCCCAGATGAATGCATGATGTATAGAACAGCCCACTGAGTCCATGTGCAAGAGGTGCTATTTTGGCGCCAATTTATAAGTTGCTGCTAAAGGCCAGTTGCAGCCTTCATTCCGGTCGTCCCTCTCCCTATAGGGTACTCTTCATCCTTTGTTCCCCGGGGGACTCCTCCCGCAGCCGACCTTGAGGGCACGGAAGTTAAGACCCCCAGCGGTGAAGCCTTGTTCGTGACAGCTCAGCTGCAAGTGAAGGGGTTCTTGACGCATGTCCAATGGGCAATATTGTGACTCGCTTAAAGGGCAGCACTCGCAGTAACGGAGCACTCCCTCCCCACCCCCTCTCCTCAGATCCTCGCCCAGTTGGTGGATCCATGCACAAGAAAAAAAGCTTTACACTGTACCTTTGTTTAGTTTAGTTTTGAGATACAGCGCGGAAACAGGCCCTTCGGCCCACCGTGTCTGCGCCAACCAACAACTACCCCATACACTAGTTCAATCCTACACACAAGGGGCAATTTTACAGAAGCCATTTACCCGACAAACCTGCACGTCTTTGGAGTGTGGGAGGAAACCGGGGCACCCGGAGGAAACTCACGCGGTCGCAGTGAGAATGTACAAACTCCATACAGACAGCACCCGAGGTCAGGATCGAACCTGGGTCTCTGTGGCGCTGTAAGGCAGAAACTACTGCTGCACCGCCACGCCACCCCTGCCCCACTGTGCTACCTCGGTACATGTGACAATAAACTAAGCTAAACCAACCTCCCACCTCCCCCTCTGCGGCATCTCGTCCCTGCCCTTCCCCACCTCGCTGGGATACGTACGAAAGAGAGAGAGGGCTATTTAACCCAGCCCCCCCCCCCCCCCACCAATGGCATTTCCACCAAAGCAGAGAACTCTTTGCAGATAAGGATGAAGGGCAGCATTAATTGTCCCCACAACCTGCTTTGAAAATAACTATCCAGTCCAGCAAATTAAACCCTTCACGCTATTCCCTTGCCGGAGCTCATAACAATGAGATATCTTGCAATACCCAGCATCTCTGTGCATTAGTCTTAAGCTACTGAATGAAATGTGGCTTTAAAAATACACCACATACACTGTAGCCTGGGGTCACAGCACAGTGTAGAAACTTGTACGGTCTGGGATATTGTAGAATTTGTGCTCTACAGCAACTGGGACAGTAAAGACAGATAAATTAATTCGAGGGAAGAGCAAAAGATCTGAAGTTTATTATCCAGCTTTCTTTTTGGGAAATATGGAGCCTTCTCCTCACAACTGCTGGGCTCGTTAATCTGGTGCTCATAGGGACATCGCCACCTGCTGGTGATGTGCAGGGCAGGTCTCGCACACCCCCATTGATCTCCCCATCGAGGTTCTAAGCCACAGCACAGCAGAAAATATTATTTTTTACTCTCAGTTTCCAGAGACAGTTCGGAAGTAAATGCCCTGGCCTTCTTTGGCCAAGTGTTCGACAAAAGGGTATTTAAAAAAAATTGAAACATGCTCAGTTGTTAGATACAAAAATGCTGGAGTAACTCAGCGGGTCAGGCAGCATCTCTGGAGCGAAGGAATGTCGAGACCCTTCTTCACGCGAAACGTCACCCGTTCCTTCTCTCCCGAGATGCTGCCTGTCCCGCTGAGTTACTCCAGCATTTTGTGTCCATCTTTGGTTTAATGCAGCACCTGCAGTTCCTTCCTACACGTTTCACATGCTCAGTTGTTACAGCCGTTTTGCAAGAAGTTATCTTCAGCCTCTGAGTGGCACTAAAAGCCGAGCGATCAGCTGTTACTGTCAGAGGAGATAAAGAGCTTTTACTCAGCTCATTACTGGCTTATAAAAGGGTTTTATAACTCGGGGATGGAGACATAAAATCCTTGCCGTGCTCCTAATTAGAACAAAGTAACGAAGGCCAAAGATTCAGAAGCGAGTGCAGGCACATTAAAACTGGGCGAGTTACCGGGCGAAGTGCCGCCTGAGAGTTATTGCCTCTTGTGATCCGATCCAAGTATTGCCTTGAAAAGTCATCGTGAAGATGCCGAAATTACTGGAAAGGCTTTGGGAAGTAGCCGGGGCCTGATGGCACCAGACTGCCTGGACCTCAGGAGGACGAGGAATAGGCAGGAGACACTGACCAAGTGCAGTGATTTATTACCACCTGATGGAAGTAATGCATTCAGCTTTATAAGTCTCCTGGCAGTTAAGGGCAACAAAACTGCATCTATTAGTGATATGCTGCCCCATGTAAATCTCTGTATTATTCATAGCTACCGTTTGACCAGTGCCGGGCTAATAAATTATAAAAACTGCATATTCCATTACCCTTCGTAAGATGCGACTTGATGCATGTCTGTACAGCAATTATGGGACAAGGCATCACGTCACCTCGCCCAGCAACCCATTTGTTTGCAGATGACACCAATGCAGACGGTTTACAGGCCAAATGAGCCAGAGGTGAGGGCGAGAGCTGAGCCATCAAGGAGCAAAATCCTTTTTGCTTTTTCTCACCTCCATCTCTTCATTCATCCCCCCCCCTCCCCATCACTGAAAAAAAGTCCTGACAAAAGGTCACCCATCCCTTTTCTCTGGAGATGTAGCCTGACCCACTGAGTTACTCCAGCACTTTGTGCCTATCTGAGGAGAGTCGTGAAGATCGACACAAAAGGCTGGAGTAACTCAGTAACAAGCAGCGTCTCTGGAGACCTTGTCTACAGGCCCTGCTCCGCATTGCAAGACGACAAAAATCTCACTTGTCCTCAATGACAAATTGCTCCTTCATTGAATGAAACTAATTAATCTTCAGAAAATCATACAAATCATACAAATCCATATCAACACAAGCCAATAACGATTGTTTTTTAAAAAATAATTCAGGGAGAAGTTTGAAGGTCTTGGAAGTTCAAATTCTGCTCCAATTTCAAGGTTTTGAATGATGCTTTAAAATTGCTGTGCTCAAATGCAATTGCAATAAAGAAATCAAGAAGGTTTAATAAAACTATGTTAAAAACTGGAGTAAGTCCGCAGAGCAGACAGCATCTCTGGAGAACATGGATAGATGACATTTTGGGACAGGACCCACCTTCAGAAGCGTGAGGAAAGGTCCCAAGCTGAAACATGACCTGTCCATGTCCTCACGAGATGCCGCCCGACCTGCTGAGTTACTCCAGCACTTTGGTTTTTTTTTTTTTTTTTTAAATATTTATTTGATTAGAAGCAATTGTACAAGGAGAAAGTAATTGACATAACAATGATACAATTTTCGTACAGCTTCAGTTTTAACATTTTATAAACTAACAAGTGAATCGGAAAAAAGGAAAAAGGAAAGAAGGGAAAGGAAGAAGAAAGGAAAAAGAAAAGAAAACATTTCGAAAAAAACACGAAAAAGAAAAAAGCCCCTGAACTAACGAAGAAGTGAAAAAAAAGGCGGAGATTTATCCCACTACCCTTCCCTACACCCGTTCACACGACCCTAGTGTCGGTTTTGAATTTGTGTTCAACCATTCTGTTGTTGAAGAAATTCAGTGAAAGCAGACCATGTTTTGGAAAATTGTCAGACAAAACAAGCCTTATTTTTTCTACATGTAGTGTGTCGGTCATTTCTGTGATCCACATCTTCACTGTGGGAACTGTTATCTTTTAAGTATTTAAGTATACGTTTTTTCGCAGTTATTAAACCGTAGTCAAGGAAACGTCTTTGGAATATCATTAACTTAGGGCAGCCCTCTGACATTCCTAATACTATTAATTTTGAATCTGACTCCAATTGAATTTTGAGTGTTTTAGAAATGGTATTGAATATTCCCATCCAGAAATGTTGCAGTTTTATACAGGATACAAAACAATGGGTTAGGGTTACTTCTTGGAGGTGACATTTATCACAGAGAGGGGAGACAGTTGGGAAGATCTTGTTCAATTTGGTCTTTGAGTAGTATAACCGATGCAATACTTTGAATTATATCAGGCAATGCCTGGCATTTAAAGAACAGTAATGTATATATAATAGGCTTTCCTCCCATATATCTTTTGAAATGGGTAAACCCAGCTCGTCCTCCCATGCTCGCCTATAAATCCCAGAAGGTGGAGTATCAATATTTAGAAGAGTGTTGTGGCATCAGCCTAAACACGGGCCACATGCTCGAACCCTCGTCAGGAGATACGAGGCCGGGCACGTGACGTCATGGGCTAGAGCGAGTGTCCTGGTACTTAAGGTCTCTCACTTCGAGACCTTAAAGGAGTCAACAGGTAGCTGAGCCCGAGAGTACAACCTCGCTCAGCTACAGCATCATTGTAATATGGTTAGTGCACCAACCTAACATGTCACCACAGAATATACAACGCTTTGAATCGATGTGACGTCTCGCCTTTATTCACCACGTTTGGTGCTGCTACAGTGTTATAAATGTAAGATATCAGCTTATTTGTATCGGCATGTCTATTCAAACAATCGTCTAATATATCTGGACTCATAAGAGGACAGTCTTGTGTATATGTTTTCAGATAATCTCATGATTCTAGCACCTGCAGTTCCTTGTGTCTCCTTTTTAAAATAAAATTACATTTGCTTTGCTGGGATGAACAAGATGGTCCTCGATATTTTTGAAAAGAATGAATCTAGAATTTAATTTAAGAGTGCGAGTCCGCGCTGACCAGCTATCAGCCTCCACACCAACCTACACACACTTACCAAAGCCAATTACATCTTTGGAAGTATGTCTTGGGAATGTGGGAGGAAACCCATGCAGTCATAAGGAGAACGTACAAACTTCGTATAGGCAGCACCCGTAGTCAGGATCGAACCCGAGTCTCTGGCGCTGTTAGTTAAAGTCGCTGCCGGCTTTGCAAGCAGGGAAACCATTGGCACCTCCCCTCCCCTGTCCCGGTGGTTGGCAGGGGCACCTTCGGGCAAAGCCACCGTGAATAAACACTGAGCTCTGGGATAACTGAGAGTGGCAGAATTAGGCCATTCGGCCCATCGAGTCTACTCCGCCATTCAATCATGGCTGATCTATATCTCCTTCCCAATCCCATTCTCCCGCCTTCTCCGCATAACCCCTGACACCCGCACTAATCAACAATCTGTCAATCTCTGCTTTAAAAATATCCATTGACTTGGCCTCCACAGACTTTTGTGGCAAAGAATTCCACAGATTCAACACCCTCTGAGTAAAGACATTCCTCCTCATCACCTTCTTATTGGAGCACCCTTTAATTCTAAGGCTATGCCCTCTGGTCCGAGACTCTCCAACTAGTGGAAAAATGGTCTTGTCCAGTAATTCTGTCCAGGCCTTTCACTATTCGGTAAGTTTCAACAAGGTGTCCCCTCATCCTTCTACATTCCAGCGAGTGCAGGCCCAGTGCCGTCAAACGCTCATCATATGTTAATCTACTCATTCCTGGGATCATTCTTGTAAAGTATGTGGGAAAGGGGTGTAATGGGGCAACAGTTCAAGCGGGATTGGGATGGGGAAGTCAGGAGGAAGAGAATGTTGGAGGCAATAATTAAAAGGAACAAAGAATTCTAAGAATGCCCTCACCTCCACTAACCAGCTGACCAGACTAAGGACACTGCCAGGTTGGTGTTCCCCTCAGCCCATGCAGTAACCTGTGTAACATTGGGAGCAACATAGGGTGGCACGGTGGCGCAGCGGTAATCGCTGCCTTGCAGTGTCAGAGACCCGGGTTTGATCCTGACCACGGGTGCTGTCTGTATGGAGTTTCTACGTTCTCCCCGTGACTGCATGGATTTTTGTCCGGGTGCTCCCACATTTCAAAAATCGTCCCGAATGTGTAGGACGGAGCTAGTATACGTGGCGATTGTTGGTCAGCGTGGGCTTGGTGGGCTGGAAGGCCTGCTTCCACGCTGTATTAGGTCTTTATTCTCTGGAGCACAGAAAGTTAAGGGGGGACTTGATAGAGGTCTTTAAAATGATGAGAGGGATAGGCAGAGTTGATGTGGACAAGCTTTTCCCTTTGAGAACAGGGAAGATTCAAACAAGAGGACATGACTTTAGAATTAAGGGACAGAAGTTTAGGGACAGAAGTTTCCAGTGGAAGTGGTGGAGGCAGGTTTGTTGGTATCATTTAAAAATAAATTGGATAGGCATATGGATGAGAAGGGTATGGAGGGTTATGGTATGAGTGCAGGCAGGTGGGACTAAGGGAAAAAAGTTGTTCGGCACGGACTTGAAGGGCCGAGATGGCCTGTTTCCGTGCTGTAATTGTTATATGGTTATATATGGTTATATCTCTCAACTAAACTAAAAATACAATTAATTTACTTTGGAGTAACTCAGCGGGACAGGCAGTTTACAGTGTGACGAAGGGTCTCAACCTGAAATGTCACCCATTCCTTTTCTCCAGAGATGAGTTACTCCAGCGTTTAGTGTCTATCTTCGGTTTAAACCAGCATCTGCAGTTCTTTCCCACACACGATGAATGTATTCTGTTCTGTTGTGTCTTGGAGTAAATAAACCCAGTGCCTTGCTGCAGGCAGAGGCCTGAGTGCAACAGTGAAGGTGTTGGATGCTCAGTGTTGAAGTGAAGAGCTTCTGCCATCTGCTGGTGAGCAGCGGAATCAACCGTACACAGAAAAGGACACAAAGTGCCGGAGTAACTCTGCAGGTCGGGAAGCGTTTTTGGAGAACATGGACTGGTGATGCTTTGGGTCGGGACCCATCAATCATTCTGGAGAAATGCCACCTATCCGTGTTCTTCAGAGATGCTGCCTGACCTGCTGAGTTACTCCAGCACTGTGTGCCCTACGTAAACCATAATTTGCAGTTCGTTCTTTTAATAGACAATAGACAATAGGTGCAGGAGTAGGCCGTTCGGCCCTTCGAGCCATTCAATGTGATCATGGCTGATCATCCCCAATCAGTACGCCGTTCCTGCCTCTCTACATTCCATTGTACACAGACTGTTCTTTAATCAGCCTGTGGTGGATGGACACAACACTGGGGCATTGCCAGCTCTGGGGAACAGGGATAAGGAACGTTTCAGATTGCGAACCTTCCCTTTACTCCTTCCACAAACAGCAAATGTAACTTGCATCTCGTACCTGATGTGAACTCACTTTGTTATCAAGTATTGGCAGCATCCAGTACACAGGATTAATAGCAGATGGATTGACTTTGCTCCTTGACCTTTATGCATGCACTTCATTGATTCATTGATTTCACACAACTTTTTCTTTTTACTGCATCTGTCTTATTTGAACAGGAAAAGGAACTGATTTAAAAAACCTTCAACTCGGTTGCAAGGTAGACAAAACTGTTGGAGAAACTCAGCGGGTGAGGCAGCATCTATGGAGCAAAGGAAATAGGCAACGTTTCGGGTCGAGACCCTTCTTCAGACCGTTGTGAGGGGAGGGGGGCGGGGACAGGGAGAAGAAAGGAAGAGGTGGTGACAGTGGGCTGAGGGAGAGCTGAGAAGGGGAGGCTCAGCCCAATATCTCCACCTCCTCCTTTCTTCTTCCCACCCTCCCCCCCCCCCCCACATCAGTCTGAAGAAGGGTCTCGACCCAAAACGTGCCTATTTCCTTCGCTCCATAGATGCTGCCGCACCCGCTGAGTTTCTCCAGCATCTTTGTCTACCTTCGATTTTCCAGCATCTGCAGTTCCTTCTTAAACCATTTTGCTTGCAAGATCATCAAAGCGGAACCTCCAACTTCCTTGCTTCAGAGAGTGTGAAAAGAGGCCCTTTGGCCCAACAAGCCCGTGCTGACCCACTGATCATCCATACACTAATTCTATAGTACACACTAGGAATACAGAAGCCAATCAACCTACAAACCTGCACATCTTTGGAATGTGGAAGGAAACTGGAGAACCAGGAGAAAACCCACAGGGTCGCAGGGAGAACGTACTAACACCGTCCAGACAGCACCGAACCTGGGTCTCTGGGATTGTAAAGCAGCTACCTTTGTGCCTCTGTGCTGCACCCACTGTGCCATCGTTCTTTATTTGCCACGCAGTTTAGTTTAATTTAGTTTAAAGATAGTTTAGACCAAGTCCGCGCCAACCAGCGATCCCCGCGCATTAACTACATGTTATTCTACACACACCAGGGACAATTTACATTTATATAAAGCCAATTAACTGACAAACCTGTACGTCTTTGGAGTGTGGTAGAAAACAAGAGCACCCAGAGAAAACCCACATGGCCATGGCGAGGACGTACAAACTCCGTACAGACAGCAACCCATAGTCAGGATTGAACCTGGATCTCTGGTGCTGTAAGGCTGCAACTCCTCCGCTGCGCCACCGTGCCACCCTGTGTTTAATAGCCTGTCGAACAATCGCTCAAAGTGTATTCTTCATCCTCAGGGAATGTGTGGCTTTCATTGCACCTCGACAGCTTTGACTATGGAGTTCATGGTCAAGGTTGCACTCAGCTTTCCAGCCTCAGTACCAATCCAGGCTGTTGCAAATCCTTGTCACATCTCACAGTTTGCGACACCTCTACCTCTAAGGCTGAGGCAGCAACTCTACCGCTGCGTCACTGGGCCGCCCGCTGTGTAGGCAGAACCACCACCGATCCTTGCCTCGTGCCCTGTGAATGATGCCTAAAACCAGCTACTGGATCCCAACCTCATCCAGCACAGAGTTTGCAAGAACCATCCAATCAGTCCCAGTCACTCTTTGTTTCCCCTCAGAGCAGCAACAACCTCCACGCAAACCACTCGGCACCATCAAGAATAAAGGGAATCTTGGACATCAGTGTCTGATTGACACCACCGTAAAGTTTTTCAAAGGGCAGCCCACAGAATCTTACAGCCTACTTAATGCTCAAGTAAACTCCCAATAAAAACCTTAACAAGCTGGAAATGTTTATCTCTGTACGTGCCGTGGTGCCCAGCTGTGCAATTGCCTGCTACATACAGGTGATCGCTGGTCAGCATGGACTCAGTGGACCGAAGGGCCTGTTTCCATGCTGTATCTCTTAACTAAACTAAATCTGTGAACTAATCATTATTGGCAGCTGTGCAGATGTGCGTGCGTGTGGACCGACGTGTGTACGTTGTGTGTGTGTGTGTGTGCGTGCGTGTGCATGTGCGTGCGTGCGCATTCATATCTCATTTTGCTGCTATTTTGCCACAAAAAAAACATCATATCAACACTAATAATAGTGATCTGCCCCCTATACAGAAACAGAAGTTTGCCACAGAGATGGGCAAAACCATCGGTTGTTACCGAAAGTAATGACAACACAAATGCTTTAGTTTATAGAAGTTCAGCTACAGAGAAAAATAACAAAACACTAGAGTCTGGTCAGGGATCCAGTTAAATTCCAGTTGAATTCCAGATCAACCTAAGCCTAGTCTCTTCTTCACCAGCTGGTAGAACCCCTGCCACACAGTGCCAGAGACCCGGGGTTGATCTGGACCTCGGGTGTTGTCTGTGTGGAGTTTGCACGTTCTCCCTGTGATTGCAAGGGTCTGCGCTCTGTGTTCTGGTTTCCTCCCACATTTCAAAGGCATGCAGGGTTTGGAGGTTAATTCGCTTCTGTAAAAGTGCCCCAAATGTGTGGCGAGTGGGTGAGAAAGTGGGATAACATAGAACCAGTGTGAAGGAGTGATCGATGGTCTGCGTGGACCCATTGGACCCGTTTTGCATGCTATTTCTCTAAACTAAACCGAAAGTCATTACGTTTTTAAATAAACCCTGTATTCAGAAATGTTCAAAGAGTGTATCTGTGCACTGCGGATGCCTTGATTGTAATCAGTACAGTCTTTTTGCTGACTGGATAAAGCTTTTCACTGTACCTTGGTACACGTGACAATAATAAATTAAACTAATCTAGATCCAGGTGCCCTTGTACACAAATCGCTTAAGGTGCAGGTATAACAAGCAATGAGGGCGGTTAACAGAGAATTTGAGGGCAAGGATGTAGGCATTTTGCTCCAATAATTAAGAGCAAAAACACACACACAAAAACACACGCACAAAATAACACACACAAAAACACATACACGAAAAGACACGCACAAAATCACATGCACACACACACACACACCCTCGCCTGCAGGCTATGTCTGCCCTCTCCTGGCTATTTTGAACAATTACACTCTTTCCACACCTGGAGGACACATGTCTGTGTAAGACCTATCACAGATGTAATTAAGTCCACTGAGATTCCCATAACACACAAACAAATAACCGGCACATTTCAGTTTACAGTTCAGGGAGCTGTCACAGCATCAGCTAGTGCAGGTCTGAGTCGTACACATTGTGAAACTGTCCAGACTGTGCTGATCTTGGCCGCAGGGCTGCAGATGGAGTTCGGGAGCGGAGCATGAGAAACGTGCATGTCCGACGCTCCTGCTGCAGTGTGGATGATGAGCGAAGGGGAGCACTGAGCTTGGATACGGTGCCATTCACTGCCGGCCACCATCTGCTGCCTGGATATGCTGGCTGAACCGGCTTAAGACAGAGGGAGACACAAAGTGCCGGACCGAGTTACTCAGCAGGTCAAGCAGCTTCTCTGGAGAGGCGATGTTTTGGATCGGGACCTTTCTTCAGTCTGAAGAAGGGTCGCGACCCGAAACGTCATCTTTCTCCCGGACACGCTGCCTGACCCGCAGAGTTACTGCAGCACTTTGTGTCTTTCATTGTAAACCAGAAACATGCAGGCCTTTGTGAAGGCAGAATGACCTGTTTCTGGAACTGTTCTGCATAAGGTGCAAGACAATTAAAAAAAGAGGAAACCAAAACTGGGAGAGTAGGAATTAAAAAGTCAAAGCCAACAATGATCCCGAGGTGACAGTCCAAAGTGATGGAACATTGACATACCTTCTTCAGATAGAACCCCTTCCAAAGATGTACAGGTTTGTAGGTTAATTGGCTTCAGTAAAAATTGAAATTTTTCGCTAGTCTGAAGAAGGGTTTCGGCCAGAAACGTTGCCTATTTCCTTCGCTCCATAGATGCTGCTGCACCCGCTGAGTTTCTCCAGCACTTTTGCCTACCATGGAACAGAGATCATTTGTGGCCAGCCCTGACTGGTCCTGGTGTTTTCTTGCCTCCTGCTTTTCACCCCCCCCCCCCCCACTTTCAGTCTGAAGAAAGTTTTGCACCCGAAATGTCACCCATCCGCCAGAGATGCTGCCCGACCCGCTGAGATACTCCAGCACTTTGTGTCTATCTTTGGGCTGGTACCAGACATCCAACAGCAGGGGGCAGCAGTGTCAGGCATTTCACACCAGGCTACTTGAGTTGCAGTTTATTGTCACGTGTACCGAGGTACAGTGAAAAGCTTTTGTTGCGCGCTAACCGTTCGGTGGAAAGACAATACACACTTACAATCGAGCCATACACAGCGTACAGATACACGATGAAGGGAATAACGTTTAGTGCAAGATAAAATCCAGTAAAGTCCGATCAAAGATCGTTTGAGGGTCTCCACTGAGGTAGATAGTAGCTCTGGTCTGCTCTCTAGATGTTGGTGGGAAGGTTCAGTTGCCTGATAACTGCTGTCCCTGAATCTGGAGGTGTGCGGCAGGAATGCATTTCTCTTTTGCCTGTTGAATCGATCACCCCCTCCCGTCTCACTGTGAACAATTCCACAACCTCTCAGTCATGGCAGGGAAAGCCTCCACTGGCTGCACTCTACCCCCCGTGTACAACAGACCAAGTCTTCCACTGCCTTACGGTCATGCCAGAGATAGTCCAGTGATTCACTGATCATTACGATTGACGTTCCCTTCTCATGCGGAGGTGCTACGTTCATACAAGCGCAGCAAGTTATGGGACACACTTGATGCGCTAAAGCATGTGAGAGCTCTTTACAGGAGCTTGGTCAAACAATGCTGAGCCTGAGATAAGATTAGTTTAGTTTAGAGATACAATGGGGAAACAGGTCCTTCAGCCCACCGTGTCCGTGCCAACCCGCGATCCATACACACCATTGAGGATAAATGGGGATACTGTGGATTGGGTGAGCTGTTTTAAATACCTGGGAGTCCACACCTCTGAGGATCTGGCATGGACATCGCACGCTGCAGCACTCGTGAGTAAGGCAAGGCAGCGCCTTTACCACCTCAGGCAATTGAGGAAATTCAGAGTGTCTCCGAGGGTCCACCAGTGCTTCTACTCTGCGGCTGTGGAAAGCATCTTGTCCGGAAACATTACAATCTGGTTTGGGAATTGCTCTGCCCAGGACAAGAAGGCTCTGCAGAGAGTAGTGCATTCGGCCAAACGCACTATGGGAACTTCTCTCGCCCCTCTGCAGGAACTATACATCAGGAGATGCAACTCCAGAGCCAATAAGATAATGGGAGACCCCTTCCACCCTTGCAACGGACTGTTCCAGCTGCTACGGTCAGGCAAACGCCTCCGTTGCCATGCTGTGAGAACGGAGAGGATGAGAAGGAGTTTCTTCCCAGAGGCCATTCGGCCCGTAAACTCCTATCTCACCAGGGACTAACTCTACTACAGTTACTGTACCACAATACCGCCTACAATATTTAATATGAAAAAGAACATGTGATTCTGTTTGTAGTATGTTGGTTGTTTGTTTGTTTGTTTTTTGCACAAAGTCCGCAGGCACTGCCACTTTTCATTACACTGCACATCCCGTATGTGTATGTGACGAATAAACTTGACTTGACACTATCCTATACACTAGGGACAAATTAGAATTTTTACTGAAGCCAATTAACCTACAAACCTGTACATCTTTCGACACTAAAACCAACATTTGGACACACTAGAAAACAAAAAAGTAGAAATAATGAACACGCTACTGGCAGGGCAGCCGTATCTCAGCGCCCCCACCGACCACTTCATGTGTATACAACATCCGTAGTCAGGATCAAACCCGGGCCTCAACTAAACGAAAACAAAAAGAGGGAGGGAAAGAGAGAGTAAAAAGATCTGTGATGGGGAGAGGACCAGGGAGATCGAGTGAGATAGATGGAGGCGGCAGCTGAAGGAGGGGGAATCGCAGCTCATTTGGAGCGGATGTAGGTAGAAGAGGTTCTGAAGTACCAATAAAAGGGCAGAGTTAGAAAAAGGAAATGTGTTTCTAGCATTTTTTTATTTCAATTATCTAGCATCTGCTGTATTCTGTACCCTCCTCTGCTATTTGTGAACGACAGGATTTCATTAGCCCTAACTACTCTCTCAAGAGTTTTATAGCTGCCAAAGATCTCTGCACACACTGCCCCAGGTCTCTCACTCCCCCCACTGCCTCTACTTTACTGGAGTACGCACATCTCCGGAGTGTGAAATGGCCTCTCAAACTCCTGACTCGGAGATTAGTGCCATCACTAGACCTGAGGATTAGTTTTAGTTTTAGCAACGCTTTAGTTTAGTTTACAGACACTGCACACAAACAGGCCCTTCGGTCCATCCAGTCCGCGCCGACCAGCAATCACCCATACACACTACTTCTATCCTGCACATTAGGGACCATTTTTTTACAGAAAATAAACTAAACTGCATTAAACCACACTACACTAAACTAATCTAAGGTGCGCTAAACTAAGCTAAACTGAGTTGAGCGGAGTTGAGCTAAATCTAAACTCAACTAAAGTGACTGTTCCAAAATGACACAAGCAGCTCTCCAAAGCTTGTTCACCGCATTCCCCTCCTGGTGTATTGATTGTTCCCAGATATCCTTTATTTCCAGAGGTCACGGTTTTAAACACCTCTGCTGCACTTGAAATTTTGTCACAGCGATAAACCCAGTTCATCCCCTGCTCTTAAATCCATCATTAGACGGAATGATTTAGCGCTTGCCCTGCCACGTCCCTGGCTGTGTGTAACGTTGGACACTCCAGGTCAGGGTCAGTCTGGCCAGGCAGCGGGAGATTGACAGGGACGTGCGTCCAAAGGCAGGGAAGGTCACTATGTTGTTTAGTCTGAGTTTACACAATGATTCAGTGTCTACTCAGCACTCACACTGGCACCCTGGGGTCTGAAACTTCATATCAACCATCCCTGCAGCTGGTAAGAGTAACAGAGTCATACAGTGTGGAAACAAGCCCCGAGGCCCAATTTGCCCACACCGACCAACATGTCCCATCTACACCAGTCCCACAATGCCGGAGTAACTCAGCAGGACAGGCAGCATCTCTGGAGAGAAGGAACGGGTGATGTTTCGGGTCGAGACCCTCCCTGAGTTTGAGGAAGGCTCTCGACCTGAAATGTCCCCCATTCCTTCTCTCCAGAGATGCTGCCTGTCCTGCTGAGTTACTCCAGCATTTTGTGTCCATCTTCAATGTAAACCTACATCTGAAGTTCCTTCCTACACCAGTACCACTTGCCTGCGTTTGCCCCGTATCCCTCCAAACCTGTCCTATCCATGTACCTGTCTAATTGCTTCCCTGCCTTAACTACCTCCCCCGGCAGAGCATTCCATACACTCGCCTCACTTTGCTTGAAAAAGTTACTCCAACAAAACAAATCGCTGCCTCACTAGAGGTTCACTAACATGGTGACTTTTCTCTGGAACGTCAGATGTTCAGGGAAGACTTGACAGAAGTATATAAAATTTCGAGAAGCATAGACAGGATAGACAGTCAGAACCTTTTCTCCAGGGTGGGGATGTCCAACACGAGAGGGTATGGCTATAAGGCAAGCTGGGGAAGTTTAACGGAGATGCGTGCAGTGTTTTTTTTTACACACAGAGTAGTCGGGGCCTGGAACGCATAGCCAGTGGTGGTGGTGGAAGCAGATATGATTGTGGCGTTTACGACTTTTTTTAGACAGCCACGTGGTTATGTAGAAAATGCTGGTGCCGGAAGTTTGAGCAAAACAATCAGCTGGGAGAAGTTGGCAGAAAAAAACTTTAGATAGACACAAAATGCTGCGGTAACTCAGAGCGGGACTAGCAGCATCTCTGGAGAGAATGAGTGGGTGACGTTTCGGGTCGAGACCCTTCTTCAGACTGACCGACCTTCCACCATTACCCTCTGCTTCCTTCCATGGAGCCAATTTGCATTCCATTCAGCTATCTCTCCTTGGATCCCATGCGATCTAACCTTCCAGAGCAGCCTACCATGCGGAACCTTGTCGAACGCGTTACTGAAGTCCATGTACACAACATCTACAGCTCTGCCCTCAGCAATCTCCTTGGTCACATCTTCAAAAATATCAATCAGATTTGTGCGACAAGACCTCCCACATACAAAACCATGCTGACTGTCCCTAATCAGCCCTTGCCCATCCAAATGCCTGTATATCCTAACTTACCAACTACCTCCCGGCTTACCAACTAAGCTCACTAAGCTCAACTAAGCTTATAATTCCCAGCAATTTCCCTGCAGCCCTTCTTGAAAAGAGGTACAACATTTGCCACCCTTGTCTTCCAGCATCTCTCCTGTATTTAAGGACGACTCGTAAATTTCAACCAGGGCTCCCACAATTTCCTCTCTAGTTTCCCACAATGTCCTCTGATATATCTAATCAGGCCCTGGAGATTTGTCTACCTTCAAATACGACAGTACCTTCAGTACTTCTTCGACAGTAACCCTGACTGCTCTCAAGACATCTCCAGTGACTGCCCCAAGTTCCTCCGTCCTACTGTCTTTCTCGTCGGTAAATACAGAGGAGAAATACTCATTTAGGACCTTGCCCATCTCCTGTGGCTCCACACAGAGGTGATTCCTGAGAGGTCCCATTCTCTCTCTAGTTACCTTTTCCACTCTTATATATATATAAAATCTTTTGGGATTGTCCTTAATGCTACCCGCCAGAGCTATCTCCTGGCCCCTTTTTGCCCTTCTGATTTCCTTTTTTAGTTTACTCCTTAGTTTCCGAACTTGATCCCAGCTGCCTATACTTGCCCCATGCATCCTTCTTGTTTTTGACTAATGTCTCAGTTTCCCTCGTCAGCCAAACTTCCTTACGTTTGCCTGCTTTACCCTTCACTCTAACGGGGACGTACACATCCTGAGCTTTCATCAGCACACTTTTAAAAACATCCCACTTGGCCGATGTTCCTTTCCCATCAAATAACCTGCTCCAGGCAACTTGAGCGAGACCTTCTCCCATACCCTCAAAGTTGGCCTTAGCACAACTTTATTGAGCATTTTAACACATGGACCTTCTCCATCACTATCCATAACCATCCTAAACCTAATCGAACTACGGTCACTGGTCCCAAAAGGCTCCTCCACACACACTTCATTAACTTGCCCTTCCCAAATTCACAATACAAGATCCCTAGTGTTGCCCTCTCACGTGTGGGGGCCTCCACATACTGCTTAAGAAAACTCTCCTGAGCATCTTTGAGGAATTGCACCCCATCTAAACCCTTCACGCTATGATTTTCCCAGTTTATATATTGAAAGTTTAAATCCCCTACAACAACAACAACCTTATTTGACCTGCAGCTGTCTGCAATCTCCCGGCACATTTGCTCTTCTAATTCCCGTTGACTATTCAGGGGTCTGTGGTACACCCCCAACAAGGTGGTCATCCCTTTCTTGTTCCTCAGCTCCACCCATATAGCCTCCGTCCGTAATGTCACCTCTGAACACAGCCGTAACATCCTCCTTAACAACAACGCAACGACCTCTCCTCTTTCTCCCTCACCCCTGTCTCTCCTGAAGCTCCTGTACCCCGGAACATTGAGCTGCCAGTCCTGCCCTTCCTTAACCAGGTTTCAGTCATGCCTGCAACATCCCAGTCGCTCGTACGTATCCATGTCCTGAGCTCACCTGCCTAACCCGTCAGGCCCCTTGCATTAAAATACGCGAAGTTTAAACCAACCCTCCTTCCTCGCTCTCTGCCTATTTTGTCCACTAACCTTTCCCACACCACCCTCCATACCAACTTCTTGCCCCTCACGTGCCTCTGTCACGCACAAGATCCCACCCCCCTGCCAATCTAGTTTAAACCTTCCCGTGTAGCATTAGCAAACCTTCCCACTAGGATGTTGGGCCCCCTCCAGTTTAGGTGCAACCCGTCCCCTTTATACAGGTCACCCCTGGCCTGGAAGAGATCCCAATTATAAAGGTAATCTGAATCCCTGCCCCTTGCACCAAATCTTCAGCCACACATTCATTTCCCCTATCTTCCTATTCTTACCTCCACTAGCACGCGGTACTGGAAGCAATCCTGAGATCACTACCCAGCAGGTCCTGCTTTTCAGGCTTCTACCCAATTCCATAAATTCTTGTTGCAGAACCTCCTTCATCTTCCCACCTATATCATTTGGGCCAACATGCACAACAACCTCCGGCTGCTCCCCCTCACTCTTGAGGATGCCGTGCAGCCGCTCCGAGACGTCCTGGACCCTGGCACCAAAGAGGCGACACACCATCCTGGAGTCTCGCCTGTTGCCGCAGAATCTCCTGTCCACACCTCTGACGGTGGAGTGTCCCCCACCGCCACGCCTCTGCCTGACGTCACTCTTCCACGTTACATGTCACAGAATCGAGAGACCTCTCGACTTTACTTTTGAGATAACAGCACGGAAACAGGGCCTTCAGCCCAGCGAGTCCACACTGACCAGCAAATACCCTGTAGACTAGTACTATTCTACACACTCGGGACAATTTACACTTCTATCCAAGCCAATTAACCTACAAACCTGTATGTCTTTGGAGTGTGGGAGGAAGCCAGAGCACCCGGAGAGAACCCACACGGTCAAGGAGAGAGCGTACAAAGTCTGTACAGACAGCACCCGTAGTCAGGGTCGATCTTGGGTCTCTGGTGCTGGAAGGCAGCAACTCTGCCGCTGCGCCACCGTGCCGCTGTGGCATTTGAGGTGAGAGTGAGGAACAACTACCACAGTGAATAAAATAACAAAAAGAAAAATCAAAGCCCGAGCTACTCTGCAAGAAGTTTTGACACACCAGCTGCATGTTTTCTGTCTTTCTTCATGAAGATGTGGTATGAAACTTTAAGTTTAAAAATCATTTCAAAATGGCTTTCCATTCCAAAAGTCAACATGCAAAATAATTACATCCTCTGATATTTGGCTCCTCTGCCAGTTCCTGACTGTGCCCCATCACAACACATCAAAACAACCTCCAGAAACCGTTAGCAGGGAGCGGGAGGGTGAGGAATATATTTAAATTGGACGTGGCCCAAAATTTAAATGTGGTTTTGATTTTATTCCCTCAAACTACAATTTTCTTTTCTAACAACCCAGAGCAAAGGATAAAAATCGGCCAGTGGGGCTTGGTTCACTTTTATCACTTCTCATGGATTTCATGACTAAAATAATTAGAAAGATATTGTTTTAACATTATCTTGCAGGCAAGCAGTGTGTGAAACCCAGTGATGGGAGGAACTGATGGCCAAAAAACAGGGATTTATTCCACTGCTTCCACAAAATGGCAGAGTGTACTCCAACTGTGGACTCCCCATTCCAAACACTTGAGGACCAAACCGGAATGGCACCCAGAACATTGCCCGAGGAGCATTGCACTGCCGGAGGTTGCAGCTGCAGATGATACAATGAGTTAGCTCTTAGGGATAAAGGAATCAAGGGATATGGGGAAAAAGCAGGAACTGGGTACTGATTTTAGATGATCAGCCATGATCATATCGACTGGTGGTGCTGGCTCGAAGGGCCGAATGGCCTTCTCCTGCACCTATTTTTCTATGTTTTTCTATGTTTCTAAGAATTTTAAATATCCCAGAACTATAGATTCATAGAATGGTGGGGCCTTACTGCGGCCCATATCCTTCTAAACCCGTCTTATCCATGTACCTGTCTTCTTGTTTCTAGTTTCTTAAACATGGCAATAGTCCCTGCCTCAACGGCAGCTTGTTCCCTATATCCGCTACCCATGGCGTGAAAACGTTACCTCTCCAGTGCCTACAAATTCTTTCCCTACTCACCTTAAGCCTGTACTGGAAGAAAGCATAAGATAAAAGTGCTAGAGTAACTCAGTGGGTCAGGCAGCATCACTGGAGAACATGGATAGGTGACGTTTTGGGACGGGACCCTTTTACAGACTCCTACCCCCTCAGTCCCCACTCTGAAAGAAAGCAAGATTCTCTTTGGCCAAAGTTTATCCCCCAATCTGTAACAATTAAAATATATATTCTAGTTGTCATCACACAGTTGATGAGAGCTTGCCGCCCTCAGTTACGTTTCACGGTCTTTCTTACTTCAGCTGTGAAGCATCCTGTTGTCATGAAAAGAGCCATAGAAATGCCAAATATCTTTTTTTTTTCCTTTTTAAAATATGTGAATATCAAACCACGCAGGCTTCAGAGGGATACATAAATCACTGGGCTTTCAACTTTCAAAATTATTCATATTACAAATTTAGGTCAGTTCATAATTTGGCAAAGTTCAAAGATAGAAGCCAACCTCTTCATGTTTAAAGCTGTGATCCGATTAAGATAGACAAGGATCTTTAATTTCTCTGGCAGTGAAAAGTAAGTTTTTAAAAAAGAAAATAATAGTTTCTGGTTCGAGGGGCCGAATGGCCTCCTCCTGCACTTATTTTCCATGCTTTTCTATGAAGGGTGTAGCAAGGAACCGCAGATGCTGGTTTAAACTGAAGATAGACACACAATGTTGGAGGAACTCAGCGGGACAGGCAGCATCTCTGGAGAAAAGGAATAGATGATGTTTTGGGACGAGACCCTTCTTCAGAGTGAGTCAGGGGAGAGGGAAACAAGAGGTATGAAAAGGCACAGAACAAGGCAGAGCTGACACCGATGGCCAAGGAGCCCAGAATGGTGCATTGTTGGCTGTGGAAGAGGTGATCACGAAGGGATACGTACAGTGAAACTAGCAGGATGACTAGGGTGTGGGAGGGACGGGGAGAGTGGGAATACAAGGGTTACTTGAAATTATAGCAATCAATATACCGCTGGGTTGTAAGCTGCCAGGATAAAGAAAATGAGGTGCTGTTCCTCCAATTTGTGTGTGGCCTCACTCTAACGGTGGAGGAGGCTCAGGGCAGAAAGGTCAGTGTGGGAATGGGAGAGGGAGTTAAAGTGTTTGGCAACTGGGAGATCGCGTAGGCCAAGGCGTACTGAGCGTAGGTGTTTGGCGATTCTGGAGATCGAGATGTATTCAGTGCCTTGGGGAAGCCAGTTGGAAAATAATTAAGTGCATCGGATTACACACCTCCGTTATCCTCAGTGTAACTGGGATCTGGTTGTTCTGGTCTCGGTGGAAGTGGAACTCTGCTTCAAGTGACTTGAAAGAACCGTGTGGAGGCAGCTGCAGCTGCCCGACGTTCATTCAACATGTGTTTTGTATCAATCTGTAAACCCAAAATCTCAGCATCACTTCCTGGCCCGTTTATCTCCAGGAATATGTTCGCTCCAAGTGCGGAGCTGGAAGGCTGTGCAATGGGATTTGATTCAAATGCATCGCTCTCACATTTTCCACCCAGTGTTGTTATAAATAGAGTGGGTCTATAATAATGCCAACTCGCTGGTATTCATGTCCGATCTGGGTGAGGAACCCTTGCTGTTTGGTTTATGACCGCTAATTTGTGGGAAAACTAATGGTAATTGCTCTGGTTAGAAACGCTTGGATAATAAGACACTAAAGATAGCTGCCTTAACCGTACCCTCTGGAATTATGTGGGGTGGGATTTCAAACTCACTAGGCCTGGATTTTGGGTAAGCATTTACACTTTAGATTTTAGAGATACAGCGCGAAACCAGGACCTTTGCCGCACCGACCAGCGACCACTCCATACACGAGCACCGTCCTGCACACGAGAGACAATTTACAATTTTCACCAAAGCCAATTAAACCAACAAATCTGTACACCTTTGGAATGTGTGAGGAAACAAGAGCACCCGGAGAAAACCCACGCGGTCATGGGGAGAACGTACAAACTCTGTACAGACGGCACCCGAGGTCGGGATCGAACCCAGGCCTCTGGCGTTGTAAGGCCGCAACTCTACTGTGCCGCCCCAAAAATGTATCATTTTAATGACAAATTGCAGAACTTTTTGCCGCTGCTCTCTTCTATTCCAGGATGAATGTTTTGTCTCAAACCCTGGAAAGTTCATTCAAGATATCTTGGTGCTTAACCACCCCCTACTCCCCACAATCAAGGTAGCAGGTTACATCCCACCTGTTACTGTGCTGCAGGAGTATTTCAGGCCCAACACATTATACCAAGCTGGAAGACAGCTGTCAAAGCAGGACTTTGCAATAATTAACAGAAAAGAAAGACTGGCCTGTACATTTCCCCCCAAATGGCAGCTCCACACATTGATCCCCCCTGCTTGCTACTAGGCTTGCATTGCTAAAGGATTAAGGATTAAGTTGCTACTCGCATAGTATTTCATCATGATGTATAGTATTTCATCACTAAGTTCTTTAATCAGCGGTTATCGGGTGGCACGGTAGCGCAGCTGTATAGTTGGTGGCTTATAGTGCCAGAGACCCGGGTTAGACCCCGACTACGGGTGCTGTCTGTATGGAGTTTGTACGTTCTCCCTGTGACCGAGTGGGTTTTCTCCGAGATCTTCAGTTCCTCCCACACCAAAGACATACAGGTCTGTAGGATAATTAGTTTGGTATAAATGTGCAGAGAGAGAGTGTGAATGAGTGAGTGAGTGTGTGTGTGTGTGCAGGGCCTGTCCCACTGTACGAGGTAATTCAAGAGTTCTCCCAATTCGAGTTCGTGTAATGTACGTAGCGGGTACATAGCGGGTACGTAGGGGCTCGTACGAGTAAAAAGTAACAATTTTTCAGTGTTGATAAAACATCACGAGTTTACCGGATTTCCCGAGTATCTACCGTTACTCGTACGAGCCGCTACGTGACATCCACGAGCTCCTACGTACATTACACAAACTCGAATCAGGGGAGAACTCGGGAAAATTCTTGAATTACCTCGTACAGTGGGACAGGCCCTTAAGTGTTAATGTGCGGGGATCGCCAGTCAGTGTGGATCCGCTGGGCCGAAAGGTCTGTTTCGTTGCTGTATCTCTAACTAAACTAAACATCCACAACTTGGAGACGTATCCATCAACAATATACTGAATTATATTTGCCCAGTATTTGTGCCCCAAGCTCCCCAGTGCACACATACCACCCTCAGGGGTGTCCCACGGTATGTATACTAACCTGGCAAAACCATGCTGCAAATTAAATTAGCTACAAAGGGTTGCTTCTGAAAGGCTGAATAAGAATTATGTTACATAGAAATTCTTCGCTCTGCAATAAATCTTACTGAAGTAACTTGATAACAACCTGCTTGGCCTGTCAGCCATGGGTCAGCCGGTAATTCACTTGCCACTGAGCCAGTAGGTTGTGGGTCCAGGTCCCACATTCAGAGGGTTGAGCCTGGAATCTAGTGCAATACCAAGGCAACGGACCACCATCAGAAGTACCATCTTTTGGATAGGATTCTAACCAAGCTAGCATGCGTTGGCTCAGCAGGATGCGAGATCTGCCTTGGTCTACTTTGCATCCACTCCCTACACAATATGGTGGTGCAGCACTAGACCTACTGCCTTACAGTGCCCAAGTCAGCTACTCCTAACACATTAAGGACAATTTAGAGAGGTCAATTAAGGTACAAATTTGCATGTCCTTTGGGACGAGGGAGGAAACCGGAGCACTGGGGAGGATCCAACGCTGTCACACAGGAAACATGCTAACTCCGTACAGACAGCTCCCGAGGTCCGGATCAAACCCAGGTCTCCGGCGCTATGAGGTAGCAGCACTGTGCCGTGTTATTGTTCCTCTGGGATCCTATGTTTGCCTACAATAAGCATTTGCTGCAGTTGTCTGCAAAACTCTCAGAGGTCAACTGAAAGTATTGTACAATAAACGACAGCCCAGCCCTGCCTGCAGTTGTGCACTGAGGAAAATACTGTTCTTTTTTCATAGTCCATTAGTACAGGTGGCACAGTGGTGCAGCAGGTAAAGGTGCAGCCTCACAGTGCCAGAGAACTGGGATCAATCCTGACCTTGGGTGCTACCTGTATGGAGTTTGCACGTTCTACCATGCAAGTTTACTCCAGGTGCTCCGATTTCCCTCCTCATCCTAAATACGTGCAGGCTTGCAGATTAATTGGCCTCAGTTACATTGCGAGATAACATAAGTAGCGCAGGATTGGGTGACCCAAAGGGACAGTTTTATTGCTGCATTATTAAAGTAAACTAGTTAACACATTGGCAGAGTTTATTTTCCAAGACCCATTCCATCGAGTTGGGAGATGCTCAGAGCGTGGGATGATGAGGTCCTCATTTGTACATTGCTGCCGTTTGGTTCATTCTCTTTAGCAAACCACAGCACGTGATCTCACTCCTGCTCACAGGTGAAAGGTGGCAGTCACTGCAATAACTCAGGGGGTACACAAAATGCTGGAGAAACTCAGCGGGTGCTGTAGCAACTAAGGAGAGAAGGAGATAGGCAACGTTTCAGGCCGAAACCCTTCTTCAGATCGTGAGAGGAATAATTGGGTAGACGCACGGAGTCCCTTGCCCAGAGTAGGGGAATCGAGGACATAGGTTTAAGTTGAGGGGGGAAAGATTTAATGGGAATCTGAGGGGTAACGTTTTCACAGAAAGGGTGGTGGGTGGAGGGGACAAGCTGCCAGAGGAGGTAATTGAGGCTGTGTACCCTCGATTTTCCAGCATCTGCAGTTCCTTCTTTAACACTGCAATAACTCACTTGTGCGAAGTGGCTGGCAACTCTTGTCCTAACGCCATCTCCATTCTTTCCCTCAGCTGCAGCTGCTTGCTAACATTTCTCGAGTGAATAGCATGCCGAGATATTTGTGGAGAGAGTATATTCAACACCCACACAGGGTGCTGGACAGACAGCTGATGGGCTGCATATCATCTCCCTTCGGACAGTCAGTCACTCTTGCCTCATAGACGAGGTACAATCTCACAGAAGATAGACACAAAATGTTGGAGTCACTCAGTGGGACAGGCAGCATCTCTGGAGAGGAATGGTTGACGTTTTGGGTCGAGACCCTTCTTCAGTCTCCCATTCCTTCCCTCCAGAGATGCTGCCTGTACCGCTGAGTTACTCCAGCATTTTGTGTCTATCTTCGGTTTAAACCAGCATCTGCAGTTCCTTCCTCTGCATTCTCACAGATCGATTCACATTCTCCATACGCTAGACAACCGCAGTTGTGGGTGTAATATTCTTCCTTCAAGTTTGCTTTCATAAAAATGAACTCCAAGAATCATCAAGGCATATTCCGGCATAAATCCCTCTCTTTGCACATCCTACACACTAGGAGCAATTGACAGAAGCCAATTATACTACAAACCCGCACGTCTTCGGAATGTGGGAGGAAAACAAAGCAGCCGGAGAAAACCACGCGTTCACAGGGAGAACGTACAAACTCCGTACAGACAGCTCCCGGAGTCAGGATCAAAATCAGGCCTCTGGTGCTGTGAGGCAGCAACTCTAACGTTGGCCACTGTGCCGCCCTATAATTTAATTCTACAGTCAATTCACAAGGTCCCAGAAAGGGCAAAGACCGGTTAATGTGTTCTATTGACACAGGCTGTGACAACATGTTGACTGGATCACCATGGAGGGCTCAGACATCAATACTAAGTGACAGGATAAGACACCTTTACACTCTTCACCCAAACTGCATTACGCTTCACTCTGGCAGTGCGGCATTCTTGGAAACACTTCCTGAATTACATCAAACGTGCAAGAGTAACTCAGTGAAGCAGCATGCCTAGAGAACATGGATGGGCGACGTTTCGGATCGGGACACTCCTGTATCACATTAGTTGGAATGAAGGAAACTAATGCCCAGCATCAGAAATATGACCAGGCAATCTTTGTGTTGGCTGCCTGTCCAGTTGGATCTGAGAGACCCACGCCACTCTCCAAAGCTTCAGTGATTAGTACGGGTGTCAGTGGTTATGGGAAGAAGGCAGGAGAATGGGGGTGAGAGGGAAAGATAGATCAGCCATCATTGAATGGCAGAGTAAACTTGAAGGGTTGAATGGCTCCTATATTATCTAAATGGAGGCCGATTAGGAAAAGGGGAGATGCAGCGCGACCTGGGTGTCATGGTACACCAGTCATTGAAAGTAGGCATGCAGGTACAGCAGGCAGTGAAGAAAGCGAATGGTATGTTAGCTTTCATAGCAAAAGGATTTGAGTATAGGAGCAGGGAGGTTCTACTTCAATTGTATAGGGTCTTGGTGAGACCATAACTGGAGTATTGCGTACAGTTCTGGTCTCCAAATCTGAGGAAGGACATTATTGCCATAGAGGGAGTGCAGAGAAAGTTCACCAGACTGATTCCTGGGATGCCAGGACTGTCTTATGAAGAAAGACTGGATAGACTCGGTTTATACTCTCTAGAATTTAGGAGATTGAGAGGGGATCTTATAGAAACGTACAAAATTCTTAAGGGGTTGGACAGGCTAGATGCAGGAAGATTGTTCCCGATGTTGGGGAGGTCCAGGACAAGGGGTCACAGCTTAAGGATAAGGAGGAAATCCTTTAGGACCGAGATGAGAAGGACTTTTTTCACACAGAGAGTGGTGGGTCTCTGGAACTCTCTGCCACAGAGGGTAGTTGAGGCCAGTTCATTGGTTATATTTAAGAGGGAGTTGATGTGGCCCTTGTGGCTAAGGGGATCAGAGGGTATGGAGAGAAGGCAGGTACGGGATACTGAGTTGGATGATCAGCCATGATCACATTGAATGGCGGTGCAGGCTCGAAGGGCCGAATGGCCTACTCCTGCACCTAATTTCTATGTTTCTATAAGTTATGAAGATGAACTTCCCGGGCTTGGCCCAACATTCCTCCTCTGACTAACATGGCCAAAGCAAACTGGCCTCTTATTCCGGAGCTGCTTGTCGGGTCTTCACTACTGTATGTTAACTTCACCTTGTTAATCAGCCACGAGGTGCTTCAGGACATCTGGAGGTGACCACAAATAAAAATTCTTCCTCGGCAACAGCGCAATGTTACAGAAAAGGGCAGATTGTGCTGGATCGTCACATCACGGGGCCCCATTCTCCTGTGTTGTCACCGTCCTGTATAATCCAACTTGTTGTCAAGCTGGACAGGGTACAGGGAAGATGAACGAGGATGTTGCCAGGACTCGAGAGTCTGAGCTATAGGGAGAGGTTGAGCAGGCTGGGACTCCATTCCTTGGAGTGCAGAAGGATGAGGGGTGATCTTATAGAATGGGTAAAATCGTGAGACGAATAGATCGGGTAGACGCATGGAGTTTCTTGCCCAGAGTCGGGGAATCGAGGACATAGGTTTAAAGTGAGGGGGAAATATTTAATGGGAATCTGCGGGGTAACATTTTCACAGAAAGGATGGTGGATGTGGGGAACGAGCTGCCAGAGGAGGTAATTGAGGCAGGGTCTATTGCAACAATGAAGAAACAATTAGACAGGTACATGGATAGGACAGGTTTGCAGGGTTTTGGGCCAAATGCAGGCAGGTGGTGTAGATGGGACATGTTGGCCGGTGTGGGCTGAAGGGATTGTTTCCACGCTGTATCACGCTATGATTTTTTCAGTCCCACTGAGGTGACTGACTGAGGGCTTGAGAATCAGTCAGTGGCGCTGCGACGGTGTCTCTCGCTTCACTGATCAAAGCTGAAGTGGCTGTTCCCCGCGGTAAGAGAAGTGAAATACAAAACCACACGAGCGGCCACCCCATCAATATTTCATCTCTCTCACGGGCCTGAGGGGTTTTTATTAATTGTTAACCTTGTAAACGGCCAGCTTTGTAGCGCTTTCATTACATCCATCGACTACTCTTGGAAAAACAGAGCGCGGCATATTCATCAGCTGTGTCAGGAAAAATATGTTTCTGCTTTTGGATCATTTCCCCATAGTCTGTCTTCAGTGCTCCTGCCTCATTAACCATCAAAAGTGACTTCAGGCCCCAAGATTCAATACATCGCATAGATCAAGAACCAAAAGCTGGTGAGCACTAGACAGCAGACATCTATTAACCCAAAAATATTCATGTTGGTGTGCCCACAGTAATTATTTTGAGTAGGGCAGCACAGTGGCGCAGCAGTAGACTTACTGCCTCACAAAGCCAGAGACCTGGGTTCGATCTTGACTACGGGCGCTGTCTGTACGGAGTGTGTACGTTCTCCCTGTGACCACGTGGGATTTCTCCAGGCGTTCCGGTTCCCTCCCACACTCCAAAGACACACAGGTTTGTCGTTTTAGTTTAGTTTAGTTTAGAGATACAGCGCGGAAACAGGCCCTTCAGCCCACACCAAACAGCGATCCCCGCACATTAACACAATCTTCCACGCACTGGGAACAATTTACACTTATGGCAAGCCAATTTACCTACATACCTGTACGTCTTTGGAGTGTGGGAGGAAAGCAAAGATCTCGGAGAAAACCCACTTGGGCGATGGGGAGAACGTACAAACTCCGAACAGAGAATTACCCGTAGTCAGGATCGAACCCGGGCCTCCGGTGCTGCAAGCGCTGTAAGGCAGCAACTCTACCGCTGCACCACCCTTAACTTGGCTTTGGTACATAAATTGGTTAATTGGCTTCTGTATATTGTAAATTGTCCCTAGTGCACAAGAGAGTGCTAGTGTATGGGGCTAGTTATCCGACACACTAAGGGCCTGTTTCCACGCTGTATCTTTAGTCCTCGTTTGAATTTCTGAAATCAGCAGTCTGCAAATGAAGGAGATTGATTGGGGACAAATGATACTTGAATCTTGAGTAAAGCACAAATTGATGGAGGAATTCAGCGTGTTAGGCAGCAACTGTGGAGGGAGGAGGCATTTAATTGTACTTGGGGGGTGCGGGGTGGGGGGGAAGAAAGCTGATGAGAAATTTGGAACTTAGAATCTTGTGTTGTTCATCATGGCTTCCCGATTGATACAATTACATTTCCATTTGATGCCAGTCACAAATTCCCTGTACAACTGCTGTGGTGTCAGGTTTGTACAGCGGTTACCTGTGTCAGTAGCAATGATACCACAGCTCGCTGCCAGGCTTGGAGCCGCCCTGTACCACACTTCTGTTCCTGGACACTTGAGGCCTTGAAGCAAGACAATTCCCACTTCCTCAGCGCCTTCAAACCACCCCAGAAACAAAAACAGATAAGGGCAGTGACACTAAATTAAGGAAACAGACAATGAGACAAGGTTAGTTGCAGGTACCATCGCAAAGTTTAAGCTGCTACTATTGCAACGTTTAAGAAACATTTAGACAGGATAGGATCGAGTTAGAATGATATGAGCCAAATGCAGGCAGGTTGGACTCGTGTAGATGGGACATGTTGGTCGCTGTGGGCAAGTGGGGCCTGTTTATATGCTGCTTGACTCTATTACATCAGAAGAGGCAAAGAGAAGTTTATGAGAACCTGGCTTTAATGAAGATCATAAAGCGGAGTGGGGGATTTCAAGCAGGCATTGGAGAAATGCTGAACTTTGTTCGACTCCCGAGTTATTTTGCCATCTGCAGTGGAGATCCTGGGCATATTAAAACAGTTGCCATGACATGGACACAGCGTTGTTGAAAGGAGGTACCTGTGCTGTTAAGTAGGTGCTTGAAACAGGCCTGCCCAGATAATGGCCTCATCTCCATCCCACCTCCTTTCATTAGGGAATGGTCACCGGCTATTTCCCAGTAGAGAGGGTAGTAACGGCTGCTTCAACGCTGAAGCCACACACAGCATCGACTGTAGATTCATAGTCATACAGCGTGAAAATAGGCCCTTCAGCCCAACTAGCCCACAGCAACCAACATGCCCCATCTACACTCATCCCACGTTAAGTTATAGAGTCATACAGGGTGAAAATAGGCCCTTCAGCCCAACTAGCCCGTGCCGACCAACTGGACCCATCTACGCTAGTCCCATGTCAGGTGATAGAGTCGTACAGTGTGAGGTTTTGGTACAAGCTGCATCTCTGAAAACCGGTCAGGTTGCATCTCTAGAGACTGAAAACGAACTATGATGAATTGTTTTTAGTTTTTTTTAGTTTTTAAAGATAGATCATGGAAGCCTACCAAGTCCACGCCGTCCATTGATCAGCCGGCGTGGGGAGATTCTCACTGCGTACATTGGCGGCCCTGCGACCTGTCCCAGAGGTGACAGTGAGGAGCCAGCCAGTGAAGATGGAGGGTTTTCACATCAATGGGGCTTTGAGGAGATCTTGGCTCCTGTCTCAGCCGCCAACAATCTTTCAATTCCGTCCAACTGCATCCGAGACAGTCCCCCCACCGAGTTCACTGCACATTCCCAACTGTCAGACATCCAACATCAACAAAATACTTCCTTTACCTTTCCTCATTATGTTTGAATAGACAGTTTGCTCTAATTCAGTACAAAATAAACATTCTCTCAGCCTGCACGGGGGACCTAATATAATTTGGCTTTGGGTAGCTTCCATGAGATGGCTCATTTCCTTCATATAATCACAATATAGAATATGGTCCAAATTCCACTGTTTAGTTTGGGGACCATTTGCAATTTTACCGATGCCAATTAACCTACATACCTGTACGTCTTTGGAGCTTGGGAGGAAACCGGAGATCCCGGAGAAAACCCACGCAGGTCACGGGGGAGAACGTACAAACTCCGCACAGGAAGCATCTGTAGTCAGGATTGAACCCGGGGCTCTGGCGCTGTGAGGCAGCAACTCTACCGCTGTGCTGCCCCTATCCACTGGAAAGGAATCATTGTGTTTCCCTCCCATAGTTACATTTGAATGATTCAAAGGAAAATGAAAAAAACTCTGTGCACAAATCGCTGGAGCTGATGACCCTTCCTTCAAGACGGACCGATTCCAACAAGCTGACCCTTGCATTACAACACCTCTCAACCGCAAGCTCAGAAGACATGGTTGTGTAAAGGCATCCGCCACATAAGAAAACCGTCTTATTCAGACACTGATAAACCCGTGCCAAAATAACGTTACCGCAGAGGGTCTGATTTCAACTGGAAAACAATTACTGGCAAAGAGATTTTTTTTTTTTTTAAAGAGAAATCCTGAAATATTACTCAGAGCTCAGGGCTGTTGATGCAATTTTCTGGAATTTTCATTTGTTCTTACTCAACAGATGTGTTTTGTCCCCGTGACCTCTGCTAAAAATGCACAATGTATTTCCCCCAAATTATCTTTATGAATTCAGATAATCTGGACACAATGACATTAGCACCACATCACACTGGCCATGCTCCCATTTCCATCCTACCAGGCAAAAGGTGCAGGGGTCTGCAAAACGGGGCCACTGGGTTCAAGATTAGATTTCTCCCAACAACCATAAGGCTCTTGAACACTTCCTTTGGGTGGCACTGTGGTGCTGCTGTCGTACAGAACCACAGACCCGAGTTTGAATCTGGCCATGGGTGCTGTCTGGTTGGAGTCACTGCATTCTCCCTATGACCCCGTGGGTTTTCTGCAGGTGCCCCAATTTCCTCCCACACTCCAAAGACGTGCAGCTTTGCAGATTTATCTTCTACAAATTGCCGCTCGTGTGTAGGATGTGAAAATCGGTTAACATAGAACCAACGTACAGGTGATCGAAGATCAGCGAGGACTCGGTGGGCCGAAGGGCCAGTTTTCCTGCTGTATCTCTAATCTATAAAGCATTAATTAAACTATGAACTATGTACAGTCTTTGGACATTGGGCCTATTTTGGGGTTATTATGTGTGGGAAGGAACTGCAAATGCTGGTTTAAACCGAAGATAGACACAAAAATCTGGAGGAACAGTGGGTCAGTCAGCATCTCTGGACAAAAATAATTGGTGACATTTCGGGTCGAGACCATTACTCAGACTGAAGAAGGGTCTCGCCCCGAAACATCACCTATTGCTTTTTTCCAGATATGCTGCCTGACCTGCTGAGTTACTCCAATTTTTTGTGTTTAGATTGGGGTTATTAGTTTATTGATTTTTTTTAATTTTTATATATATCATCTATGAGTCTTGTGTTTAAAGGCCTATTATGCTGCTGCAGGCGAGAATTTCATTGTTCAGTTGTCGGTACATATGACAATGAAACACTCTTGAATGTTGGTCAACCACCAGTGTTCTGGCATCGGACCGATGGAGCAATTTTCCATTCGTTGCTCTGCAGAGTGTTGATTCCCCCCCCCCCCCGATCATGAAAATCCACCCACATCTTCCAGCACGGTTACTGGAGAGGAAAATGAATGGTCTCCTTCAGTCGGGGCAGCAGTGGGAAGGAACAATTTGGCAAATTCTCTGTGAAATTTGCCGAGGGGCAACGTTGGATTATGGGTTAAATAAAGGTTCCTCTCTTCAGCTTTCACAGAGAAGAGTGATAAATGATTACATCCCAACTGCAGCCCTCGTTGAAGATGAAACTTGGATCCCCACTCAGCTCACAGTCTCCATGCGAGCCAAAAATAAATCGGTTTAGATTACTCCCACTTCCAGTTGGTCTGAAAGCTGCAGTTCATCAAGAACCAGGGGCAGAGAGTTGTAGAACCCAGTTAGACTATGGGTTTAAAAAAAGCCTCAACTCTCCTCTCAACCTTCTACCAATTAACAGATCTATTTTCCTTTATTATCGATCTCTCGGCCAAAGGAAATCAGTCCTTGTTCATCCTCATCTCAGTCTTGCATAATTTACACGCCTCTATTACATCACCCCTCAAACTTAAAGACAAAATAGCCTCTGGTCCTAGCAACATAAGTCTGCATCAACCCCCATCTAATGCTTGCACTTCCTGGCTGTAAAGTGGTGGTCAAAGATGTACACAAAGTCCCTGTTGTACTCCAAGAGCAATCAATAGTGGCTCAACTGTAGCATTCGGTTATAGATTCAAAGACATACAGGTTTCTAGGTTAATTGGATTGGTAAAATTGTAAATTGTTCCGAGTGTATGTGGGATAGTGTTATTATGCGGGGATCACTGGTGGGATCACTGGGATCCGCGTCGCAGACACGGTGGGCCGAAGGGCCTGCTTCCATGCTGTATCCCTAAACCAAGCTAAGATGTGCAGACATGCATTTGGGTTGGTAAGGCACAGAAGGCCGTGGACATAACATGCGCTAACGGGATTGAGGTAGATGAGTCAGTCAGTATCGACATGGTGGACCAAAGGGCCTGTGTCTGGGCTCTACCACTATGACTCTAAATGTTTCAGGGTTAGGACTCTTTGTCAGAACTTCAACCTGAAACATCAACACTGTTTTTCCTGTAACCCATTTCTCTTTCACACGCCCATCAACTCCATCCTTGGAAAGGGCTTGAGAGAATCAAGGAGCAAGTTACTGTAATAGTTGTGAGATAATGAAGTGCAAGATGCTGCAACAAGACAAAGCACAAATAAGTGATCACAGCTATCTATAAATGTAGCATTTTGGCTACTTAATGGAAAATGAGCGACAAAGAACATAGATTGGAGCTTCCTCAAAGCTTCAAATAATGCAGGTGGCTTCTTTAAAACCATTAAGTAATAATTCAAATGTAACACTCTTGGACAATTCTGCACAATTTGATCCCCTCATGTTACTATCCTGTGCCAAAGCATTTCAGTGATAAACTGAAGAGTTTTGCCTAAACACTTTGTTTTGCCATTTGTCCGTCACCATTCTCCTGACGGTGAAAACCAGTTTGTTACCGAGAATGCCGTGGAATTACAAACACCAATTTTTTTTTGCAAATTTTAAACCTTGACATCCAATATCTGCTTCTGGGTCACAGGGAGATCCCTTATTAAAAGTGAATAAAAAATGAGCACAATTTGCTGGCTTTCTCTGACGGAGTCTGAGTCAGGGGTTCTGGGGCAAAGGCAGGAGACTGGTGTTGAGAGGGAAAGATAGATCAGCCATGTTTGAATGGCAGAGTAGACTTGATGGCCTAAATGTGCTCCAATAACTTATGATCTGGAGAGTGCTACTCTCTCACGCCACACGTTCTTCCTGCTTCTTTAAGTATGCATTTGCACCTCACCAAGATATGAGTGAGCAGCTTGCAGGTGGTAAGGGTGAATGTGAATCGTGGGTACACCAGGGTTGCATACAGTAGATCAGTCATCACTGATTGACGTTTAGGATCTATATGTATTCCAGCGGAAATCTCTGGGGTATCATTCCAGGGCACAGATGTCTGAAGAAGGGTCTCGACCCGAAACTTCACCTCTTGCTTCTCTCCAGAGTTGCTGTCTGACCCGCTGAGTTACTCCAGCATTTCGTGCCCATCTTCGGTTCAAACCAGCATCTGGCGTTCCTTTGTACACAGATGTTTGCAAGTGCTCCCACAGATAACCTCTGCAAGCAGCCCAATTAAAGCTCACTAACAGCTGCCGGCTTAATCACTTATCGACTGATCAAAGTACAGTTCAAAAATCTTGACATAACATCTCAACCTTTCTTCATTATCACAGGCAACGGCAAGTGGCATCGAACAGAGCTTTTGGTCAATGAACGGCATGGTTCAGCTGTGAGTTTACTGGTGGATTGGACACATCTGGCCCAAATACCTCCAGGGCTCCGAGAGTGACATGCCTGAAGGAACGGGTTAGGCAGCATCTCCGGAGAAAAGGAACAGGTGATGTTTCGGGGTCCAGACCCTTCTTCAATCCAAAATGTCATTATTCCTTCTCTCCAGAGATGCTGCCTGACCCGTTGAGTTACTCGGGCATTTTGTGTCTATCTTCGGTGCAAACCAGCACCTGCAGTTCCTTCCTTCACAATACTGAGGAGTGCCACTCTTGGATGAGAAACTAACAATATTACCATATAACCTGTACCCTTTGCGGGATAACCGCCCAAGGTATGACGCGTGGAACATTCACAAAATTACTGACTTCCTGCTTCGTAATGATATATTGGTGATCATGACCAAATGCTTAGCAAAGGTTAGACAAGCCAGTTCACAACTAGCAGTTTCCATCCTTTCGCTATGTCTATTGAAACCAATTTTGCATCTTGCCATGGTTGATATGGAGCTTGCAATTTGCCCGATGCCTTAATTGGGCCCCAGGTAATGTACAGAGTGGAGCACGTAATTTTATAGCACATGACAAAGTGCTGGAGAAACTCAGTGGGTCAGGCAGCATCCACGGAGTGATTGGACAAGTGACGTTTCAGGTCCGGACCTTTCTTCAGCTTTGTGTTTTGCTCAAGATTCCAACATTTGCAGTTCAATGATTCCTTTATTATCACGTGTACCAAGGAAGAGTGAAATTATTTTCTTGCATACAGATCAGAAGATTATTCCCATCCAAGAAGATATTTGCCATACAATAAGGACATCATACGTGGAAACAGCGCACTATATGCAACGGTTGCCAGGATTTGACGCCATTTCACAGTCCTTTCCGTCTACTTGCATGTTATTTTATATACTTGCTGAAGAAAATTTGATTTCAGCCACAGAGCCCTAGTGAGACCACACCTGGAGTATTGTGTGCAGTTTTGGTCCCCTAGTTTGATGAAGGACATTCTTGCTATTGAGGGAATGCAGCATAGGTTTACAAGGTTAATTCCCGGGACTGCCATATGCTGAGACAATGGAGCAGCTGGGCTTGTACACTTTGGAGTTGGATGAGAGGGGATCTCATTGAAACGTATAAGATTGTTAAGGGTTTGGACACGCTAGAGGCAGGAAACATGTTCCCGATGTTGGGGGAGTCCAGAACCAGGGGCCACAGTTTAAGAATAAGGAGTAAGCCATTTAGAACGGAGACGAGGAACACTTTTTCTCACAGAGAGTGGTGAGTCTGTGGAATTCTCTGCCTCAGAGGGGGGTGGAGGCAGGTTCTCTGGATGCTTTCAAGAGAGAGCTAGCATGGCTCTTAAAAATAGCGGAGTCAGGGGATATGGGGAGAAGGCAGGAACGAGGTACTGATTGGGGATGATCAGCCATGATCACATTGAATGGCGGTGCTGGCTCGAAGGGCCGAATGGTCTACTCCTGCACCTATTGTCTATTGTAGGCACTTGAGGTCTTCATTTTGCTTAGTGAAGAGCCATAGGTGACATTTCACAACAGTGAAGGTCACTGAGATGTCATGACTATCCTGCCCTGCTGCTCATTGTGCACCTGAACTTCCCAATAGTGACACTGATGACTTTAAAATCTCTGAAATAAAGATGGATCAGCAAAGATGGATGGATTTGCAGGGAAGCCAATATTCCCCCCCCCCCCCACCTCACTCGCTCGCCACGCTCACCATCCCCCTCACTGCCTCTGCTCCAGGCTATCCGATTCCCACTATTTGCACCTGCACTGATGTCTCCACTCACAAAGGCCCCACTGTTTACTAAACTCCCAATCTGCAACTGAGGCACCTGACCTTGCAAGCTGCGTGTCCTCACTTTCCCACGAACCCTTCGACTCCATTCTGTGTCAAATAAAAACATTGGTATTATGTATATATGGTCTGCTTCACCTCCCACTGCCATACCTTTTAATTATAACCGAGAGAGCCAAATGGCCTGGCCTCGACTGCTGTATCCCTCAACTGCCATCAGTAATGTTGATTTATGATCAACTAAGAGGAAGTGCGTTTCAGTGGGGATGCTTTGGTGCCAAGAGTTACTTGCACCACCCTCCAACAATAACTCCCTTTTCAATTGTGCCTCGATGCAGTGGAATACCTCAATGTGTTCAATCAGCCACGATCACATTGAATGGCGGTGCTGGCTTGAAGGGCCGAATGGCCTCCTCCTGCACCTATTGTCGATTGCTCCAATGGCTCATCAAACCAATTCTGATGTTGAGCCACATAAAGAGATAGACAAGAAAGATATTTGGACAGGTGCATGGATAGGAAAGGTTTAGTGGGATGTGGCCCAAATGCGGGCCGATGGGACTAATTGGGCCGGATGGTCAGCTACCATGCTGTATGACTAAACATGTGGTCAATGATAGATTTTATAGGGAGAGAGTGAGGTGGCATGTAGCTAATATAAATGGATAAGAAAGTAAAACTTGTGTTGAGTTGCACTGCAGATGAGTGCCAACTTTACCAGGTTGGTCTTTTGCTTGCAGCATTTGTTGACACAATAAACAAGATTCCAAACGGTTTGGTTTTTCAGCTGCAGGGACGGTTTCCAGGGCTGCGTCGTTCGGCAGCTCCCAGCATTGCCAAATGTTCACTTAGATCTGCGAAAGGGAAAAGGTGCAAATTCGACCAACATTCCCGGTCTACAGAAGATAGACACAAGAAGTGGAGTGACTCAGTAGGTCGGACAGCATCTCCGAAGAACAGGTGTAGGAATGAAGAAGCGTTCTCGACCCAAAAAGTCACCTATTCCTTTTCTCCGGAGATGCTGTCTGACCCACTGTGTTACTCCAGCCTTTTGTGACCATCTTCGGTTCAAACCAGCATCTGCAGTTCCTTCCTACACATGACCTGGCTGCACTAGTCCACTAGTTTCTATCAACACAAATGGTTAGCTAGAGAAATACAGGAGGAATTTGAATAGCTCTCATCAGAAGGTGGACATCATATGGTGGGTAAGATCTGTGGTAAAAATAGAAGAGATGGGATAATGTACACAGTAGAAATCACTTGATTCAACCGAGACGAAAACGATTTGTTAACTGCCACTTTCAGGGATCTATTTGCCAAAGTTATATCCCGACTGTAAACCGTGGCTCAGTGCCCATAAAGCATTCCCTCACTTCCTCTTGAGTCCCCAACTTCACTAAGCGCTGACATTACTTCAGGCTTGCCTCTGCAATCTACACCTTACAAACAGGTTGGCTCCTCTGAATATTTATTTACTCTTGAAGCCAATTTTACACAGCTCCAGTACACCAATGCTTGACAAAGCTGCACACAGGATGGTTGCATTTTAAGAGAATGTTAAAAATAAATCCAATCAAATTCGTGCGGCACAGTGGCGCAGCGCCAGAGACCCACGTTCGATCCTGACTATGGGTGCTGCCTGGATGAAGTTTTTTTACATTCTCTCTATGACCGCATGGGTTATCCCCGGATGCTCCAGGTTCCTCCCACACTCCAAAGATCTACAGGTTTGTAGGTTAATTTGGCATCGGTAAAAATTGTAAATCGGCCCGAGAGTGTAGGATAGTGTTTGTGAGTAGGGATCACTGGTCGGCGTGGGCCTGAAGGGCCTGTTTCCACGCTGCATCTCTAAACTTAATTAAACTAACTCACACAATGTATTGTCCTTTACGTACAGCGACTATTGAAGACATTTCTCCAATTCAGCAAAGGTTATTGACATGATGAACCCTCCATTTGTGGAGATCATCATCCTGCATGTTTGTCGATCTACTTGAATTTGATCAAAATTGGCATTAGTTTCAGTTCATTCACTTCAATAGATGATCTCACCGTCCATACTTTCAATTTGCCAGAGCACAAGGTCAGTTTTGCATTGAGCTTTTGCTGTCAAACATATACAATCTAGGAGACAACTTAAATATCTCTGAACTGAATCCTCAGCAGTGTTTGACAAATCAAGAACCAGATGGAGACATCTGATTTTAGAAAGGCATTGAGCAATATTGCTCAGTAACTTCAAATATGCAATGTAGCTCAATTTACTGTAAAGCAACACAGCTGCAAAGGGCGTAAAAGGATTATTGAGAAAATTTGGTTGCAGCAAAATTGCTGGAAAACTGTTTACAAAGCTTTATACCAATCTCTAAGCATCCCCTGGTTTAATCGTTCCAGCAATTATGAAAATGGTGGGGTATGCAGGGGGACGGCTTTCCCCTACTTTTCAGTTGCCAGCTTGGGTTTAATGAGCACTGCAGAAAAATTGGAGTCGTTTATCACTTGATTCAACTGAGACGAAAATGATTTGTTAACTGCCACTGTTAGTACTTGTTAACAGCCAGTAGCTAACACAGTTGTACAATGTGTCACCAATACATCGATCTGCATTCCTCAGTCAATATAATTGTGTTTTGACCATGTATTAATGACGCCGTGTTCCTTTGAATAAAATTCACGGGAGAATTTCTTAAAACTTACTGCCACTAAGAGCTCCGGACCGCGAGCATGGGCTTCTTCCTGGTGTGCAGGTACAGTCATTCACCCGTGTTATTTTAAGAATGCTGGAACAATCGAAGGTAGACAAAAGTGCTGGAGAAACTCAGCAATGAGGCAGCATCTCACCCGCTGAGTTTCTCCTGCATTTTTGTCCACCCCCGTTATTTAGAAATTTGTACCCATCATTTAGGGATGTTATATGTTTTCTCTCTCTCCTTCAAGGTTAGTTCTTCTGTTTGCGTTTATTTGCTTCAGTTTTATTTAGTGTTACTTATCACGTTGTGGTTGTAGCTTTTGAACGATTTAAACGTATTGGATTTTTAAAATTCATATAAATTCAGAGCTTTACCCAAGCGCCAAATCCCTTCAGCTGTACCTGCAACTGAGGCTACGGGTGGATTAGTAGACTTTGAAGAGGCATTGACTTTGTTTTTATGTAGAGGGGTAATAGAGAAGGGCTCCAGACCACGAGCTCACTGACTCAATGATACAGACGTCCTGACTGAAAATCACACCCTTCCGATCAATTATTTTGGGATAAGCCTTTCTAGAGAACATGCTGCTTTTAGCTTTGCCCATTTTCAAAATATAGAATTTTGAATTTGGCATTTGATTGGTACAAGGAGACTACAAAGCTCGTAATATCTATTTTTTTTACACACTGTAACTTTCAACATTTCTACTTTTGGGTATGTATGTGGCAATTATGGCTCATGGAATTGCTCCCTCACTGCTAGTTATATTCGTAACAACATATTTAAACACGTGAAATTTTCGATCTTTCCCAACCCCTTAAAAAATGCCTGAAGAAGTGACCCGACCCTAAATGTCGCCTACCCATTCCCTTCATAGACATACACAAAATGCTGGAGTAACTCAGCAGGTCAGGCAGCATCTCTGGAGAGAAGGAATGGGTGACGTTTTGGGTCGAGACCCTTCTTCGGACCCTCCATAGATCCAGCCTGAACTGCTGAGTTCTCCAGCACTTTATTATGTTTTGCTCTTAAAATAAATCTGTGGTCCGCTAAAGAAACAACACGATGGATCACCCTGAAAGTGCAAGTTTCCTGTACACTTCATACTGTAGAACATATCATTATACACCTTGAGTGAAATAATGGGGTTAGATTATTTTTTTTAACTCTGTTGTCTAGAATTAATCGATACCCACACTATGCACCTTATACCAGATTTAAATTGGAATTCCAATATTTTTATTTTCCTATTTGTCAATTTTTTGTACCCGATTATTTGGTGACCAATCAACCGCTATCTCCAAGTATCCAATCACCGACCAGCTTCCCTTAAAATTCCAGTCCTATCAACAAATCGGTCTCCTCCCGTCCAATCAGCCGCTGTCTCCAAGGGCATTGTGTCCAATCACATAATGCGCTGGTCACTAGGCGGCCAATCAGATATAGTCTCCGAGGGGCGTTATGATCACAGACCGGATTCCCTCACCGAAGCGGGGAGGGGGAGGGGGAGAGAGAGAGGCAAGAAAGCAGCTATGATATAATACACAATAAACTATTTCAAATACACAATGAACAAGTTATTATGCATTCTTGTACATGGGTATGACCGCACTTAAATAAAATTCCCCCCCCCCCCCCTCAGCCGCATGGACCTTGGCGTACCCCTAGTTCCTAAACCAATTCTATCACTGATTCCAGCCACAAACCTAGCTACCATTGGCCAAAGCGCCAGAATTGCCCCACAAGTTTAGTTTAGAGATACAGCGTGGAAACAGACCCTTTGGCCCATGGCAACCAACCATCATCCATACACCAGTTCTATGGCATCCCAGTCTCACATCCTACACACTAGCAGTAATTACAGAAGCCAATGTTGCACGTAACCTGAAATTAAAGCATATAATTAGTTAGTTATCTAATTGCAGCTAATTACAAAATTCAATGAGTAGATCTAAACATCTATCCATTTCTTAAGAAAAGATAAACTTTTTTAAAATCGCCTATGTGTCCAAATAACATTCACACAATAATCCACAATATAACATAATTTTTAAATCTAATTTTCATGAATTTATAGGCCAAATGGAAGGAATTTAGTGTTTAATGCCTGTGAAATAATGGCCATTTAAATCAACTAGCAAGTGGGTTTTAGTGGAATGCGGTGGATTAGAACGTTGCGGTTTGCGGTGAAGTCAGTATGAAAAATGCAGCCGGTTCATACATTTTTTTTGTCCCCTTTTGAAAATGTGATTAAAGCCTTCCTAAAAACCAAGTTTTCATGTAAAAATAAACTGTGTAGCTTCTTTTATCGCCTCCCTTAAGGTCCGTTCCGCTGTCACCATTCAGAGCTTTGGAAGATGATTTTTAAACTACTCTAGTTAATAAATAATCTAGCGTAGTTGAAAAATACCTTTATGAATGAAATGTCGGAGCGATTTCTCTTTAGCGACGAAATCGCCCGACATGGATCAACTTGGACTGTCTAGAAAAAAATCGGCATTTTAAACCCGCCCCCCTCTGAAAGGCGCCAAAGTCGCGCACATGGGGAGCGGCAGAACCGCAGTGCTGCTAAAGGTAGGTATTGTAACATGCCTAGATGAAAGGAACGGAAACAAAACTAAAGTTCTTGTCCTTGTTTCTCTTCATTCCTGTCCATTGAGATCCTCAACTGTTTAAAAACTCTCATGATGGTCGAGTACTAAAAGCTCTACCTTGCAATACTTTAACTTTAGAGAAACAGCATGGAAACACTTTGGCCCACCAAGTCCACTTTGACCAGCGATCAACCCATGCACTAGCACTACCCCAGACATTAGGGACAATTTACAGAAACCCATTAATCTTAATCAATTAATACTAATAGGGTGTTGGAAGGAACTGCAGAAGGTGGTTTATGCTGAAAATAGACAGAAAGTGCTGGAGTAATTCAGTGGGCCAGTCAGCATCTCGGTAGAAAAGGAATGGGTGATGTTTCGGGTCGAGACTCTTCTTCAGACTGAGAGTCGGGGAGAGGGAAACTAGAGATATGAACAGGTACAGCGATAATAGGGTATTTGTTAAAATGCCTGAAATAGGCAACTATCCCGAGCAATACCAGGAGCAGGGTCGCCCAGCGGTGAAGAGGGTGCATGTACACATTGGTCTGGACCTTCTGGATCTGTACTTACAGACTTAAACCTTGCTGGAAGAATAACACATTAGCGCTGAAGGGGGGGGAAAACGAGTCTATCAAACACCTCCCTTTCATCTGACAACAATAAATTCAGATGTGATTCAAATTAATGAGCTCAGTGTAAATAGGCCAGTAATGTCATCTCTGGAGTAATGGAGCTGTACGATAGGAATCGGGCTGTTATTATTCACATCATTTGGGAGAGATCACAAAGATACCTGCGCTGACAAGGTTTTTCATCTGTCTATTGAGCAAAGAAGCAACGATGCATAGAGAGCTGGCAAGGTAAGCAGAAGCTGTGATTTGACTTGCAACTCCTACACTCATTTGCTTCCCCCACACTGCATGCTTTATGTGACATCGGGTGCTCACGGATCAACAGGGCAGGAATGGCTTGTTTTCACCTGCCTTCGTCGAAGGCTTTCATCTTCAGGAAGCTTTACCTGACTTCAGCATTTCTCGGTGACAACTTTTCAGGCACAGAGTGCTGCCAGCACCGACAGCAATGCGCACCATTTAGCTCAGCTTATTGTTGTGTGAAAAGGCAACATACTGCTCCCCCAGTCATGCAGAACCAGCTCACACTGCGCTTTTATTTTCCAAAACTTGTCCTGGGATTCCTGAGTTGCTGTTTGCTGTTCTCTCCCTCCTTGCAAAGAAGCAGAAACTGAGGGCACAGTTTTAAAGTGAGAAGAAGGGGATTTAAAGGGGACCCGAGGCAATTTTGCTTTCGACACAGAAAGAGGATGCCATCAAGAATGCACTGCCAGAGGAGGTGGTAGAATTAAATAGGATTACTATGTTTAAGCCGCATTTAGATTGAGGATAAGCAAGGCATGGAAGGATATAGAAAAAAGGAACAACAGATGCTGGTTAATCTGCAAATTTACACAAAGTGTGGGATTGACTCAGCAGGTCAGGCAGCATCACTGGAGAACATGGATAGGCGACGTTTCAGGTTGAGACCCTTCTTCGATCCGAAACGTCACCTATTCCTTTTCTCCAGAGATGTTGCCTGACCCCACTGAATTACTCCAGCACTTTGTGGCCTTGCAGAGAAGGATGTCGTCTTTATGTGGGCAAATGGTATCAAGGGCCTGTCCCACTTTCACAACCTAATTCACGACCGCTGCCGAGTTTGCCCTTGACTCATACTCGCAGCATGGTCATCACGAGGTCGTAGGTAGGTCGTGATGCTAGTCGTAGGTACTCAAGGCAGCAAGCAGGTCGCGGCGTTTTTCTAGCCTGATGAAAAATGTCCACGAGTAAAAAAGGTCGTGAATTAGGTCGTGAAAGTGGGACAGGCCTTTAAGTGTACATGGCCAAAAAGGCTGGCATGGATGTGAAGGGCTGAAGGGCCATTTCTCTGCTGGCCAACTCTGTGACGTGCCACAATTTAGGAGAGACAGCACGTCGTGAAAATGAGCATCGACTGAGGTTGGTGCATAACCTCTTTCTTACCCCTTCTAACATCACAACAGAATTGAATTGCATCGATTGCCATGCTTGTCACTGTGAATGTGTTTGCTGCCTTAGCTTTGATGTTGTGAAGGAGAGGTTGGTGCTATACATTTATCGTGGCTTTGCCTTAGCGGCACATGCCGAGCTCAGCAAGGCGGTGATTCAATGCGAATGCTGCTATTCCACTGTAAGAATGGAGCCTGAGGGAGCCTATGCTCGCCCTGTCTTCAGTCCATGTGCAGCCAGAGACGTCGGCCTTGCTTGGACATAGCCCTGGGAGTTTCATCACATGGCTACCTGCCACATGACCCTACAATGTGTCCTTCAACATGTCCACCTGAACTGCACGCAGCTTCCACACCAACTGAGGCCCAACCAGCCTGAAAACGGTTTGGATTGGTTTAGTATATTCTCACGTTCACCAAGGTACAGTGAAACACTTTTTTTGCATGCTAACCTGTCAGCGGAAATGACAATACATAATCACAATCGACCCATCCACAGTGTACTGATATAGGATAAAGGGAATAACGTTTAGTTATTAAAGGGCACAAAAGAAAAACTTTTAAAATGGCCCAGCCACATTATTTTTCCTCGATCAACTGCAGGAATAGCAGAAAGATTAAATTTACATTTTAGCTCCATGACTCACGAACATAATCCCAGCTATCCTGATGATGGTCTCTGCAATATGGCAGATTCAGCTTTATGATGAACTGCAGTCTTCTTCTTGTCTGCTGTCTATTGTACTCTGTCTCTCAACTCGTGCCACAGTGTGATCTCCTCCTTTCAAACCCACTCAGCTTCTCAGACCATTGTAATGCCCAGGGCATGGTATAAAAGGGATCTGTGTTTATATGCCACTTTTAATATGGAAAGTTGAGCTCAGGCTAATATCAAATCTATTTGTAAAAAATGACTGCGACAAAGAGATAACCAGGCAGAAGGAACATAGGTTGCAGTAAAAAACTGTCAGCTATAAGAGGGGCTATTTTGCCAATACACCGCTCTTTTCCCAGATTCCATTAAAACTGTACAGGGTAAATTCAGGATAACTTCTTGGAAACACATTGCTTCCTTTAGCTAGTAATTTTCCAGTCATTTGTTGGTTTTAAGCAGACTGGATTGTTGCTCCGTCACGGGCCTCAGTCTGAATGTCTCCGTAACTATTATTGCTAGTCTGCCCCATTGTCTATTCCAAGGATGCTCCACACTACAGCTATATAAACCTCAGGCACACTGTTCTCGTGCAGGTTATCATAGCAAACTGCACTTAACATTCCTGGCACAACTCCGTTTAACAGCGGAGTATTCAGTGATGAGTCACGTAGCTGGGGGAAGAAGAAGTCCACAAACAGCACGGTGGCGTACCTCTAGAGCTGCGGCCTTGCTGCACCAGAGACGCGAGTTCAATCCTGGCCTCGGGTGCTGTGTGGAGTTTGCACATGCTCCCTGGCTTCTCCTGGATTCCTCCAACATCCCAAAAGGCATGCGGTTGCTAGGCTAAGTTAGTTTACAAGTTCACAAGTTATAAGAGTAGGATTAGGCCATTCGGCTCATGGAGTCCACTCTGCCGTGCAATCATGGCTGATCTGGGGAGAAGGCAGGAACGGGGTACTGATTGTGGATGATCAGCCATGTTCGCATTGAATGGCGGTGCTGGTGCGAAGGGCCGAATGGCCTACTCCTCCACCTATTGTATATCTCTGCCTTCTATTCCATGTTCCTGCTTTCGACCCAAAATGTCCCATGTTCTTTGGAGTGTGCGAGGAAACCGGAGCACCCGGAGGAAACCCGCGTGGTCACAGGGAGAACGTACAAACTCCGTACAGGCAGTCAGGCATACAGCATAGTCAGAATTGAACCCGGGTCTCCAGCGCTGTAAGGCAGCAACTCTACTGCTGTGCCACTGTGCCGCCCCTAGGTCTCTACATCTATAGGTGGTGAGGCATTAAATGTAGAGGCTATTGCCGATGAAGCAAAGACAGACCAGGCGCTCCCTGCCTTGTCCTTCTCCACAGACTGACCGCTGGGTCAGAGCAGTCAAAACACCTGACGTCTATAAACCCAAGGCCAAATGCATCAGATGCTGAACAGTAAGATCCTAATAATTCAATCATTTGCCATAGTTTTTCTGTCAGGTTTATTGACGCTAAATACTGCTGATTGGGGCTGGCATTGATGGGAGGCAATAAAACAGCGTTTGTGTTCTAGGGTGGCCATTACACGTGGCACAGCCCACGTTGTTAACAAGATTAAACAATGACGCGCCATTGATATGAAACAGTCCTTTTTATTGCTGGGTCAATACTGATAAGTTCCCTGAGCCCTAAATACACACTCACTTTAAAAGGTAATTATTGGAACATACATAAAACATACTGCCACATTCTAGTAATGAGCAGAAGGGAATTATTTCCTCTTGTTTTTGTATTGACGGGCTTAGTGGAATTTAATGTAAAGGTCAACTGTGTGATAATTACTCTGGACTTGGGGAGATATTGATGTTTAAAAGAATCAGTCGTAATGAAAAGAACGTGACGCGTGTACAATGGAAATGAGTGATTGGCAGTACACTGATTATACTTTCCCTTGCAATTACAGGAGCTGCTAAACCAGTTATTATCCACAAACATTTAAGTATTCTCATTGCAAACTATAATTAGTAAACTGACAGCACTTTCACGGCATTCATTTACTCTCAGGGCGTTTGTGGTAATCATGAAACACTCCATTTAGACTCCAATTACTGCTTGTGACAACGCCACTCAAATCAACCGTGATGTCTACCCTGTATAATTCCATCCAGCGCTTATTTTATTGCCTCCCTCCGAGATGTCAAGTGGACTCTGGCGCCTCGCAGAGACCACTGCTTCACGCTCATGGAACGACTAGCGGACGTTCACCTGCATTATTGCAAGTTCCTGCCACTTCAAGACAACTAAATAGTTTAGTTTAGTTTATTTTTTTTTAAGTTTAGGCTACAGCATGGAAGCAGGCCCTTCAGCCCACGCCACCAGCGATCCCCACAAACTAACACTATCCTACACGCACTCGGGACAATTTACAATTATCCAATTACAATGGCAACTTTCATCCAAACCATTCTCTCACAATACGTTAAAGTCATCACACTTCCTTCGTAAGTGAGTGTTTGACAGACTCTTGCACAAGGCCCAGCCCCCTGGCAATAGGCAGACCATGAAATAGTCTGGGATCAGTTCAGACCATCGACGCATCAGATTGCTGTTTGCAAGAGCCCCGGGTACAAATTGTCTGCTATTTATACAACAGTGACTACACTGTAAATGTGCTTCAATGCCAAAGTGCAATGGAATGCTTCAAGATTGTGAAAGGCACATTGCAAATGCAATGATTTACTTATTGTTTAGCCACAGGATGGTCTTGCCAAGACGATGAACCAACAACTGTAACAAAACACAAATGTCTCTCCATCTCCTAGCCTGTGTGGTCCACTAGTGCAGGGGACAATTAATTTGCTGGGAATAGATAAAGCAGAGACATTGGTAGTCTCTTTCCCATGGTCAGGATATCAAACACGAGAAAGGTGGGTTTAAGGTGAGAGGAAGGACATTATAGAGCCATAACCTTGGCCCTTCAGTCCAACCTGCCCACACTGGCCAACATGTCCCATCAACACCTATCCCACCTGCCTGCATTTGGCCCATATCCCTCCAAACCTGTCCTAAAAATCAACAAAATAAGCAGCGACTGGTGATTGAGGTTTGAAGAAGATTTGAGGGAAAAGCTTTTGTAGAATCTTGGCATTATTCAATTATCTCACCAACTCCTTGCTGACCAGTGCACACCCGGCTGAATGACGCCATCTTTCAGCATTGGCCTAGTAAACATCGATGCCCCATACCTGGTAGTTGCTGCCAAGTCGCAGGTACGGACGGGGCAGTTCAGGGGAAATGGCAGCTCATATTAACATCTAGTTTAGTTCAGTTTATTGTCAAGTGTACCGAGGTACAGTGAAAAGCCATTTACTCTGAGCGCTTCATGTTTCACGGCGCCCGCGTGTGTACGACGATTAACTAGTAGGAGTCACTGAATAATGTTCTGGAGCACCAGGGCAGCACAGTGGCGCAGCGGTAGAGTCAGAGGCCCGGGTTCGATCCCGACTATGGGTATGGTCTGTAAGGAGTTTTGTACAATCTCCCTGTGACTGCCTGGGCTTTCTCCGGGCGCACTAATTTCCTCCCACACTTCAAGGACGTGCAGGTTTGTAGGTTAATTGGCTTCGGTAAAATTGTAAATTGTCGCCAGTTTGTAGGATAGAGCTAGTGTACGGGGTGATTGCGGGTTGGCGTAGACTCATTGGGCCAAAGGGACTGTTTGCGCGCTGTATCTCTGTACCTCTCAAGTGAAGGAGGAGTGTGGCTTGTGTGCAGTCAGGCACTGCAGAGGGCAGTTTACACCGAAGATAGGCACGAAATGCTGGAGTAAATCAGTGGGTCGGGCAGCATCTCTGGAGTAAAGGAATAGGTCACGTTTCGGGTCGAGACCCTTCTTCAGCACAAGCCTGGCTAGTTCTTTCCTTTCCGTACCAAGAGGCTTCCTCCCAACCAGTAATTATCAACCAAATCCGCAGCGACTGGTGATTGAGTACGGCGTGGGGCAATGCATCGACCCTCGAGACATATGGCTTTCATTTAAAAGGTTTTGAACGCAGTGAAGCTGCATCAGACACTTGGGGTAGAGCTGAAGACTTCTCTCTGGACTCTGGCAATCAAGCAGACTACCCTTCATCCGGCTTTTGTAGACTTTAGAGATACAGTGAGGAAACAGATCTTTTGGCCCACCGAGTCCGCGCCGACCATTGATCACCCCACACACTAACACGATCCTGCGCACTAGGGACAATTTATAATTTTACTGAAGACAAAACTCTTATCTCATCAGGGACTAATTTACTAATTTGCTGTGTTGTGTCTTTTTTTTTAATTTTAATTTTTCTAAAATGTAAATACTGGTTCTGTTCTATTCTGTTCTGTAGTTTTTGCACAATCCGCAAGCATCGCCACTTTCATTTCACTGCACATCTTGTATGTGTATGTGACAAGTAAACTTGACTTGATTTAACCAACTAACCAGCACGTCCGTGGAGTGTGGGAGGAAACTGGAGGAGACCCACGCGGTTACAGGGAGCAGGTACAAACTCCGTACAGACAGCAACCCTAGTCAGGATCACGCTCAAAATCAGCAATCACAGGAGCAGGAACCGGTGAACATGGTTCAGCCTTCACTCTGACTGAAATGTACGGGGCAGAAAAAAAGATCTCCTGATATTTCTGATACGTAAGATCACGCGCCATACTACACAAGGGAAAAGGCCAGAATCACGAGAAAAACTAAGTTAAAGGGCCGGCTATAAAAACGCACGAGTCCTACTTCGCACCCGAACCCAGTAATGCTGCCAAGTTTCTATCGAAAAAATACATTTCACCCACTTCATTTTGTTTCTGGCCCACAGAGTTCATTCATCGATCTGACCCGCTCACAAACGGCATCATTTAAAATAAAAAAAAATCTTTCAGTACTTTCTTCGAAGAAAAAACTTTGCTTATATAAGGTGCAGGTGAGGAGCGGAAAGATTTACAGCAGAAACAGCAGTCTGGAAAGAACCAGATGTTAATTGAGCTATTCATTGACAAGCTGTCAGCTAATGCAAGCTGCCATCAGTGTGTAACGCAGTTCTGACAAAGGGGTCTCTGAGAAGTAAATTCATTCCTTCCAACAGACTTTTCATTATTTGGGGGGGGGGGGGGGGGGGTGGGGGGAATCCCTGCACCCTTCACCGGCTTCTCTTCATGTTCTCCCCTGCAATTGCCCCTGAACAGATTATTTGTTGGGTTGGAGTTCTGCGGATGCTAAATGTCAGCTATAACCCAGATATTCAACAATATCAAGACAGACAAAGAATTGCTGCTGCTTGCTCACAAACAAAACACAAGCTGGAAGCGGAGGGTTGATCTTATACAGATGTATAAAATCATGAGAGGAATGGGTCGGGTGAATGCACAGAGTCTTTTACCAGCGGTAGGGGGAATCAAGAACCAGCAGACATGAGGCCAGTTGAGTTAGATGTGGCCATTGTGGCTAAGGGGACCAGGGGGTATGGAGAGAAGCAGGTACAGGATACCGAGTTGAATGATCAGCCATGATCATATTGGATGGCGGTGCAGGCTCAAGGGGCCGAATGGCCTACTCCTGCACCTATTTTCTATGTGCTTAAGATGAGAGGGGAAAGATTTAATAAGAAACTAAGAGGCAACCTTTTTCGTGGTGGGTATATGGACGGAGCTGACAGAGGAGGTAGTTGAGGCAGGTATTAGAACAACATTTAAAAGGCATTCGGGCAGGTACATGGTGGGCAGTGATAGGTTGGGCTGAAGTGCCTGCTGTTTCTGTGCTGTTTGACTCCATGACCCTCCTAGATTAACTCAGCAGATCAGGAAGCATCGCTGGGGAGAATGGGTGGGCAACGATTTGGCTCAGAACCCTTCTTCGTACTGATTGTAGCAGAGAGGGGAAAAGCCGGGGATGGGACAAAGCATGGCAATGATATCTCATCGTGTTCTGGAGTCAGTCTAACACTTCAGTGCAGGTCGGAGAGAGTCCGAGCAACGATAGTCCGAGGGTCTCCAAGGTGGTGGATAGTAGCTCAGGACTGCTCTCTCGGATGGTTCAGTTGCCTGATAACCTAAACAGTGCCAGGGGTCAGCCTTGAACCTGGGTCACTGGAACTGTGAGGCAGCGGCTTTACAAGCTGCTCTACTGTAAAGGTTGCACTTTGAAAAGAAGCTTCCCCTGATGTCGTGATGAACTGGTGCCTCAGCCAGGGCCCCTATTAAACAGAATAAGTGGCCATTCATCCTGTGGCTGTTTGCAAGAACTGACTCTGTGCACAGAGTAGCTGTCATGTTTGCCTTCAAAACACTCGTACCCTTCAGAAGTAATTGATTGGGCGTGAAGTGTTTGGGATACCCTGAAGGAGAAAGACGACATTATTCCTCCTTGGTCGCAGTTACCACAGGCCTGCTCGGAGGCCCAGAGCAACGAGGCACTTCAGTCTATTCTGGGCAAACTGCGCAGCACAGTTCATCCCCCCCCCCCCCCCCCGAACCCCCCGGCGTTGTGACAAAGAATTGAGTTCACTTTGCCTAAAGCATACAAGTTGCAGACTGATGAGTTGAAAGTGTGCAATATGTTTCATGTGGTTAGCATGTTCTACACAATAAATGTCAACGTTAGTTTTTCCGTTTTCAGCTCAGGTTTGAGATTCTCCGCAGCCGTCAATGGACATCAGCTAAAATACGCCAGATTTTGGCTGCAACTTTTAACCGTGGATAAGCTGAACAGATTTTTAAGGGCGGGCAAGGTGGCGCAGTGGTAGAGCCCCAGACACCCGCTGTAAAGCAGTTTCTGGTGATGCCTTACAGCACCAGAAAACCCGGGTTTGATTCTGACTATGAGTGCTGTCTGTCTGGAGTTTGTGCATTCTCCCTGTGATTATGTACTTTCTCCTTGTGACTCGGTGGGCTTTCTCCGGGAGCTCTGGTTTCCCCACATATTCCAAAGATGTGCAGGTATGTAGATTAATTGGCTTCTGCCAATTGGCGCCTAGTGTTCACGATAGAACTGGTGTACGGGTGATCCCTGATTGGCACGGTCTCGGTGGGCCGAAGGGCCTGTTTCTGCACTGTATCGCTAAACTAAACTAAACACTTGCTCAGCATCTTATCCACAGAGATAAACTTCAAATAACTGAGGAGACCATGTGGGAATATGATGAATTCTCCCAAAGTAAGCTTGACCAAGTGAATTATGACCTTCAAAGACCTGGGTGAGTACATGCCGAACGAAGGCAGCAATGCGATTTTTTTTAACAGTCTGCTATTTGTGGAGTTATGCCATGTCATGTATCATGTCATGATGAATTAAATGCTCCTATTTTGTTTTTTTCAGTAAGTGGGTTGAGAACGTTTATCCCAGGGGAATCGATTATCAATGGAAATATTCCCTTTACTCCGGGCACAAAACTGCATTCCACACTCTACTGTCCCTAATGAAACTGGATGCTTCAGGGCCCTTATAAACTTTTATAGTCGACAAGTGTGAGGGGGCATAGGAAAGGAATGGGTTTGAATACTGAATTGATATTCAACCCAATCGCTGCACCATACTGCAGTCTCCAGAAACAAAGAACTGCCGATGCTGGTTTCTACCAAAGATAGACACAAAGTGCCGGAGCAAAGGTCCTGACCCAAAACGTCACCCATCCTCTTTCTCCAGAGGTTGCTGTCTGACCCGCTGAGCTACTCCAGCACTGTGTGTCTATCTTAGGAGAACCTTACTGCACAGGAGAGCATTAGTACTGCACAGGAGAACATTAGTACTGCAATGGAGAACATTAGTACTGCATAGGAGAGCATTAGTACTGCACGGGTGGGCATTAGTACTGCACAGGAATGAGACCCTGGATTAGATCCCCAACTCGGGTCCGGAAAGCACCTGGAGAAAACAACCTTCTGATCCAAAAGATGGGATTGTCTGGACATAGTTTGGCAAAATTGTCCTTTTTAAATAGTCGACTCGATTTATGATATTTTGTGCCTAATATTGGCTGGTAAGTCCTGCCTATTCTCTGTTCACAAGTTGTTAAATGTTATAGGGGTAGAATTAGGCCATTCGGCCCATCGTCCATCGTGGCTGATCTATCTTTCCCTCTCAACCTCTCTCTCCTGCCTTCGTCCCATAACCTCTGACACCCGTACTGATCACGAATAAGATAAATAAGATGGATAGAGTCTTGGATAAAGAAACCAGAGGGGGAAAGAGAAACAACGGCAAGCTGAAAAATGAGACAGATTGACATATGCAGGGTGATGGGAAAATTAATGCATTGGAGCTATGTAACCAGCAGGAAATCTAAGCCTTTTTTGCCCCTGCAATTGCGATTCGCCACCACTGCCTGAACTGCATGGACATTTAACACTGGCCAGTGTCCAAGAGTCAAGGATAAGCTTCTGGTGCCACCTGTCAGTCCCGAGATGTCCCCTCGGTCAACCTGGTTAGGGTCTGCCATTACAGATCAGAAAACATTCCAACTATGGGCAATGCACACATATTGTTTGTGAAAGTAACTGCAGGAGCTGCAGCCAAATTCAATGTCAGAATGTGTGAAACAACAAACATCACCACAATCTTGCATCAAAATCAGGCCTCAGTCTGGATTTCTCCTCTGATCCGTTTGATGTAAAACAGAGTCTGAACGATTATCTCAGACGTACTTATCATAATTTAGCATCTGCGAACCGGCTTTTAAAATGGAGTGATTCAAAACAGACAAACAGCTAATAACTTGATTTACATTTGAACATTCTCCGCCGTTCGAAATCCACCTCAGTGATAGCGATGCACTCTTTAGTTCAACAAGAACGGAGAGTTTGAAGCTGATAGATGGACAGTGAGTCTGAAATAGGGTCTTGACCCCAAATGTCACCTGTTCCTTTCCTCCAGAGATGCTGCCTGACCCGCTCAGTTACTCCAGCTTTTTGTGTCTGTCTTTATATGCATTTGACGAACTAGATGGTGCCAAACAGCATGGTATGCAGATTTCATCTCATTTATCTGATTTTATTTTTCAAAAGGGTGGCTGGCATGAGCACTTTAACAAGACGAAAATTGATTGCATTTTTGTTCTTCAGTGAGCCAGTGAACATTAAATGTCCCGTCTCGTTGCTGCCACTGGAGTATGTTTGTGGTGAAGCCGCTTGCCATGTTGGATCGGCAGCAGGTGATCTGCGGACAACAATACCCACCGACTGCGATGGAATAATAAACAAATGATCAGTTTCTGGGATGTTGCAGGAGGGATAAATATTAGGTCCTAGTCAGTTGCAGAGTTGTAGACAGATACAGCACAGAAAGAGCTCCTTCGCCCCATCAAGTCTATTCTGACCATCAGCCACCTATTTACAAAATGCTGGAGTAACACAGCGGGTCAGGCAGCATTTCTGGAGAAAAGGAATAGGTGATGTTTCAGGTCGAGACCCTTCTTCAGACTGCGAGTCAGGGGAGAGGGAAACTAGAGATATGAAAAGGCACTGACCAATCAGAGCCGGCACCAAAGAATCAAGCCAGGTGGAGTCCACAATGGGCCAATCCTTGCTGTGGAAGAGGCGATAATGAAGGGATATATGAATGCCATCCTATTCCTTCTCTCCAGAGATGCTGCCTAACCCTAAAAGCCCTGCCCCACGGTACGAGTTCATTCCAAGAGCTCTCCCGAGTTTTTAAAAAATCAAACTCGTGGTAAGCACGGAGAATGAACGGAGCGGGTACGTCGGAGCTCGGGAACGTCTCTTAGCGCTAACGGCAGGTACTCGGGAAGACTCGCTATCGACACGTAAGCACGGGAAGACGCGTGAAGATTTTTCAACATGGTGAAAAATGTCCATGAGAGCCCCGAGTACCGACGAGTGGCCAATACCGTAAATCTTCGAGTTCGAATCAGGGCAAACTTGGGAGAACTCTTGGAATGAACTCGTACCGTGGGACAGGGCTTAAATCCAGCATTTTGTGTCTATCTTCAGTGTAAACCAGCATCTGCAGTTCCTTCTTTCCACCTATTTACACTAATCCTACTTTAATCCCACGATTAACTTTATTAACCATTTTAATTTGCTATTTAACAATAGTTTTGTTAAATAGTAAATGAAATATTTATTATTATTAACAAGATTACTTTAGCCTGAAGAAGGGTTGCGACTCGAAATGTCGCGTACCCACGCTCTCCAGGGATGCTGTCTGACCCGCAGAGTTGCTCCAGCATTTTGAGTCTTTCTCGACCTCAATCCCATCCCTTTATTCGTCCCATATTCCAGTCGCATATTTATTGTCAGGTGCACAAGTATGGTGAGGCACAATGGAAATATTGCTTGCAAAAGCATCACAGACACATTGCATCCTGTGGCATGCACGATCGCTTTAAACCTCTGAGCGAGTAGACGGGGTTGGCACACCTTCTCTGTGATCATGTCTATGTGCTGATGTCAGGTCACGACGTCTCAGTGTTAACGTCCAGGAATTTGAAGATGCCCATCAACGCAGTGATGATTATGTTCAAAACTGACCTGTAGTTAATGAACAGCAGCCTGACCTGTTATTCAGATGGTCCAGGGCAGAGTGGAGAGCCTGTGAGATAGAATTTGCTGTTGATCTATTGCGGCAACAGGAAAATTGAAGCAGATCCATGCATGTCTGAGACATTAGTTGATCCAACCTCCCCAGAACTACTTAAGTACAGTGGATGTAAATGCTAGCGGACGGTAGTCATTGAGGCAGATCACCACGCTCTTCTTGTCTACCAGCACAATAGATGTCCTTTTTGAAGCAGATGGGAACCACAGACAGCAGAAGTGATTGGTTGGAGATGTCTTCAACCACACACCCTCCAGATTCTACCACTCACCTACACACTTGAGGAAGTTTAACCTGGCATTATTTCTACTTTCAGTTTCCCCTTGCAGGCTCAATATTAATCCTGTAGTCCAGTCAAGTGTTCGAAGTATATAGAGCCTTAAGGGCCTGTTCCACTTGGGCGTCATTTGCGTGTCATTTACGCGACATCATTTACGCGCGACGCGCAAGTGATGCGTGCATTACGCGCACATGGCTCGTGGCGAGGCGTGGTGGCGTAGGCAGTGACGCGCGGCGTCCCAGGATTTGGGGATTTTCAAAATCTTCACGTGCCACCTGCTTGACGCACAAATGATGCCCAAGTGGGACAGGCCCTTTAAAAATCTTCAGTGAGGAATGCATTAAACCACAACCCTTGCTCCCATGCAGTTTTTATAGCTCCTCAGTCACAGCAAAAAAAAGTGTGGTAAATATTTTGGTTTTGGTAGCTTCACAAGAGATGTAATTTTACCCAGTGTAGCAATCTACTACCTAGTAAACGTCTCCAAGCTTAGTTCTGTTGCCATGGTCTGAAGATTTCTGGGCCCAGTACTCGTGTGGCACTTGGATTTATAGCTTTCTCAAATATCTGCAAAAAATTAGCCCATCTGACAGGAAAAATGAGATATTGTCTATGTTTATGAAGCAGGATTCAACGCTTGGGTTGCCAGCAAAATTTCTCTCTGTGTAATTAGGATGGCAGCCATCACAGTGGGAGTTAGGTATGGTACTGTGCTGGGGATATCATTCTGGAATAGTTACCTATATACAACATTTAAGCTGGTGGTGAGGGTGTGGAATTCTCTTAATTGTGATATTTGATCAGTCTTGCACTACAATCACTGTTCTGATGTAGGAACCACATGGGCTGCACAATGGTGCAAGCTAGTACTTTAATTCCTTACAACTCCATGACCCCACTCTAGATTGATCCTGAGCTCGGTTGCTGCCCTTGTGGATTTTGTATATTCTCCCCCCGATAGACACAAAATGCTGGAGTAACTCAGGGGTCAGGCAGCGTCTCTGGAGAAAAGGAATAGGTGACGATTCGGATCATAGAAACATGGAAACATAGAAAATAGGTGCAGGAGTAGGCCATTCGGCCCTTCGAGGCAACACCACCATTCAATATGGTCATGGCTGATCATCCAAAATCAGTGCCCCGTTCCTGCTTTCTCCCCACATCCCTTGATTCCGTTAGCCCTAAGAGCTAAATCTATATCGCTATATACCAGTCTTCAGACTGAAAGATCCTCCTCCTCCTGATCGTATGACTTCTCTCAGGTTCTTAAGCTTCCTCCAGTCTTAAGTCCTAAAGGCGAGTGGATTGATGGGTTCATTGGGTATGTGAACCGTCCCTAGTGAGAAGGTGAAAGGTTAATCCTGGAAAATTGATGGGAATTTGGAGAGAAAAAAAAAAATGGGATCCTCAAGGGATTGGTTTGGATGGGTGCCCGATGGTCAGACTTCCACTTTCTTGGAGATTTAAGGAGATTCTGCATGTCACCGAATATTATAACAAATAACAAACTTCTACAGATACACTACACATAGAACAGTATAGCCCAGGATTGGGCCCATTGGTCATAATGTTTGTACCAAACATGATGCCAAGCTGAACTAATCTCATCGGCCTGCAAGTGATCCATATCCTTCCATCCCCTGCAACTCCATGCGCCAGGCTAAACATTTCTTAAATGCCACTATCGTATCTGGCTCCACCACCATCCCTGGCAAGGCGTTCCACGCTCCCACCACCCTCTGTGTAAAAAACCTGCCCCGCACATCTCCATTATATTTACTCAATTCATCTTTTTAGAACTGCCTCAATAGCAGTACAAACGCACCCCGACCCACATAAGGGTCCCGTCCCACGGACCCAGGCGTAATTCCTGGGATGTCGGGACTTTCATATGAAGAAAGACTGGAAAGAAAGAAGGTTGAGGGGGGATCTTATAGAAACGTACAAAATTCTTAAGGGGTTGGACAAGCTGGATGCAGGAAGATTGTTCCCGATGTTGGGGGAGTCCAGAACAAGGGGTCACAGTCTAAGGATAAGGGGGAATTCCTTTAGGACCGAGATGAGGAAAACATTCTTTACACAGAGAGTGGTGAGTCTCTTGAATTCTCTGCTACAGAAGGTTGTTGAGGCCAGTTCATTGGCTATATTCAAGAGGGAGTTGGATGTGGCTCTTGTGGCTAAAGGGTGCTCGTGTAAATTTACTAATCGGTGCGTGGACAACATGAGAACTCCAACAGAGAGACAACATAAGTCAGGCAGAGCCCATATACCTTCTGTTAGATAAAAGGTCAAAACTGTGTACTGTATTCCAGATGTGGCCCTGTACAATCGTAACAATACTATTTCCAAACACCATCCCTCATGCAACAAAGTCCAAAATGTTTTTGCCTTTCCAACTACTTGCTGTAAGGAAGGAAAGTAATGGAAGTGGAGAACAAGCAAGACCGATAGTGCTTCTGGATCCACAGGTATGGACTGGTGCTGCGAGTTACCTCAAAACAGTGGCGCAGTGGTAGAGTGGCGCCAGAGACCCGGGTTCAATCCCGACTACCGTGTGCTGTCTGTGCGGAGTTAGCAAGTTCTCCCTGTGACAACGTAGGTTTCCTCCCACATTCCAAAAAGAGGTGCAGGTTTGTAGGTTAATTGGCTTCTGTATATTGTCCCTAGTGTGCAGGACAGAATTACTGCACAAGTGATCGTTGGTCAGCATGCACTCAGTGAGCCGAAGGGCCTGTTTCCACGCAGTATGTCTAAACTAAACCGCATCTTTCAACTAATAATGTGTGTGGCGCAACCTTTACTATTGAATGAACAATTGAGTTGCACACAGCATGTGGTTAATATTATTCCCGAGCTGCAAAACGTTTCTCGGTGTTTGATACAGATTGATGAAGATGATACTTTATGGTCTTGTGCCTACGTACAGTGAAATTCTCTGCTTTTGCATACATACACAAAAGAGTCGCAACCAAGGCGCTGACAAAGTTATAAAAAGTCTTTGTCATCCCCCCCCCCCCCCCTCCCCCTCCCAACGACGTCTCGACCTGAAACGTCACCCATCCCTTCTCTCCAGAGATGCTGCCGATCCCGCTGAGTTACTCCAGCATTTTGTGTCTATGTTCGGTTTAAACCAGTATCTGCAGGTCCTTCCGACACATTTCTGCAGAGATGCTGCCCGGCCTCAGAGTTATTTCAGCACTTTGTGTCTACAATGCAACTAAACATTTGGTCACCTGTCCTCATGTTTTAAAAGCCAATGTTATTTATGTAAAACACATTGGAACATATGATGATAGAGGCATTATACAACTGCACGACTTGTCGTCACATAATACTGTTGACTCTTTAAATTACAAACATTTTAATCGTCCCCTTCCAGATTTTGGTGAATAAGCGGCACGGTGGTTTGGCAGTACAGCTACTGCCTTGCAGCACCAAAGGCCTGGGGTCAATGCTGACTATGAGTGCGTGTCTGTACAGAGTTTGTATGTACTCCCGATGACCCAAGTGGGTTTCCTCCCACACTCCACAAACGTACAGTTTTTGTAAGTTATTTTACTTGGTATTCCAATTCCCTCGATGCTTTCAAGACAGAGTTGGGGCTCTTAGGGCTAACGGAATCAAGGCATATGGGGAAAAAAGCAGGAACAGGGTACTGATTTTGGATGATCAGCCATGATCATGTGGTGGCTCGAAGGGCTGAATTACCTACTTCTGCACCTATTTTCTTTGTTTCTATGGTATAAATGTAAAATTATCCCCAGTGTGTGTAGGGCAGTGTTACTGTGCGGGGATCGCTGGTCGGTGCGGACTCGGTGGACCTGTTTCTGCGCTGTATCTCTAAACTACACTGAACTATGTAAAAGGTAGACACAAAAAGCTGGAGTAACTCAGTGGGACAGGCAGCATTTCAGGAGAGAAGGAGCGGGTGAGGAGAGAGTGGATGATGCGAGACCCTTCTTCGGACTCTAAGTCAGAAATATTTTCAGATTGTGAAATGCATTAAATTCATGGCCTCGATAGGCTGTGAATTTGCCGCCAGAGTGATTTCCCTTGATCTTCCAGGGGTACAAAGTGGCACCCCGATATTTGAATAGGCAATCAATTAGCCAGATAGCCACAAACAAACACCAGGTCGCCAACATGAATGGTGTCGCAACCCATGACGTTAAACAAAGCACCTCACTCAGAAGTCTGTTCACAACTTACCAGGTCATGACCCTCGTAAAAGATGCTGTGAGCTATTGAGCGTTGTCCTGTTAATTGATTTGCTGCTGTTTAAGCAAAATTACCCATTTAACCTCCTCTCCCCCTCACAATCTAAAGAAAATCAGTGAAGTGAGCAGAATCATTTCACCTTCTACCCATCCCACCGCCCAGGTTTGTTCTTATTTAACTAACTTAATTAGCATCATGGCAACACCTCCAAGTCTTCTCCCACCTCCTTTCAGTAGCGCAAGTGATTAATTAACTCACTTTGGTATTTGGTAATTACATTCTAACTACAGAATGGTATTGTGTACACAATAAAAAAAAACTCCAGTGATGCCAGCAAGGAAAATGTGTTACCACTGATTCATTACTTCTGGTGAATTGTAAACTGGTAAAAGAAAATGAGAATAGACACAAAAAGCTGGAGTAATTCAGTGAGACAGGCAGCATCTCCGGAGAGACGGAATAGGTGACGTTTCAGGTCGAGACCCTTCTTCAGACTGGGAGTCAGGGGAGAGGGCAACGTGAGATGTCGACGGTGATATAGAGAGATATGGAACAAATGAGAGCTGGAGAGCAGGAAGAATCACAGAGGGGGTGCAGTGAGAAAGAATGTGGCGGAGTTCTCGTCGGAGAGAGGAGGAGAACTTACTCAAAAGAAAATGAGAACTTGATTCTCATCCCTCTTCCCATGCAAAGCAACGTAGCCTGGTCACTGATGGTCAGAGTAGACGAGTGGAGGCAGCACAAAAGTGGAAGAAGACTTGGTGGATAACCAAGTGCTTATTTCAATTTAACTGAGCTCATCCGCAAGGAGAAAATAGATGAAAACATCTGCTCCAATTTTCGCGTAGGAAGGAACTGCAGTTGCTGGCGTAGACTGAAGATAGACTAAAAAAGCTGGAGTAACTCAGTGGGCAGACAGCATCTCTGGAGAAAAGGAACAGGTGATGTTTTGGGTCGAGACCCTTCTTCAGACCCCATTTCTGCTCCAATTGTTGATTTGTTTTATGAATCACATAAGCAAATAAATGACTCAATTCCAACCCGGCAAAATCTAGAAAACAATTGTGTCTGGTGAAAAGGAATAGGTGACGTTTCGGGTCGAGACCCTTTCTCAGACCTGAAACGTCATCTATTACTTTTCTCCAGAGATGCTGCCTGACCCGCTGGGTTACTCAAGCATTATCTTTGGTGTAAACCAGCATCTGCAGTTCCTTGCTAAACAATTACTAAATAGGTCACCATATTTAAAAAATATGCACAATATTCCTTTACATTGGGTCAGATTTTCTTTGTAAAAAGTTGAGGTGATGGTTTCTGCAGCTGGGAGAGGGTGGGACAGGACAGCTCCTGCTGCCACTGGCTGGGGACCAGGTAGTCGCACGGCCTCTGTGCCACAAAGACACCCAGCATGGATGCGGTCACTGTGCTTGCAATAGGTTTAAACGGGCTGGTGGTGCGGAGATCGCAGAGTCTGCTGGCTGAACAGGCCTGTGGTCTTTGTGGCAAGGAGCTAGAGGGAAGGTGGCGTCACTGGCAGGGGCTAGGCCGCCACATGCCTTCAGTTCATGGGCGTTTGCTGTGCAGTCAGCGTCGTCAGCACAAATTACCGTTATGTCAGAACTCGGCTAACCGAATGCCCTCAGAGCCAGCTTCCTGAAGACAGTGCCAAGTATGTAGGGAACAAGATCAGCCAGAAAACAGCCCGACTCTCCTCTCTTTGCCCGAGTCTAACTAAACTTGAGAGTCTGACAATATTCAGGGCTAGAAATAACAGTTAGTTAGTTCAGTTTATTGTCACGTGTACCGAGGTACAATGAATAGCTTTTGTTGCGTGCTATCCAGTCAGCAGAAAGACAATGCATAATTACAATCGAGCCATTTACAGTGTATAGATGTATACATTCTAGGTAAAGATGTATTCTTTCTTTGCACAGAGAATTGTAGATGCCAGCAAGCTGCCAGGGGTGGTGGTGGAAGAAGATATGATGCCAGCGTTTAAGAGCTTTTAGATAGGCACATAAATCTGCAGAGAATGGAGGGACTTGGATCCTGTGCAGGTAGAAGGGACTGGTTTAAGTTGGCATTATCGATGCAAACTTTGTGGGCTGAAGGGATTGTATAGTACAATGTAAAGCAAATATACAAGTGACCACATGCTCCGTACCTTATTCATGACAGGGCAGCAAGGTGGAGCAGCTGGTAGAGCTGCTGCCTCACTGCGCCAGAGATCCAGGTTCGATCCTGACCTCAGGTGCTGTCTGTGCGGTTTGCATGTTCACCCCTTGCCTTCAAGGCTCTCAACTATATACGTTGCCTATCCACGTTCTCCAGAGATACGGCCTGACCTGCTGAATTACTCAAGCACTTTGTGTCCTTTTGTGTCAAAGACTGTTAATACATTGTGGAGATGAGGCCTTGGCATAGATGCCCCCTACCTCCAACATATACACACACACACTCTACAGTGCCCCTCAAACCTTGCACCAGACAGCCAGCTCTTTCCAACCTCCCAGATCCAGATAAAGTGCAAGTGGGCGAGACTTGTGATCAATGGACTTAGATCAGGATTGCGCGGTCTAATGTTGGGTCAGAGAGTTATACCGCATGGAAACAGGCCCTGCAGCCCAACTCAATTCCAGGTAAGCAGAATCCGCACACAGCATTATCTTTCACGACCTGGCATTCTTCCACTGCTCCTGATTTGGGAGAATGCCAGCCACACTGTTTCCCAGTTCTAACTTCCTGCGAGGTGAAAGAAAGTAATGTGACACGATCAAAGATCTGATCAAAGAAATAGTGCTCCAGCTACTGTAAAATGGGATGACCAAGGAAATCTTCCAATGTCAGTCCCCCCATTAGCTGTACATTGTTGACTACGGGTGCTTGTCTGTACGGAGTTTGTACGTTCTCCCTGTGAATTGCGTGGGTTTTCTCCGAGATCTTCGGTTTCCTCCCACAACCCAAAGACGTACAGGTTTATGGGTTAATTGGCTCGGTGTAAATGTAAAATTGTCCCTAGTGCGTGTAGGATAGCGTTAGTGTGCGGGGATCGCTGGTCGGTGTGGGCAAAGGGCCTGTTTCCGCGCTGTATCCCTAAACTAACAAACAAAACTGTTCTCCTTCAACTCAAAATAGTGTGAAAATGGAAACCCATCTGCTTTATTTAGTGCAATTAGTCACCCAAGAAGCATTCTGTGACAAGTAGCTAAAATATCGCAGCGTTTTTCCACTGCCTGAAGTATTTCCTCTTTGAAATCAGTCATGTATTTAGGATGGTGGCTGGCTAAACATGCATGCAGCTTCATCCAAAACAGCTTTGGAAGTGTGAGGTTTCCATTCTGTTCAAGATCCTCATTAGAGAGCATTTGTTAGTTTTGACACCAAATTTAGTTTGATCAAGTAAACCACAATCTCACACTCATAAGCATAACTCCGACCAAAACCATGAAAATAGATTTCCTACAATCAATTCAAAAACAACACCGGTGTTTTGTTTTACGGAAATTAAGTTGGAAAGAGTGCATTAATGAAGATGTTGCCAGGACTTGAGAGACCAAGCGAAAGGGAAAAGTTGGATAGGCTCGGACTTTATTTCTTGAAGCGTAGGAGGCTGAGGGGTGATATTATAGAGGTCTACTAATCATGAGAGGAATAGATAGGGTGAATGCACAGAGTCCATTACCCAGGGCATGAGAATCAAAAACAAGAGGACATATGTTTCAGGTGGGAAGGGCACCTAATACAAAGCTGAGGGGCAACTTTTGCCACTCTGAGGGTGGTGGGTATATGGTACGACCTGCCAGAGGAGGTAGTTGAGACAGATACTATAACAGCTTTTAAAAGATACTTGGACAGGAGAGGAAGGGTTAGGATATGAAAGGTTTAGAGGGGTATGGGCCAAATGGGGCTCATCTAGATGGGGCATCTTGATTGGCATGGACGAGTAAGGCTGAAGGGCCTGTTTCCATGCTGTTTGACTCTATCCAGACTGTTAAATCAATAAAACGGTAGAGAAGCAAGACTGGAGTAAACGTGTTAGTGCGAGAGCCTGAACAGGTAAAGAAAGGATAAGGAGCAAATGAGAGATAAAAACTTCACAGATTGGATGCTGTGCAAGTATACAGTGAGATAGGAACATTAGGCTAAGCTGGCAGAGGGAGTAACCTCCTTGTGACATGGAAGCCGGCAGCATTAAAATACATAAAGTCTGGAGACATCCGGGTGATGCAGGGAGATTACAGAGACATTGAAGAATTAGTACATTGTAAAGGATGCAGAGAGAAGCAGGTGAATAATGAAAGCGGGACCAAGGTTGAAAAAAAATATTACAGGTACACCACTGATTTTCCAGAAACTGATGGTCCGGCAACTCCATTAATCCGGACAAACTTCCGAGAGCATTGCGTGTGGTGCACGCGTTTTTGGGACGCAAAGTTCATTATTTACTTTTTTGTTAATTGGTGATTCTTTATTAAAGTTACTATTAGTCCGTAGTGCTTTAGAGACACGGGAGGAGTATAATTAGTGGGTCAGAGGTGTATCTTTAAATTGTTATTACGTGACCTCTGTTGTTCTGGCAAAATGGAATTCGGCAAGGCTCTGGAACCAAGGGCGCAGGGAAATTGGTGGTGGACCTGTGAGGTGATGCAGACAACCCACAGGAGAGTGGTCTTGAGCTACCATCTACCTCGTTGGAGACCCTCAGACTACCTTTGATCGGACTTTGATAAAGATACTAGCTTTATCTTGCACTAAATGTTATTCGTGTTACCCCCTGGATCATGTATCTGAACACTGTGGATGGATCGACTGTAATCGTGTATTGTCTTTCCACTGACTGGTTAGCACGCAACATAAGCTGGTCACTGTACCTCAATACACGTGACAATAAACTCAAACTGCAGATTGAATTCATTAAAACTGCGGGTTGATAGCCTTTCAGAGATAATATTGGTAAGCAATCTTATATATCCCCATTTGGACGAAGTTGTGTGAAATTCACCTGCAGTTTGACCCCGTCGAGTTTGCTCTCCCGTGGTTGAGGTCTTGACCTGTTGACATACATGTAACCACGTGCCAAGGCTATCTGTCACATGTAGTGGGCTGCAAGGTAGCAGTCGTGAACTAGGGGCAAGGGCAAAGCACAAGCAAACAGCCTCCCCCCCCCCCCCCCCCCCCCGAATAGTATTCTTGATTAGTATGGGTCTCAGGGGAGAAGGCAGGAGAATGAGGTTAAGAGGGAAAGATAGATCAGCCATGATTGAATGGCGGAGTAGACTTAATGGGCAGAATGGCCTGATTCTGCACCTAGAACTAATGGACCCCCCCCTCCCATCCACCCAGGAACATTTCTCCTCCCGAAGGCCAGGCTCTGCTGTCAAGGCATGACCTTCCCTTCCGCACTCGCTCCCTTCCAGGAATAACTTGGCGCTGTGCAGCACATTTCCAGGAGAGGGATCAAAAGAACTGCATGCTTTCATATTTTACGAAAGCCCAACTGAGGGAAGCTGGATAAACACAACTAATGGGTCTCTGAACCAACTGCTTAATTCTTGCACCATTACTTGTCGATTCATGACTCAGAATGCTAAAAAAAACCCTCTATCTTTCAGATGGACGTTTTTTAAAGAACCTCATCTAAACAGACCATGAATAATGTTGCAAACCACAGGCAGCTGGTTATCTCCCGGTGAAAAGGTTTATCACCGTCGTACATGAATACCTATCAAAGAAGCCAGCATGCATATAATTACAGATGCTGAATGAAAGGCTCTGTGACTCTCTCATCTGCCCATCTACCATGCTACGGATTGATTACTTTCTGTTCATTAATTTCCGCACACCTGCTGTTTCTCACTTCAAATGTTCTCCTTCCCACCCCTCTCACCAACCCCTGTCACTCTCTCCAGTACCATGTTGCTCTTGATAGTGTGGACCTCATGACATCACCGAATTTGTAACAGGAACACCTTGGGAAATGATGTGTTGGAAGACTGCTGTGGAGGCCAAGTCAATGGATATTTGTTAAGGAGGATATTGACAGGTATTTGATTATATATGCCCCTGTCCCACTTAGGAAACCTGAATGGACACCTCTGGAGACTTTGCGCCCCACCCAAGGTTTTCGTGCGGTTCCCGGAGGTTTCTGTCAGTCTCCCTAATGGTCGAAAGTGGTTTCCATTTTAAAAATCGGTAATTTTTTAGTCGAAGCCATTTGCGATGCTAGTTGAAGGTGGTTGCCGGAGGACAAAAACCTCCGGGAACCGCACGGAAACCTTGGGTGGGGCGCAAAGTCTCCAGAGGTTTCCTTTCAGGTTTCCTAAGTGGGACAGGGGCATAAGGGTGTCAGGGGTTAAAGGGCGAAGGCAGAAGAATGTGATTGAGGGGGACAGATAGATCAGCCATGATTGAATGGTGGAGTAGACTTGATGGGCCGAATAGTCTTATTCTGCTCCTAGAACTTATGAAGGAACTGCACATGCTGGTTTACACTGAAGCTAGAACAAAATGCTGGAGTAACTCAGCGGGTCAGGCAGCATCTCTGGAGAAAAGGAATAGGTGACGTTTCGGGTTGAGTGAAGAAGGGTCTCGACCCAAAACATCACCTGTTCCTTTTTGCCATAGATGCTACCCGATTCGCAGAGTTATTCCAGCATTTTGTGTCTAGCTCAGGAAATTAATCAGTTTCTGGGAAGAGAGAGATAAGGGATCTTAGCCGTGACTACAAACATTCCAGCAAACCCTCCAGTCCAATCAAGCATGTTCCACACTAATGAAAAGCCTTGTACTCCACAACACTCAAACTTGCAGTCATTCAGAAAAATGCATGATCTTCTGCAAGAACTGACATGATTTTCTGCAAGAGCTGACAACAGCCCAGAAAAACACCAGCCAATTTCAAGGGGAAAGAAACTGGGAGAATGACATCACCAAGCCCCTCAGGTAATCACATCTAGCTTCCATCCTGGATTAAAGTATTGTCAGAAGCATCTACTTTTGTCGATGGTAATCCAGGAATTTAGTTTAGTTTAGTATAACGAGGTAAAGTGAAAGGCTTTGTGTTGCACGCTGGCCAGTCAACGTAAAGGCATCGAATAATTACATTCAAGCCGTTCACAGTGTACAGATACAGGATAAATGGTATAATCTTTAGTGCAAGGTAAAGTCTAGTGAAGGCCAATTAGAGATAATTTGTACCACTGAGGTAGATAGGTCAGAATCGCTCTGGTGAGAGGATGGTTCAGTTGCCCAATAACGGCTGGGAAGAAACTGTCCCAGAATCTGGAGGTATGCGTTTTCAAACTGCCTGATGGAAGAATGGAAAAGAGGGAGTGACCAGGGTGAGACTGGTCTTTGGTTATCTAGGGTGGCCTTGCCGAGGCTGCATGAAGTGTCGATGTCGATGGAAGGGAGGTTGGTTTGCATGATGGTCTGGGATACATCCACAACTCTTTGCAATTTCTCGGGGGCTTGGATGGAGTAGTTTGCAAACCAAACCATGGATGAAGGATGTTCCAACACACGAAGAGTTCCAAGATGGCAAATTCTAAGGAATGTTGCACAATGTCTCTGCCAATTACGACAGGCGTGGGCTGAAGCAAAATAGGGAGCAAGATGGGCAGATCAATGATCAGATCTCACTGAGAGAGGGGTGAATGTTTGCGCTGGATTGTCCATGAAGTTGTCAGAGGCTGACGACATTTGCTTAAACTCTGGAAAGAAGGAAATAGAAAAAAACATGGGGTTTCAGAGACTTTGATTTTCTATTTAGTCTCCCAAAACAAATCGCAGGAAAGAGAAAAATGTTGATCTTTCCAACTCATTAGTTGGTGCCGTTTTGAGTACCTGTTATTGGAAGTTATGCAAATGGTGGAATGAGAGAATACAGTCACAAAGACAGTCTTGAAAAACCAGGCTGGTTTAAAATTAGCCGAGAAAAGTAATGAATGAGAGGATGAAAAGTTAACTCCTGTGAATTGCTAACATGGTTTGGCAAGAGAGTTTAAAATAAGCTACAAGTACTTTCTTTGTACAAAAGAGGGCTTAAAATATGGAGTCTCAAGGAACTGGAAATGCTAGAAACTTGAGCAAAACACAGAGTGCTGGTGGAACTCAATGGGTCAGGCAGCATCTCTGGAACAAATGACCAGGCAACATTTTGAGTTGGCAGTCCTCTCCAGTCTGAAGAAGGGTCCTGACCAGAAATTTTAACTGTATAATAACTACAGTTGTTGCCTGACTCTCCAAGTTCCTTCAGCACTTTGTGCTTTAGAGTCACAGAGTCATACAACATGGAAACAGGCCCTTCAGCCCAACTTGCCCACACCGACCAAGATGCCCCATCTACACCAGTCCCATCTGCCCAAGTTTTCCCGTATCCCTCTAAACCTTTCCTGTTCATGTACCTGTCCAAATGTCTTTTAAATGTTGTTCCCTCCTCAGGCAACCCATTTCATATACCCACCACTCTCTGTTTGAAAATATTACTGCACCGATTCCTTTAAATCTTTCCCATCTCACCTTAAACCTCAACCCTCTGGTTCTTGATTCCCTACCCTTGGGAAAAGACTCTGTTCGCAAATACTCTAGCTTGGGTTCAGGATCACCCAACCAAACACACCACTGAACTTCCAGACTAACCGATTAAGAAAATAACTGCTTTATTGAACGGCAATTAGCATGAAGTTTGCCAAGAATTAAAAAAATGTGCAGTCACAAAGTTGAGACGAGAATAATTCTTCAAATTAACAGCAGAATGTCCATTTTTACTTTTGCTACTGATTGTTAAACTAGAGCAGCAACTTTAGAAGGATGAAGGTAATCTGATATGTCAGTTGATTCACAAGAAAGTCTTATTGAAAAGTCCATCTCAACTTACTGAGATTAGATGGGAAGCGACAAGCCCTTTCGTACTCAAACTGATGTTGCGTCAAGGCAATTGAAATGAAGCATTTATTTAAAAAGTCAGGTCCTACTTTAGGACAGGAGCCCCCGTCGTAAATGTCAGCCCGATCCCCGCACGGTTTGGAAAGTCCAACCTAAAGAAGACACGGCAATATGGAAATGTTGCTTCAGCTCTGGCTACTCACATCAGTGAATCGACTCTGCCTACACTGACCTCAAAGTCAGGGATTACAGGGCAGCGGAGCAGTGTCTGTTATCCTGCAACGCACGAGAAATCCCCACTGTGACCCCAGCAGAAAGCAGGACACACACACACACACAAAACACAAGTACATGGCACGGACTCCTCAATACCCCAAGAGCCCATAACATTCACCCTCTCCCAAGTAGGCAGAGGTCACCGACCCTTTCCTTCCTCTCTCCCGCTTCTCTGCGCCCCACCTGGATGGGCACCTATTTCTCCCACAATCACGGCTCTCTTCCCCCTTCTACCCATACCTCTGCCTTCATGCCTCCTCTCTCCTTCTCTCACTTAAGAGTCTTTGCCTCTGGCCTTTGTCCAACCATCTGCCAATTAAACCCCCCTCGCCTGTCATCCACCTGTCACTTGCCAGGCTTTGTCCTGCTCTCAGATAGTCACAAAGTACTGGAGAAACTCAGCGGGTCGGGTAGCATCTCCGGGGAAAAGGAATACGTGACGTTTCGGGTGGAGCCCTTCTTCAGACTGGGGGAGGGGGGGGGGGGGGGGGGGAAGACAAGACCAGAATAAAACAGGCTGGCAAGAGACATTTTCAGGAAGGGTGGTGACCAAAATAGCTCATGCCCTTTGACCAGCCCCCAGCTCTCTTCCAGCTCTCTCCCTCCTACTACAATCATTGACGAAGAGGCCCGGCCTAAAACGTCGCCTATCCACTTTTGGGCTTTTGTGTCTTTATTTAGGCAGGGCTCAACCCGAAACATCGACCTCCACAGAATTGACCTCCACAGATGCTGCTTGACCCACAGAGTTCCTTCCGCAGGTTGTGTTCTTTTGCTCACAATTCTAGTCTGCAGTCTCCTGTGTCTCCGCATGTGACCTCCGATGGAAAAGCTGGTCCATCATGGAGCACAGAATTCCACAACCACCCAGAACCAGACACACATTCTGGGTTGAGATTTAAATCTGAAACAATGCCCAGTGCAGACAGTTTTAATTAAACCCCTCACTTCAGGCACATGAGCAGAATGAGCAGAACGTTCAGACAGCACCGAGCACCATTCCATTGATCAGGAGGAACGCACAGTTTACAATGGCGCACCGGTGTTAACAAGTCTATTATTGGTCTGACAACACTGCAAAACCATGTCCCATTTAGCTAGAGATGAATGAAGCCAGTGTACCAAACAGCACTAAGCTAATCCTCGTAAAATCGTCCTTTAGCAAATATCCGCCTTGCATTGCGTTTTTGGTGTTAGCATAGGTGTTGGGTTATGGACTACACAAACAAAACCCTCTTGGCAACTTGGACTAAAGTCACCCATAACCCTGTTTCGGAAATACGTTCAAGACCACGAGCACTTGTTAAGTCAACAGTCGTTCCCATCAGCCACTTGACGCAACTCCCTGCATTTCACCAGCTGGGAGTCACGCAAGGGATTTCTTTGTGACGCGGAGAGTAGCGTCCACAAACCCATTCCCCCTCCCATTCACATGATAAACCCCCTGCACTCAGGAATACTGCAAACCTCAGCCCTTGATGGGGAGAAGGGATAAAGAGGCCTGTTTGAACATAGTGACACAGAAGCCCCTGCAAACTGAGACACCACAGAAACAAACAAGTGCGTTGTAGGAGTAACTTGTTAAATATTGGGCCATCCAACAACCTATGTCCCAGCTGGCTCAAGACTGAGCCCTAATAGAATGTGGACTCACACCAATAGCAAGATTAAAAACATCCATTGTGGGACATGGGGAGACGGCCAAATGTCCGTGCTCACGCTACAAGAATAACACGCTGGTGTGTCCCAAGTCATCTCACAAAGTGGCAATTAAAGTCAAATATAAGCTTACGTTTATTTACCACCCAGAATATGCCAAAGGCACGTTGCTGGAGAATAATTATGTAAACAAAAATATTAGCTTTGGGAAAGGTAGCCAAAAGTTTGGTTGAAGAAACATGGTCTGGAGGAGGTTGAGCAGAGGTTTAAGGAGGGAATTCCACAGTTGGATTGTTGGCTTCAGAAGAGGAAGGTCGAGGATCCGCAAACCTGTCTGAGGAAGGGTTTCAACCTGAAATCACCCATTCCTTCTATCCAGAAATGCTGCCTGTTCTGCTGAGTTACTCCAGCATTGGGGATCATGAAAAGAAGCCTCCTCGTGGCGATCCCCGGAAACGACGACACAATGCACTCTGTGACGCCTCGGGCGACCAATTCTGTTAACACGTTGGACGACGACGGAAGCCAACAGCAAGCTTTGCGTCGTCCGACACACAAGCGAACAAACTCCAGCATTTCGTGTCTAACCTGTCTTCACTGGTGGGAAGGTGGTGGAGAAAGTCAAAAACTTCAAATTCCTCGGCGCGCATGTGTCTGAAGATCTGTCCTGGACCCAGCACATTGATACAAACATCAATAAAGCCGATCAATGCATCTACATCTTGACAAGATTGCGGAGATTTGGTCCATCAACTTATACTCTCGGGAACTTCTATAGGTGCACAGTAAAGAGCACATTGACTACTTGCATCACAGCATAGTACGGCAACTCGAATGCCACTGAACGAAGGCGGCTGCAAAAAGTAGTGAACACTGCCCAGTCCATCACAGGTACCGACCTCCCCACCATCGAAGGGATGTAGAAGAGTCGCTGCCTCAACAAGGCAGCCAGCATCGTCAGAGACCCACAACAAGCTTTGTAGGAAGGTAGCTGAAGGTCGGATGCCAATGTATAACAAGTATAGTTTGTGTTCTACATGACCTCATAAGCGGCAAACTTTATTGTGTCCCATCTTTAAATTATAATGCAAGGGTCCAAATCCTCCATTCAATGCTGCCGGGATGGAGGGTGGGGATGAATGTCTCGGATTGAAGGACCGGGAATAGTTACAAATGCACAGGTTTTAGGATGTGGGGAAACAAGGGAGAGGAGATGGCAAAACAGGTGGAGATGGGCGAGAGAGATTAAATGTCAACAAAGGACTAGTTGGTTTCAATCAAAACTTTGGATCAGCAACAGTGTACGAGATATACAAATGCTCACCATTGTCCAGTGTATAAAATAAATAACCCAGTTTAAGAAAGAGCTGCAGATGCTGGTAAAATCGAAGGTGGACACAAAATGCTGGAGTAACTCAACGGGTGAGGCAGCATCCACAGAGAGAAGGAATTAGGCGACTTTTCAGGTCTCGGGTCTTGAATGGAGGATTTGGACCCTTGAATTATAATTTAAAGATTGGAGACAATAAAGCATTTTGTGTCTCAGTATTCCTGTTGACCAGTGTATTGGGGAGTAAATTTGTCAGGCACCCTTGGTTCCAAAGCCCTGCTGGATTATACATTTTGCCGGATCAACAGAGGTCATGGATTCCAAGAGGGATTCCAAGAGGGGTTTCAAGCACACTCTCGTAATTTTGTCCGGATAAAGGAGGTGCCGGATCTCAAGCTGCCAGAACATTGGTGGTGGACCTTCACAACAGGGGCCTTGGGTGATGCACTTCAAACGGGACTCAGCCGCCTAAAGCCCTTGAAAATCTGCAGGAAGTCAGAAAAGAAATTATAAAAATGCAAGTTATTCATTGAAAAATCAATGAAAATCTGGGGAACCATATTGGATTTTGGGTGTAAATGTGTAGCAGTACATTTGGGTGACTGCACTCATAAACAGATGATTCCTGCTGTTGTGATGACTCCGAGCATTCCCAAAGCCAGATGAATTGGCTTGTGCTCCTCATATGCAACTCAAAAAGGTCTGTAGAGAATGTTGTTTCAATTTAAGCACAAGCTCAAACGAGAAACACATTTGGGAAATTTCCATCTGATTTATATTATCTTTTTGGCTTTTTAAAAAAAAAAGCAAAAAGAGCCCACAAGAGAGGCCATTCTTTCTAATCCATGAATCACATTGGAAGTGCTTGTTTGTAAATGAAATGTAGTTGTGTTGTTTGCACACAGTTGATGGTCTACAGCAAATGTTCAAGTGCCCATGTGTCCAATTAACACATCATGCTGGGCGTTGATTAGCACCCACATGATACCAAGCCAACATCCAAAGTCCCAGACAGCAGGGGGCACATAAATGGTTTGCATGTTAATGAATAGATAGTGCTCACTTCGAAACTCCTCTTTGATGGCAGCTCCACAACCAAGTGAACACTGAACAAACTGGAACTGATTTAGAAGACCACTCTTGGGTAACTTCTTGTGCAAAACTGATCACCTTGAGGGACGCAGGGGTGGCACAGTGGTAGCATTGCTGACTTACAGCGCCAGGGACCCAGGTTCGATCCTGACCTTGGGTGCTGTCGGTACAGAGTCTGTATCTTCTCCCTGTGACAGCGTGGGGTTTTCTTTGCATGCTCCGTTTCCTCTAACGTTCCAAACACGCAGGTTGTCGGTTAATTTGGTTTGTAAATTGCCCCTAGTGTGTAGGATAGAACCAGTGTGTACGGATGGTCGCTGATTGGCGTGGACTTGGTGAGCCGAAGGGCCAGTTTCAATCGGCTGTCTCTGAAAATAAAGCTAAATGATACCATCTATCCAGTGAAAATCCTCTGTAAAGCCATAGGAATGCATCACGGGCCTCTTGACTTGGATTTGAAAAGCTTCCGATAAAAAGGTTGGTGGAATAATTGAATGCAGGACCACCTCTGAAAGACAAAGAGGATGCTCTGCTCCGTTCACCGTTTTAAACCTTCACTGTTCAATCTTTGTGCATAGTGGGACTTCAAACATCTTTCACTGATGATCAGTCCATTTTCATAGCACTTCAGTCTTGGCATTAAGATAGAAAGCATGTGGCTCTGGATCAGGTGAACTCAGCTCGGGTTTCACAAAGTATCAGATAGATACCACCATCACACGAACCACTTTAGTTTAGTTTAGTTTTGAGATACAACGCCTTTGGCCATGCTGACCAGTGATCCCTACACACTAATACTTTCCTACACTAGGGACAATTTACAATTTTACCAAAGCCAATTAACCTACAAACCTGTATGTCTTTGGAGTGTGGGAGGAAACCGGAGCACCTGGAGAAAACCCACGCAGGTCACGGGGAGAACGCACAAGCGCCGTACAGACGCCACCCGTAGTCAGGATCGAACCTGGATCTCTGGCGCTGTGAGGCAGCAACTCTACCTCTGCTACCACTTGACTTGCTAGAATCCAATTGAAAACTAGGTTTGTGAATTATAAACAAAATGCTAGAAATACGTGAGGTCAGGCCACACCTACGGGAAGGCAAAGAGGAAAGTTGACTTCTATTTGCTTTTTAAAAAAACATGTTCCATGACAAATGTTGTAATAAAGAACGGAACTAATGACCAATAATTTTGCAGTGTTTCCAAAGATGCGAGTACATTGTCATGTTCAGTCTGATTGGGGCAACCGCAGCACATACAGAAGGACGCAAAGTGCTGGCGCAACTCAGCAGGTCAGACAGCATCATTGGAGAACATGGATAGGTGACGTTTCGGGTCAAGACCCATTTCCAGTCTAAAGAAGGGTCTTCACCCGAAACGTCACCTTTATCCATGTTCTCCAGAGATGCTGCCCGGCCTGCTGAGTTACTCCAACACTTTGTGTCCTTTTTGAATATTAACCAACATCTGCACCTCTTTTTGTTTCTGCAGCACAAACATAATTTGGGGAGAGCTACCGAGGGAACAAAACATGGAACACATGCTCCTTGCAATGCCACAGCACGCTCAGGAAGTAAAAGAACTTGCTCAGACACACGCCAGCCATCTCTTCAACCTTTGTGAAGTCGTGTTGTCCTTGTTGTAAACAACATGGTCCTGAGGAGGGCTCATGAATGCTCTATTCATTACTCCTTTGGTGCATGAAAGCACCAGAAATAGAAGCATGTGTTTAGAAGCAACGTCTTTCAAAATCCCTTTGAGCAGCTCGATGCAATGTGCTCACTCTGACGCTCAGCTTAGCCCCAGAAGACCCATGCGCAGCTGGGTTCACTGTTAATCATTCAAACCAGTTGCTGTCAGCATGCACTTCAAAGACTAGTCTAAGTGCAGTCCAGACAACCCTGTGCGAGGATTTAAATTTGCCTATTCACTATACACATTGCAAACGTAGCTACCTCTGGTTTGACATCTCCTTTTATCTTCTGCTCCAAGTTTTCAAGTGGCTTTTGATGTTCTCCCCCCACCTGTGGCAGGATCCCACGCGACAGAGAGTTGCCCGCTCTGAGCATTTATCAGAGGTGTCGTTCTGCAGACTACATTCAATGCATTTCATCAACTGACAATCTCATCGGCTTTCGTGCACATGCTTTAGGATATGACACAAAAGCTAATCCCCCCCCCCCTCTGCCCTTGCTGCTGATACAGGGATCCAACAAAGGCACAGAGGAACAGCACCATTCGTAACCATTTTAAGAATAAGGAGTAAGCCATTTAGAACGGAGACGAGGAAACACTTTTTCTCACAGAGAGTGGTGAAGCTGTGGAATTCTCTGCCTCAGAGGGCGGTGGAGGCAGGTTCTCTGGATGCTTTCAAGAGAGAGCTAGATAGGGCTCTTAAAAATAGCGGAGTCAGGGGATATGGGGAGAAGGCAGGAACGGGGTACTGATTGGGGTGATCAGCCATGATCACATTGAATGGCGGTGCTGGCTCGAAGGGCCGAATGGCCTTCTCCTGCACCTATTGTTTATTGTCTATCGTAACTGGAGATCGACTCCAAATGCTAGAGTAAATCAGCGGGTCAGGCAGCATCTCTGGAGAAAAGGAATGGGTGGTGTTTCGGGTGGGGAACCCTTCATCAGGTCTGATGAAGGGTCTCGACCCTAAACGTCACCTATTCCATTTTCTCCAGAGATGCTGCCTGACCCGCTGAGTTACTCCAGCATTTTGTATCAATCTTCAGTGTAAACCAGCATCTGCAGTTTCTACATTTATGGATGTAGTCTGTAGAAAAAGCAAGTCTTTACTGTCCCTTCGAAAAATCCTGCAGATACCGGGAAAATTAAATAAATACACAAGATAGTTTAGATATATAAAAAACACCGCCTATCCACGTTCTCCAGAGATGCTGCTTGACCTGATGAGTTACTCCAGTACTTTGTGTCTCTTTATGCAAACCAGCATCTGCAGTTCCTTGTTTCTACTTCTCGAATTAGGTGTAAATGGCTTCTCTCTCCACAAAGGCTCGATCAGCTGTAGAGCTCATCCGGACTTTTCTGCTTTTATTTGAGTCTACTGTATTATTCTCGATTAGTACGGGCGTCAGGGGTTATGGGGAGAAGGCAGAAAGGCAGGAGAATGAGTTTGAGAGGAAACGATAGATCAGCCATGATTGAATGGTGGGGTAGAATTGATGGGCCGAATGGCCTTACTCTGCTCCTTGAATTCATGAACTATTGAGTTACTCTGCCTGGTTATGGACGAGACAGGGGCCAAAGTACTCTCTGGCCTCTCAAGAGAGGCTTCAAATATTCCATAGTGCTATTCAAAAGTGGGCACAGCCCCTTGACCAGTCACTCAACATCACTGATCATTTTCACATTGCTCTCCGAGGGAACTTGCCACATCTGAACTACACATCATTGCCTTTGATGCGTGTGGGGAAGGTTTGAAGATTCATCCCAGTCTTACACCAAAACCTCACATCCAGCACACCATGAAGCAACACATCACAAAGCCTCCTGAGAAATAATTTCAAGTTAGTATTTGGCCTCATGTTCTTGCGTCACCACAGACTCCAACGTCTGAGACTTTTGTCGCCACTTTGCCCATGGCTCGTTATTTTTTACTTCGCTTTCTTGTGGGGATCTAAGTTCCTGCTGTGTTGCCTGGAACAAGACCCCTGCCATCACTGAAAGCCACCACATATTTGTTCCCACTTTTGGAGACATCGCAGGCTAGAACTTCACACTGCAGCAGTTGTTAGAGGCGACATCGTCAACCTCTTTCCAAAGGGTAGCAATAATAAAACAAAACAAATGACATCAAATAATTCTATTCCAGCCATCGCTGCATCGTCAATGCCGACCGTGTACTGAACCAGGGACGAGGTCTGCATAGCACAGCCACGTTGCTGGTGGTCACCTCAACACAGTCCCATCAACACCAAATTTTATCTTCTCCCTATCAAACTGCAGGTTGAATTGTAATATTATATGATCACTACCTCCTAGGGGTTCCTTTACCGTAAGCTCCCTGATCAAATCTAGTTCCAGATCCAGAATTACCCTTTCTCTAGTTAGGTCCTCCACAAACGTGTAGGCACTATACAAATCTTGTAGGCACTATACAAATCCCTTCTCTAGGAATCCAGTAGTCCTAACCTGATTTTCTCTCAATGACTCTGTAACACGCTCATGCTTTCATCTCATTCCAATGAAGGGCTCCAGACTTGAATATCCTAGTTCCTACAACCTCCTCCAAACCTAAACCCTTCCTGATCTCATTACCGCTCCAGTACTACCCAAGTGTGCCATGCCATTCAGCCGCACAGTAGCGCAGTTGTAAAGTTGCTGCCATACAGTGCCGGAGACCAGTTATGGATGCTGTCTGCATGGAGTTTGTACCTTCTCCCCATGGGTTTTCTCCGGGTGACCCGTTTTCCTCCCATACTCCAAAGACATGGAGGTTTGTAGGTTAATTGGCTTTGGAAAAGATATTAAAATGTCCCTAGTGTGTAGGATAGTGCTCGTGTATGGGGTGATCACTGGTTGGCACAGGGCCTGTTTCTGCTCTATATCTCTACATCCCTGGAGAACAAGGATAGGTGGCATTTTGGGTCCTGACCTTTCTTCAGACTCAGAATGAATTAGGTTTGATCCTTGGTTAGAAAATGGAACTGGACTGGAAAGATGAGCAGACCTTAAGTCCATGTATTACTAATACGATTGGGCACATTCAACCCCATATGGCAGGGTTATATTTTGTTTCGTCTGTGTTAATCTGGATTCAGCCTCATTCCAAATGAAGCAGAAAAGAGTTGGTTCCGATTTTTTAATCAACTACATTTCAAGAGGAAAAAAATAGACAGCAATTCACATACCCAAAGGATATCCCAAAACGCACCAGTGACTTCAAATTTACTCTCCTTCCTGTGAGGAAATGGAAATGAAATCCCACAAGTAGCACTCCAGATAACTGATACGAAAATTAACTTTGCTGTAGTTGGCTAGAGGATAAATATTGTACACCAGGATGCTCTTCGTCCAATATCTTCTGAACATTTAAAGTCCTCCGAATATAGACATCGGCTCTCAGTTCAACATCCTATCCTGAAGAGGACTGCCCTGACAGCGCAGCACTCCCTCAGCACTACACTGAAGGGTCTTCCTCGCTCAAAAATTTCCTTCCTAGGTTGCATATCACACCCAGAGGATTGAGGAGAGAGAGGAGAGGTACCAAATCTTACAGCGGGTCACTGAGGGCTTAATAACATGAAGGTAATCATTCAGAAGGCCGACTAGACACTCCCCAGGTTGGCCCCACTGATTAAGGAAAGGTCTGCTTTGGTCCATTGAGCAGGTTGGTAATATTAATAAGTAATTATTTCATTGGAATAAATATATATATTTTTTAAACACACTCTCATTCCATTCTTGGAGCGAAGGAAATAGGCAACGTTTTGGAGGAATTCTTCTTTCGGGCCGAAACGTTGCCTATTTCCTTCGCTCCATAGATGCTGCCTCACCCGCTGAGTTTCTCCAGCATTTTTGTCTACCTTCATTTTTCCAGCATCTGCAGTTCCTTGTTAAACAACTCATTCCATTCTTCACCAGCATAGGCGATGGCCTCTTTATTGCAGCTAAAGTCACTGTCAATCCTATGGGTTAACTGGAGTAGAGAGGTCACTCCTTATCTTGAGGAGATGCACAAAATGCTGGAGATACTCAGTGGGGCAGGCAGCATTTCTGGAGAGAAGAAATGGATGATGTTTCGGGTTGAGACCCTTCTTCAGTCTTGAAGAAGGGTCTCGACCCGAAACGTCATCCAGTCCTTCTCTCCAGAGATGCTGCGTGCCCAGCTGAGTTGCTCCAGCATTTTGTGTCTATCTCTGATTTAAACCATTAAGTATCTGCAGTTCCTTCATACTCACTCCACATTTTCCTTGGGTGATTTCCTGGAGTCCTAGCACACCTTAAAGTCACATTATGGCAAAATTATGAAATTGTGCAAGTGACACAATGAAGTAGCAAATGTGAGTGTAAATGCACAGACGGGTTAAAGAACAAATATTTTTTCCAACTGATGAACCAGAAAAAATGGCTGGTAGAGCTGCTGCCTCACCCCCCAGCGACCTGGTTTTGATCCTAATCCTCAGGTACCATCTGTGTGTAATGGGCACGTTCTCCTTGTGACTGCGAGTTTCCTCCCATATCGCAAAGACCTGTGGGTTTGTAGGTTCATAGGCTGTTTTAAATTGCCCCTAATGTGTAGGGAGTGGATGAGAATATGTGATGAAATAGAACTATTGTGAATGGGTGTTCAATAGCCGGTGTGGACTGAATAGGCCAACGGGCCTGCTTCAATGCTGTATCTCGAAACTTAACTAAATTCCCATTTTTGGCCTGGCCACAGAAACATAGAAAAACAGACTTTTATCATACCCTGTGTTACATCCCTGTGCACCAGAAAGGAAATATCTTCTGTTCCATTGTGTGTTTTCACTGCAGAAAAGGCCAAAAGATGGTAATCAAATGTTCCAGCAACTGTTTACACTGCAGCTCACTGTAAAAGACAATCCTCAGCTCTCACTGTGTGTTAGCTTTAAATGAAGAGTGCCTTATACTGAACTTGGTTAAAAAAAAACCGGTGCCAGTATAATCAACAGCATGTCATTGAAGCACAGGGTTGTTAAACAGTAGTGGTACACATATCTCCAACATGCTCAAATTTCCTCATTTCCTTTGGCTTAGGTGGTATTTTGCAATGCTGAACACGGAACGCACAAATTGTCCTTGTGGCTAGGTCCGAGCATTGCATTCCTCTGCAAACGGAGCTGCCAAGGACTGCAGTGAATTCATTGAAATAGCAAGGTCGTTTCTACAGATGCAGAACTGTGCAACCCCTAACCTCAAACATTGTCTTCTAGTCCATAAAAAAAACTGAATTGCTTGCTTTTGAAAGGTAGGGGAGACCATCTTCTAAATATATGCCAGCTTTAATTGCCACATCAGCAGAACATAACCACGCTTCCTGCTGCAACCTTGATTTAACTCTGCCGTGGTCCCTTCTCTATTGTTGCTTGTGCTAAAGCCGAGCTCCTGATTTTACACAAACTTCAATCTCACTCATTCCAGCCAGACAGGAGACTGCCGGTGAAACCACGGCAGCCAGACCCTAACAAGGGAGCTCATTGAAACACAGCAGAGCCCAATAAATAATGCCTGCTTTAGAGTACAGCTTGTTGAATATTCCACAGAGAGTGTTGGGGCACTGGGATTAAACGAGCTGGAGATCAGAGCACTCAGCGAGAGCTTTGTGCAGCAGACAAGGACAACCAGTACCCGCGCAACCAGGTCACGTCAATATTTGCACCCGATTCTCTGAGGTTTTTTACTTTAGATATAGTTTATAGATGCGGCATGGGAACGGGCACTTTGACCCATCGAGGCCATACTGACCATCCCTTCTATGTTATCCCACTTTTGCATGCACTCCCTACACAAGGTGCAATTTTTACAGAGGCCAATTATCTACCATTGTTCTAGCCGCCTTTTACTGTGGAAATCTAAATATTTTAATGTACTTTTCAGTGAGAAGTAGAAAATTAAACACTGATATATGGGTAAAGTTGCTGCCTTTCATCGCCAGAGATCCAGGTTTGATCCTGACTATGGGTGCTTGTCTGCACAGAGTTTGTACATTCTCCTCGTGACCTGTGTGGGTTTCCTCACACACTCCAAAGATGTACAGGTTTGTAGGTAAATTGGGTTGGTTAAATTGTAAATTGTCCTTAGTGCGTGTAGGATAGTGTTAATGTGCGGGGATCGCTGGTCGGTGTGGACTTGGTGGGCCGATGAGCCTGTTTCTGCACTGTATCTCTAATCTAAACTAAATACTGTATGTATTGGAATTACAGTAAAACCTGCTTTGTCTTAATGATTTTAGAAGTTTCTTCACGTTAAAATCTGCATATATTCACACTGCAAACTACTTATCTCACTGCTATGCGCGGCTGACCATAATTTGCCTACTTTTCCCTTTTTTATATCCATCTGGATTCAGAGTTCACTTTCCATTTTGTTTGGACGTTAGCCTCCATTGTGTTGGCTGCCTTCTACTGCCCACCGCTGTGTAGCAGAATACCCAATCACCACTCTCTGGCAGCCACTTGCATCCCTCACTCTCAGCCATCCCAAGTCAGCTCATTAGAACCGTAAACCCCGGCCAAGGTAAATGCCGACTGAAGGAGCCATTGACAGCTCCTGTCCAAAAACGACAAGCTGGTGGAATACTAGAGTGCCAGTGATATTATTCCAGGTGCACCGATGAAGCAGAGAGCCAGCCTCCAAACTCCCAGTGCACACAGCGCAAGAGATTGGAAGCAGTTTGGCTCCAGTCGTTTGGCAGTGTTGGATGCACATCTGGACTTGTACACCACCTCCCGTACAGAACCGAGCAGCCAAGTGAGCATGCTGGATAGTCATGGCCGTACTCTGAATTTCGCTTTGGTCTCATAGCAGTTCCCACCCATTCCCTCGACATCCACAAGGCACATGAGAAAGATGGCAATGGGCTGAAGGCATTTTAATGTCAACTGCAATTTCCGAAGAGCATCGAAGCCAAACGCACATCCCTTGTTCCAAAAGGCGATGATTTATCTGCAGGAGCCATTGACGGTTGCTGTCCAAAAAGCTTGTGGGAGTTTGCTAACTGGGCACAGCTTCTTGGAACCCCTTGGCCCAGAGTTATGGGCAAGACAGTATTGGGACTGAGGCTGTGAAGGCTGAGATGTAGTCATAAGGTCATACAGGGTGGAAACGGCCCCTTTGGCCCAACTTGCCCACACCGACCAGCATGTCCCAGCCACACTGGTATACAATGCTATATCACAGACATGCGCATTACATTCTCCTGCCTTAAAGATCTAGGATGCCAATCCGAACTGTTCTATGTTCTAAGTTTAGAGGGAGGTGGAGGAGAGAAGGGGAAATGTAAGGAGATGCATCCAAACTCACACCCAACCTAGAGGGGCTCTCAAATCTTTCGACAGGTCCATTTTCTCCCCCTGCTCAGTGCATGCTGTGGCCACTTGCTTCTTGGAGTCACTGATTAATGTCAGTCTGGCTGGAGGAGGAGATGGGAGTCAATTGGGTGGAACAGTATAATTTACAATCAAGATGTTCGCAAGGCAGTTTCACAGAGGACCGTGGAGGCGGGAAGCAGTGTTCTCTGTAAAATTGTTAAAATTTCAGCCGCTAAGTTTACCGTGTTTACACGGTCCCTCCTAATTCAAAACAGCTTGGAACAAATCTCAGCTCTGTAGCTGCAGAAATTGCAGAGGTCGAGAAACCATATTCAAAACGGGCAACTGGGTGAACCAGACACAATTGTTCCATCTGTTCTCATCAAGCCGACAAATTGGAAGTCATCAGTTAGTGGCAGGGTGATTTAACAAAACGTCGACACATGTAAAAGTAACTCCACCCCCCCCTTCCAACTGATTGAAAGAAATGTGGGTGTGGTGGGAAGCTACAGGACCTCAGTGGTAAAACGGTAAGCCTGCACATCACCAATCCAGGACTCGTGACCGAGGCCCATTGTTTAGTTCAGAGATACATGCTTCGGCCCATGCTGATCAGTTATCCCCCCACATTCACACTATCCTACACACAATTTACAACGTTTTTATCAGGCCAATTAACCTACAAACCTGTACATCTTTGGAGTTGGGGAGGAAACCAGAGCTCCTGGGAAAAACCCACGCAGGTCATGGGGAGAACGTATGTGTAGACAGCATGGGTGTCAGAGGTTATGGGGAGAAGGCAGGAGAATGGGGTTAGGAGGAAAGATCGATCAGCCAAGATTGAATGGCAGATTAGACTTGACAGACATAAAGGCCTAATTCTGCTCCTATCACTTATGACCCATAGTCAGGATTGAACCAGGGTCTCTGGTGCTGTAAGGAAGCAACTCTGCTGCTGCGCCACCATGCCGCCCAATTTGGCATGGATTCTCGCTGCACCGTGGCTCCTACGTTCTCATTCACCCCTGGCATTGTGTGGCAGAGGATGCAACATTTATCGATGGCAAAAATTCAACTGCAGAGGTTGCCAAACATTTTAACTCCCCTTCCAATTCTGACCTTTCCGTCCTGGACCTCCTCCACTGTCAGAGTGAGGCAACGCACAAATCTGCGGAAGAACTTAGGTTTATTATTATCACGTGTACCCGAGGTACAGTGAAAAGCTTTGTTTTGCATGCTGTGCAGTCAGCTTGTATAACACTACACATGCCATCAGGTCAAACTCAAGTACAATAGGTTGAGCAAAGGGGAAGGTGCAGTGAAGGACACAAAGTGCTGGAGTAACTCAGCAGGTCAGGCAGCATCTCTGAAGAATATGGATAGGTGACATTTTGGGTCAAGACCTGTTCTTTGGACTGTTTATGCTGTATATATTAGCGGGCCTGGAACTCGTTAAGGTAGGGGGTGGGGGTAGGTACAAAGACAAGGCCTCTGTTGAGGACAGACCATTCTGTATCAGGATGAGGAAGCTCACATGATATGTTACAGAGTTATAAAGATACAGGGTGCAGATTACAGCTCTCAGCATTGTAGCACACCAGTTCCAGAGGCTGGTCAATCAGCATCTTGTGCGGAAGTGGAATCATCGTGGTTTGGCTCAAGACCCTGCATCGGTCTGGATTTATTGATGGCACTATATTGCAAGGTAGCAAGGAGTTTAGATAAAGCTGTAGAATTAACTAAATTACAGAAGGAGACTCTGCAACTGAATCTATGACAGTTAAGAGATGTGGACTGCAGCATTGTGCAACCTAGGTTTACTAGCTGAGGTAAAATTGCAAATACAAACTCCCTGGCTCTGCATGGCGCTCCATCTAACTGATTTCATAAGTAACAGGGGCAGAATTCGACCATTCAGCCCATCAAGCCTACTCCATCATTCAATCATGGCTGATCTATCTTTCCCTCTCAACCCTATTCTGCTGCCTTTTCCCAATAACCCCTAACATCTGTACTAATCAAGATTGTGTCAACCTCTACCTTAAAAGTATCCATTGACTTGGCCTCCAGAGCCATATGTGGCAATGAATTCCACTGATTCATGACGGGGATTGAAGAAATTCCCCGTCATCTGCTTTCTAAAGGAACGTCCTTTTATTCTGAGGCTGAGGCCTCTGGTTCTAAACTTCCTCACTAATGGAAACATCCTCTCCACATCCACATTACCCAAGCCTTCCACTACTTGGTAAGTTTCAATGAGGTCCCCCTCATCCTTCCAAACTCCAGCGAGTACAGGCCCAGTGCCGTCAAAGGCTCTTCATATTTCATGTGCTTTGTGGGAAATGGATGAGACTTTGAAGTGTGAAGAGAAATTACACGGGCTCCTCTCCACCACCCTAGTCCCCCATGCAAGCTAATGATTTTAATAATAAAAATAGTAATCAAAGTTCCACTCAACCCAAACTTTCCTTTGACAGCCTTTGCAGTAGGCCCGATGGAAAAAAACGGTCATGGAGATTGTCCTTTCCCCTTTCTGTTCAAATTTCCAACCAAAGCCAAACTGACCAACGTTTCTCATTCAAGTTTACTGATTGCTGTTGTTCAGACTGTGGGCAAGAGCCGAGACTGAAGCAGAATGATCCAAGTCTCATTCCATGGTAATGGTGATGGTAGACAGAAGAAAGACTCTGAAGAAGGGTCTCGGCCCGAAACGTCACCCATTCCTTCTCTCCAGAGATGCTGCCCGTCCCGCTGAGTTACTCCAGCATTTTGTGTCTATCTTCAGCGTAAACCAGCATCTGCAGTTCTTTCCTTCCGATAATGGTATAGAGATCCCACCACTTTGTCTGCAGTAATGCTGCATGGAATCGCCGCACTAGTCATCCGGAGGTTACTGGCTCAAACCCCATTGTGACAACTTGACGACTCTTAAAATAAATCCAGAAACACATCAAGTAAAACTGCAACCAGACAACGTGGCCTCAACACCATCAGAATTGTATAAGATCCCAAACTGCCTATTGACTTTTAGAGAAAGAAACTTGTTGTCCTTGGCTTATCTGGTCCATATGCGAGTCCAACCGACATTCATCTCGACTCTCCTCTGAACCTGCCGACCCAAACCAAAAGTTGGCAATAAAAGCCAGTCTTGCCATTGATGATGTGCCCCTGAAGTAGCTTCCTTTTAAAAGTCAAAACTTTGTGGTAAATATATTTGCAATGGTACCAAGTATATTTTCCCAGTAAACATTTCTAGCCGACGTTTGACCACAGCAAATGAATCAAACTATCCTTTCATCTTCAAACTTAAAAACATTTGCATGAAAAATTATTGTTGGCAAAGCAGCGCGACATCCTTCCAACATCTACTTTAGCAGAGATGTAAAGCTCATTTAAAACAGCCAGGTCAGTACCAGTGCTGGAAGAGGGGACATTGGAATCTGATGCAGAGGTTTAAGCTCTTGCCCATTGATAACAGGGACAGAAGCTACTGGACACAAAGTGCTGGAGTAACTCAGCAGGTCAGGCAGCATCTCTGGAGGACGTACATAGGCGACATTTCAGGTCGGGACCCTTCTTGGCGTGATGAGATGTTAGAGCCATTATACAAGATAAGGGGTTGTGCAATCTGAAGTATAAACAAGATAATATTTGATTGAGGCTAGAGAAGGAATAGAAGGGCAAGGAGTCACTAATGGAATTCAGACCCAAGCTATAATCAAGCCACACAAATTGATTCCTTGCTGTGCGGATGATCCAGACTTCAATTACTACTCGCGTCAGAAAAAAAGAATTTTACTCTCAAAGGGACTGATTATATTAAATGAATTTTTATCTGCTGAAATCTCAGGGCAATTGTCAAACACAGACAGCTTCGAAGTAAAGACTGTGGTTTAAACTCCAGTCTTTTGGCCAAGCCTGCAGCTCCTTGCATAGTTTCCAGACTCTGTACTCTTCAACTCTGGCATGTGCGATGGAGTAATTGCTTGCATGTATTTGGAAGAAGAACAAAAGCTAAACGGCCTCCAGCGAGTGTGACACACAGCAGCCACCAAGCACAGTACAATAACCAATCTGGCCACAGGTTCTGCATTCACTGAGCAGACAACAGTGTGGACATTTGGTGGAGTTCACTTTTTTTTTTAAAAAGAAATGTGTATCAATTAGCAGTCAAGTCGATGCTTCGTCATCCATTCTGTCACTTTGTACAAGCGAACAACATGCTCCATGGTCTAACACCAAGCTGCTGCTAATAACAAGTGCTTTGTGGAATAAATGGTGGCAGTGCTGTCAAGTAACGGCACTCTCATTGGCCTTGTACTTTGTAAATACTGAAGACCTTTGCATGCACTTTGTTCACAACATTAACAGAAGTATAAATTAATTTTGTTCATTTAAGACCTCCATTAAAACAGCGGACAAAACTATGAAACTACATAGTTTTGAGAGATATGGCATGGAAACAGGTCTTGTAACGCACCAAGTCCACGCCGGCCATCGATCACCCATTCACACTACTGTAAGTTCTGTTATCCAATTTTCTCAACCACTCCCAACACACACTTGGGGCAATTTGCAGAGGCCGATTAACATACAAACCCGCACGTCTTTGGGATGTGAGAGGAAACCGGAGTACCAGGCGGCCACAGGGAGAACATACAAACTCCACACAGACAGCACCCGAGGTCAGGATGGAACCTGGGTCTCTGGCGCTGTGAGGCAATAGCTCTACCAGCTGCGCCACTGTTCCACCCCTCACGCACCCTTTCATGGACTGATGCATCTTTAGTATAATTTGAAGCCCTTGTAACAGCAGAGAGAGCCAAAGTGGGTTTTTAGGAATGACTCCATAAATAGCCAAGAACCTCTGTAGAGACAGGCTTTACCATTTATCAAATGTATGGAAACTCAGAGGAACAAGAACAATGAAATATACTGGGATGATCTGTTTAAAAAAACCATGCTTATATTTGAACACATTTGAAAATTGATAGCATGTGAAAACTGAGCACAATAATTCCTGGAATTTCACTGATGCTTCCACTGATTATAATCTAATTTCACAACTTGGTTTCCCATGTAGTGAAATTTGCTGGAGACAGAGTGATATAACATGGAAACAAGCCCTGCAGCCCACCTTGTCCAAGTGGACCAAGTCGACATAGTAGGCTGGTCCCATTTACCTGCATTTGGCACATTGCCCTCTAAACTGGTTCCGATCTATACCACTGTCCAAATATCTTTTAAACATGGCAATTCGTCCATTTATATAACGTACTCTGGCAGCTCATTCCAGATTCGGAATACCATCTGAGTGAACAAGTTGCCCAAGATCGCTCTTAAATCTCTCCTTCCTTTCTCCTTAGGCCTATACCCTCCAGTGTTAGAAACCTCTAACCTGGGAGAAAGATTCTGAACGTTCACTTCATCCATACTCCTCGTGATCTTGAGGATTTCAATAAGGTCACCCCTCAGCTTCCTATACTCCAAAGAATAATTGGCCTCTCCCTATACCTCCAGCCCACCAGTCCAGGCAACATGTGGCGAGTCGTTTTGTTGTACTGTTCAACTTTATAATATCCTTGCTGCAGCTGGGCATCCAGAACTGCACACAGTACTCCAACAGTGGTCTCACCAACGAGTGGTACAACTGCAACATAATGTCCCAACGCTTATCCTCATTACCCGCCCTAATGAAGGCAAGCGTGCCAGCCGCCTTTTTCACCATGACAGTATGGTGTCAGGGATGAAGCTTGGGGTGAAGTGGGGTGAACCCATGAGATATACTTCATTTACAGTGGTGAGAAAGTCCAGGACCGGTTGGGAGAGCTGTCTCTCGTCCTCAGGACGCCTGTGCGGTGGTGCTGGTCATCCCGGGGTTGTCCCGGCAACTCAGTCCTGGTTTCGTAGAGGGAAGCATGGCAATCTCAGGCTTCCCCCTGCAGTTGACCTTTGCTTCGCGAGGAGGTGCGGATGGTCTCAGGTATACCCCGGAGATCTCAAGTTTATCCTGGCAGCTCGGCTTTGGGCTTGAAGTGATCCGACTCACCCCTTCGAAGGAATGATGCACCGATACTTCCAGTTCCCAACACTCTCCAGGGCTCTACCATGCACCGTGCAACCCCTGCCTGGCTTGACCTACCAAAGTGCACCACCCCACACTTGTTAGAGGTAAATTCCATGAGCCATTCCTTGGCCAACCTTCCCAACTGATCCAGATCGAGCCACCAAAATTTCAGCTACTTTAATTTTTCACAGCCAAAAGAATGTAAACGCAATAGAACACAGGCGTATCTGGCTTTGTATAAACTGGGCAGGAGCAAGGCTGAAACCACCCCCCACACCCACCCAACCATCTTTCTTCTCCACTGAAGTCAATTTGGATCCTTGCTCCCTGCAAGCTGAAGACTGTGAGAATTGGCATGAACCAATGTGTTAAGTGGATGATGCAGTTCTTTAACAATCCGCTTCTTGGGAAATGCAAACCTCTTATAAATGTGTAGCCTATTTTATGTATATCAGCAATAAGAACATAGTATGACCTGGACTATCCTCAAGATTTCATTACACGCCGGGGGATGAAAAATAGTCGAGTTGGTAAATTCCTTTTGCCTGATGTTTATAATAAAGTAATTGTCTTTTCCTTTTTTCTTCTATCTCTCTCTTCTTTTCTAGGGTCTATCTCTTAATCTCCTTTCTCTAACTCCTCGACTAAGGGTTCTCTCTTCTTTCCCTTTGTCACGCTTTTTCACTTTCACAATTCTCTCTCACTTTCTCTACTTTCTCTGTTTCTATTCTTTTTTTTTAATAGCTTTAAAAACTAAGGGGTACAATGATTGTAATAATATATACAGGACGTACACTGATGTCATTTACTGTACCTCTAATAAATAAAAATAAAAAAAGATTTCAATACACGTTACATCATGAAAATGGAGATACTTACAAGCATGTGAATCTTCAATGATTCATTGGTTGTTTATTATCACCTACAGAGTACCAAGGTACAATGAACTTGTTTTTTGACATACAGTTTAGTAAGATTATTGCCATACGCAAATACAATCCCCAATTAAGTAAATAATGCATAGAAACAGCCCACTGAGTCCATATGTAAGAGTTGCCAAGTTTTGCACCATTTTCCCAGTCTAGGCTGCAGTTGGGCACAAAGGCCCGTTGTCCAGGGAACCGTCAGCCCTCTCCTCGCCCAGTTACCCTCAGCTTCCGTGCCCGCGAGCAGCTGATCTTGTGTGCTTGGAAGGCAAGACCCCCGGTTCTTCTTCAGACAATAAGTTACTGGGGTAGGCTCGGTGCATAACAATTTGGTGCACCCCTGCCTTTCATCTTACTCTGCCTTCTGTCCTCTCACCAGCTGCGCATTCGTTAACCGAAACTCCCCCTTCTCCCTGACCATTCTGCTCAAAATCTCTTGTTAACTGGTTCCCCTTCAGTTCCATTCTCAACATTGCCTGTTGATAGGATTGACAGTAATTGAATGTGCTAGATGGAAGCAGCCAGAAGCTGGTGTGGAAAAGTGCAAGTATCTAGGCATCTTGGACAGTGGTCAAGGGAGTGGAAACACCCAGAGCATTGAAACCACACGTTTATGGTGCAAGAACATGGATGGGTCTCAAAGGCCACGGCTCACTTAGGGCTGCCTGTGAATGGAAGATGGAGTAAGATTTACACTGAAGAACTACACAGCCACATGGAGGACAGACAATAGGTGCAGGGAGGAGGAAAATGCTACTGTTCATAAATAAATTGAAGCAGAGCAATTAATAGATTTGGTTTCCCATTTGTTGTGAACAATTTGATCCAAGACTTCATTTTCTTTGAGAACAAAACTCGATCAATATGAGTGTTTTTCAAAGGATTAAATGATTGTGCAGATTTCCAGTAGTAGGAGACTCGAAGGCCAGAGGCTACAGCTTCAGAATAAAAGGGCATACCTTTAAAATGGAGATGAGGAGGAATTTCTTTAGGCAGTGGACGGTGAATCTGTGGAATTCATTGCCATAGACGACCACGGGGGCCGACATTGGGTATTTTTAACGTGGAGATTTATAGGTTCTTGATTAGTAAGGGCATCAAAGGCTATGGCAAGGCAGAAGAATGGTGTTGAGAGGAAAAATAGATCAGTAGTGATCAAATGGCAGAGCCAACATGATGGGCCGAATGGCATAATTCCGCTCCCATGTCTCATGGTCTTAAGACTGATAACGTTTCTCTCCTCGGCTGTTTGTTGGATTAGTGCGGTCACTCAGACTAAAACCAGGCAGCACACAATATGCAAGACTTTACCCGACGGAATTTCATTCCGCTGCCTGAATTCAGCAGGTTAAAGCTCAGAATGAAACCAAAACTCTTTGCATTTGGTCCCTGATGTGATATAGCCACCCAGCTGTGAGAAACCCGGATGACTTATAGGGAATTTTCCATAGTCCTTGCCATCTCCACAAGGCTAAGAGAAAGAGAGCACTCAGCTAAAAACATCTACTTTCAACTCTTACGTCTGGGAGCGTCTAAGCCCTTCAGTTACAAAATATTAAAGAAAAACAAACACAAAAAGGGGAACATTTTGAGAGAAGATTAATCAAAAGTAACATGCCTTACTTTTGGCCATTTCTCACCAAACTACAAAGATAAGAAAGGCATCTAAAATGACATGTTCTAAATGCATTTTAAACCGGCGGTTTGGCTTCCTTTTTCCATTGAACCGCTGATTAATTCTTCAGACTGGTCACTGGGGGTTTGTGCCTTTCAAGTCTGTTGCATTCTGTCATTGGAAGCCTTCTGAGACTCGAGATCTTTCCCTGTTGTTTTCCCCCTTTATCCCAATGATATCTTTGTCGCTGCTTTGTCAACGTGCAACCTGAACTCGTTAAAAGTATGACGATCGCTCAAAGGAAGTGTGACACGTTGAACAAGGAACAGGAGAGGGGGAGACAAAGACTGACAGATAGATAGACAGAGATAAGGGCCCATAAGCATCATTAAAATGATACAGAAGACTTAGTTGCTCTGCGAGAGAAAGTCAAAGGTCAAGAGCGTTTTATTGTCACCCTTCTCAAAGCTGAACAATGACATTCTTACTGGCATGAACAGGTATGAAGATAGACACAAAAAGCTGGAGTAACTCAGCGTGTCAGACAGCGTCTCTGGAGAAAAGGAATAGATGACGTTTCAGGTCTAGACCCTTCTTCAGTCTGAAGAAGGGTCTCGACCTGAACAGTCACCCATTTCTTTTGTCCAGAGACGCTGCCTGTCCCGCTGAGTTACGCCAGCTTTTTGTGTCTATCTTCGATTGAAACCAGCATCGGCATTTCCTTTCTAGATATGGAGACATATACACACGCACAGTCAAAAACAAATACCCAAGTCTATGTAGTTCTGAGATTGTTTGGAGGTTGTAGTGATTAATACCCTGATGGTTGGAGGGAATAAGCTGTTCCCAAACATGGACGTTATTGCTTTCGATCTCCTGTACCATCTTCCCGCGACAGTAGTGAAATGAGTGTGTGGCCAGGGTGGTGTGGGTCCCTGATGATGCTGGTTGCCTTTGAGGCAATGACTCCTGTAGATCCCCTTGATGGTGGGGAGGTCAGTAGCCGTGATAGGCTGGGCAGATGTTCACCACTTCTTGCAATCTTCTTCATCCCTGGACATTCAAGTTCTAATGCTCAACCAACACCAATTAATTTTATTCTCAGTAGAATACTGAAGTTAGTTAATCAACTCTTGTCCTCTGGTGAACGCATCAATGCTAGCTGATATTTACTTAGCTCCAAGCTCCCATCCATATTTATGTTTCAACTTGCTCATAAAATACGGTTGGCCACATCTGTGGAATGATGGTCTGGAGATCCGTCCCCTAACCCCATCCCAATTCATTCAGGAACGTTTTCCACCACAGTAACACCACGGACAGGTTCCCTGGACCGGCAGAACTAACAGACAGGCAGAACTAACAGGGTCACTGCATGACCATTGGGTTCGGTTAGTTCACCTCCCGTGTCAAGCTCAATCCTAGTGCCTGTTCTTAACCAGTCTTGGCAATAGGTGGGCTTTAAGCCCTTTCTCCGGTGGATAAAGTCACCAGAGTTTGGGGAAAGAGGAGCACTCAGTGTTAATTTGAATGTCTATTGCCCAGTACTGAACTGAGCAACACAAAAAAAAAAGAAAAAACCTGCAGAATGCTGGAAATAGGAAATACAAATAGGGAATGCTGGAAATTCTAGCGCGGCACAGGCATGCAGCAGTAGAGTCACTGCCTCGCAACGCCAGATATCCACCTGACCTCAGGTGCTGTCTGTGTGGAGTTTGCACGTTCTCCCTTTGTCTGCTTGGTTTTCTTCTGGGTGCTCTGGTTTCCTCCCACATTCTACGGACATGCAGGTTTGTTGCTTAATTGGCAATTAATCTCATTAAATTACCCCTAGTGTGTTGTGAGATAACTAATGTGAATGGGTGATCTTGGTGGGCCGAAGGGCCAGTTTCCATGCTTTATCTCCAAACTGAACTCAGCTAGTCAGGCAGCATCTGTTAAACCTTTCTACAGATTTAGCATGACCTGCTGAATATATCCAGCATTCTCTGTTTTTTGTTTTAGATTTGCAGAAGCTGCAATTTGTTGATTTCATGGACTTTGTGTGTGTGCATGACGCCTTGCTCGGTGTTACGTTGCTTGTGGTATCTATATCCTCGGGATTAATTAGAGAGCATGTTTTAATAGATCTAAAGGATGCCGCTTGCTTGGCACTTCCCAGCCCTGAAGAAGCATGCAGAACAAAGAGAGTAATTCCCGCAATATTTTGCAAACTCTAAGCCAACTTGACATACAGTGTAAGCTGCCGAGGTAAACAGAGAGCGAGCAAGGCCAAAAAGGTGCATTAAACTAACAGCAGCCAACCCCTTCAGAGCAGTCACTGTAGGTCACAGCTGGCCAACAGCTGTAAGCAGAGAAATTCCACAGGGAGAACGTAGAACGCAAGGGCCTTCCACTTGCAGCAAATGACGGTCCACCTGGGAATACTGCGCGGTCCTGTTTCCGCTCAGCTTGGAGGCTCGCTGGTACGCGGCAGCGGGGAGATTCGGGCCTGGGGTTTCTGTGCACCGTGATTGCAGAGAGCCTTTTCCAATTAGCGCTCTTTCTCTCGCTCTCGCTCTCTCGCCTCAAGATCCAAGCAGATTTTTGCAGCTTAGCAGCAACAAGCTTCAAACGAGTTGCTGTGAACAGCTGGAAACCTATACTGAAGGGGATTCAGCAGCAACTTCAATCGGCAGGCCGCAGCAGCCTTTCTAATCTAAACAGGCACCCTGTTAACTTCAGCGTCAAGAATGTGGCAAACTCACTGAAATTGGAGAGGCGGGGTGCTGCCTCCAAAGGGCATTAGTCATCTCTCTTTTCAAGGCCATCCTCAATTCAAACTAACTTGAAACTTGTATATAATACCTGCACCACACTGCCTCAGCAAGGCCACCAGCATAATCAAGGACGAGTCTCACCCCGGTCACTCTCCCTTCTCCCCTCTACCATCAGACAAGAGGTACAGAAGTGTGAAAACGCACACCTCCAGATTCAGTATCGACACAAAATGTTGGAGTAACTCAGCAGAAAAGGAATAGGTGACGTTTTGGATCGAGACCCTTCTTCAGACTGGGACAGGTTCCTTCCCAGCTGTTATCGGGCAACTGAACCATCCTATCACCAACTAGAGAGTGGGCCTGAGCTACTATTGTGACTACCTCACTGCTACCTAGCTACCTCTTTACCACCACATTGAAGACGCTAGGACTATCTTTAACCGGACTTTATCTTGCGCTCAATGTTATTCTCTTTATCATAGCTTTGTACACTGTGGACGGCTCATTTGTAATCATGTATAGAATTTCTGCTGACTGATTAGCAAGCAACAAAAAAACATTTTGTTGTACCTCGGTAAACGTGACAATAAACTAAACTAAATTAAAGAGCTGTAACCGTAGAAGGACAGGGCAACACCCGTTTACAGCGCAACTCCAATAATCCGGCAATTCAGAAATCCTCAGGTTCCCATGGCCGACACTCAATGTGAGCTGGCAGGCTGAGTGCAAGTACACGGAGTGCATGGCCAGAACTCACGGCTACAGCTTTACACAGGTTTGGGGTCCAGAATACCAGGTGCAAGAGCATGGAAACAGGCCATTCGGCCCAACTTGCCCACACTACTACAAAGTCCCAACTACACTAGTCCCACCTGCCTGTGTTTGGTCCATATCCCTCTAAACCCGTCCTATACATGAACCTGCCTAAATGTTTCCTAAACATTGCCATAGTCCCTGCCTCAACTACCTCTTCCGGCAGCTCGTTCCATACACCCGCCACCCTATGTGTGAGAAAGTTATCCCCCAGGTTCCTATCAAATCTATCCCCCCTCACCTTAAACCTATGTCCTCTGGTACTCGATTCCCCTACTCTGGGCTAGAGAATCCATGCATTTACCCGATCTACTCCTCTCATGATTTTGCACAGAGATGCAGGCAAGTTTGCAGCTGGAGCCAAAGTCTGGAACAATTTTTTGTTCCCTTTAAACTCACCGGGTTCATTGGAAATCCTATCACACTACTGTGTAACACTTTAAACAATGGACTAATAGCATTTGGGTATTAATAAGAATATTATCCAATAGTCTGACAAATCTGCTAGTTCAGAACCAAGGTCCCAACAAATGCTTCATGTTAGTAACTGAGCAACCCCAGGCCAGCCGGTTAATTAGGACATCTTTCCATTAGCAGCACTGATTAACCAAGAGTACCATTGCAAAGTTCATACGTTATTGCAGAATTATTGCAGAATTAGGCCATTCGGCCCATCAAGTTGATGCCACCATTCAATCACGGTTGCTCTGCCTTTTCCTCCCAACCCCATTCTCCTGCTTTCACCCCATATATACCCCTGCACTAATCAAGGATCTGGCAATTTGCTCCTTAAAAATATCCAACGACTTGACCTTCACGGCCATCTGTGGCAATGAATTCCACACATTCACCACCCTCCGACTAAATAAATCCCTCCTCATCTCCTTTCTTAAGGTACGTCCTTTTATTCTGAGGCTGTGGCCTCTGGTCCGAGACTCTTCCCACTAGTGGAAACATCCTCTCCACATCCACTCTATCCAGGCCTTTCAATATTTGATAAGTTTCAATGAGGTTCCCCCCCCCATCCGTCTAAACTCCAGTGAGTACAGGCCTAGTGCAGTCAAAAGCTCATCATATGTTAATCTTGAGAACTGCGAGTCACTGCAAATTCAGAAAGGCGGACAAATAACACACAACTTTATAGGCAGATACAGAGCCATATCGCTACATACTATGCTGGAGTAAAATAATACGTTAATCGGGTAAATCTTCAATCTTATCGCCTGGTTTTTCCAAAGGCTGGCTCAGTGTATAAAATGCAAACGATTCCATGGACGATATGAGACTCCGACTAGCAGGAAAATCAGACTGTTTCTATAAGACGTGGTCTGCATTTATAAATCTATTACAAGGATAAGGTGCAAGAATACCTCAAAAAAATACCGGTGTCAGGTCTTGGTAAAGGGGAAAGAAAAACTGTCGAGTTGGTAGATTCCTTTTGCGAGATGTTATAATAAAGTAACTGGCTTTTCTTTTTTCTTTCTCTATTTTTCCCTTTTTCTTTTCTTTTTTTTTTCCTCTCCAGGGTCTATCTCCTAATTCCCGTTTCTAACTCTTCAATGGTTTCCTTTCCCTCTGTCACGGTTTGGCACTTTCACATCTCTTTTTCACCTTTCTACTTTCTATGCTACTATTTTTCTCTCTTTTCTAAAGCCTTAAAATAAAAATTAAGGGGTACAATGACTGTAATACATCAGTGTACATCCCTTGTATTGTAACTTACAGTACCGCTAATAAATAAAGATATTTTTTTTTTTTAAATTTTTTAAATGCAAACGATTCCGCTGAAGTGAAAATATGTTGGTGTCGCCAAACTTTCAGAGCACATTTACCCTTCTAGAAAGACCTCCCAATATTTGCTGATCTCTGCTCTAAAGGGGTTGTCCCACTATACGAGTTTACCCAAGAGCTCTCCAGAGTTAAAAAAAAACATCAAACTCGTGGTAAGTACGTAGTATGTACGTAGCGGGTACGTCGGAGCTCGGGACGTCTCTTAGCGGCTCGTAACGCTAACGGCAAGTGCTCTGGAAACGCGGTAAGCGTGTTGCAAAATGTCCATGAGAGCCCCGAGTACCTACGGGCTGCTATTACCGTAATACTCCGAGTTCGAATCAGGGGAAACTCGGGAGAACTCTTGAATTACCTCGTACAGTGGGACAGGCCCTTGGCTGTTCCAAAGTCAAAGACACGGCATATGTTAGTATGACCCTCTTTACCTCTTGGCTTGAATTCTCGCCAAGAGAATTGTCAAGGAATTCTGGACACTTCTTCTGCACAATATATTATTTACATAGAAAATTACCACGGCGTGCACTCATTGTCCATGAATATACCGCCAACGCGATATAATCATCCATCCGGAGGAAGGTAGAGGGGAAATGAGGAGACCAGCATTTCATACATTTGGCTGAAGGAGCTAAAGGAGAAATGGTTAATCTAGATAACGCAGTCTCCCTCAGTAAAGATCTACGATTGCATCGCAAACGTAAGCCATTGTCCAACGAGCACATTAGGCATCAAAAGTTCCCCAGACAATCAAACTCCCAGCTTCAGTTTCATACAGAACCATCTGGTGCAACAAAAGGCTTGGGTTTATCACGATTGCTTGCTCAGTCTAAGAAGTGTTGAAATATCATGTTCGCCGACACTGCAATTGTTTACTGAACACCCTGAAAAAAAAACCCAATGGACCTAACTACCTTATGATATATTTCCTGTGCGCTCCCCTTAACCAATCGCCTCAAATTAGTCCCAGCAGGGAACATCAACAGCACATCACTTTGTGCGATGTGAAATCTCCTTACGCCACCACAACTTCAAGTTTGGATGGGAAGAATCCTTAATTGTGCCGCTGATCTCTTTGTCACGTGGATAAACATTTTGTGCACCCTCCACCGATCAAATCCTGCAGGCAAGCTCGAGACGACATAAGCCCTGCAGCCAAATCACTGCCTGTTTATTTTTTCTGGGAGGTCCACAAAGCATTGAAGGGATTTTCTATCCCGAAAATTGCCAACGCTTCACATAAGTAGAAGATGAAATGTTTTTTGCATTAAGCTCAAAGTGAGCACGGCTTCCTTACAAGGAAGTGTGGAACTCGTTCAGACAAGTTGGTTGAATTGCCGACATCAGTACAATTAGCCATATCTCTCTTACCTCGATGATCCTGTCGTGAACATGGAGGCCATCCGGCCTGCTCGCGGGTCCATTCTCCGTGACTTTGGAAACATAAATGACTTCGCTGGAAGAATCGTCCTCACTGTTCTACAAAGCAAAGCAAGGGGAGAGTCAGAAGGGGAAAAATACCAAGGGAACAGAACATGGAGACACAAGGAACTAGATGCAAGTTTAGAAAAATAACGTGCTGGAGTAACTCAGCGGGTATGGCAGCATTTCTGGAGGACATGGATGGGTGACATTTAAGGTTGCTTAAACTCCTTGCTTAGACTCCAGGCTTCAGGGACTGAACATCTGTATTTCTACCTGCAGGATAGAACTAGTGTACCGCATGGTCCTGGTGGGCCGAAGGGCCTGCTTCTATGTTGTAGCTCTAAACATCTCTAGAGGACTTGATTATAAGCATGGCTGGGATGTGGGGTCGGAATTGGGACAGAGGGAGGAGGCTAAAAAATTAGTGTTTATAAAAAGTAATCAGCAATATTAATAAATGCACCACAGGATTAATCTGGGCCTCTCAAAACCAAAATATATTGATGTAGTTACTTTCAACAGAACCACGGTCGGTAAGGGTGCCTCTGCGGCCTCAGAGCCAGAAGGCTGTGGGTTCAAATCCTACTCCAAGGATATTAAAAGTTAACTCAATTGGGACCCAAGTCTATCCTTTAAACTAGAGGGCTGACAGAGAGGCCCAAATCAATGTCAGGATCTCCTCTAAATTCCCTGGTTATTCTTTAACCAGCATGTTCAATAAATCAGGTCACATTATTCTTTGTGAGATTTTAACGTATGTAAATTGACTGCTGAGATTCTTACATCTCATCGGAACTTCACTGGTGTATGGAGTGTTGGGACATTTGGGGCCACCAATGCTTAGTTTAGTTTAAAGATACAGTGTGGAAACAAGCCCTTCGACCCACCGAGTCTGCGCCGACCAATAATCACCCCGTACACCCAGTTCTACCCTTCACTCGAGGGACAATTTACAGAAGCCAATTAATCTACAAACCGGCGTGTCTTTGGAATATGGAACAAACCCGGAGCACCCGGAGAAAACCCACACGGTCCCGGGGAGAATGTGCAAATTCTATACAGACAGCACCCGTAGTCAGGATCGAACCCGGGTCTCTGACGCTGTAAGGCAGCGACTCTACCACTGTGCCACCCTATTGCTGGTGAATAAACAATGGTGATAACAAAACCCAGGAATGCACACGTTATTAACTTCAATAAAACAGCGTTGAAAGTATTCTGTTTTCCCCCCCCCAGAATTTGTTGCAATTTGGGAAAATCTATCAAACTTGATATTGATTCAACCTCGTGGTATTAATTGCGATCTGTATTCGAGGCGAAGAAGGAAAACCGTGCATGCAGTCACAGTTCCTCGGTGCCGTTGCTGGCTGCTCTCAAACTGGAATGCTGCTCCAGAAACACACCTGCACACTCCGTGACAGATCAGAATGTCAAAATAGCTGTTTAAAATAGCTCACTGATGGCAACTAAAAATAGGGTGGTGGACAGAAAAGAGCATCCATTAGTCTAAGAGGCCAAGTGCTGCCTCTCTAACACTCCCTCTTGTCTCAGTAGAAGTATTAAGCCAGGACCACCTCTTCCAGTCAATCATTCAGCCAGTCAATTGAGTCCCACCAAACTGAAAAACCATGTTAAAAATTAAAACCATGACAAATCGCTCATTCGCGCTATAAATTAATGTCAGTGACGTTTTTTTAATTTCAGAAATAAATTTTATTCAGAATAAAAATGATAAACTAAAAAACCCCAGACACAAACACAAACGTTTTCTCCCCAGAGTATAGTTTAGAGACAGCGCGGAAACAGGCCCTTTATCCCACCGAGTCCGCACTGACCAGCGATCTCCGCACATTAACACTACCCTACACACACTAGGGACTTTTTTTACAATTTAAAACAAGCCAATTAACCTACAAACCTATACTTCTTTGGATTGCGGTAGGAAACCAAAGATCTCGGAGAAAACCTACGCAGGTCACGGGGAGAACGTACAAACTCCATACAGACAGTAGTCGGGATCAAACCCGGGTCGATCCTTTTTTTTAAGTTCAAAGATAAACTTTCTTCAGAATAAAAAATAGATCCAAAATAAAAACTGTACAAAACATTGACTTGTGTGGCTCTTGCTACGAGTCCCCGTCCTTCTATTTTGCTTTCAAGTAAAGTAAACCCAGATTCTATTGCCTCCAAAGCCAATACTCAGTTCAATCCAGATGATGAAAACGGAGAAAAATGCTTTTGGGATGAGGTCACTATTTGAGACAATTTGCATGTTTCCAAATTGATGTAACGTTTGCAAAAACATCCCATTTCTTACATCTATTCCCCCCCCCCCGCCCACGGGATATACTAGATTTCATCAAGAGGTAAGGGTCATGCCATTAATTGTGTATTTTCCCCTTACATTTGACCTCCCAAATTGCACCACCTCACACTTGATCGGATTAAACTCCACCCATTTCTGTAGCTGATCCTGCTATATCCTGCTGCATTCTATGATAACCTTCCTCACTGGAGTGAGAAAGGAAGGGGTGGCTATGTAATTGCTTCCCTCCCTGGTGCTTTGTCAGTATGAGGCCAGCCATGTTGCTTGGACAATATGAAAGTCCATGGTTTGAACAAATTTTCTTCAGTTGGGCAGCCTGACCTGCGGCGAGGCTGAGTCCGCACCAACCATCAGCCACTGTGTACCCTCATGAATCCTGTGTTTTTTTTATTTTTTAATACTCCCCAATACTTAACTTCCCCAAGATTCTACCACTCATCTGCACACAAGGGGCACTTTACAGTGGCCAGTTAACTGCATGGGCCATGCAAACAGTTGGCCGAAACCCATGCCTTTTTATGCAATGAGAGGAAAGTGAAACACATGGAGGAAATCTATGCAGTAAGAGAGAGAACATGCAAACTCCACACAGAGAGCGACACAGGTCACTGTTAAGCTGGAGCTGTGAAGGTGAAGCTCTGCTAGCAAGACCACTGTGCCGCCTACATCAAGGGTGTAATCCTGTAACCCCATTCAGGTGCAAGTGCACTGCCACTTAGCCACAGCTGACTGATATCAGTTAGTATCAGTACATTATGTGAGATCTTAAACTACAGTCTTAATCCTTGTCAGAAGAATGAGGCACAACATGAAGTGATTTGATCAAATTAATCATTACTTCTGGCCAACATCGTTCTTTCTTTCCTCCCCCCCCCCTAGTAATTAAACAGATTTCCTACAATGTTATTTAACGGCAACTCATGCACAAATTCACAAATCGCAGGCATCAACAGGACAAGAACTAATCCACTTCAAGCTGCGGTTAATAAGCAAGCTTCTGAAAAGAGTTCAATGCCTTTGCAGCCAAACTACAGATACACTGCGGCTGCTTCATCTTTCAGCCGGGACATTAAACTGAAACTCTCCTGCCCCAGTATCCAGCCGAGCGTCCGGCGAATCTCACTGAAATCAGCACAGTGGGGTCATTTGTGGAGCACCTTTTGCAACTTCAGTGTTCTCAAGCCTGGATAGAGTGCATGCGGCGCAGATGTTTCCACTAGTGGGAGCGTATAGGACAAGAGGGCATAGCCTCAGAATAAAAGGGCGTACCTTTAGAAAATACATGAGGCCGAATTTATTTAGTCAGAGGGCGGTGAATCTGTGGAATTCATTGCCACAGACAGCTGTGCAGGCCAAGTCAATGGATATTTTTAAGGCAGAGATTGACAGATTCTTGATGAGTATGGGTGTCTGGGGTAATGGGGAGAAGGCAGGAGAATGGGGTTGAGAGGGAAAGATAGATCAGCCATGATTGAATGGTGGAGTATATTTGATGGGCCAAATGGCCTAATTCTGCTCCTATATAAACTTATTAACTCATAAATTTAACAGCTAATGAAGTACCTTTGATCTACAGTTGTGAGTGGTGCAATGGTGCCACTGGTAGAACCGCTGCCTCACAGTTCCAGTGACGCTGCTTCATTAGAGATACAGCAAAGAAACAGGCACATTATCCCAATGGCAACAGGGTTTTCTTTGGGTGCTCCAGCTTCCTTCCTCTGTCCAAGGGTGTGCAATTGGCAAGTTAATTGTCCGCTGTAAGTTGTACCAAGTGGGAGGTGAGCGCTCTGTGTGAGTGGCAGAATGTGGAGGGGTGGGGTAAATGTGTGGAGATTAAAGTGGGGTTAGTGTCTTTGGTGTTCGGCATGGACCGGTGACTTGAGTATCTGACTATCCATCATTATCCGTGCACTCGCTGGTGAGATCCTACCGTGCACAGCTTCCTACAGTACAGCACAGCACAGACCTCAGCCCAAGAGCACTTTATTGGCGGTAAAATGCTTTGAGGTGCTCAGCAATCAGGAGAAAATTTGTTGCTGCTGCAGCGGTAGAGTTGCTGCCCTCCAGTGCCAGAGACCTGGGTTCGATCCGGACTAAGGGTGCTGTGTATACGGAGTTGGTACGTTCTCCCTGTGACTGCGTGAGTTTTCTCCAGGTGCTCCGGCTTTCTCCCACAATCCAGAGACGTACAGATTTGAAGGCTAATTGGCTTCGGTAAAAATTGTAAGTTGTTCCCGGTGTTTAGGAAATTGCCAGTATATGTGGTGATCTTTTCTCGGCACAGACTGGGTAGGTCAAAGGGCCTGTTAGCTTGCTGGATCACTAATGTCCAATGCAAGCCTCTGCAGTTGACAACGTGCTAAACTTCCGCAGAATAAAACCTCTGCCTCCACACTTTCATCAGCGGGGACCCTGAAGCCATCATTACCGCAGCAGTCCAGCCATAGCATTCTCAACAGCCTGCAACAACACATGAAAGGCAAAAATACCGGCTTGCCCCAGGGAATAAGCACTGCATGTTCCCATTTAGGGCAATTACCTGTACGTCAGAGAATCCGTCAGTATTGAGTCTAGATGTTGGGAGGTCATGTTGCAGTTAGCACAAGACGTTGATGAGGCCACGTTTAGAGTATTGTGTTCCGTTTTGGTCACCATGCTGTAGCAAAGATGGTGTCAAGCTAGAGAGCGTGCAGAGAAGATTTACATGGATGTTGCCATGACGCGAGGTCCTGACCTATCGGGAGAAGTTGAGCAGGCTGGGACTTTTTTCCTTGGAGCACAGGAGGATGAGGGGTGACCTTGTAGAGGTGTACAAGATCAAGATCCTAGACTGTGGAACAACATCCCTCTTCCCATCAGAACTGTCCCCTCTATCGACTCTTTTAAAACTCATCTTTACTCTCAAGTCTTTCTTGACATCATCTGAGGGAGGGCTATATGTATGTATTTATGTATGTTCTTAATCTATGAACCACTGTTGTATAACGTTAGTACCTCAACCAATGTAAAGCACTTTGGTCAACGAGAGTTGTTTTTTTAAAATGTGCTATAGAAATAAAAGTGACTGGAAGAGAGGAGTAGATCGGGAAAACACACTTTTTGAGGAATCGAGAACCAGAGGACATAAGTTTAAGGTGACAATGGAAATATTTAATAGGAACTTAGACAAAAATGCTAGAGAAACTCAGCGGGTGAGGCAGCATCTATGGAGCGAAGGAAATAGCAACGTTTCAAGACGAAACCCTTCTTCAGACTTGATAGGAACTTGATGGGTAATTTCTTTTACACAAAGGGTGGGTGTATGGAATGAGCTGCTGGAGTAGGTGGTTGAGGCAGGTACTATCACAACTTGTAAGAAACATCTAAACAGATACATGGATAGGACAGGTTTAGTGGAATATGGACCAAACACAGGCAGGTGGGACTAGTGTGGATGGGGTATGTTGGTTGGCGCAAGTTGGGCCGAAAGGCCTGTTTCCGCACTGTATTCCTATGACTCAAGAAACTGAAGTTGAACCTCAAGGAACTGAAGACAGCTTCCGACTTGTCTGGGAAATTAGCTCAGTATCAGGATACAGGCTCTCGGCAAGTACGCAGATCTGTTTGTAGGGTACGAATAAATCAGGAAGTCAGCAATGATAGGAAATCAGCAATGATATGTATTGGAGCTGCAAGTGTTCACCACAGGTATAAACAAGTGAAGCAAGGAGTCTATAGCCTCAAAAATAGTCTGCATCATAAGCAAGGAGGATGGCTGTATGAGATCACATCCATACTGTAGTTTGGTTTAATTTAGAGATACAACATGGAAACAGGCCCTTTGGGCCACCAAGTCTACACCAGCCATCTATCCTGTTCTCCGTAGTCCTACCTTATCCCACTTTAGCATCCGCTCCCTACGCACTAGGGGCAATTTACAGAGGCCAACTAACCTACAAACCCGCACATCTTTGGGATGTGGGCGGAAACCGGAGCACCCAGAAGAAACCCTCGCCGTCACAGAGAGGAACTGCAAATTCCGCACAAACAGCACCGAGGTCAGGATCGAACCCGGGTCTCCAGTTCCGCATTACTAGCGCTTTTTACGTGCTAATACAGTCTTGTAGTAGAGTTTCATATGCACAAGTGGTTCATGTACACAGATAATTGAACAGTGCAGCAAATTATCAACAGGCCACTGGCATTGATAATTACAGTAGAATTCAATGTGGGAGACATAGAAACATAGAAAAATAAATATAGAAAAATAGTTGCAGGAGTAGGCCTTTCGAGCCAGCACCGCCTTTCAATATATCAATGGCTGATCATCTAAAATCAGTACCCCGTTTCTGCCTCCCCCCCCCCCCCCCCCCCCATATACCTTGATTCCTTTAGCCCCAAGAGCTAAATCTATCTCTCTCTTGTTTCTCCTGTAAACATCCAATGAACATGCTGGGAGTGAACCAGCAGAAACGTGAAATTTGCTTCACTTCAAATGCTCGTCGATGCTCCATCAATTGTTAATTTTAAATCTAATCTTGAAAGATTATATTTAGTCAAAGATACAACATAATACAGGGGAAATGGTCATAATATGGGGGCAACATTTGCCCATGAACTCACTGAAAATCGAGACAGACTTAAGGGGCCGAATGGCTTTTCAACCTGGATTTTCGCATCTGACCAACGGGATAACTGAATCTCAGTTTATGATCCCATCCATTACAGAGGTCAAATGCAGGAAGGAACGGCAGATGCTCGTTTGTACTGAAGGTAGACACGAAATGCTGGAATAACTCAGCAAGTCAGGCAGCGTCTCTGGAGAAAAGGAACAGGCAATGTTTCAGACAGTCTGAAGATGGTTTCCGACCAGAAACATCACCTGTTCCTTTACTCCAGGGATGCTGGCTGACCCGCTGAGTTACTCAGCATTTTTTAATCCATCTTCAATACAGAGGTCATGTTGTTTTTGGATGAAAGTGTTGACCTAGATTTGATCGGACTTTGGCTCCAGGAACATGAATGTTAAACCAGTAAAGAATGCTTAAGTAGTGCTCATACCATCACTGGAATCCTGCTCAAATAAGCTTAAACAGCAAACATTCAATAGCTGACAAAGCAGGAGGAAGAAACATGAATTGACACTAGCTTCACTTTTAAATGTAACACATACCAAGCACCAATGCTAAGAACACAAAGTGCTGGAGTAACTCAGGTAGCATCTCCAGAGAGCATAGATAGGTGACATTTCTGTTCAGGACCCTTCTTCTGAATGATTGCAGTAGAGGAGAGGGGGGTTGGGGGGAGAAGCTAGAAAAGAGGTAGGGCATAACAAAGTCTGGCAACTGAGAATTGGACACAAAATGCTGGAGCAACTCAGCGGAGTGTGACATTTTGGGTGGGGACCCTACTGCTGACGTCACTTATCCATTTTCTCCAGAGATGCTGCCTGACCCGCTGAGTTACTCCAAAAGAGTGAATTCAGAATTAACGGAGGTATTAGGATATACAGTCTGCAAGAAGTGTTCCATTTTATACCTGGGTAATATAAATACAGTGGTGCTGAAGGAAGACCATTACTTGGTTAAAATCCTACTCACAGCTGGCAGAAAGGCCATTACAAGAAACTGGCTTGGAGCGGACACACCCAGACTTAGACGATGGTTAGACATAGTACAGGAAATATTTGTCATGGAGAAAATGACATATTCTCTAAGAATGAAAGAAGTTTGATAGAAAATGGGAAAAATGGATTAGGTATAGAAATAAAGACATCAACACTGTATAATTTTATAGACAATAATGTGTTATTGGAAAATGTTTTAATGTACAGAGAATGTATAAAGTGTTTTTGAAGAATTTGTGTTTTATATACTTTTTTAACACTGAATAAAGTTGATATTTTAAATTTTAAAAAATTTAAACACTGCAATCCCGAATGTTCCCAGGAGAAATCAGCTGCTGTAGGCACGAGTGGATTATAAATACTACCAAGGCTCACTTTATGATTAATGCGAACACTCATTATCGGAACTCCAATGGGAATTCCGCACACTTCAGAAGTTGTCGTGAATTCCGGAGACTTCAGTGCCTTTCACCTCAGTTTCAGATATAACCCAGAGGAAAGGAAACTTTATTTCATTTATTGTTGTCAGAAAAATTCAAGTGCAGTCAGCCTGACTCTAACTTTCAATAAGACACTGATCTAGAGCAAAATAACAAGCTCTTAAAGATAGCGGAGTCAAGGGATATGGGGAGAAAGCAGGAACGGGGTACTGATTGTGGACGATCACTGTGAATGGTGGTGCTGGCTCGAAGGGCCGAATGGCCGACTCCTGCACCTATTGTCTAACAATGCACAAGGATGCCAGTGTCTAAGAGTGTTTGAACAGGCAAGAACTTGAGAGCAGCATGGTGGTGCAGCGGTAGAGTTGCTGCCTCACAGCGCCAGAAACCCGGGTTTGATCCTGACTACGGGTGCCGTCTGTACGAAATTTGTACATTCTCTCCATGATCATAAGATTATAAGTGATAGGAGTAGAATTAGGCCATTTGGCCCATCAAGACTACTCTGCCATTCAATCATGGCTGATCTATCTCTCCCTCCTAACCCCATTCCCTTGCCTTATCTGTGGGTTTTTCCCGGGTGCTCCGGTTTCCTCCCATACTCCAAAGACGTACAGGTTGGTAGGTTAATTGGCTTTGGTAAAATTGTAAATCATCCCTAGTATGTAGGATAGTGCTGGTGTATGAGGTGATCGCTGGCCTGCACAGATGCGATGGGCCAAAGGGCCCGTTTCCTCACTGTATCTCAAGTCTATAGCTGCACAGATAAAATTAAATGGACATGGAACAGGCTATCGTTACTGTACTAATCGTACGAGTTAAGGAGAGTTGGAAAATTAGCCAAAGAAGGACAATATTAAAGTCCAGGAAAGAGGGGGAAAAGGGTAGATCAGTGGTCAACCCGAGAAAAAAAATTACCAATGTCATACTGTGCTCCATTTTCAACAAAGTGGGAAGAAACAAAAAATATTGTAGAATGGAGAAATTCAGCTTTGGCTGAAGGAGGGTCTCAACCTGAAACGTCACCCATTCCATCTCTCCAGAGATGCTGCCTGACCCATTGAGTTACTCCAGCATTGTGTGTCTATCTTTGATATAAACAATCATCTGCAGTCTATCCTGCAATTCAGCTTGAAAATGTGTTGGTAATAACCAGCTTGCTTCCAAGGTTAATTCAAACTAACATTTTTTTTTAAAGTTTACTTTATTTTAGAGTGAGCCCCTTTGGCCCACCGAGTCCACACCGACCAACTATCAACTGTACACCTGTTCCATGTTATCCCAGATTCTCATCCTACATACTAGGGGCAAGTTACAGAAGCCAATTAACCTGCACGTCTTTGGAATGTGGGTGAATACCGGAGCACCCGGAGTAAACCCCACGTTGTCACGGGGGGAATGTACAAATTCCGTACAGGCAATCGTTCAATTATTGTCACATGTACGTAGGTACAGCAAAATGCTTTGTTTTGCATACAACCCGGAAAAATCAAACAGCAGAACTCATCAAAGCAGTATACAAGAATCACTACGTTTCTGGTGCCCAACAAAGTTACAACAAGTTCATAGAAGTTTAATCTGCTGCTTGCAGCACAGCACCTGAGGTCAGGATCGAACCAGGGTTTCTGGCGCAACAAGGCGGCCACTCTACCGCTGCACCACTGTGCGCCCTTCCTATCCCCGACAGAGGAAGCAGAGCAAATCTCAGAATATGTTGGATCAAACAGCTGAAATAAACACAGCATTTCAGGAATTACTAGGATGCATTCATGCATTTTAGCAGCTGCCATCCTTCCAGTGCTAACTCGACAGGAGAATCACTGCACGTCTCTTGTCTATAGGTAATCAGCTCACAGCCAGGCACTTCCATACGTTATGACTGCTGACTGTCCCCTTCTCAGATTATTTTTGGTTTCTGCGAGTTGAAATGAAATGGAACCATTTCTGCTGGAGGCCACATAATAATTACACTGCGCACAGCTCAGTGGGCAGACTGGGGCTCTGGTAAAGGCATCCTTTCTGTGGAAACAGTATCTCTTCAGCCTGAGAACTGGGGAACTGAACCCGTGTGGGTTGCTCATGCAGGCTCGATGGGCCAAAGGGCCTGTTTCCGCACTGTTGCTCTAAACTAACCTAAACTTAAAAAGGAAAATGATTTGTATCGCGATAGCTCTCTCACTCTGCAACCAGAGTGAAGATCAAACTTCGAACATGCATTTACCAGGCAATGTGGCTGGAGAAAAGATGGGAAGATCGTGTCTGTAGGCAGGCAAATTAAACGGGTCGAGACCAAACTCTCGCCTTAATTGTCACGTTAATTTTCCAACTGAATAGCAGCGTGGAGCTTAGCAAGCCAGCTAGCCGGACTGACGATTATGGCTGGAATTCTAGAGGACATGGGAGTGGGAAGGGTGACAAGTAATCGTACTTTAACAAAGTGCAAGCAAGCAGCAGCTTGAACGGCCCAAAATAGCCCGTGGACTTAATGCAGTTCAAGTGGCACTTTGCCTTAAAGCCTGTGGTACAGGCAATTGGTTTGTGCCCTGAATGAACAAGGTTTGGAGCATGCAGTGACTGGTGACAAGCAGCAGAATGGATGTTTAAACAGATGCAATAGGATTAAACATATTTGCACACACTGATAGGAGTGGGATTTGTGTTCCACAAGGACTAGCGCAGAGACCACCATAGTTTTATGTTAATGCATGGAGCAAGAATCAGAAGCACAAATTGGGAAGCACCAAATTGTATCAAAATACAAGGTGTTAATGAACATGCATAATCGACTTGGCAAGTAAATTTCAATATGGATAAACGGGAGTCTTTAGTGTGAAGAAAAAGGAGGCCACGGGCTATTTGGGAAGTAGAGGTTTTAATGGGGTGGGGCAGTAAAGGGATCAAAGAATGTAGATTCATTAAAAATAGTGCTAGAAACTAACAGCTCCATTAAAAAAAACAGACCACGCAATGGAGTTCATCTCTGGAACAAAAGAATTAGAAACATAAAGTTATGTTCAACTTATGTTTGATCTTTATTAGCATGTTTCCAGTATACGGTGTACTTGTGTAGGAATGAACTGCAAATGTTGGTTTACACCAAAGATGAACACAAAATACTGGAGTAACTCAGTGGGACTGGCAAAATAAGTGGGTGACTTTTCGGGTCGAGACCCTTCTTCAGGAGTACGGTGTACTTGGTCTGACTTATATAATAGCAAAGATCTAAAATTGAAGTCACATAATCATATTGCATGCTATCGGGTCCTTCGACCCAAGGGGTCTGTGCTGTGCTGCATTTTACAGCGTTTCTACACCACCCATTTTAATCCCCCCACATTCTACTTGTCAACTGCGTACAAGGAGCAATTTACACGAGGCAATGAAGCTGCCAACCTGCAGATGTGCGCAAAAACCGGAGCACCTACGCTGTGACAGGGAGAAGGTGCAAACTCCACACGGCCAGCACTGTTGGTCAGGGTGGAACTACAAGGCAGTAGTTCCACCACCTTGGCCATTGCACCAGAGAAGGTACAAATAAGATTTAGAGAGAGACTTGCACATCTCATTCACAATGCAGGTGAGAACTGTGCTGTGAACTCTAATTTCACTCGAGTGTTGATACTTTAATATTTCATCTGAAAGATACCATTTGTGCTGCTTTGAAATCTCTCTCTACACTGAGCCTTGCACGGCTTACTCAAGTGGTCTAGCCAATGTAACCACAATCCACCCCAAGACTTAATATTGGAGCATTGACATAGGATCGCCAGAAAACAGGAAGTTTGGGAATCACACGTGTACAAATGCTTTTGTGAAAAGCCTTAAATTATTGGAACTTATACAGGTATAATGCCATCAATGCTACATGGTTCGTAAGATAGTTCTCCTGAAAGGGCAGGATAGCTACCATGTAATCTTTCTCACTTTGGATCAGTTTGTGTAATGAAGTGATTACAGGCAATGTTGGAGGTTGCTGTTGCACTTTTTGATAGCTAGCTACAACAGGTTTAACTGAACATAATTACCACGGTAATTTTAACAAGTAGCATTTCCGTGCTGTTCTGCTGCATCTGTCTAGTATTAATGAATGTGCTGGTGGTGCCAAATATGTCCCTTTGCAAAGGAACGCGGAGAATAAAATCAAGATGACCGAATGGGCCAGGGCTCTTTAGAAGAGAAATCTCAGAGAGGCCTTTAAACATTACAGCATTTGGTACGAGACTAGATGCAGGGAAATGTTATGGAAGAATCAAAAACTAGGAATGGTAGACATAATCATTCACAGAATTCTTCAGACTTTAGAGATAGAGATGCAGAAACAGGCTTTTTCCCCACCAAAGTTGGACAGACCACCGATCCCCCAGTACACTATCCTACGTACTAGGGAGAATTCACAATTTCACCAAAGCCAATGAACCTACAAACCTGCATGTCTTTGGAATGTGGGAGGAAACTGGAGCACCTGGGGAAAACGGGCACAGGGAAAACGTGCAAGACAGACAGCACCTGTGGTCAGAATCAAATCTGGGCCTCAGGTGCTGCAAGCCAGCGACTCTACCACTCCGCCGCCTTAGAAACACAACCCAGATAATCTGTTACTGCATGGAATGGTGGGTTAATGATTTGAATGTCTTTAAGGAGAAGCTGCATTTGTGCAGGAGGGAAGATGAAACAGCAAGATGTGTTGCTAGGCTCTGGTGGAGTGAGTCAGAGGAGATGCCAGTGGGACCTCTCTCCCCTCAATCGGGGATATTGCGACCAAACGTTGCGTGTCTAAGGCCAGCAGTATTATAAAAGACCCCACACATCTCCATCACGGACTGTTCACTCTGCTGCCCTCGGGCAAAAGATATCATAGCATAAGGAGCAGAACATCAAGGTTCTGCAACAGCTTCTTCCCACAAGCCATCAGACTCCTGAATGCCATGTAATGGGCTGCCACCATTGTCTATTTATCCTTTTATCCATTTTATCCATGTTTATCCTTCTGTTAATTATCGTGTTGCACAGGGAGCCAAATGCAACGGAATTTCGTTTGGAACTGAGTATATCGATGTATTTCTAAATGACAATAAAGTTTGTTTGACTTGACTTTGACAGTGGGGAATAACCAGTATTGTTGCCTAACCGGGCTAAATTATCCATTCTGCCCTACAGACCTCTGTAATGAAGCTTCTGTAGGGAGAATGGTCTGTGCGATGGAGATAGTCATACCAGTTTTCAGTTGAAATATCAGGTTCCAGGCATGTTAACATTTCTTGGAGGCCTGGTCAGGGAACATTTGTTGAGCCAAATGTGCAACATCTCTGTTAACAGCTGCTGGACAAAACACCAGCACTAACAGGAACCATTTTCAACATACACGTTGCCAGGGAGCTTCTCAGAACATCTAAGAAGGAACTGCAGATGCTGGAAAATCAAAGGCACACAAAAAATGCTGGAGAAACTCAGCGGGTGCAACAGCATCTATGGAGCGAAGGAAATAGGCAATGTTTCGAGCCAAAACGTTGCCTATTTTCTTCGCTCCATGGATGCTGCTGCACCCGCTGAGTTTCTCCAGCATTTTTTGTGCAGCTTCTCAGAGCAGTCTGGTGATCAAGAAACTTACAAATGCCAGCAATTGCAACATAAATAATGTTCCATACAAAATCATTGAAACCTCTGCACTCACCGGACTTGGCCTTCCGCCAATAATGTTAAATCCAAGAGTGTCTTTTTCTCTGTGCAAAACTACAGTTAATGGTTTGGTTTCTCCACCCTGTTACCATAAAAAGAATGAAATCAGTTAGCATTCAATAACCAGCGAAACTAAATATATTCAGCATCTCTAAATACAACTGAGGGTCGTATTCAACCCGACTAACTATTCTATCCATTGTAATGCCAATGAAAAGGCGATTCAGTTCTGTCCTTGTGTCCAAAAAAAGGGCCATAAACCCCATTACTCATTTCTAAAGCTCATCCCACGACCTGTGAGCTCAAATTTTCAGACAGACATTCCAGTAAAATCCTAAATATCCTCCACTCTCAAAGATGCAGAGATAACATCTATTAGATGAAATATTAAATCAACAACCCATCTTTACCCTTGGATTGCATAAAAGATTAATCGGTTTGGATTTTGCATGAAAATGCTAACATGTGCTAATGTGAACAACTTGACTTCCTGTTTACCCAAAATTCTACAGCTACACCCCAATATTTGCATTCCTAGAGAGTCCAGCAAACAAAACAAAGTGTTACTTTGAAGTCTACTCAATGGAGTTGTCCAATACTGATCTGAAGATGTATATTAATTGTATGAATTTATTTGAGTGATATGGTATTCTGTTTCTTTTTTAGGTTTCAGCAAGTTCATAACTCCATAAGTTCAGACGTTATAGGAGCAGAATTAGGCCATTCGGCCCAGCTGGTCCACTTCGCCATTCAATCATGCCTCTAGTTCCTCCCCCCCCCCCCCCTCTCTATCTTTCAGTTTAAAGAAGGGATTCAACCAGAAAGATCAACTATTCCTTTTCTTCAGAGAGTTACATCAGTATTTTGTGTCTATTCTCAGTATAAACCAGCATTTGCAGTTCCTTCTGACACATTTTGTTTTCTAAATCCTTTAGGAAAAGATTGCATTCCATTGGTATCATTGATTGCTGTCCATATCTTTGCTTCAATGTTCTGTGCACCAACTTATTTGCTCCTCATCTCTCTCCATTGGTGAAATACTCCCAACGTTTCCAGAAACCAAGGGGCTGAACTCACACTCTCTGTGGGAAATCAATGCCCCCAAATCCAAACCATACCTCCCATTGATGACTAACAGGGCAGCAGCTGCTTACACAATATGTCTAAAGAGTCAAATGACAAAAATCTATACAGAGCCATTCATTTAGCTCAAGCAAGCAAGATGAACTCTTCAATGCATTGGATCACCCATAACGCCATTATATAGATCTGTTCATTTGGGTCAGTTTAGGAACCCAAAATGGACAGGGACGTATCATCAGTCACATTGAATTTAAACATAGAACATCGAACAGTACAGCACAGGAACAGGTCCTTCGGTCCACACTTTCTGTTTGGTTCTATTTACATCAAGCATTAAAAGAGAATGATTACTTTAGATTCCACTACTATCTTTGCATCATTCTGCCGTTTTGCATTTGTTGTTGTCTTTTTTGGCACGTGTGCCGTTTACTCTACTGGCTCCATCGGACAAAGACTTTCATTGCACCCTGGTGTATATGACAAACTAATCTGAATCAAAGTCGTTTTTTAAAAAATGATGCGAATTTAGGTTGAGTTTTACTGTTTTTACTCCATTTCGAAGCCAAGGCCTGAAATTAAGAACAGACATGAAACTAATTGCCAACTGCCCTTCCAAATAGTATGACCTTTTGGAAAACATCAGTTGGGTCATATTCTATTGACAGTGCAAGAAATTAGAAGAGCACTGCCTGTAAAGACCTCTGCCATACATTCATAAACAACTTCCAAGCATCCAGGCTAAAGCAAAATCACGCAGGCTAAGGCAGCACAGTGGAAGAGTTTCTGTCTTTTAGCGCCAGAGACCCAGGTTCAGTCCTGATCACGGCTGTTTTCTGTACAGAGTCAGTACGTTCTCCCTGTGACCGTATAGGTTTCCGGGTGGGCCGGTTTCCTTCCACATTCCAAAGATGTACAGATTAGTAGGATAATTGGCTTTAGTAAAATGGAAATTGTCCCTTGTGTGTAGGGTAGTGCTGGTGTATGGGGAGATCGCTGGTCGGTGTGGACTCGTTGGGCCGATGGACCTGTTCCTGCGCTGTATCTCTAAAGTCAAAAACATTTTGTTTGTGATGGAGTGCTCGGGGGAATAAAAGACAATGAATTAAGTATTTGTGCCCCGAAGCCTGAGAGGCGACCTTAGAGAGGTATACAAAGTCATGAGGGGCAGAGATAAGCTGAACAGCCACAGTCTTTTCCCCCCCCCCAGGTAAGCAGATTTAATAGAGGGCATAGTTTTAAAGTGTGAGGGGCAACCTTTTCCTACAAAGGGGGCAGTGTAAACATGGAGCTGGTGGAGGAAGTGGGTGGGGTGGGTAAAATTATGAGATTGATAAGAAATGTTGACAGGTACCGTGAATAGGAAAGGTAGACAGGGATTTGGTCGAAGCGCAGGCAAGTTAGACAAGCTCAGTTACGAACTTGGTCGTCAAGGAGGTTTTGGGCCAAAGGGACTGTGTGTATGTTTATAGCTCTATGACATAATGACTAATGATTCTATCTATCCCACCCAACCCTACTAAACAGTGTAGGAATAAACTGCAGATGCAGACAAAAGGCACAAAGTGCTGGACCAACTCAATGGGTCATGCAGCATCTCTGGAGAAAAGGAATGGGTGATGGTTTGGGTCAGAACCTATCTTCAGACTATGGTTGTGTTGAAAACTGCAGGTTAAAACAAGTGTTTCTGGCTTGGTAGGAGCATAAGCTCCCATCAACATTGTCACATCCATCATTTATTCCCTCAGCAGCCACTATCACCTTCTCATTTAAACACCTTCAATCCGAGTCATGATCCAGCAATAAATACTCTGCATGCAGCCTTGTGCAATGCAGAAACAGGTCCTTCAGCCAACCATGTCCATTTTGAGTGACGGACTTATCCGCAGAGGTGACATTTACCAGTGTTCAAACCACAGCCTTCAAGTTTTGGCATCACCTGGATACTTCCAAAATTTGTACCATCCTCCACCCCCTCCTTAGGCAGCATGTTGGTATTGGTATATTACTATCATATGTGCCACAGTACAGTGAAATTTACATGCAATCCAGGCACATCGCATCACACATGAACATGTCAGATAGTGCAAAAGGAACCAAAGTGCTGATTTATTTATTTTTAATGTGCAAGAGCTGAAATTAGGTAGATTGGTAGATCAGGAATTCACGAAAGGCTGTCCGAGTCTAATAACAGTGGGGAAGAGGCTGTTCTTGAATCTGGTGGTGCCTGCTTTCACAGATTTAAATCATTGTATGCAGAAAAAAACTCCCTTTCTCCTCCTCTCAAAATACGCCGTTTCTCACATTGTACCCACTTGTTTTAGACACACCCATCAAAAATAAAGGCCAGCACGTTCTGCCCGTCTCAAATTATGTGTTCCACCTCAATCTTACTGCAGAACTCATTCATTCCCCATCTTTTTCACTGGTAAGAGTTGCATGCCTGTCATTTGGCCTCCAAACGAATTGGAAAACCTCACAACCACTTTTATGAGCACAACACAAACAATAGCACCATCACAGCAGCCCTGGGGCAGTGAATGCGAGGTCCAGCAACCACACAATAAGCTGCTGAAGGGTTTGCTTGTAATCCCTCATTTCAGTCACAGCAGGGGTTCCCGTGAACAGCTGTATTTAGAATACCAGCATCACTCAAGGAGACCCGGTTTCTGAGGCATTAAAAGACTTGGGGAGTCCTGCCTGAGAGAGCTAGAATTGGCAGCCAAACCCAACCGTGGAGCCGACGGACCAGTCAATTGATTTAGCCTGTAGGAAGGAACTGCAGAGGCCGGCCGCACCGAAGAGGGACACAAAATACTCGAGTAACATTTGTACTAATACTAATTGAAAGACGTTGATTGGAACTCACTGGGAGAGGTTTGTTTCTAAGCAGCGTCTCTGGAGAAGATGTCTGAAGAAGGGTCTGGACCCGAAGCGCCGCCTATCCCTTTTCTCCAGAGATGCTGCCTGGTTCGCTGAGTTACTCCAGCACTTTGTGTCTACTCCATTTAATCTTAGAGCCAAACCTCTCCCATTGGGGCCTCGACCCGAAACGTCGCCTATCTCCTTAGATGCTGCCGCACCCGCTGAGTTTCTCCAGCTTTTTGTGTGACCCCTTGAGTTCCAGTCAACTTCGCCTTTCAATTAGCACCAAAGTTAAGTGCATAAGTGGAACCAGATGGCTTTGACACTTGGAAGGTTAATCGATTTTTTTTAAAGAACTCTATTAATTGCCGATATCCCCGCCCTTGTCTACGTTTTGGATTCGAGGTGATGTTAAATATTCCACACATTTCTATATTGGAAACTGTCCTTGTATTCTAACAGCAAACGGGAGCCAAATGCAAAAATCACACCGCGATCGACGATGTATCGCCGAGTGGAGTCTGCATCGCCACCGTTAGCATTCCTGTGCTTAGCTCACCCCGTTCTGTATAAACTCGATCACTGGAGTTGCGCTGGCGTTCAGGGATAGACACAAAGTACTGGAGTAACTCAGTGGGGCAGACAGCATCTCTGGAGAACAAGGAATGGGCGACATTTCGGGTCGGGACCCTTCTACAGACTGACCCGCTGAGTTACTCCAGCACTTTGTGTCTATCTTTGGTGTAAACCAGCATCTGCAGTTCTTTGTTTCTACTGAATCTTGGTTACTTGGTCCTCCAAAATATTCCAACTGGAATGGACAGGGTATTCACACAACGCACCCGGGAGAGGGGCAGGGATTCCCCTCGTTTATCCGACTGTCCAAACGCCACCCCATCTCCTGCCGTTTGTCCCGCCCTCCGTCACCCTCTTCCCAATTGGTGTCACTCCTCACCTCCATCAAACCGAAGCCCAGAAATCCAACCACACCCTGCAAATGCTAACCCCGCACAAGTACCCTACCCCAGCCCCGACTCTCCTTCCCCAGCCCCGGCTCAAAGCCCCAGGCACCTCCATTCCCCAACTCCCCCTCTCTTGTCGCTACACATCCCCAAGTTCCCCAAACTTGCCCCGGGTCCGTCAATATCCTCTTCTCCCGTATTACCCCGGTACACTCCTCCCCACCCCACTCATAGTCCACCTTCCCTTCTCATCTCCTTCTCCTGTATCGCCAAGATACCCTCTCCTACCCTTCCCCACGCCGCCTTCACCCTATCTGCTCATCCAACCTCTCCCTCCCTCACCCTCTCTCCCCACCTCTCCCTGCCCAAACCACCACCCCGCCTCCCCTCTTCTCCCCAAACCCGCACCCCCTTCACTCCACCTCACCCTGCCACCACTTCCCGCTCCTCACGCCTTCTCTCCCCCTCTCCCCTCCCTTAGCCCGGAGCGCCCCGTCTCCCCCTCCCCTCCCGACCGTGCTCACCCCGCAGCGGGCAGCCGCCTCCTTGCCGTGGCCCATGTAGTGCTGGACCTTCCTCTGGTAGCGCAGGGCGGTGAGCTGGACCTCGCTCTGCAGCGCCGAGACCCGGGCGAGCAGCGCCTGCTCCCGCTTGCCGGCTCGGGCCGCCTGTTGCCGCAGCTCCTGCTCCAGGCCGGCGGCTTGCAGCTGCAGGGAGCCGCTCTGTGCCCGCAGCGCCTGCACACAGCAGTGGCGGCCGCCGGCCGGTGCCAGGTCCCGGTGCAGCAGCACCAGCCCGCAGCCCTGCTCGCACATCCCCACCGGCCGGCACTCACAGCTCTCCCGCATGTGCATGTCCATGTCCTTCAGGTTGAGCACCTCCTTGCAGCCCTTGTTCCTGCAGCGAGCCGGGCTGTGGTCACACATCTCCACATGCTCGGCCAGGCTCTGCAGCTGAACCACCTTGCCGCAGCCCCGCGCCCGGTAGTCGCACTTGATGTCCAGCTTGGAGATGAGGTTCCTGAGCGCCAGGACGTGGTTCAGCTCCTTGCTGGACATCCTCTGGCACTTCACCGGGCACATGCCCTGTTGCACCACCCAGGGCAACACGCAGCCGGCGCAGAAGACGTGGCCGCACGGCGTGGTCAGCGGGTCCTCCAGCACCTTGTTGCACAGGTTGCATTTCAACTCGGGGTCCACCTCCCCGTTGAAACGATCCAGCTCGTACCCCATCTCGTCCCCCTCCTCTCTCTCTCTCTCTCTGTCGTTCTCACTCTGCCTGCGTAGATGAAGTTCAGAAAGTTGTCCGGTGCCGCCTAACTACGGTCAGAGTCATTGGCAGACTGTGCGCTGCAGGAAGGGAGTAAGTGAGTGACTGAGAGTTAAGTTGCAACTGGAGTCTCGCACTTTTGGCTGAGCCTCTCTCTCTCTCTCTCTCTCTTGCCAGCATCAGTCGTGGCTGCAATCCCAAACAGCGCCGTATTCCATCTAAAACAACCTCTCGAAAAAAAAATGTTAGCTCCACTCCTGGAACTACCTTCCCGGAGAAAAAAAAACCCCATAAGACGAAGACACGTCGTTCCTAATGCAGGGTGTCAACCAACAAAATCCCTCCTCCCCCACCCCCGCGCTGATCGACCCGCTAAATTCTTCCAGGCAGCTTCGCGAGAAACAAAAGTTGACTTGTGTTTCATCTAGAAATGTTCCGCAAAGTCGACATTTAAAAACGACTCCATGGCACAGCAAGGGAAAAGCAGAAAAGGTCGGGCTGAAGGAAGGAGGTGACGGAGACCCTAGGCTCATATCAGCCCATAATCCACGTCCAACAAATCACAATTGTCTGTCATCTTGTTTCCCAACTCTTTATATTAAACGGCACCTCCCAATTTAAGAGCGACCCCGCAACCAGAACATGGACCAGCTCTTGGAAAGGGGTTCCATCTGCTTCCTCGCAACCACTCAATAAAGGCAGACTATCAACCAATTTGTGCTTTTACTTGGAAACTTCTCAAACCCAAATACAGTGGTGAATAAAGGACCATTCATTGCTGCACACATTTGAAGAAGTAACCAATGTCCAGGTTTTGTTCCAGACCAGAGAAGTCACCTATCCATGTTCTCTAGGGATTCTCACTGAGTTACTCCAACATTTTGTGACTTTCCTTGCAATAAAACCATCTGCACTCCATTGTTATCGCATGTCGATCCCTGGTCCCTGTGGTGTTTTAGTTTTAGAGGGACAGCATGGAAACAGGCCCCTTGGTCCAACCGGTTCACGTCGGCCAGCAATCCCCATACACCAGCACTATCTTACTCAATGGGGACAATTTACAATCTTTACCAAAGCCAATTTACCTGTACCTCTTGGGAGTGTGGGAGGAAACCAGAGCACCCGCAGAAATCCCCCGCTGTCACAGGGAAACGTGCCAACTCCGTTACGACAGCACCCAAGGTTAGGATTGAACCTGGGTCTCTGGCGCAGTAAGGCAACAAGTCTTCCACTGTGCCACTCTGCTAATGGATCGATCATTGCCAATCATATCTAGGTCTCTGAGTAAGGGAACGGAAAAACAGCTGGTGTTTCTGCTCCTGACTTTTGGAGCGTGGAAACAGGCCCTTCGGCCCATCGAGTCCGCACCTACCCCAAGGATCACCCCATACATGAGCACTATCCTACACACTAGGGACAATTTACAACTTTACCAAAGCCGATGAACTTACAAATCTGTACGTCTTTGGAGTGTGGGAGGAAACCCACTCAGTCACAGGGGGAACGTGCAAACTGCACACAGACAGCACCCGAGGTTAGGGTCATACCTGGGTTTCTGGTGCTGTGGGGCAGCAGCTCTACCAGTTGTGCCACTGTGCCACCCGATATACTAGTCGGTAAGCAAAGCACAGTGTTGGAGGAGTTCAGCGGGTCAGGCGGCATCTGTGGAGGAAATGGATGGAGGACGTTTCTGGTCGGGACCTTCTTGAGATCAGTAATGTTACTAAGCTAAGTAACCCTCCGCCACCTGGGCTACCAGAGCAGGATTTCTGGTGGTTGTAAATAAAGCCAATCCTTATGGAGCTGAACAAAGATCGGTTGGTGGAGGGTCTTGTTTTGTCATTGATTATATTTTTATTCCTTCCCTCACAAGTGTCTTAAAATTGGGCCAGGATGGTGCCCAAGCAAGGAGACTCTTTGTGTACCAGTCAAAAAAATGGTTCGGCAGTCAGGCATTACAATCGTTCCACTCTTTCAAATCTCTACTCCAACAGCACCATTTCTTACTTATTCCCTTTATCATGTATTTGTACACTGTGGGTGGCTTAATTGTAACCATGTTTGTCTTTCAGCTGACTGGTTAGCACACCACAAAACCTTTTCACTGCACCTTGGTACACGTGACAATAAACTAAATTCAAACTGAAGTCTGTCGGAAAGAACTGCAGATGCTGGGTTAAATCGAAGATGGACACAAAATGCTGGAGTAACTCAGCGGGACAGGCAGCATCTCTGAAGAGAAGGAATGGGTGACGGAGAGAAGGGGCTCGACCCGAAACATCACCCATTCCTTCTCTCCAGGGATGCTGCCTGTCAAACTGAAGTCTCCTGTAATATTGTATGATGGTGTGTATATGGAACAAGCTGCCAGAGGAGGCATTTGAGGTACTGTGGCAAAATTTAAAAGACATTTGAACAGGTACATGGATAGGAAAGCTTTAGACGGATATGGGTCAAATGCAGGCGGGGGTCTCGTGTTGATGGGCATCTTGGTCATCATGGGAAAGTTGGGCCGAAGGGCCTGTTTCCATACTGTATGACTCTTATAGTTGAAAATTCCTTCCGTCTCAAAACCAGGAAGAAATCTAGCACATCCCAGGGCTATAGAACCTCCCAAATTGGTGCAGAGGTAATAAAGTATTCTAACACGCAGTGGCACACAATAATAAATAGCAAGTTTCCACATAACAAACCCCCACAAAAATGAGATAAATATTCCCTCGCAAATATAGGAAGGCCATTCAGCCCACTGAATCTATGCCAACTCATCTCCCCCACTTATTTCCCTATCATCTATTATCTCTCACGTCCCCATCAACTCCTTTCAGTTCTCCAATTGCTCACCTAAACACGAGGGGTGATTTACAGAGGCTGACGGCATATATTTGTGGGAGACACACGGTGGAAAATCCAAGCAGTTACGGGGAGAATTTACAAACTCCACATAGACAGGCACCAGAGGTCAGGATCAAACCAGGGGTTGTCGGACCCATGAGGCAGCTTCACTATCTGTTGATCCACAATTGATTTTAATAATGTTAGTTCAAGATTACGTATTGTCCAGTGCTGTCTGTGCTAAGTTTGTATGTTCTCCCAGTGACAGGACTCTTCCTCAGACCGGTTCTGCTGACCAGTGTATAAGCTTTAGTGGAATGACTCAGCCTACAAATGAGGTTTTCATCGGTGTGGTTCCCCTCCTCAGTTAAATAAGCACTGCGCTGTGTCCAACTATCTGTGGGTCTCAGAGGAGGCTTGAACCCACAACTTTCTGAGTCAGAGGGAGGAATGTGCACTTTGTGCCAAGGCCAGTGACAAAATGGAAAGAGAGCACTGGACAGAAAAAACATTCACTCTTCCGACAGATGTATGCTTATATTGCACGTCTTAATCCTGGGTGAGTCACAGTCATTAGAAACTTGACATAGTTTTAAGTCTGTTTACGCAGTAGTCTTGGTTTTCCTGAGAAGATCATCTCACATATCTGCAATCCGTAGCAAAGCAAGTCTTGTCCTCAAGTACTGTTTTCATTTTTAAAATGTTCTAATGCAAACAACCATCCCCATTCTGACATAACAGTTTAACAGTGGCGACCAAGCAGGGTCACAGTTAGGCTGGCCTTTGAATGGCGAAGACCTTGGATGGGTGTACAGTGTTTCATGGACTTCCACACCACGAGACTTTAAAATCAGCTGTAAAAACACTGCCTGAAAATAAACTGGACTTTGTAAACACAGTGCACATATGGAGATAGACATATTAAAATAACGGAGATAAAATATCTGTGCTATGTTGTAACTGGTTCGCAGGGAGAAAAAGGGGAGCTCCAGACCAACATGGTCACCATGGTGATTCTAAATGAAGCACCTTTTCTGCAAAACAGAAGATGTTGGAATGTCGATAACTCGGGTAAATGAGGCAGCAGCCCCAGTGAGTTTCATTCTTCATTAAGTTCGATTACACAGAGACCAAGAGTGTAAAATATGGACGCAGGCACTCTCTGTGTGTATTTTAAACATTTCAGGAAAACTATTAATCAAAACGCACTCGGCACATCATTTGCACTAAGTACATAGAGAAAAAGGCAGCTAAATGTGGGACAAATTGGCAGCTAAATGCAGCAACTCTGTGTGTGTGTGTACATGTGCGTGTGTGTGCGTACATGTGCGTGTGTGTGCGTGCATTTGGTGTGTGTGTGTGACGTGATGTGATATCTATGCTCTTGGATAGGAGATGAGATAGTATGTTGCTTGAGTTCTGATCTGCCTACGTGCCCACCCTGGGATTTGTGTCTGTAGTAATTAGGGGATTACGCAAAAACTCTGCTGCATTGTTAACAGAAGAACCTGTAAAGCACAACTAATTACCGGCAGGGGATTGAAAATACCCCAGGTCTGTCCTTTCAGAAGAATAATGAAGCCCGGCGTCCACGCTTCAGCTTCACTGATACAACTCCAATTATTTACTTTTGAAACTTGGCACAGATCTGACTGCAATATTCCTTCCATATCCCTGGATTTGTGCCTGTGGAAGTCTGGCAGACTCGTCGTTCGAAAGGTTTTAATTATTAAATAAGTGAATTATCAGCAGAAAAGTTCCAGTGGAAATATTATGCAGACAAGAGTATTTGGGATATGGGACAGGACATTTTTCAAGATCTCATGAAACAAGTATATATTTTTGCACAATTTGACTTTTGAAAGCCATTATGATTCGGAATTTTTAAATGGGAAAACAGAGTCCATAAAATCTTGGTTGTGCAATGATTACTGGCCTGCCCATGTGTGTTTTACCATTCCAATGGTTCAGTGATTCAATGGTGCTTTTATTGTGACATGTGCGAAGTGCAAACGCACAATGGAATAATTTTCTTACAAACAGTCCAGTAGAGTATTGCCATGCACAAGAAATGGAGGGGGCGGGGGGGGGGGGGGGGGGGCAGATACTCTCGCAACATTTACAAAAAAAACAAGATAAGTACTTGAATTGCCAAGGCTATGGAACAAATGGAGGTAAATGGTACTAGTTTAGAGATACAGCGTGGAACAGGCCCCTCAGCCGACCAACGATCATAGAAACATAGAAACATAGAAACATAGAAATTAGGTGCAGGAGTTGGCCATTCGGCCCTTCGAGCCTGCACCGCCATTCAATATGATCATGGCTGATCATCCAACTCAGTATCCCGTACCTGCCTTCTCTCCAAACCCTCTGATCCCCTTAGCCACAAGGGCCACATCTAACTCCCTCTTAAATATAGCCAATGAACAGGCCTCAACTACCCTCTGTGGCAGAGAGTTCCAGAGACCCACCACTCTCTGTGTGAAAAAAGTCCTTCTCATCTCGGGCCTAAAGGATTTCCCCCTTATCCTTAAGCTGTGACCCCTTGTCCTGGACCTCCCCAACATCGGGAACAATCTTCCTGCATCTAGCCTGTCCAACCCCTTAAGAATTTTGTAAGTTTCTATAAGATCCCCTCTCATCTATATCATCTATATATTAGTTCCATACCACACACGAGAGACAATTTAGAGTGCCAATGTGCTGTCACTACTGTTACTAGAACAGATCGGTATCATAAGAGGCATGCCATTGTGGGCTAAAGGGGTTGTCTCTTTGCGGTACTTCTCTCAAGATATAATTCCACAGAAAAATCCACTCCCCCCCCCCAATCCCCTACCCCCTCCCCACAATTCTTGCATAGACTTACTTTAAGAATTGCTATTGGGGTATGGAGTGATGCTGCCAATGCTGACTATCAATCTCCAGTCCACACAAATTCGACATTGTCCCACCTTTTCATCCCCTCACCCACACACTAGGGTTAATTCACAGTGGGTAGTGGACCAACAAACCTGCACGTCATTGGGAGGTGGGAAGAAACCGGAGCACCAGGAGGAATCCCATGCAGCCACGGGGAGAACATGCAAACTCCACTGGGCCATTTCAATCATGCCCATGGCAAATCAATAGGTTTTATCAGGTAAGACCAAGTGTTGATCACAGAACATGAACATGAGGCCATTTTCATGCTCGCCCATGGTCTCAGGTAAAGCTATTGCTCTAAGTGCGTTTGGGCTCTTGCTCTGCGGGCAAACAAGGGAGAGGAATGCTTTTAGGAGCAGAATTCTCCCTACTCACGCTGTTAAATTACAAGTTAATAGAACAATTGGTTTATTGCTTGTGTTTTTTCCTGCCAAGGGTGAAGTGTTTGACCTCAACTTGGCCCTACACTCTGCAACTCTTTTCCAAGTGTCTGTGACTTGTTACATTTCTACCCTGTTTAAGGACAAGACTTTACTTTACTACAGATTACAAGTCATTCACAATTTTACTTTCCTTACACTGCCCATTCACGTGAGCAGAGTGTCACCTGTCAACACCACAAGGAAGGGCAAGGTCTCAGATAATCAATCCTATTCTTCCCAATATCCTGGTGTTGTCTTATAACCTAGCGTATTCCACTTGCCAACAAAGTTAAGGGAACTAGGGTATAATTTTGGAATTAGGAAAATGGATCTTGAGGAGAAAAATCAAATGACTGCAGATGCTGGAACTCGGAAATAAACGTGTTAACTCTGTGTCTCTTTCCACAGATGGTGTCTAACCTTAGTTTTAGTTTAGTTTAGAGATACAGCGCGGAACCAGGCCCTTCGGCCCACCGTGTCCGTGCCGACCAGCAATCCCTGCACATTTACACTACCCTACATGCCCTGGGGACAATTTTACATTTATATCAAGCCAATTAACCTACAAACTTGTATATCTTTGGAGTATGGGAAGAAACTGAAAATCTCAAAGAAAAGCCATGCAGGTAACGGGGAGAATGTACAAACTCCGTACAGACAGCACCTGTAGTCAGGATCGAACCCGGATCTCTGGCGCTGTTAGGCAATAGCTCTACCCTGCCGCCTTGCTCTGTGTTTCAAGCATTTTCTGTTTTTATTTATTATTCAGTCACCAAGAGGTCCTATTAGCCAAGTGAAGGACAACATCGACAATATGGATTGACTGAACACTACAAAGCTGTTCACCTAAGCATCCTGTTATAATTTTAATTCATTTTTAATTGTCTATTTCACTTTTGATAGTTTTACAATGTCTTAAAATGACAGATATGTATTGAAGCTCGCATCATTTATAGACAGCAAAGCTGGGGGCGAGGCTTTGGTGGATGTCGGAGACATCTCTGGCATTTCAAGACACGTGGCACGTTGGCACAGCAATAGAGCGCCAACGACCGGGGTTCAATCCTGACAATGAGTGCTGTCTGTACAGAGATTGTACGTTCTCCCTGTGACCATGTGGGTTTTCTCTGCGAGCTCTGGTTTCCTCCCATACTCCAACGATGTACAGGTTAGTAGGTTAATTGGCTTTGGTAAAAATTGCAAATTGTCCCTAGTGTGTAGGTTAGTGCGAGTGTACGGGGATCGCTGGTAGGACTGGACTCGGTGGGCCGAAGGGCCTGTTTCCCCGCTGTATTTCGAAACTAAATTAAACAGGGCTTCTGGCTCTGTCTCGGGCGGTGCAAGCTACTATCTGGACCACACAGTTGGAGGTTGGGATGTTTGTGGCCAGCAAGACTGACCCTCGGCTCCCATAACAGGTACATACAGACACAGAGAGAGGGCAGGCATTGATCAGGATGAAGGGACTGGTTGAATAAACCCTGGCCCTTCATCCATGCACTGATGGAGGGGAGCACAGGCAACTGGGAGGAGCTGGCGAGCTTCTAAATCTGGCCTTGAGAAGCAATGAGCCTTAAAACCTTCTGGGGAGCATTCCAAAACGAAATTCAAATTAAATAGTTGATGTATTTAAGAGTGGTCATGGTGTGTGGATTTGTGATTCAGCTCATTTCATCAACAGCTACATGTACTTCAAAGTATATGAAAAATAAACTGGACTCTACGCAGAGAGGTCAGACAAGGAGGGGGTGGACTCCCTGGATATCCCATGCTCACAATCCATTGTTAAACTCTCCTTCATCTCCACTTCATGCTTTATCACTCTTGATGCGACACAATAAATGTCACCAAGACGGCGATGAAATACACTGCGTCAGAATGCAGTTTTGAACCAATTCTTTTGCTATTATTCTAACTCAATGCAAGTTACTCAGTTTTCCTTTAATGAAGGCCATGCTTCAACTCAATGCCTTGCTTGAGGGTCGTTCTCAAGAACACCGTACCGCAGACTGATGGAATCAGGGCTGCACTTGGATCCTGCACACAGACTGCTCCTGATTTCAATCTTTTATCACCGCAGCCAACTAATAACATCAGAATTAAAGAAGCACGGCAGTTTTGATTCAGGGTGGTCCTTAGCATGGAACCAGGCCCTTCGGCCTACCAAGTCCGTGCCGACCAGCGATCACCTCATGCACTAACCCGCACAAACTAGGGACAATTTAAAAACTTGCCGAAGCTAAAAACAAACCTGTACGTCATTGGAGATTGGGAGGAAACCGGAGGAGAAGCCATGGAGAGAACGTACAAACTCCCAAAGGACAGCACCTACAGTCAGGATCGAACCCAGGTTTCTGGCGCTGTAAGGCAGCGACTCTACCGCTGCACCAGTATGTACCTTACCATGTACCGGTGGAAATGTTTTATTTTATCTTTAAATATGCATTAAAGTGGCCATGCTTTGGACCATTGCAAATAATGTTTATGAAGCACGTGATGAAAAAGATGAGCCACTTTCTCCATCCTGAAGGTGAAACTTTTCACTGTATCTCGGTACACGTGACGATAAACTAAACTGAGATCAATTGAACAAATATGGTTCTATTTAACCTGAATACATTTGCATCTATTTGAACTCAGAATGGACTGCCTCACTCTTTGAGCCATGGAGTTCTATGGCTATGAAACAGGCTATTGTTCCACCATGTCCATGCTGATCAATGAGCACCCATCTGTATTAGTGCCATCTTCCAGCAATTGGCCCTTAAGGGCCTGTTGCACTTGGCTGTCATTTATGCGACAGGCTGATAGTGACTGACGAGCGACGGTCGCGCGCGTCATCATGCGTCCTCACAACCGTCTGAAGCTCGTGGCGTCATTTCAAGATAGACACAAAATGCAGGAGTAAATCAGCGGGACCGGCAGCATCTCTGGAGAGAAGGAATGGATGATGTTTCGGGTCTTCAGTCTGAAGAAGGGTCTCGACACGAAACGTCACCCATTGCTTCTCTCCAGAGATGCTGCCGGTCCCACTGAGTTACTCTTGCATTTTGTGTCTATCTCCAATCGTCTTGGCCCCGCTCTGGGAGTAGGAGTGGTGGTGGATCCGGATCCACAACGGCCGTGAGCCCCAGGCTGAGCTGGGCGATTGCTTGCCTGCTTCTGCTGCGGTTGGAGGTGAGACGTTGTGCCGCGACAGGGTGTCCCACTTGGCCGTCAGTTACGCGACAGGCCGGTGGTGCGCGAAGATTTCGTACAGCACAAAATCCTGGCACGCTGTACGATACAGCGCGCAACTCCACACTCCTCCACGCCACTCCATGAGCCCATCCCGCGCTACCCACACGCTACCCACACACTACCAGGTCGCGTAAATGGCACGCAAATGACGGCCAAGTGGGACAGGCCCTTTAGCCTTCAATAGTTAGATATTCCACCTGCTTCTCACAATGTGTCAATCCTGACGCTGCATCTCGAATCAAAACGTTGCCCATCCATTTGCCACCATAATGGTGCTTGATAATTTGTTCTCTGCTTGTGTGGAGTTTGTGTCCTGCAGTGCATTACAGGTATTCACCACTCTCTGAGGTATTCACCTTTCTATATCCTTAGATAGACACAAGAAGCTGGAGTAACTCAGCGGGTCAGACAGCATCTTTTTCTCCAGAGATGCTGTCTGACCCGTTGAATTATTCCAGCTTTTTGTGTCTATCTTTGGTTTAAACCAGCATCTGCAGTTCCTTCCTACACATTTCTATTTCCTTTCTTATGGTTTGATCCTCATCCTAATCTTCCTTTAACAACTGATGTTTCACCATTTTTTAAATGCTGCAGATGAGCGTGACGCATGTTTCCATGAAAGGTCCACGTCACGCTGGGGAATTTTGTGGACCGTCCAGAATTTTGCAAGGACATCCGACATAGAAGTTGTGAATACTTTCATCAGGTCAACAAAAGCTGCAGTGTTCAGCACTTAGTGTCTCGACCCGAAACGTTGCCTATTCCTTCTCTCCATAGATGCTGCCTCACCCGCTGAGTTGCTCCAGCACTTTATGTCTACCTTCGATTGTTCCAGCATCTGCAGTTCTTTCGTAAAGGCGTTCGGCACTTAGCCTGAGGGGAAAAACACATCTCCTTTTAATCTCCTGCTCTGAATCCATACTGATTTCTCTCTGAGAGTTGTTAACAATCGTTTCGGAATCATTCTGGCAAATGTTTTGCCTGTGACGCCAGGTTATACTTAAGCAGCTTAGATTTGATTGCAGATTTGGCGAGATCACTGCGACTTGGGGAAAACTTTCCAATGTGTACATTTAACTCCTCGCCAACTGATAAGTTGTTGTTCACGGTGCATCCAAGGCAACATAACTTATTCACCGACAGAAATGTTGTAGTTATATCGCTCTGCTGACTGTTACATGGATCTCATTACATTTTCCTTTGTTACATTTCAAATATATAGTTTACTCATAAAAAATATATCAAGAAGAGTCAAGAGTTAAGAATGTTTAGTTTAGAGATACAGCGCAGAACCATGCCCTTCGGCCCATCGACCAGCGATCTCCACACGCTAACACTATCCCACACTCTGGGAACAATTTACAATTTTTACCAAAGCCCATTAACCCTGTAGGTCTTTGGTGTGTGGTAGGAAACCGCAGCACCATGGGAAAACCTATGCGGTCACAGGGAGAATGAACAAACTCTGTACAGACAACACCCGTAGTCAGGATGGAGCCCAGGTCTTTGGCCGCTGTAAGGCACCATATATATTCTCATATATACCAAAATGGAACAATGAAATTCTTACTTGGAGCAGCACAGGAGATTTGTAAACACAATACTCAATAGATAATGTAATGAACAAACAAAATAAAAAGTTCAATAAATGAAAACAATATATAGTGTTAAAAAACACCAAAGCCCAAAGTCTCAAGTAGAATCCAGGCGTAGTTCGTAGTTCAGAGTTGAGTTGGAGATCGTGGTGTTCAATAGTCTGATGGTTGATGGGAAGAAACAGTTCCTGAACCTGGACATTGCAGTTTTCAGACTAATATGTAAAATATATAGCATACAAATTGTATGTAAAGGAATTGCATTAAATGCAATATATTCAGTACATTCCTTCTTTATATCCATTGTGCTTTTAAATCAATACAATACAGTAATAATACTTTATTAGCCAAGTATTTTTTGCAACATACGATGAATTTCATTTGCCAAGTCAGACATACAAATAAAAAGCAACAGAACACACAAAATACATTTTAACATAAACATCCACCACAGTGACTCCTCCACATTCCTCACTGGCGAAAAAAAAGAGATGAGATGAATTAAATGTAATTCTATTGACAAAGTTCCCTGGAACTGCAACCGCAGTTGATTCAGAAGTAGCAGGAGCATCCATTTTAGGCAGAGTGAGGTTCGAACAATCAGGCCATTTACTTTTTCAAGAGGGAGAAGAATGTTGTCCAGGATACCGGGAGGAACACACTGGTGGCCTTTAAATAGTGCCACCGTATTTCATATTTACTTAAACCACCGGAACAATGATCTTCGTCAGCATACTGGGCAGAATGTCAGCAGTGCAGCACTTCCTCAGAACGGGACTGAAGTCTAAGAAATTAAATGAACACATGGAGCTTAAAGTTGAAATCCGACACTCTGAATTTTGGAAGTTATTTCAGCAGTGGGTCCCATTAGGAACAGCTGTTAGAGAAGCTCCAGTCGTGTTGGGATACAGTGCAGATTAATTTTCAGTTCACACACCACTGGTTAACATGTGCAACTGTGCAAAAAGTCCACAAATCGCCCTGCATATGTGCACAACGACATTCACACACAAGAACAGTCCCCCCGGAGCATTGCACCAAGCCCCGCATCGGTTCCGCAATGCAGCCTTAGACCTTGTTTGCGTCTAGTCACAAGACTTTCAAGGCAATAATACTAACCAGTCGGCGCACTGACACAGGAGCTGTCAATTACAGGAAAAAATAATAATCCAGTTCAAAATGAGGAGTGGGTTTCAGGAGAGGTGTTGGTACTGGCACGGTGGCACAGCGGAAGGCTTGCTGCCTCACAGGGCCAGAGACCCGGGTTCAACCCTGACCACGGGTGCTGTCTGTACTTAGATTGTACGTTCTTTGTGTGACCAGCGTGGGTCTCCCCCGGGAGTTCTGGATTCTTCCCTCACTCCAAAGACATGCAAGTTTGTAGGCTAATTGGCTCGGTAAAATTGTAAATTGTCCCTAGTGTGTGTCGGATAGTGTGCGGAGATCACTGATTGGTGCGGACTCGTGGGTTGAAGCTCCTGTTTCCTAACTGTATCTCTAAACTAAACTAAACTAATCAGTCCCTCTGATATTAACCAGTTGGTGCGCGGACACAGGACCTGTAAACCACAGTAAAAAGCAATGGTCCAGTTCAAAATGAGGAGAGGATTTGGGGAGGGGTTTCAGACTGTGGTACTGAGGCACTCTAGCAAACGAGAGTGGCCTCAAGTGGACTACATAAAGGGATACAATTGGCATTGAGAATATTGGGTAGGGGAGTTGACTGGAGGGTCCGTTTGTCTGGAATGTCCTAGATTTGACGCCAATTTCTCTGATAGCTCGATATGTGCCGATATTGACAAAGTCAGTTTCCCCGTTAACACAATCCAAAGCCAAGGAACTTGACTGAACAAACGACAACTGCTAAATTTGTTGTTGAAATGATTGGGGATGAGAGAGTGTGTGAGACTGCATGATGTCACAACAAGCAGCAGAGTACCTTCCCATCAAAGGCTATTGGGGGTGGTTGGTTGCACCACAGATTTACAGGTCCACATGGCTTGGAAAAGACGGCACAACTTCTCATGATATCATGTCTGAAGGAGCCTTTCGGCCCAAAACGTTGCCTATTTCCTTCGCTCCAAAGATGCTGCTGCACCCGCTGAGTTTCTCCAGCACTTTTGTCTACCTTCGATTTTCCAGCATCTGCAGTTCCTTCTTAAATAAATGCTCACAATCGGAAATGATTGGCCAGATGCAATGTTGTATCTGTTACAAACTAGAAACCTATTTTGATAAATAACTAGATTATCAGTGCTGATAGATACTAAATGCTGGAGTGACTCAACGGGTCAGGCAGCATCTCTGGAGAGAAGGAATGGGTGGCGTTTCGGGTTGAGGCCCTCCCTCAGACCCGAAACAACACCCATTCCTTCTTTCCAGAGATGTTCCCCGCTGAGTTACTCCATCACTTTGTATCTACCTTCGGTATAAACCAGCATCTGCAGTTCCTTCCTGCACACTGAGTGTTAATCTTGCTGGCCTGAAACTTTAGTTGTCTAAAGGACTTGTAACATCAAATAAATATTCCTTCCCTTTCCTCAAACATTTTGATCAAGTTTTACACTTCACCCCCACTAGGTAATAGTGATGTAAGACAATAGTGATAATCGATTAATTGAACTATTTTCCAATCAAAACTGGGGAAATGACCAAAACGAATCCATCCACCCCACAGTCTATGTTCAAATTCAAAAAACCCAGTATGTTAGGGCAGAAGCAAAAGGTACAATGAAAGGTAGGGCTCTCATGAAAATACAATCATGTTCCCACATCACCTATAAATATCTTTTGGAGCTCATGGAATATAAAAACAAACGTTAGCATTTATGGTAACCCAGAGGGCTGATTTGGTTTCAGTGTGATCGTTACCTTGGTACATTTTTTCCCCCAAACTAATAATAAATATTCCATTCCAATTGAAGAATTAAAACATGACATCACGTTGTTATGCGTCACTGGAATTTTAATGAATGTCATGTGCAAGAGACGTATTAAATGTAACGATTAAAGGGACAGTGCTTTTTAAGACATCTGAAATCCTCTCACCTTTGCATTCACAACAAACTTTTTAAATGCCTCTCCTGCTTCTGCTCAAAGTAGCCAAGAGGACAGCACAGTGGCACAATGGTAGGGTTGCTGCCTTATGGCGGCAGAGATCCCGACTATGGGTGCCGTCTGTATGGAGTTTTTACGTTCTCCCTGTGACCGCGTGGGGTTTCTCTGGCTTCCTCCCACATGCCAAAGACATACAGGTTTATAGGTTAATTGGCTTCTGTAATTGTAAGTGGTCCCCAATGTGAAGGATAGTGCTAGTGGACGGGGTGATCGCTGGTCAGCATGGACTCGGTGGGCCGAAGGGCCTGCTTCCACGCTATATCTCTAAAGTCTAAAGGACTTTATTATTGTAGGTTGGATCAGATATAAGGTTGGATGCCCACAGTGATATACAATTCTGAAATGAACAGACTGGAGCTAATTTGACCTCCTGCCTATGCCATGGGTAATAAATTTAAGAGTTAATAATTACAATGTTCATACCTAACCCGTAAAGTGCAACCTTGAAGATTGTTTATTTCTTTCCATAACATGTGATTTGTAAAAAGCAGCATCAAAATGCATCATATTACAAAGGAATGTGAAGATATATTAATAGGGAACTGCAGATGCCTGTTTATACTAAAGAAAGGTGCAAAGCATTGGAGTAACTCAGCAGGTCGGGAAGCATCTCTGGAGAACATGGATAGGCGATGTTTTGGGACGGGACCCTTCTTCAGAGATGTTCCAACCTGAAACGTTGCATTTCCATTTTCTCCGGAGATGCTGCCTGACCTGCTGAGTTACTCCACCAATTTGTGTCATAGAGTCATACAGGATTGAAACTGATCCTTTTGCCCAACTTGTCCACACCGACCAACACGTCACATCTCCACTAGTCCCATCTGCCTGCGTTTGGCACATATCCCACTAAACCTGTCCTATCCATGTACCTGTCTTAAATGTTGCAATAGTATTTGCCTCAACTACTTCCTCCAGCACCTTGTTCCAAATACCTATCACACTTTGTGTGAAAAAGTTACAACTCAGGTTCCAATTAAATATTTTTTCCTTTCACCTTAAACCTATATCCTCTGGCTCTCGATTCCCCTACTCTGGGCAAGAAACTCTGCGCCTTCCTGATGTATTCCTCTCAACCCACCCGAACATTCTTTTATTGTACACCAGCATCTGCAGTTCCTTGCATCTACATGTGGAAAGTCAATGCAACTACTCTTTGGACTGGTACTGGCAAGTTTCAGTCTGGCTAGCCATGTTACTGTAGGATTTCAGACTCGGACTGTCCAAGAGCATTGTTTCTCTGTTAATGTAAAACTATTCTCAGGCAACCTGCCTCTTTCAGCAGTGTGACTCCTCAAGATCCCTCTCATACTGAAAGCCCAGAGGTTTGGCCACCTATGTTTCCACCCTGGATGGAAAATATTCCAGTGGTGTAAAGTTATCTCAAAGCATAGACACATAGAAAGGTTCCAACCCGGAAAGTCACCTATTCCTTTTCTCCAGAGATGCTGCCCGACCCACTGAGTTACTCCAGCATTTTGTGTCTATCTTCGGTTTGAACCAGCATCTGCAGTTCCTTCCTATCTCAATGCATCTCGAACCACTGCTCTCAGGATCCCACAGCATGGAAGCAGGTCCTTCAGCCCACTGAGCACACCCTGAACATCAAGCATTTCCTCTAATTCCATAATGTTCTTGCCACATTCCCAGTTACTCCCCCAGATTTCACTATCTGCTTACATACTGGTGGCAATTTACAGTGGCCAATTAAAGCACCCAGAGAGTTGTGAATTTGTGGAAATCTCTGCCTCAGAAGGCAGTGGAGGCCGATTCATTGGATGCATTCAAAACAGAGTAAGATAGAGCTTTTAGGGTTAGTGGAATTAAGGGATATGGGGAGAAGGCTGGAACGGGGTACTGATTGTGAATGATCAGCCATGATCGCATTAAATGTCAGTTCTGGCTCCAAGGGCCGAATGGCCTACTCCTGCACCTATTGTCTATGTATCTATGTATCTAACTACCTGGGGCATTTTTGAGGAACACACCAAGGAAGCTCATGCAGTCACAGGGAGATTATGCAAGTTCTAGACAGTCAGTGATTCAATTCAATGATGATTTCATGATTCAATTGTCTAATGGTTCAATAGTCAATGATTCGATGATTCGATGATTCAATTATTCTATTCATAGAAACATAGAAATTAGGTGCAGGAGTAGGCCGTTCGGCCCTTCAAGCCTGCACCGCCATTCAATATGATCATGGCTGATCATCCAACTCAGTATCCCGTACCTGCCTTCTCTCCATACCCTCTGATCCCCTTAGCCACAAGGGCCACATCTAACTCCCTCTTAAATATAGCCAATGAACTGGCCTCAACTACCCTCTGTGGCAGAGAGTTCCAGAGACCCACCACTATCTGTGTGAAAAAAAGTCCTTCTCATCTCGGTCCTAAAGGATTTCCCCCTTATCCTTAAGCTGTGACCCCTTGTCCTGGACCTCCCCAACATCGGGAACAATCTTCCTGCATCTAGCCTGTCCAACCCCTTAAGAATTTTGTAAGTTTCTATAAGATCCCCTCTCAATTCAATGATGATTCAATGATTTAATGATTCTTTCAATGATACTTTGATAGACAACGATACAGCAACAATAGTGGGGATTGAACCCAGATTTCCTGAGCCGCACGAAAGCAGCTCTCCCATTACCTCTTCCCACACTACAATGAAAATCTTGCGAATGGACATAACCGACTCCCCCTTAAATCCATCAGTGCAGAATCTGCAAGCAATTGTGGATTCCCTTCTGTTGCACCAATGCAGGGGAGAGGGATATTAGAGTTCTCCTTGTTACTGATGTTGGTTTCCACATGCACGTTTAGCGTGAGCTATTTGTGACGGTCGGCAATTCTGCACGCATAAGGACGCTACGCTACCAGGGCTTACACACATTCCTGCCTTTGACTGTAATCACATCCAATCTAATGAAACGCACCAGTATGTTAGTTGTAAGCAGAGGACAGGAAAGTCAATCAGTGCCAAGTTGCCTCACGTCTATGATTAACAACGTGTTACCAGCATGTTAGGAATGTCGCCTGTAAATTAGCTGTTAATACTAACAGCTGCCAGTTAAAGGCTAATTTGGAGGCTGCAAATCTGGCACCTTAAACAGCCAGGCTGTGGGGAGAAATGTACAAGGCCGGTGATTGTAGGGGCGATCCGGTTTTCGAAGGGAAGATGCAATGTACCTGGAGAATAGTTAAATTCGGTAGAATTGCTCACAAATGGAAGAATAAGTCTTTAAGAGAAAATATACAGACCGTGAAGAAGGAGGACCAACTTTCTGATTTAAAAAAAAAGCAAGCCTACAGAAAGAGCTTCTGTTGAAGGTATATTTCGGGGAAACCAGTAATTTGAAAGACTCTGAAAAGATAAATGATATACAGTAGCAATGTTACAACATTTTGAGATTTTAAAAATCAAGTCTGCAATTTATCCCATCAGATAAAGCATAAAAAGAAGTTTAATTTGACACCTAATTTACTTTCATATCTTCAGTATTAAGAAAGTTATGGCCATTTTCATACTCAGAAATGAGCATCTTGCTTCCCATTGCCTTTCAATTGACTTAACTCAAAAGCTGTGATCTGGAAAAGTTAAAAGTCCATAACATTCTTAAAAATTAAGAGAACTCAATGAAATTTTCAGTTATTATAGATTGAAGCATTCTGAAACAAATATTAAACAATCTTACTTGGATTACCTGAAATTAAAGCATATAATTAGTTAGTTATCTAATTGTAGCTAATTACAAAATTCAATGAGTAGATCTAAACATCTATCAATTTCTTAAGAAAAGATAAACTTTTTTAAAATTGCCTAAGTGTCCAAATAACATTCACACAATAATCCACAATATAACATAATTTTTTAATTTCATTTTCATGAATTTCTGGGCCAAATGGAAGGAATTTAGTGTTTTATGCCTGTAAATTAATGGCCATTTAAATCAACTAGCGAGTGGGTTTTAGTGGAATGCGGTGGATTGGAACGTTGCGGTTAGCAGTGAAGTCGGGGGGAAAAATACTGGGGGTTCATACATTTTTTGGGGACCCCATTTCGCAACATAAAAATATTATTAATGCCTCCCGAAAAACCAACTTTTAATATAAAAATAAAGTATTTACCTTTTTTTCTCCCCTACGCAAAATGCTTCCGGTTGTCTGCGGTCACGGCTTTTGAAGGTGATTTTTAAATTACTCTAGTTAATAAATAATCTAGAGTAATTTAAAAATACCACCATTCATTAAATGTCGGAGCGATTTTTCTTCAGCAACCAAATCGCCCGACATTCATCGATTATCCAGGCCTGTGGAAAAACGGCACTTTAAGCCCGCCCCCCTCTGCAAGGCGCGAAAGTCGCGCACACGGGGAGCGGCAGAAGTGCAGCGCCGGTAAAGGTAAGTTTTGTAACATACCTATATACAGTGCAAATTGAAGGAACAGCAATGTTTAGTTGAGTTTTGATTATTGTCACGTGTACCGAGGTACATTGGGAAGCTTTTGTTGCGTATTGTTGTTAACCAGTCAGCAGAAAGACAATACATGATTACAACCAAGCCATCCACAGTGTACAGATACATGATAAAGGGAATAACGTGAATAAGAATAACAAGACAAAGTCCATAATAGTCCGAGGGTCTCCAACAAGGTAGATAGGAGTTCAGGACTGCTCTCGAGTTGTTGGAAGGATGTGTAGTCTATGTGTAGATACATGGAACTGCTGATGTTATAATTAATTTGTGAGTTAATAGTGAAACTTGTTTAAGAAGGAACTGCAGATGCTGGAAAATCGAAGGTAGACAAAAATACTGGAGAAACTCAGCGGGTGAGGCAGCATCTACGGAGCGAAGGAAATAAGCAATGTTTCGTTTTAACTGGACATCCATGGTGAAGATGAGGGAATGGGGGCTTAGAAAATGGAAGTCCTGGAGTAGATAAAGAGCGTGTGAGATGTCTTGAACATAGGTAGGGAGGGATTTAACCAGGGGGATAGGATGGAGTCGAGGTATGTGGAAATAAGTTCGGTAGGACACAAACAGGCAGAAACTATGGGTCTGCCAGGACAGTCAGGTTTGTGGATTTTTGGGAGTAGGTAAAATCGGGCCATGCGGGGCTGGGGAACGATGAGGTTGGAGGCTTGGGAGGGCAGGGAGCCGGAGTTGATGAAGTCAGTGATGGTTGTAGAGATAGTGGCCTGATGCTCGTCTGCGGGGTCATGGTCCAAGGATAGTAGGAGGACGTGTCTGAGAGTTGGCGCGTGGCCTCAGCCTTGTAGAGATCAGCGCGCCAGACTAGCACAGCACCACCCTTGTTGGCAGGTTTGATCACCCAGTTTGGTTTGTTGCAGAGTGAGTGGAGGGCTGTACATTTGGGGGGGGGAGGGGGAGAAGTTCGAGTGAGACAGTCTGAAGAAGGGTTTTAACCCGAAACGTTGCCTATTTCCTTCGTTCCGTAGATGCTGCCTCGCCCGCTGAGTTTCTCCAGCATTTTTGTCTACCTAATAGTGAAACTTGTTTGCCCCAAAATATAGATGTTTATAGTTTCATAAAAATAGTACAATACTTTCAGGCCATTTATCTTGATATAGTAAATATTTCAGTTACTTTAGTTACCAGTGTCAGGTCATTAAGCTTTTATCTGAGTCTCCAACATTATTTGTATTCAGTAGCAATATCAAGATATTTGATGTTTGATATTATTCCTCCCTCCCGCAAATCAGAAACCCTTTACATGCAGGGGTACAATCTTAGGACGTGTCAGACACTGGTCAATCTTTGGATGTGAGCACAGCATCGTGATTATGAAGACCAAGCCTAAATAAACTGCCACGACAACAACTCATGCACCCAACCATTTTAACCTCATAGTTTCACAAGCATTTAGAAACATAGAAACATAGAAATTAGGTGCAGGAGTAGGCCATTCGGCCCTTCGAGCCTGCACCGCCATTCAATATGATCATGGCTGATCATCCAACTCAGTATCCCGTACCTGCCTTCTCTCCATACCCTCTGATCCCCTTAGCCACAAGGGCCACATCTAACTCCCTCTTAAGACTCCCTCTTTATACATACACCATCCTTCCTTATTCTTCCTAGAATATTTTACACACTTAAAAATGTCAAAACCCCAGAAATGGGATTTGAACACATATTTCTTCACAGCTATTATCAGGCAACTGAACCATCCTACCAACAACTAGAGAGCAGCCCTGAGCTACTATCTACCTCATTAGAGACCCTTGGACTATCTTTGATTGGACTTTACTGGGCTTTATCTTGCACTATACATTATTCACTTTATCATGTATTTGTACACTGTAGACGGCTTGATTGTAACCATGTATTGTCTTTCTGCTTACTGGTTTACACATCCTCATTGTAGTTTTCACTGTACCTGGGTACACGTGTGCAATAAACTAAACTCAGATTCCCTGGATTTTAAGGGAAAGAAAAAGTGTGGAGAAGTGCCAGGAGGGTAGCCAAACTACAAGAAGCAATCACTAATACCACTGAATCTTGTTTCATTATCCACCCAGTGTTCATTGTAAATTCATGCTTTAACAAGGAGAGCCATTGTGCAAATAATCAGAAGTCCAGACCCTTGTATTTACCTTAGGTAGTTTTGCTCCCTTATCCATACAATTATTGACCCTGCCAGGGTTTGTTCAGATTACTACTGGTGAGCGGATAGAGAGACTCATGTATTTCTAACTGTTACACTACCGTAGCATTAGGAAGTGGTAGAGTTGCTTCCTTACAGCGCCAGAGTCCGGGTTCAATCCTAACTACGGGTGCTGTCTGTACGGAGCTTGTACATTCTCCCAATGACCTGCATAAGTTTTCTTTGGGATCTCCGGTTTCCTCCTACACTCCAAAGACATGCAGGTATGCAGGTTATTTAGCTTGGTATAATTGCAAATTGCCCTTAGTGTGTGTAGGATAGTGTTAGTGCGCAGGGATCGCTGGTCGGCACGGACACGGTGGGCCGAAGGGCCTCTTTCCGCGCTGTATTTCCAAAACTAAAACTAAATATAGTTACTGCATCCAGAAACACAAGACCCTTATCCTTCAGTTGTTGCAAAGCCAATCTATTCTGTTCAACCAACAGTTGTACTTTACAGAGCTGTCAACTTTTTCTCAGTGGTCCAAATAGTTTCTTGAATAAGAGCAAGCCTTTGCGAGCTCCTCTGCAAATCGTACCCAACGAAGATAACCATGTTTTTAAAACAGAGCACCAAATAAATTGGAGGATGATTGGGTTGGACGAACACCAGCTGATAATTCCCTTATCTGATTAGCACCAGCATCTTTTCACGCTTGGCTGGTAAGAGATTGTGCCACTGCATGTAAATATTGGAATAACCCATACCTGGCAAACACAGCACAAGAACATCTTGCAAGGCAGGAATGTGAGTTTAAATAAACTCAATTTCAATAACAGCAAGGAACAACTATTCATATTTTATGCTATCTAAAATTTCGGGAAGGTACATTTCCAAGCAGTTGAGTTTAGTTTATTGTCACGTCTATGGAGGTGCAGTGTAAAGCTATTGTTGCGTGCGAACCTGTCACTGGAAAGACAATCCATGATTACAATCGGGCCATCCGCAGTGTACAGATACACGATAAGGGGAATAATGTGAATGTTGCCTCAGGATTCGGTGCTGGGCTCGTTACTGTTTGTCATCAACATCAATGATTTGGATGAGAACATACAGGGCAAGATTAGAAAATTTACTGATGATACAAAAGTGAATGGTTTTGCAGATAGTGAAGATGATAGTGAAAGATCGCAGCAGGATCTGGATCGATTGGCCAGGTGGGCGGAGGAATTGGTGATCGAATTTAACACAGAGAAGGGTGAGGTGGTGCATTTTGGGATATCAAACAAGTGCAGGACCTACACAGGAAATGGTAGGCCTCTGGGTAGTGTTGTGGAGCAGAGGGATCTAGGAGTACGTGCATGGTTTTTTGAAGGTCAAGTCGCAGATGGATAAGGTGGTCAAAAACGTGGATAAGGTGGCACTTTGGGCTTCATCAGTCAGAGTATTGAGTATAGAAGTTGGGAGGTCATGTTGCAGTTGTATCAGACGTTGGTGAGACCGCATTCAGAATATTGTGTTCAGTTCTGGGCACCATGTTGTAGGAAAGATATTGTCAAGCTTGAAATGGTTCAGAAAATATATATGAGGTTGTTGCCAGGACTAGAGAGTGTGAGCTATAGGTTGAGTAGGCTGGGTCTCTATTCCATGAAGCACAGGAGGATGAGGGGAGATCTTATAGAGGTGTACAAAATCATGAGAGGAATAGATCGGGTAGATGCACAGAGTCTCTTGCCCAGAGTAGGGTAATCGAGGACCAGAAGACATAGGTTCAAGGTGAAGAGGAAAAGATTTAAAATGAATCCGAGGGGTAACTTTTTCACACAAAGGCTGGTGGGTGTATGGAACAAGCTGCCAGGGGAGGCTGGGACTATCCCATTGTTTAAGAAACAGATAGGTACATGGATAGGACGGGTTTGGAGGGATATGGACCAAGTGCAGGCAAGTGGGACTAGTGTCACTGGGACATCGTAGGCCGGTGTGGGCAAGTTGGTCCGAAAGGGCCTGTTACCACACTGTATCACTCTATGACTCTCATAGCTCACAAATAAGTTTGCATAAGTTCACAAATAACAGTTCATTTGGAATTCCTGACTTGTAACCCAGAAGTTGTTTTGTGCAGAGGTTAAAAGAAAGAGGTGGAACTAACTTTGTTATTGAACTTTCAGGGTTTACTCTGCACCCTGATGAGATAAAGATTGGCCCTCTTTCCCATGCAGGTAATACTGAGAGGTTGCATGTTTAGTGGACAGTTCAGGCCTCGGAATCCTTTCTACAAACTGTACAGTACAGAATATGAAATTGTCAGAATTTCTGAAATAAACTAAATTGTTGCACGAATTTCTTTTGGAAATGTAACGCATTGCCCTAACCTGATCGCAACTATGTGGTTGAATATGAAGAAGAGTCCCAACATGAACCATGGGCCGATCATCAAAAATGTTTATGTAATTTAACTTTCATGACCCATGTCTGGTATCTACTTGAAATTTGGCACAGGTTTAGATAAAATATAATTGAGGAGGAATTCAGAACTCGTCAGTGCAAAAAGTTGCGCACTAATTAATTAAGCTAATTAGAAAAAGTACCAACGCTCTCTTGTGCTCAACAATAGGTAGCTGTATATTACTCTATGGGGAGCTGTGTTAGCGCCGGGGCTTGAATGGGAACATTGAATACTATTACGTCAATTACACGGGACGGGTAACTCTTCACCATAGGAATTTCAGTCTTTTCATCCATGATCTACGGGGAGAGTACGCTGGTGAATGTGTGGTGACTTTTGGAACAAGTTCAGGAGGTGAAATTCAGGCAAGAGTCCGACTGGAGGTGTACGGTGAGCAAGACTGCCACAGAGGTCCCGGGTTTCACCGGTTCATGAACTCCTGAACGGGTGAGGGCAGATCCTGTGCGTTCCCCAGTTTACTGAACCCAACTGACTGCCAGTTGCTTCCCTCTGGTAGACACACTTGCTGGAGTAACTCAGCCGGTTAAGCAGCATCTCTGGGGAAAATGGATAGGTGACGTTTTGAGTCCGGACCCTTCTTTAATTTGAGAGTGAGGGGAGAGAGAAACTAAAGATATCTGTGTCCCTCAGTCTAAAGAACGGACTCGACCCCAAATGTCACCTAATCCTTTTCTCCAGAGATGCTGCCCGTCCCGCTGAGTTACTCCAGCATCGTGCGTCTACCAGAGGAAAGAAACTTTTGTTTGAGCTACTTTGCACAAACCAGTGTCCAGGAACACTGGACTTGATCTGGATGAGTAAGAACACTGTTCATTAAGTCTTAGCGGCCTCAATCACCGCCTGACCTTTCTCCCAACCCATCTTGGAGAATGAAGCACGACCTGTGGTACATTTTGGGGTCACGGTGAGGCGTATTCCCTCTCTTTACAGCAAGATCATTCCTCACTGCATTGCCGGGAACCTGTTGATTAAAATCGATCCAATCACCGCGCTCGCTGCAACTGAAATGACCAGGCGGACCTTTCTCATCCCTACGGTAATCGATAAGATGTGTTGTATTCCTCACTCCCGGGTTTATATCAATTCAAACTTGCACACACTAAACAGCAAAAGTAGGCTGTATATAATCAATTATTTTCCCAATCTTTTGGTTGAGATTTCATCGGTCGGTTTGTCATGAAGGGCTAGTTTACAAACGGAAACTTTGCATTTTTATTTTTTTATATCAGTACACACGATGTACGAAAGAAAACACTACAATCTCACAATAATAATCATGTCTTGGACCGGCCTCCTTTTTGGAGAACATTGTTACTTTAGTAGAGTTGGGTATTCAATGTATTCTTATCCAGTCTTCCTCAAAGTTGAACTCTTTCAAACGTATGCATGAACAATAATCTGCAGTTCACTGTCTTGCAAAAACTAGATGACAACTTGCTGAAAGTTGACAGTAATCATCAATCATACTGTCATGGTTTATTATGGAGTACAACAAACTTGTGAGGTTATTTGTATTATTGTTTTGACGGTTAAAATCTTCCTCTCCGCCATGATCCCAGTGTGCTCCCTGCCTAGCTAGCCTGAAACAAAGCGTGTGATTGGTCAATAGGCGTCCAACTCAATGTCAAACATGCTTTGATTGGACAGTTACTACTCGGAAAATTTTAGGTTTTTTCCCATATTTTTAAAATTATGTGCAGGGTTTTTTCTTGACGAGTTTCACATATGATTTCTATAATATTTTTACACTATATGTTATAAATACAGTTAGATATGGGATGTGGGTCACGAAATGAAACGAAAAAACACCTCGTCCCACAGTCTAATCCATGTTCTCCAGAAATCCTGCCTGTCCCGTTCACTTATTCCAGCACTTTATGTCCTTTTTGGCTGAATCTTAATTCCAAAGATGTACAGTTTTGTAGGTTAATTGGCTTCTGTAAATTGTCCCTAATGTGTCGGATAGAACTAGTGTACGGGTGATCATGGTCAGTGCGGACTCGGTGGGCCGAAGGGCCTGTTTCCATCTTGTATCACTAAACTAAATTACAGCCAATTAGGATGGCATGGTGGAGCAGCGGTAAAGTTGCTGCCTTACAGCGCCGGACACCCGGGTTCTCCCCGTGACCTCCATGTTTGTACGTTTTCCCCGTGACCTCCATGGGCCTTGTCCGGGAGCTCCGGTTTCCTCCCACACTCCAAAGACGTGCAGGTTAGGATGTTAATTAGCTTGGTAAAATTGTAAATTGTTCCTAGGGATTGCTGGCCGGCATGGACTCGTGGACTAAAGGGCCTGTTTTCACGCTGTATATCTAAACTATAACTAAACTAAATTAAACAGCTCTACTTTAGCTGGGCCCAACAGGCACTAGATTTTGGCAATCTCACACCCTCTCAGAGCAACCAAGGAAGGCCTATAAATGTTGGCGTGTGCCCCACCTACTTGCGGAGTGATATTTCTCCAAAAAAAAACCATGAAAGGGATTATTGGAGTCTAACTGATGGGGAATATTTTCCTTTTTTCTGCTGTAACTACCTCAGGAAATAAGAGGAATCAAATTGGTGGATGTGTGACCTTTGATTTTGGAGAGGTTTAAGACAATACATTGCAGTTTATGGGCATTGGTGACAAGACTACCATGAATTACTAAAATGTAATTGTCCTTGACAAGGTGATGCTGGATCATCATCTCAAACTATCGCAGAGCTTACAGTGGAACCTCACACTCCGTATTGGGGAATCACAGAACATTTAATCATCTCTACTTCCTCAGAAGGCTTAGGAAGTTCAGCATGTTCCCAACAACTCTCAACAACTTCTGCAGATGTGCCACAGAAAGCATTTTATTGGGATGCATCACAGTTTGGTTTGGAAATGGCTCCATCCAAGAAATTGCAGAGAATTGTGAATGCAGCTTAGACCATCACACAAACCAACCTCCCTTCCATTGACTCAATCTATACTTCATGCTGCCTCAGCAAGGCCAGCAGCACAATCAAGGACAAGTCTCTTCCCAGTCACCCTCTGTTCTCCCCTCTCCCATTAGGCAAGAGGTACAGAAGTGTGAAAATGCACACCTCCAGGTTCAGGGACAGTTTCTTCCCAGCTGTTATCAGGCAACTGAATCATCCTACCAACAACTAAAGAGCGGATTCTGGGACAATGACGGAATATGATGATGAGCCTGGACAGGATCAGAGCCGTTCTGTTCATAAGTTCATGACATAGGAGCAGAATTAGAACATTGGGTCCATCAGGTCTACTCTGCCATTCAATTGTGTCTTAAAGATCTTTCCCTCTCAACCCCATTCTCCTGCATTCTCCCCATAACCTTTGACACACTTACTAATCAATAATCTGTCAATCTCCGCCTTAAAAATACCCAATGACTTGGCCTCCACAGTTGTATGTGTCGATGAATTCCACAGATTCACCACCCCTTGACTAAAGAGATTCCTCCTCATCTCCTTTCTAATGGTGCGTCCTTTTATCCTGAGGTTGTACCCTCTGGTCCTAGACTCTCCCACTAGTGGAAATATTCTCTCCACATTAACTTTATCCAGGACTTTCACTATTTATTAAATTTCATTGAGGTTTACCCCTCATCCATCTAAACTCCAGCGAGTGGAGGCCCAGTGCCGTCAAACGCTCATCATATGTTCCTAATCCATCCAGCCAGTGCGCCATAGTCATAGTCACACTGCGTGGAAACAGGTCCTCCGGCCCAACTTGTCCACACCGACCAACATGTCCCATCTGCACTAGTCCCACTTGCCTGTGTTTGGCCCATATCCCTCTAATGGGCTGAACCTAATGGCCCATAAACGTGCAGCGAGTGTGTAGGTTTGGCAGTGCAGACTTGGTAGGCAGCAGTCTTTCATACTTCGACTGAAATCTCAGTCGCAGTTGCTCTGTCAGCAGTTTCTAACGGTAATTTTAGTGCAGTTTGCAGCTGCCAAAACACACAACACAGAGCGTGCCTGTGTTGGTGGCCACACCTTCCCTGCTTTAGTGAAAGCAGGATGAACAAAAATCAACGGTGAGCAGGCTGCGTAATTGCCTTCAATTTATTAACAGAAGTGGTTGGGGTTTTAATAAAACCAATATGCTCCTCACTACAAACTTTGTAAGTAAAGCTACCAGGTCCTACTACTGTCAAAGAATCAAAAATAAAAACCAGCGCAGGCTGATCAGCGCAGCTTGCCACCATTTGGTCGAGGCTTAACATTACGGCTGCTCGTGGAGCTGCCTTTAACTTGCTAAAAGTTAGAATTCTGATAAAAAATATATGGAAACTAAGAGCTGACATTAGTAATATAGACTATTAAAGTGTTGATTGATGTAAAACCCCACCTGGTTCATTGGTGTACAAGTGGAGTTTTAGATCAGTCAACACTGGAGCTCTATGCTCCTCACCCACTCTGCCTAAGCGAGGCTCTCATCCTGCAGTCTGAGGCAGCGACTTCTGGAGCCAAGGTGTCAATTGCCAAGGTCAGTTGCTTGGCTTCAGTTGGATGAGTATGGAGACAGAGCATAACAGGCCAACGCCAATTTTTCCGACATTCATTGCTACCGGTCTGAGATAAACGTCCGAGGCAGGAATCTTTTCATTTTATTTCCATGGGGTTGGATCCAAACCCAGGTCCTGGAGGGGAGAGAGCACATGACACCCACTCACTGAGGAAAGGAACTGCAGATGCTGGTTTAAACCGAAGATTGGCACAATAAGCTGGAGTAACTCAGCGGGTCAGACAGCATCTCTGGAGAAAAAGAATGTGTGACATTTCGGGTCGAGATCCTTCTACAGACTCAAGAAGAAGAATTCCAGACGTTTGAAGAAGGGTCTCGACTCGAAACGTCACCCGTTCCTTTTCTCCAGAGATGCTGTCTGACCCGCTGAGTTACTCCAGCTTTTTGTGTCTATCTTCACTTGGAAAAGGAGGTGGGTGACTGGCTCCAATCCCACTCCATGCCACGTTATTATTTAAACGCCTGCTTTCATCAAACTTCCAGGACGATCTGAAACTGCTGCATGCACCTTCAATATTCTACTTGTTCGGGCTGTGGCTGGGAATCTGTCTCCATGGAGGAACAGCATAAACAATCCTTTGTGGAGTTGGTCTAAGGTTTGCCAAAGTGATGACATAATTGGAAGGAACCATGGAAATTCTCTGTCTATACATGTATTAATGTATCACATATTGAAAGCATGACACTTCTTCCAAGCCAAGGGGCGGCATGGTGGCGCAGTGGTAGAGCTGCTGCCTTCAAGCGCCAGGGACCCGGATTTGATCCTGACTATGGGTGCTGTCTCCAGGGAGTTTGTATGTTATCCCTGTGACCCCCACGGGTTTTATCCAGGAGTTCCGGTTTCCCCCCACATGCCAAAGATGTACAGGTTTGTAGGTTAATTGGCTTCGGTAAAGATTGTAAATTGTCTTTAATGTGTGGGATAGTGCTAGCGTATGTGTGATCGCTGGTCGTCATGGGCTCAGCGGGCCGAAGGGCCTGTTTCCTCGCTGTATCTCTAAACTACACTAAACAGAATGAGACGGTCAGTTGGCACGGCAATCTGTATCTTTAAACTAAACTAAACTAAACACACGCTTGTTATTAGGAAAGTAAAGAGAACGGTGGAAAGAAAGAAATCACGTTTTAGAACCTATCGAGACTCACAAGGGTCACCAACATCCATCAAATTAAATCCATTTCAGTTTTTCAGGTATATTCTTTTTTAGGATTTGGAAGTTCTCATCTGAAATATGGCTTGTCATGCAAAGGACATAGCAGGCACCATGTTCACAACCCTTTTCCCAGGATGTAAATGCTAAAGCACTAAAGGGCGTGGCTTTCAAGTGGAAGGGGCAAGTTTAAAGGGTGGGGCATGTTTTTTAATAGAGGATGGTGACTGCCGGGAATGTGCTGCCGGGGGTGGTGGTGGAAGCATAGTGCTGGTTGAAGGGATGTGTACACTCATGAGTAGGAAGGAAGGGTCTCACCCCAAAACGTCACCTATTCCTTTTCTCCAGAGATGCTGCCTGACCACTGAATTACTCCGGTGTTTTGCACCTGTCTTCAGTGTAAACTCATGAGGTTAGTTTATCTTGCCGTTATGTTCAGCACAGACATTGTGGGCTGAAGGGCCCGTTCCTGTGCTGTACTTTATCTATGTTTCTATGAGGGTGCAGCAGTAAGTGGCCTGGCGGCTCCAGAGACCCAGGTTCATCCTGATTCCACAATTGTCTGCGTGTGCATTGCCCCCCTGTGACTGGGATGGCAGATAGGAATGATGGGATTTCTTTCTGCTGGGCGCCAGCATGGAATAATGGACCGAATGGCTTGCAGAAAATAGATTTACAACATTCAGTACTAATTTAGTGAATGTTTGCTCAGAAGTTATTTTTGTTGGATTGCGTATCTTTATTATAGTTGAGAGTCCCGTTTTTTTTCTTAACCTCTATATTTGTGCATTATTACCCCCACATCTGTTCACTTAGGACAGCTGGTTGGAATTTGTAAAGAGTCAAAGAAAGTATTTCTGAGCCCTTTCCTTCATAATGAAAAATTATTTCTAAACTTTTACATCCCTAATTCACAAAGTGCGGAACTGATTATGGGCAACGTTGCTCTATTTGAACTTTAAAAATATTGAGATGCCTTCATACCAGAAATGGATATATCCAGCTGCAGCTAATGAGGAAAGGGTCATCGCATTGCACAGATTAGAAACAGGCCCTTCGGCCCATGTCTGTGCTGTTCGTCCAGCATCCTGTCTCGTCAATCCTACAAAATTCCCATTTTACGCATCCCACGTTTCTATCAACTGTTCCACCACTCGGAATTTACAATTAATATTCTTCTTCTTCTTCTTCTTCTTCTTCTTCTTCTTGCGTATGGCGTGCGCAGCCTAAAGTTGTAGGACAACTTGTTCTATTTGATCTTATTTGATTGTGCACGCCGGGTTGATTGCATTCGTTGAAACAGGGCGGACCACGTGAAGGGTGCAATCTTCCACCCCTCATTAATTAACCTGCATGTCTGAACCACCAGTGCCACTGTGGTAAAGACTGAGCTATCGAGAAGAAGTCCTAGACAGCCAGTGCCTCGATTGAAGCTAAGACTGGGTGGCTGAGCTACTTGGAGTATTATGTACAGTGCTGGTCACTGTACTAAAGGAAGGATGTGATTAAGTAAGAGAGAGTGCAGGGAAGATTCGCAGGTTTTCCTGGATTGGAAGTCTGAATTATCAAGAGAGATTGAATAGGCTGGATCTGTTTCCCTAGAACACAGGAGGCTGAGAGATGACGCGGTAGATGTATATAAAATTTTGAGAGGCATTAATAAGGAAGATTGCCAGAAGCTGTTACTCTCAAAATCTGGAGAGCATAGTTTAAGATGTGAGGCATTATTCAACGGCAAATTCAAATTGGAAGAAGGTACAGCCTAAATCAAAACAGCAAGAATTTTGATTCTAGCTGGTGTAAATTGTGTATATTTGAGGTGCCAACATCTGTGTTTCACAGAAAGCTTCAAATGATTGCTGGATTGTACCAGGGGAATACGATAATACTACTGTGACACAATGTGGTCAAAGTGAGTGCAATCAGATTCAGATTCTGATTAATTGTTTGCCATACACACCAGGGATTAAATTATTTTATAATAAAGGAATTACATGTGTTCTTTGTAATACAGCTTGTATCACAAAGTTTAACGTTCCTCTTATATTTAAACTGCACTGAACCACTCCATGAGTTCATAAGCTCTAGGAGCAGAATTAAGCCATTAGGCTCATCAGGTCTACACTGCCATTCAATCATGGCTGATCTATCTTTTCCTCTCAGCCCTCTTCTCCTGCCTTCTCCCCATAACCCCAGATGAGGGTCCCACTGGTTACTTAATCTCATCATATTTCATGCATCATGAATTATGCACAGGTCCAATGTCTCACTTGGAATTAATTGGTTTAAAAGGTAATTCTGTACATCATTCTCTAGTTTGATTCACTGCTTTGGCATCTGCATGCTCAGAACTAACCACAATTCTGCAGATGGTGCCTGACTAAAGCTTATGACCTTCTCTCTGCAGATTCTTGCAGGGAAAGGTCAGGATTCCATTAGGTTTTTTGTGGCTCTCAGAGGACCTTCAGTGATTTGTGTACCTGGAACCCAAATCTCTTTAACTTTCTGCAGTCTCTGATTTCTGAATATTTAGAAAATATTTGGATATACCTAGGCGCTTGTTTTGCCCAACACCTCAGCTCGGTTCGCAATAATCAACCTGATCTCCCGGTGGCTCAGCACTTCAACTCCCCCTCCCATTCCGAATCCGACCTTTCTGTCCTCGGCCTCCTCCATGGCCAGAGTGAGGCCCACCGTAAATTCGAGGAGCAGCACCTCATATTTCTCTTGGGCAGTTTGCACCCCAGCAGTATGAACATTGACCTCTAATTTCAGGTAGTCCTTACTTTCTCCTCACCTTCTCAGCTCTCCCTCAGCCCACTGGCTCCGCCTCTTCCTTTCTTCTTCACGCCCCCCCCCCCCCCCCCCACCCTCACATCAGTCTGAAGAAGGGTCTCGACCCGAAACGTTGCCTATTTCCTTCACTCCATAGATGCTGCCTCACCGCTGAGCTTCTCCAGCATTTTTGTCTACCTTTGGATATACCTTATTGGGCCCAAAGAGGATGACCTCAAATAAGAAAAGAGTCGCCTGAGTAAAATAAATTAAATAAATGCAAAATTTACAAATGCACTAAAAACCTCAGCTAAACACATTCAAGAAGCAGCAACTGTGTCTATGCTATGTACAGGTGCACATGATTATAAGTAGGATCTGCAAAGCCATACATTTCTTCATCAACTTATCATTGGGCCTTTTACTTCCCTCTGTTACTAATCACTGGTATTGTATATGGACAGGATGGTATCCATCAAACCTGGTCCCAGTTTATTTAGACTTTAGGCTTGAGAGATACTGCGTGGATACAGGCCCTTCGGCCCACCGAATCCATGCCGACCAGCGATCACCCTGACACTAGCACTATCCTAGACACAAAGGACAATTTACAGTTTTACCAAAGCCAATGAACCTACAAAACCTGCCCGTCTTTGGAGTGTGGGGGAAAAACAAAGCACCAGGAGAAAACCCGTGTGATCACGGGGAGAACACGCAGACTGTGTACAGACAACACCCGTAGTCAGGGTTGAACATGTGTCTCTGGCGCTGTAAGGCAGCAGCTCTCCCACTGCGCCACTGTGCTGCCATTTCAGTGCTGTCACATTTCCCTTTAGAAGGGAAAAATCATTTCTCCTTTTAGCAGGTACACTAAATACATGCCTAGCATGTCCTTTGCAACATCATGCCTTCTAACTTAATGTCCCTGGATGGAAATGTCAAATACTAGAGGACATACATAGCTCTAAGGTGCAAGTGGCAAAGTTTAAAGGAGATGTGCAGGCCAGCTTTCCTTACACAGGGCGTGGTGAGTGCCTGGAATGTGCTGCTAGGGTTGGTGGTGTAACATTTAGGAGACGTTAGGATAAGCACATGGATATGCAGGGAATGGAGGGATGAGGGTCACTGTACGTGCAAGCATATGAGGGTTGATCTTGGTGTCATGTCGGCACAGAGATTGTGGGCTGAAGGGCCTGTTCCTGCGCTGTACAGTTCTATGTTCCATGTTAGTCATTCCAGCATTTTTAAATAAATCATCAATAAATGCTAACTATGTACCAGGCATAATTTGCAAATTACTATTGGCTGGTCAGCCGACATTAATTTGCTGGAACAAATTTATTTTCAGTTAAGATACAAACGACTTCTTACTTTTTTCGGTGGAATTTCTTTATTAAATTATTGCTAGAAGAGAGCAGCCTTCTTTCTGTGAACTTTTGTTGCATTCCTTCCAAGAACTTGCATTCTGCCGTCGAGCCCACTTATAAATTTCAATCACATTATAATATCAGATGCATTTTGAAAATGAGGTACCACACTTATCAAAGCATGTTGCAATTTCTGTAGAGTAACTGGAGAACTGGAGGATTACATTTTGAGCACAGCTATCGCACATTACATCGTTACTACCACAAACTGATCAAAACATCCGTCGGGTTTTCCAGCATCTGGAAAAGGTTTTGCACATGTGTATGTTTTGAGATAAAAGTACTAATTTCATTTAAAGAACATGGTGTTTCAGAGTAATCCATTCTAACAGCTCAGGTTTATGGCCGTGTAAAGAAGCAACGTAGCTCTAGAGTCATAGTCATACAGTGCAGAAACAGGCCCTTCGGCCCAACGCGTCTATGCCGGCCAAGATGCCCTATCTACAATGGTCCAGCATGCCTGTGTTTGGCCCATGTCCCTTTAAACCAGTCAAAATATATTTTAAATGGTGTTATAGTACCTTCCTCGTCTAGTTCCTCTGGCAGATCGTTCCATTTACCCATCACCATCTGTGTGGAAAAAACTGCCGCTCAGGTTCCCATTAAATCTTTCTCTGTCCTTTTCTGCTAGTGGGAGAGTCTATGACCAAATTTTTAAGCTTTTGAATTTTTGCGCCGGACACTGTTCCTGTGGTCTACTGTTCACAGGGTGAATGGAAGTTGTGCATGTGCTGTGGACGATGCCATGAATCAGACGGTGGCAGAATGGTTATGCAGCAGCTGTAGTCTCTTTCTTCTGGTCAATGTGACAGATCCATGAAAAATCGCCCTCCTCCCAAGAGAAGCCATCTTAGGCCGACTGAACAAAAATGTATGAAACTCACCTGAAATAACAAGCAGAACTATCGGAAAGCATAAAACAAAGGAAATGTGTTTATTTAAGGCATCCTGAAGCAGTAAGGCCTTTCGTTTTAAACGGGCACTACTTTCGTAGAAGTTTGAAGTGATTTTACTTCGGAGTTACGTGTGATTCCGTGAAGAAGTTCCGCCAGTCCACATGCGCATCATTATGTCTGACGCATGGCGCACTGATGGGCTGGCAGGCGCGTAGCCCCACCAACAGTAAGTTTAAAACCCAAGGTAAGTGTTTTAAACTTGGCTTCGGTCTTTCTGCGGACTGAGAATCTTATTTACAGGAAACAAGTCGACCATGGAAAAAATGCTCTGGGGAAGGTCGAGGCGATCCGCTGCGAAAACAGCTACGGAAGACCGCGGTAGTGCGGGTAGCGGGCGGCCGTCCATTTCCCCTTCAGAGTCACCGGCGGCTCGGCCAGTGGCTTCCGACTTGGTGCCGGTGGAAGGCACCATGGCTACTTCGGTGGGCTGGAAAACCACCAAGAAGTCGGTGCGGCCCGTAGACTCTGATGAGTCGGGCCAGGAGGGAAGCCCTCCCATGATGAATGCCGTTTTTGGGTCGCTGTCCAGAATGGAGCTCCTCATTGAGGGGATGCTCCATGCCAATATGCTCGAAGAAGACGAGCTTTATATCCGCGGGTCTCCTCGGGGGCCCGTGGCAGCAATGCCTGTAGAAGGGTTGCATAATGTACCCCTCATGGAGGAGGATAGCACAAGGAGTCAGTTTAGTTCTGACTCTGAGGTCGGGGGTATAGCCAGTGAGCATACCTCCAAACAAGGCGACCAGGACTCTGGGGTGCCAAGCCTGGCATCCAAATTTGCTATTCCGGTTGGAACTGGGGGACCGTTGAACGCGGATTTGGCCAGGACCATTAATTACATGGTCTCTCATCAACTGCAAGACCTCATGATGGAGGACACCTCCAAGAAATATCAAAATCCCACGAATTGTGCCTCACTTAGAGTTCCAACGGTGAACCACCCAATCTGGGGGTAACATGGGTACGGGGATCAGAGCCCAAGAATTGAGGCTCCAAAAGATCCTGAAGCTGCTTGTCTCAGTAATCACGGCATTCGCCAGGTCTGTTGATGATGGGGCTCTCTCTGATGAGCAACCGGATGCACTTGCTCTCATGTGTAATGCACATTTCGAGATTAACTGTTTAAGGAAAAGTGCAATCCGCCCCAGGTTAAATCCCAAATTTGCTGCACTATGCAAGACAAGCAATGTTCAGCCGCTGAATTTACTGTTCGGGGATGACCTGTCCAAACATGTCCATGAGTTGGATGATGAGGCCAAAACGATTGGCCTCATAAAAGCTCAAGTGGCCAACAAAAATCCCCCCTGGCGCCAGCACCCCTACCAATGGTTCGCTGCAATGGCTTCAGGCCAAGAACCAAGCCGAACCCGGCCAACTATGCGCAATTGGCGTACACCAAATTTCTCCTAGAAAACACGGGGGCAGAAGTATATAACACCAACTATGGAGGTAGGTGGATCTGGTTCTTTTCAGAAATGTATGGGCCAGTCACAAGTTCGTGGGTGGTTACATTTGTTTTTCAATGAGTGGAGTTGTATAATCTCAGACTTGTTTATACTGCACAGTATACTAGGTTTCCGAATTAGATTTATTTTCAAATTATGTCCACCTAATTTATATACACCTAAACGGACATACTGTTTTTCACAACAACAGTCTTTAGATGTACGAGCTGAAATTGAAACGCTAGCTAAAAAAGGGGTTATTGAGAAATCTTTTCATCAATCTCACCAATTTGTGTCTAATATATTCCCTAGACAAAAGAAAGATGGTGGGTGTCGCATCATTCTTGATCTAACTTGACTTAACTCCTGTGTGCAGTATAAACATTTCAAAAGGGAAACGTTTGTTACTGCCAAAGGTTGCTATATGGCATGCATAGGTCTCAAAGATGCATACTATTCAGTACCCATTCATCATAATCACCAGAGATATTTGAAATTTAGCTGGATGAAGCAATTATGGCAGTTTAAGGCATTGCCTAATGGATTAACTTCGGCTCCCAGGCTATTTACAAAATTGTTAAAACCAGTGTTGGGTCTACTCCGGGCTCAGAATCATATTGTCATGGTCTATTTGGATGATATCCTAATCATAGGCAAGACTAAGCAGTCAGCTGAATTATCTGGTTCAGCTACCAAACTCATGTTTAGGAGATTGGGAATTCTTATCCATCCAGTTAAATCCAAATTGATACCATCCAGTCATTGATTATTTGGAGTTCACCATTAATTCAACTCACATGTCTGGGATTCCTGGGATGTCAGGACTTTCATATGAGGAAAGATTGGATAGACTCGGTTTGTACTCGATGGAATTTAGAAGATTGAGGGGGGATCTTATAGAAACCTACAAAATTCTTAAGGGGTTGGACAAGCTAGATGCTGGAAGATTGTTCCCGATGTTGGGGGAGTCCAGAACAAGGGGTCACAGTCTAAGGATAAGGGGCAATTCCTTTAGGACCGAAATGAGGAAAACATTCTTTACACAGAGAGTGGTGAGTCTCTGGAATTCTCTGCCACAGAAGGTAGTTGAGGCCAGTTCATTGGCTATATTTAAGAGGGCGTTAGATGTGGCACTTGTGGCTAAAGGGATCAGGGGGTATGGAGAGAAGGCAGGTACGGGATACTGAGTTGGATGATCAGCCATGATCACATTGAATGGCGGTGCAGGCTCGAAGGGCCGAATGGCCTACTCCTGCACCTATTTTCTATGTTTCTATGTTTCTATGTCTGTGACTCTGCCTGCAGGCAAGAGGTCAGAATTAATGGAAGCTTGTAACAACCTCGTTGATGAACAACAATCTTCTATTCGGCATGTGGCTAGTATAATTGGCAAATTAGTAGCTGCGTTTCCAGCCGCACAGTTTGGACCTTTACATTATCAAAATTTACAACGTGCAAAGGAGCAGGCACTCATAAAGCATGCAGGTCAATTTTATAGACCTATGCAATTACCAGCTGAAGCTGTTGCTGAGTGGTGGATAGTGAATATTTGGCACTGCTCCAGTAAAATTCGGATTGATATACCTTCAGTAATTTTGCAAACTGATGTTAGTGCTCTAGGATGGGGAGCTACTGGTACCATCTCCAGCTGTGAAGGCAGATGGTATATGCATGAGGCATTAATCCTTCAATCCCATGGCATTAACTATTTAGAGTTGTTAGGAGCACTCTATGGTTTAAAAGAGTACTGTACTAGCATGCATGACTTGCATGTGCAGCTTCAGATTGGCAACACTACAGCAGTAGCATACGTTAATCACATGGGTGGAATCAAGTCAGTATCATGTGATAAGTTGAGTAACCTTATCTGGCACTGGTGTATTACAAGAAACATCTGGATTTCAGCTACCTATTTACCAGGTAGATTTAATGTAGTGGCAGACACCAGATCACAAACATTTAATGACAACACAGAATGGATGTTGAATCATGAAATATTCAATGATATTGTCGCTCGGTATGGCGTAGCAGACATTGACTTGTTTGCATCCAGTTTGAATCACCAGTTACCAAAGTATGTTTCATGCGAACCAGACCCTGGGGCAGTGGTGGTAGATGCATTCTCGCTACACTGGGGTGGAATGTGTTTATATGCATTCCCCCCATTTTGCCTCATGAGCCGGTGCTTGACTAAGATCGAGCAGGACTCGGCCTCAGGCATTTTGGTAGTTCCTGACTGGCCTACACAGCTATGGTTTCCACTAGTTCTGAGACTAATAACACAGCCTTTTATGGCGATCCCCAAAAGCAGTAATCTGCTGGTTCATCCTGTAACTGGGGAGAATCATCCACTACATGATCGTATTAATCTATTGATTTGCAGATTCTGAGGGGACCGTTCTTGGGGCTCGGACTATCAAGGCGTACGGTGGATGTGATTACTGCGGCCTGGAGGGATAGTATAGGATGGTCCAAAGAAATGACATTTGAAAGGTTCTATCACAAACCTCTTGCCACACCAGGGGTGTATGGCCATTCTATGTTGAGTTCTGTTTTGTAGCTTCCCCCTGGGAGAGAGGGGTCGCTATTGGTTTTTCTTTTGTTAAATAAAGTATCAACATGTTAACTCTGTATCATGTTTGAATGCATTATTTGTTATTACTCATCCTGTGTCAACCAAGGCAGTGTGTCGTATGGACTCGTATCCACGGCATGAAATCACAGAGCTTTGAAGTCTTCAAGGAAATCACTCACGTGACTCCGATGTAAAATAGTAAGATTAAACGAGAACTTACCAGTTTGAAGTTTGATCTTTATTTTATGAGGAGTTACGATGAGCGATTACGTGCCCACCGCTCCCAACCCTCATATCACAAAGGTCATCTGGTAGTTTCTAGGTTTCTAATCTTACTGTGTTACTTCAATTACTGTAATCTGTGATTTCACGCCACTGCTTTGAAGATTGACGCGCATGCGGACTTGCGGGACATATTCACGTAATCGCTCGTCGTAATTCCTCATAAAATAAAGATCAAACTTCAAACTGGTAAGTTCTCATTTAATCTTACTATTTTGCATGGTCCTGAATACTCTACAAACTTCTACAGATGTACCGGAGAAAGTACCCTTTAGTTTAGTTTAATTTAGTTTAGAGATACAGCGCCAGAAACAGGTCTTTCGGCCCATCGAGTCCGCGCCGACCAGTGATCCCCGCACACTAACACTACCCTATTCACACTAGGGACAATTTTACATTTATACCAAGCTAATTAACCTACAAACGTGTACGTGTTTGGAGTGTGGGAGGAAACCGAAGATCTCGGCGAAAACCCATGCAGGTCACGGGGAGAACGTACAGACTCCGTACAGACAAGCACCTGTAGGCAGGATTGAACCCAGGTCTCTGGCGCTGTAAGGCAGTACCTCTACCTTTGCCAATGTGCTGGTTAACTGGGTGTATCATGGCTTGGTATGGCAAATACCTTTCTAAAGGTATAGTACGTCCTTTTATTCTGAGGCTAAGGTCTCTGGTCATAGACTCTCCCACTAGTGGAAACATCCTCTCTACATTCATCCTATCAAGGCCTTTGACTATTTGGTCCATTTCAGTGAGGTTCACCACTCATCCTTGTAAACTCCAGCGAGTACAGGCCCAGTGCCTTCAAACGCTCATGATGCATTAACCCAATCATTCCTGGGATCATTCTGGTAAAAAGGGAGAGCTTACACCCAGACCTCTTGATGGCAATCTCCTTATTTCAATCACAACGTCTTAGAGTTGCAGTGCAGAACTTGAAGCAACAAAGAGTTAACAAAAAACGATTAAAGCAACATTCCAAGGGATCAACACCACAACTCCAGAAGGGTTATTAGAAGATATGCCTTAACCACAATGTGGGTCTGTCAATCATTCATCGCATTATCGCAGAGCAGCTATGACAACACTTTTCAACTACATTAAACATGTGAAACGTGCTTGAAGATTACAACAAGTTTAACATCTGGATCACTCTCCGATAAACGTCTGTATATTAAGGGGATTGAGGCATATGGAGTCAGTGAAGAAATGGGCCTCCGAGGATTCACTGGGACTCTGAGGTTAACCTCAGCAAATCCAACCAACATCACCAAGGACATGGACTTGAGGGCCGTTTAAGGAGACACAGACAGGAGGAAGAGTGTCAGAAGGAACTGCAGACGCTGGTTTACACCGAAGATAGACACCAAATGATGGAGTAACTCAGCGGGACAGGCAGCACCTCTGGATAGAAGGATGGGCGACATTTCGGGTCAAGACCCTTCTTCAGCCTGAGAGTCAGGGGAGAGGGAGACACAGAGATACGGAAGGGTAAGGTGTGAAATCGAGACATTAAACGGGACAAAGGTCAAGGAAAATGTAGAATAAATAATTGTTAATTAGGGGGAACTGACAACGAAGCATACAAGGGTAAAATTTAATAAGGAGGACAGTCAAACTGGTCGGAAGACCATTGCATTACCTCTCTCTCCATCCTCCCATCCCAGTTCTCTGACTAGTCCGACTCTCCCCCGATTAAGTTTTATCTTTGTATGCTTCGTTGTCACCTTTTCCTAACTAACAATGATCAATTCTACATTCTCCTTGAGCTTCACCCCCTTTGGTGTCTTGTTTTCGCAGATTACCCTTCCATATCTCTGTGTCTCCCTCTCCCCGACTCTCAGTCGGAAGAAGGGTCTCAACCCAAAATGTCACCCATTCCTACCGGTCCCGCTGAATTACTCCAGCATTTTGTGTCTATTTGACAGGAGAAGGATGCGGTCAGGATGGAGAATATCCCTGGAACAATACACTACAACGGCCTGTTGTTGTGGGGTCTGGTGAATAGATTTTGATTCCATTTGGGATACTGCACACCAACATGCATCGAGTGAATTGCACTTTAGCAGCATTATTAACAAACCAGATGAAAATGCTGGGCAACGATCCACATGTTTCGCAGTTGATACCGGGAAACGTGAGCTCAAGGTCTATTGATAATGTACATCTGCTGCTGTGTGTTTAGCTTGGTCGAATGACCAGCAATGATGGCTTACACACGGCTGCTTTCTGAGTTAGGGGAAGGCAAGAGAGCAAAACCCCTTTCAGGGAAAATCATTAATTAAACAGGTAAATAAATAAAGATTTGGGAATTGTACTAATAAGTCGCTGAAGGTACACGGAGGCGAAGTCTGAAGAAGAGTCTTGACCCGAAACTTCACCTATCCCTTTTCTCCAGAGATGCTGCCTGACCCCCTAAGTTACTCCAGCATTTTTTCTCTACCTTCGATTTGAACTAATATTTGCAGTTCTTTTTTTATTTGTCTGTTCTTGTTCATATCATGCACACCAGTCATGCTCCTGAGCAATCTAAGGAATGTTTCCGGGGAATTGTTCACCCCATTTTCAGAACAGAGCTTTTCTTCCCAGCACACTTGATGAAATGTAGCAATCTGCCAAGATCGGTTATGAAAGTGGTTCTTATGCAACCAGATTGTTGGGTCCATTGAAATCAGCCAATCATGACAGCATCAAACCATGAAGCAAAATGCAATTTAATACTACAAATTACATAACCTTTATTACGTTAAACTCGTGTTTCCAAACTGGAATACAATTGACATCACACTTATCTGGTGATAAGTATCACCAGAATACTTAGTCAAGATGAATTCTGTATTCGAGAGGTAACAATGGACAAAGTTTCAATAAACGTTATTATCTGTTGGATCGAGGATGGAGTAGGGTTGCGTTGGCAAGGGAATGTCTGTGAAAGGACGAGGGCTCATTAAACTGTTGGTCTGTGTAACTTCTTGGACTAGTTTGAGATACAGTGCGGAAACAGGTTCTTTGGTCCACCAAGTCATTGCCGACCAGCGATCCCCGTATACTAGCACTTCCTACACACGAGGGACAACATAATATTTACCAAATTCAATTAACCTACAAACCGAAGATAGACACAAAATGCAGGAGTAACTCAGTGGGGCAGGGAGCATCTCTGGAGAGAAGGAATGGGTGACATTTTTGGTTGAGCTCCAGATTGAAGAAGGGTTGAAATCCAGGATTTTATGTCAATCTTCAGTTTAAAACAGCATCTGCAATTCCTTCCTACACATTTGACCTACAAACTTATACATCTTTGGAATGTGGGAGATGATAGATGTGGGAGATTCATATGCGGGATTCGCTGGTCGGCGCAGACTCAGTGGGCCGAAGGGACTGTTTCCACGCTGAATCTCTAAACTAAACTGTACTAAACAAAACTACAATTTCCAAATAGGCTCCAAACTGTATAAACATGGGGACATTATTTTTGCACTATTTTTTGCTTTGTCTGTTTTTTCTCTTTCTACTGAACTTTTTCATTGTTTATTGTGGGTTTTACAGATTGCTATGTTTACACACATACCTGTGGTGCTGCTGCATGTAAAACGTTTCATCGTTCCGTTTCGGGACATATGATAATAAGACACTCTCACTCGTGGGGTTTAGTATTAGTGTAAGTAAAACCTGGTTGTTTCTGCAATGAGAACTGCTGCTTTTCAAATCAGTGAGGTTAACATTTTCATTGCAGATGAATTTTGCATCTCACACTGCTGCTATTGTGATTTGCGAGAGTTTTTCACCAAAACGATGTGGTCGGAAGAAAGAAAATCCGACTGAAAATGAGGAGTCAAATTTTCCTAATGGACGATCAGCCATGCGGAAATGTGCACAAGGTTGTCTTATTCAGGTTAAGCCCATTTTTTTAACAGCCCAGCGCCATTTCCCTCAAGTTGTGTGAATGAGTTTTAAACCCATTGCTTTTTAAAGAAAACCTCAACACTGAGCCTGATCGACGCTTCTAGGGTGCTATCGCAGAACCTAGAACATAGAACAGTACAGCACAGGAATGGGCCCTTCAGCCCACAATGTTGGTGGCGACCATGATGCCTAGTTAAACTGATCTACATGATCCACATCCCTCTATTCCCCACACTTCCATGTGCCTACAGGATCTAAAAGCCTCTTAAACACCACTATCGTATCTGCCTCCATTACCACCCCTAACAATGTGTTCCATGCCCCCCACCACTCTCTGTGTTAATAACTTGCCCCACATATCTCCATTCAACTTTTCCCTTCTCATCTTATAATTATGCAGTATTGTTATACTTGTCAGGAGCAGTATTGTTATAGCTGGCTGACAATGTATCAAGAAACAAAGAACTGAAGACGCTGGTCTATACCAAAGATAGGCGCAAAGTACTGGGGTAACTCAGTGGGTCAGGCAGCATCTGTGGAGAAAGATAATGGGTGACAAAATGGAGGGAGAAAGCTGGATAAATGATTAAGACTTTAAAGATATTGCGTGGAAACAGGTCCTTCGGTCCACCAAGTGAATAAGGGTCCCAATCCAATACGTCACCAACCTTTTTCTCCAGAGATGCTGCCTGACTCATTGAGTTACTCCAGCACTTAGTGTAAATCTTTGATGTTATATCTGCCTGACGCCTATCCCCAACTCATTGGCATGTATCCCATTGCTGTTTGTAGGAGTTTTCTATCCATAAACTGGCTTATGTATTTCCTATCATAAGCCAGTAGCTTCATTATACAGGTACGTTCTTGGACAGTAAGTCATTTTTTTCTTACTATCCAGTCGTTGGTTATTCAAGCAACGAAAGCAGGAACAAATGATAGACCAATGAGGCAGCAAAGTCTGGCCCCTGGAATGCACAGTCATTACAATAAGCCACAATGCTACAAGTGCTCAGGAACACAGAGAAGCAAGTGTATGAAGCAAACCATACTGGCGTGGGACCCACTTAGCATCTAACACGGGCAGTCTACTACCAAATCATGTTGTTCACACCAATTCCATTCATTAATGTAGAAACCAGGAACAGGGACTGGATGCAGCTATCTCACCAGGTGTGAAATTTTAGCTGCTTGCTGCAAAACAGGATGCAGCAATGGGTTAAGAACTTATATATGATTACTTGCACAGAAAGAAAAGTAATTTCTATTGTAGTGAGAGTAAGGAGCAGCAGTGGTGAGCGCGCTCAGGCGGCACACCTGTGTCCCGGCCAGCCGCGAGAGGCGGCAGTATCTCCCGGCGTGCCGTGGTCAGGCATCGGCAGCAGTCCTGCTTGCCCACCGCGGAACCAATAACCCACCTGGAGTTGTCCGAGGCTCCTCCCATGCACGACAACAGAGGACCAGGAATTGGCTCGGAGGACTGCAATGGCAGCGGACGCTGGACAAGGTTAATAAGTTCCTGGAGCAGAATTAGGCCATTCGGGCCATCAAGTCTACGCCATTCAATCATGGCTGATCTATTTTTACCTCTCAACCTCATTCTCCTGCCTTCTCCCCATAACCCCTGACACCCTTTCTAATATAGAATCTGTCAATGGCTTGGCCTCCACAGCCGTCTATGGCAATGAATTCCACAGATTCACCATTGCTTCAAGGGCCATTTTCAATATGGCGATGGAGGGAGGAGAGGATCGATGCCACCAGGACAATGAGCCTTTAAAGTCAAGATAAGACTCCATTCCTACAAACTTAAAAACTTTGTTGTTGTCAGAAAAGTGGCGACTCTTTGTGTACTATCTCGGTGAAGTCTACTACTACACTACAATCATTGCATTATAGTACTTATCTCTGAATGTGCGTATCTACAGTATGATTTTACTGAATTGTGTGGCAAAGAGAGATTTTCACTTTGCCGTGGTCCACAGGTCCACGTGACAATAGAGTATCAGCAACACCATCATCATCCGCAACGGGACAGCTGCGGTCTCACATCGCCAGTGACCTGAGTTCAATCCTGGGCTTCCTCCAGGTGCTCCGTTTTCCCCCCACATCCCAAAGATGTGACGTTTTGTAGGTTAATGCCGAATATAAATTGCCTCAAATGTAGGTGAGTGGTGGAATCGGAGTGGGGGGGAGAGTGCTGATAGAAATGTGAGGGGAATACAATGGATGAGCATAGAATGAGTGTAAACAGGTGCGTGGTTGTGAGCATAAGGTCGTTGGGCCGAGGAGTTTATTTCTATGCTGCATGACACGAAGACCCAGGTTAAATGGAGGAAGACTGGCCACATTTTGTGCCTTCCACCACAGTGATGAATGCTGTGGTGGATGTTTGTGTTAAATTTTTATTTTTATTGTGTATTGTGTGTTCTTTATCATTGTACCTCTGCTGGCAAATTCATTTCACTTGCACTTTATCTGCAATGTGACGAATAAAATGGTATTGTATTATATATGCAACGGGCAGCAACTCCCCAGACTGGGGTGAAGTTGGTGGTGTTCTACTGAGACTCAGACTTCAGAGATATAGAGTGGAAACGGGCCCTTCAGCCCACCAAGTCGACCAGTGGTCACCCCGTACACTAGCACTATCCTACACACGAGGGGCAAATTGCAAGTTACAGAAGCCAATTAACCTACAAACTGGTATGACTTTGAAACGTGAGTGGAAACCAGAGCGCCCGGAGAACACCCACAGGGTCACAGGGAGAACGTGCAAACGCCATACAGACAGCACCTGTGGCGAGGATCGAACCGGGGTCTCTGGTGCTGTAAGGCAGCAACTCTACCGCAGCTCCACCGTACTCCCACTGAAGTTGGAACAACCATCTGCAAACCAGCACGCGAGAACAACGAAAGGGATTTGTCTGGAATCTCAAGGCAATGTTCTACCAATTTAAGCATAATATTTCAATTAATTAAAGGAAATAAAGGATGATTAAAAGTCACAAAGGGCTGCATTTTAATCTGAGGGCGGGTGCAGCCAAGGGTACAGGCATATCTTTCTTTCCTGGGGATGTGTATTACATCATCCCTGGATTCAGAACACAGATGATGCTGATCACAATGTTTTAATCTGAAGGCTGCAGCGTATCATTGGGAAAATGGTTATGTTACATAGTTGTAGGCCCGTGAGGGAAGGTATTATATGGTGTTAGGTACCAACTCATCCAGAGGGCCTCTTCTCATTAGCGGTGTCCCATAATTACCACTGTAGTGGGAAATGTATCTTGAACGATGGCCAAGAGCTCTTTCCGACAACTGCATGCAACTGGTGCATTACAGTCACATTGAATACAACAATAAATGAAAACAGGTTTCTCCCATTTATAGTTTCATGAAAGCAGAAAGTCGGGTCTCATGGTTTTATCAATGCAGAAACAGCTTCACAGAATGCAAACGTCTGCAGGTCATCAACGGTCCTGTCTAACATTATGTAGTCAACAAGTTTTGGGATACTTTTCTGTCAAGGTTGATCACAATCACAAACTTTGTGATTGCCAACAATTGCATGAATAATGCAGTTGCAGACTCTGACCAATGTGTGGTGCAGCAGAAACCATTTAGAGTAATAGAATGATTGAGTCATACAGCGTGGAAACAGGCCCTTCGGCCCAACCTGCCCACACCGACCAGGATGTCCCATCTACACCAGTCCCACCAGCCTGCGTTTGGCCCATATCCTTCTAAACCTTTCCTATCCATGTTCCTATTCAAATGTCTTTTAAATGTAGTGATCGTACCTGCTTCAACTACCACCTCTGGCAGCTCTTTGAATATAATTCATAAGTTCATAAATTCTTATCGCCACAACCCCTCACACTCTTATAATGAAGAATTTGTGTGCAGGGATAGAGTGAGAATAGTGTTGGATTAGTGCAGAAGGGACCTTTGATGTTGGATACAGTCAGAGTTGTAGGCCAGAGGACCTACAACCACATTGTTTTTATGAATCAGTGACTCTCTAACCACTATCCAATTCAATGAACTGCGTTGGAACTCATTCATCAATAATCCAAACTTATGTCACTGTGAATGCCCACTTCAGACCAACATAAGCCCAGTGAATCTCCTTTGCTCAGCTCCCAACCCATCCCCGAACCCCTCAATCCTGATGCCATTGGTTGTAGGACAAGTAATGAATCCTTTCTCCTGAGAGTTTACTGGAGATACAGTGTGGAAACAGGCCCTTCGGCCCTCCAAGTCCGCACCGACCAACAATCACCTCGTGCACTAACACTATCCTACACACTAGGATGTCACAGGGAGAATGTACAAACTCTGTACCGACAGCACCCGGAGTCAGGATCGAACACGGGGGTGTTGCAGATTGAGGCAGCAACTCTACTGCTGTGCCACTGTGCTGTCCTCTCTGTGTGGACACCAGGTATCTGGACCTGCTCAGGAGCATCGTTGTGCTATCCCATCCATCAGAGATTTGCCATGTTATCACGATCCTTCAAAAGTTGACTACATCATTCAGAGGTTTAAAGCTGACTGCTTTCTTTGTAAACCCATGGTGAAGTGTGACTCCATCTTATTTTTTATACTTATTCCTCATGTCATCTTCCAATGTCCCACGAGGTCTCTCATCAGCTATATGATAGCTGTCTATTTACCCACGTGCTTGTTCACTACCCTTCCTTTGTTGATCAATCAATCCATCGGAAAAGAAACAGGCCCTTTGGCCCACTGAGTCCATGCTCAGGTGTCAGAGGTTATGGGGAGAAGGCAGGAAAATGGTGCTAGGAGGGAGAGATAGATCAGCCATGATAAAACGGCGGAGTAGACTTGATGGGCTAAATGGTCTAATTCTACACCTATTCCTTTTGACCTTTTGCTGACCACAAAGCACTTGTCCACACTAATCCTCATGTATTATTCCTTCCATATCCCTCTCAACTTTCTCCAGATCCCACCTCTTACCTATACGCTAAAAGCAATTTACAGAGGCAGATGGAGCAATCTGTCCCCAGTACCGGTAAGCAGCTGGGCTAGAGACATTCCCAGCTTGAAGCCAACTGTTGTACCTGGGTGTAGAATTGGTGTAAATTAAACACTTTGCTCAATAATAGGAAGAAATAAAAAGCATCAACTAGATCAACAATATAAACAATCATTGCGAAATTCATTGCCACAGAAGGCTGGAGGCCGTCAATTGATATTTTTAAGGCAAAGATTGATAGATTCTTGATAAGTACAGGTATCAGAGGTTATTGGGACAAGGCAGGAGAATGGGGTTGAGGGGAAAAGATGGATCAGCCATGATTGAATGGAGCATAGGCTTGATGGGGCAAATGGCCTCATTCTGCTCCAATAAGTAACTAGAGGGAATAGGATTGTGCTTTAACTTTTCAAGACACTGGACAACATATGTAAACCTACTAATTTACCCTTGTGGATACCTTCTTTAGGGCACAATAGAATACCACATCCAGTTTTGATCGTCTTGCATGAGGAGTGTTAAGTTGATGTGGATGCAATGGGAAACCGCATGAATCATACCCAGTCTAAAGCAGCGTAGTTACTTGGGCAGGCTCAAGGAACTGGCTCTCGATACTCCAGAGATGTAGGTTTACAAAGTGATTTGAGCAGGATGATGAAGGGATTAGTTTGTGTTTGCATAACAAAGTGTTTCAAATGAAAGCTTCACGAGAGATCAGGGAGGTCGCACTCTCAAGTTATGTAAGGTCAGCACTAAGTTAGCTGTGAGGAATTATTTTGCTACGCAGAGAATAAGAGGGCCTGTGGAACAAATTGTTGGCTTTTGCTGTGCATGCCATTCTGAAGTCAACATTGTCCAGTCACCACTGCTGCCAGAGGAGGGAGGATCTGCATCATGTCAATCAGGACCAGTGGCATCCTAAAGCCAGACACAAAAAGCTGTAGTAACTCAGCAGGTCAGGCAGCATCTCTGGAGAAAAGGAATAGGTGACATTTTGGGTCGAGACCCTTCTCCAGACTGAGAGTCAGGGGAATTGACCAGATATTTTTCCACATCTCTCAAACGTTTCTCAGGATCTGAAATGACTCCAGTTCCATGCACTCTGGGATAACCGATAAGACGATCTGGAAACCCAGAGAATTGTCCGCGTTTGGGGAAGGAGGTGTTGGACGGGCTGGTGGATGGGTGATTCATGTAGTGCAGGCCTCCTTCTGCATTCTCACAGGGATTTTTGTGCATTCCTGGTGTGGAGACTCAAACTTCCCAGCGTCAGCCCGAATACTCTCCCCGCTTTGAATGTTCATGGGCCACAGATCCTCGTGCTTGGTGGAGATGTTGCCCTTCTTTAGTTTAGTATTGAGATACAGCGTGGAAACAGGCCCTTTGGCCCACCGAGTTTGTGCCGACCAGCGATCACCCACACACGTGTTCTATCATGCACACGTGGAGCAATTTACAGAAGCCAATTAACCCACAAACTTGCACGTCTTTGGAATGTGGGAGGAAACCGGAGCATCCGGAGAAAAACTCACATGGTCACAAGGAGAACGTGCAAACTCAGCACAGACAGCACCCGTTGTCAGGATCGAACCCTGGTCTTTGGCGCTGGAAGGCAGCAACTCTACCACTGCACCGCTCTGCAGTTGTTGAAAACACCTCCGAATCTTTTCCACTGTCCACCTTGTAATCACTTCCTGTGACAAAGCTTAGAAGCAAGTCTTTGGTTCAGGCATGCGTGTGGCGTAGCTTGTCCATCGATGCCAACCATGTGTAATTAGGCTCTCAATGTTGAGGAGTTGGCCCTGGGGGAAGACCCAGTGATTCCCTTCTCCTGCCAGCCTATTTGATGGATTTTGCAGAAACAGCACCAGTGTTATTTCACCAACAACTTGTGTCGTTGTAGTCCCAAGATGAAAAGCATTGCAGGGGGCAGGGATCATGGCTGCTCAGTCGGCCATGATTTTGTGTTGGGTCAAAGATTTTAATCTTTAAACATTGGTTTCCCAAGATGGTCCAAAAGCAATTGATCATTGTGTGTATAGTCCATCCTCTTGTGTTGCAGTGAACAAGTCGACAATGACTGTAAAATAGTCAGGGTGGTGCCTACAAGTGCTGTGCTGCAGGATCCATCAGTGGTTTAGAACAGGCTCAATGGGTCCTGTACTTTTCAAGGTTAAACTTCCTCCTCCAATTTACCGTTGAAAGATCAGCATGAGTGGAGGTTTGTTGGCTGGTGAATCTGACCTCTTGGCTACATTATGTGTTGGACAACATGACAATTAGGGCTGGGACCATGAGAGTCAGATTTATTATACAATTATACAAGGCAACAGCCTAGCTTTCAATCGCAGTAAATCCTGGTACTGGATAACAATATGATTAGGCTATGTAGCGGCTATCAACTGCTTGTATCTGTATATCTTTGAACACAATGGAAGAATTTTGACTGAATCAGATACCTGCAAACCCTGGCGATTTACCTATTAAAAATCGTAGTCCATTGTGATCTTTCTTTTTGTTACAGTAATCACTGGCATCTTACATAGTCGAGGTTCTCATGAAGCACCAGTGCTTGTCAAATTAACTTTTCCTCTTTGCTACGGTGAACCTTTGAGGTCAGAGAGACATTGGAAAAATGCAGACCGAACACTGGTGGGATTAGTTTTCCACCGTTAATTTGCTGGGAACAAGTACAAAATATCTTAATCTTAAATCTTTATTAAAAGATCGTTGTGAGGGATAAAACAGCGACATTCTCGAAAGCCAGAATCATGCATGAGGCAGCATAGCTGATAGTGAGAGCTCAGGCCACTCCACTTTACTGTCCATTGCCCTAGGGGAGATTGTGGTCCTGTTTATATAACAAGCTCTGACCAGCTCGAAAGCTGTGTTGTGTTACATTTATAGCACGTTAATAATTTAAGCTGACATTTTTCTGAGGATAATATAAACATACTTGCAATTTTATTCAGCATTCACTGCGAATTATGACAAAACCCAGCCTGATTTTTTGTGCTCCATGGAAATCGGGATTTTGCTTAACAGGGGAGGTGCAGCAGCAAATCCTGGTGTTCAATATGACAATAAGCTAACAGTACACGCTGCTGTAATTCTGCTCTTAACATCATCGCTTACTCCAATACGCTAATCCTGACCAGAAGGGTCACTTTTTTCACTGGTCCCAGTATCAATGCTGCTGCCTCTGGCAGCCAATGGGTCCCGTACCCAGCTACCTGGTCTATCTGCATAAGCGGAGCCAGATGAAGTGATGCAATAGTCCATTGAAGGAGAACTGCACATCATAATCAAGCCCAAATATATTTTGTTTCAATGTCCAAGCCCAGCACATAGTTCTTTATTGCTGATGAGGAGATGGAACATCAAAAGGACACCAAGCGCTGGAGTAACCCAACCTTAACGGGTTGGGTGCTTTCTCTGGAGAACATGAAAAGATGATGTATTGGGTCTGGACCTTCTTCAGACTGGAGTCGCAAACCTTAAAGGTCACCTGTCCATATTCTCCAGAGATGCTGCCTGATCAAAAGGTTTCAAAGGTCTTTTATTGTCACGTGTACTAATTAAGGTAGTGATATTCGTATTACCATACAGCCATATAAAAAAAAACAAGACACACAACTCCATAAAAGTTAATATAAACATCCACCACAGCGGATTCCCCACATTCCCCACTGTGATGGAAGGCAATATAGTCTAATCTTCCCTCATTTCTTTTCCGCGGTCGGGGCAGTCAAACCATTCGTTGGGGCAATCGAAGCTCCCGCAGCCAGCGATCGAAGCTCCCACGTCGGGGCGGTCGAAGCTCCTGTGGCATGGAGCTCTCGAAGTCGGTCTCTAACCAGAGACTGTGAGCTCCACGATGTTAAAGTCTGCAGGCTCCCGTGGTTGGAGCTCCCGAAGTCGGTCTCCAGCAGAGGCCGCCAACTCCACGATATTAGGCCGCAGTGCAGATGAAGATACCATATGGGAAAAAAATTGCATTTCTGTCGAGGTAAGGATTTTTTTTTTTAAATCCCCCAACCCCCCCCCACATAAAACCAGCTAACGAACACTAAAACATACATTTAACACATACTCTAAAACAACAAAGAAGGAAAGGACAGACAGACTGTTGGCGAGGCAGCCATTACTCGCACCACCCGGTTACTCCTGCACTTTGTGTTATCCAGATTCTGCAGTTCCCTGTTTCTACAGATGGAACATCAGTTGGCTACTGGGACCAAGGGTAATGTCTTTCTTTTAATTCCAGCAACAACGTTTGGCTCATTCCTTCGGGCTTCCAACATCTCAGCACCACCATAGAAAGTAATTTCACCCAAAAAGACTTAATCGGTCCACTGCTGCTATTTATTCCCACCTGTTTATACTTTTGGGCAGCACAGTGACGTAGTGATAGAGTTGCTGCCTCAGAGCGCCAGAGGCCTGGGTTCGATCCTGACTCTGTGTGCTGTCCATACTGAGTTTGTACGTTCTCCTTGTGACTGCGTGGGTTTTATCCAGGTGCTATGGTTTCCTTCCACATTCTAAAGACGTGTCGGTTTGTAGGTTAATTGGCCTCTGTAAATTGTTTCCAGTGTGTGGGATAGAACTGGTGTACGGGTGACTGCTGGTCAGCGTGGACTCAGTGGGCCGACAGCCTGTTTTCACACTGTATTTCTAAATTAAACTAAACCATCAATTTTAACACATTGCTAGACGGCAAATTCACAGCTTCACATACATACCAGAGAGTGTTAAACTACAGCCCCAATAGTTGGTGTTGTCCATTGATCTCAGCTCCAGTAATGTCCCTCTGAGGTAGAATATTGAGACAACACTGTCAGTGAATTTGATTTGTTTATAATTCAGCTTAGTTGGGAGGAGAATGAGTGTTTTTGTTTAGCTTTAATTACACAAAAATATTTTATTAATTTAAGCCTTAATGCATCTAGTGGAGAGTGCTTTTATGTGTTTCCCACTGGAACATTTCCAATCACCTCAGGGCTGGATCTTTCCAATCCTCCCTGTGCCAGCGGGCACCAAGCCACCGCCTTTGCCCTTACCAGCACTGCGTTTTGCAGCAAGCTGATCTCAGCTCTCACCAGAATCCTCCACACTTACTGTAAGTGCTCTGATGGATCAGGTTTAAGAGGCTCTGGCTCCCTCCCATGAACACTTCCAGCCGTGCGAGAGTTCGAGCAACTTTTGTTAATAGTATTTTTATTAGATGTAGTAATTTCCAAGTAGTAAAACACATTTACATATACCAACGTAATTCAGTAAATGTACAACTATCATATTCGCTATTATTATCTTCTGTTTTTTAGAAATAAAGAAAGAATAAGAAAAAAGGAATAGACTTTAAATCGAAAAAAAAAAAGAAAGAAAATGATTGTGTTTGAATAATAAAAAAAGATAAAAAGTCAAAGAAAAAAAAAAAAAAAGAAAAAGAAAACAAACACTACTTAGTATATATCTATCCAGTATATATATATAATTCCCCTTTATGAACAATATATGGTATAATATGAATATTTAAGATAGAAACAACAAAATGTATTGTAATTATAACGTCGTATTGCGGAGACGTGTACACAAAACCCAATTAGAAAATCCATATTTTTTTCGTCAAATCCTGTCTAGTACCCATTGAGTAGTAATGCCAAGAACAGCTAGCCCTTCAAATATTGTATATATGGAGACCATATTTGTTCAAAGATTTCACATTTGTCCATTAGGACAAATCTGATTCTTTCCAAATACAAAGTCTCCAACATCTCTGCTGTCCACATTTTAATTATGGGGGTTAATGTTCCCTTCCAAAATTTCAATATTATTTTTTTCCCTATTATCAAACAGTAATCTAAGAAAATTCTTTGATTTACTGTTAATACGCATTGTGAATCCGGAATTCCTAATATTATTAACTTTGGTTCTGGATCCAGTTTAACTCTAAGAACTTCAGATATAACTCTAAAGATTTCTGTCCAATAATAACTAAGTTTTGAACACGTTACAAAACTAGGTATTAAATTAGCCTCTAAATTCTGACATTTATCACAAATAGGAGAGACATTAGGAAAAATTCTATTTAATTTGGTTTTTGAATAATGTAACCTATATAAAACTTTAAATTGTATCAATGTATGCCTCGCGTTTAATGAACAGCGATGTATGCGTTGTAAACTTTCTTCCCAAGATTCTTTTGTTATAGATAAACCAATTTCATTTTCCCATGCTTGACGGTATATTTCTGTTGTTGGATTCTCCCTATCCAAAATAAGATTATATATATAAGCTATAAATTTTTCTGAATTTGGATGTTTATTAAATACTTCATCTAATAATCCTGGTTCTTTAATTTTATAATCTTGTGTGTTAGACTTAATATAATCTCTAATTTGTAGATACCTAAACAAATTATGTGGTGGTAACCCATAAATTTCTTGTAACTCATGAAATAAAAGAAATTTTCCCTTTCTATACAGATGTTCAATCCTATAAATTCCTAAATCCTCCCATTGTCTAAACCCCCTATCTAATATAGAGGGTTTAAATAAAGGGCTATTCATAATTGGTAGTTTAAGTGACAAATTATCCAAACATAAAGTCTTGACTATTTGTTTCCAAATACGTCTATTGCTATGAATTATAGGGTTGTTCCTATAAATTTTATTTTGTATTTCTCTTGGCACAAAAAGAATTGAACTTACATTAAAAGGTAAACAATCTTCCTTTTCCATCTTTAACCACGTTGGTTCGTAATCCAAATTTACCCACCAAAAATTCATATTCTTAATCTGGACTGCCCAAAAATAGTACAAAAAATTTGGAAGTGCTAATCCTCCATTTATTTTTGATTTACATAAATGTTTTTTACTTATTCTATGATTTTTATAATCCCAAATAAAACTATTGACAATGTTATCTATTTTTTAAAAAAAACTCTTTGGGAGATAGAAAGGAATAGCTTGAAACAAGTATAGCAGTTGTGGTAAAAAGATCATTTTTATAGCATTTATTCTACCAATCATAGATATAGGAAGTGTTTTCCAGTATAAAATATTTTTTCTAAGTTTATCTAATAATAGGGGATAATTAGATTTAATTAATGAGTTATAGGATTTAGATACATTAATACCTAAATATTTAAATTTATCCGTAACTATTTTTAGTGGATATTGTTGCAATATATTTGATCTTATTCCGGTTATAGGCATAATCTCACTTTTATTCCAGTTAATTCTATATCCAGAAAATCTGCCAAATTTAGTTATAACATTAAATAGCTTGGGTATACTGATCTCTGGTTTTGTAATATAAATTAATACATCATCTGCATATAAAGATATTTTATTAGTTGTAGTATCAGTATTATATCCATATATTTCTGGTTCAGATCTAATCCTTTCAGCTAAAGGCTCTATCACCATAGCGAATAACAAAGGCGACAGCGGATATCCTTGTCTACAACCCCTATGAAGCTTAAATTTAGCTGACAATATTTGGTTAGTTAATATTCTTGCAGTGGGATTCGAATATAGAATTCTTATCCATTTACAAAATGTATCCCCCAATTGGAATTTCTCCATTATTCTAAATAAATATGGCCATTCAACCTGATCGAATGCTTTTTCTGCATCTAAGGACATAACAGCTAAATCCCTATCCCCAACTCTTTTTGAATATATGATATTAAATAATCGTCTCAAATTATAAGATGAGTAACGCTTTGGGATAAAACCTGTTTGATCATGGTGTATTATTTTAGTAATCACCAAACTTAATCCTCGTGATAAAACTTTAGCTAAAATTTTTTGATCTGTATTTAAAAGAGCAATTGCTCTATATGATCCTGGGTCTTCCAAGTCCTTGTCAACCTTAGGAATTAGTGTAATTGTAGATTCATTTAGGGATTCCGGCAATTTTCCTTGTTCATATGTATATTTATACACTGCATGTAATCTTGGGGAGATCAGATCTTGAAATTTCTTATAAAATTCTGTACTCAGGCCATCCGGGCCCGCTGCTTTTCCATTATTTAATGATCCGATTGACTCCTCAATATCTTTTATTGATATATCCGCATTTAACAAGTCTCTACCTCCCTGATCTAAGCTGTTAATATTACATTTTTGTAGAAATGTATCCATTTCATCCATTTGTCCTGTTATTTTTGATGAATAAAGACTTTGATAATATTGTAAAAATATATCATTGATATCTTTTGGTAAGGTCGATATATTGCCATTCTCAGATCTAATTCTATGTATCATTTTTTCGTCCTCTCGCTTTCTAAGTTGTCGAGCCAACAATTTTTGCGGTTTATCTCCAAATTCAAAGTGCACTTGTTTAGTTTGTTGATAAAGTTTAATTACTTGATTGGAATATATTTTATTTAGTTTATATTTTAATATTGCAATTTTATTACTTAACAATTTAGAGGGCTGTTTTGTATTCTCCATATCTAATTGTTTTATCTCTTTTTCCAAGTTTTGTTCCGTCTTTCTATTTTCTTTATTAAAGTATGCTTGTGCCGATATTATAGCTCCGCGCATAAATGCTTTAAATGTATCCCAAAGTAATGATGGTGAAACTTCAGGTTTGTCATTAGTTTCAAAGAATAATTTAATCTGTTTTACCAGATAATCATAACAAGCCTTATCCTTTAATATTTCGGGATTAAACCTCCAATTATTAGATTTTATAATTATATCTTTTAATTTTATCTTAAAAGTTAATGGAGCGTGATCTGAAATAATAATATTATGATATTTTGAATCATATGTAAATGGAAGTAATTTTGAATCTATTAAAAAATAGTCTATCCTCGAGTAAGTTCCAAATACAGGTGAGAAAAATGAATATTCTCGTCCTATTGGATTATCTATTCTCCAGATGTCCTTAACGTTTGCTGTACTAATAAAGGAATTTATAAGTATGCTTGACTTAGAAATAGATTTACTTTTTGTTGACGATCTATCTAAATAATTATCCAAAGTACAATTAAAATCTCCTCCAATTATTAAGTTATGTTCTGCAGCTATAGGGATATTATTAAATATTTTCTTAAAAAATAATGGGTTATCAAAGTTAGGGGCATATATATTCATTAGAGTTACTTTTTTAGAATATAATTCCCCTGTAATTATTACATACCGACCTTCTGTATCCTCTATTATAGAACTTAATTTAAAAGGTATACCTTTACGAATGATTATTGCAACCCCTCTAGATTTATGTATAAATGAGGAGTGATACACTTTCGAAATCCATTTAGCTGTTAGTCTGTGTCGAGCATCTTTTTTAAGGTGGGTCTCTTGAAGAAAAGAGACGTCAGACTTCAATCTGTTTAATTGAGCTAACACCTTACCTCTTTTAATTGGCTCATTAACTCCCTTAACATTCCAACTACAGAAGGTGATTCCATTACCCCCAATCTTCCCATTAGTATCTTGCATTTTACTATTAAGGTGGTTTATATTGGAATAACCGTCCCGGCCCGTACAACTCAACATTGTAACCAGACCTTGGGTTGACGAAAATTAGTGTACGTCTTTCTATTTCATATACACGTCTCTTTGAACTGACTATATAATACCAATCGTAAATATTTTCATATACTGTATAATATAAAATCAAATATCTAATATACCAAAAATAATAAAAAGTGTGAGTGAAAGTGAGTTGAAAAGTGTTAGTAAAGTGCTCAGAAAAAAAAATAACTACACCTATATAGAGTGTAGTGTGTGTTAGTGCAAGCCACACTAACGTGGCTACTAATCTACTGACTTCCGTAAAAAAAAAAGATGTTAATAATTCCAGCTCCAATCTTAAATGCTATATATTTTGGGGTAGGGTACTAAATTTGTATACTTAGTAATAATTCATATTATTAGTGACTATTATAATTACTATTCTAATTAGTAATACTATGTTAGGGGGGGGTAGATAATACTATGTTAGGTGAATAATTGCCATTTTATATGGGTAGATAACACAGTAATCTGTCCATCTCTCTTTAAACCAAAATTTAAGTCCATGTCCAATATTCATCCTCCTTCTCCATAATGATTCATAACCGCGGATGGGTCATAAAAGTTCAGCCATCATCTTCTTGGTCTTGATCCACTTGTTCTTCTTCCTCTTCTGTTTCATTCTGTATTTTTCGGGCGAATTCCAGTGCTACAGTATGCTTAACGAAACGGAACTCTTTGTTGTTGTAGGTTACTCTTAATGTTGCTGGGTACATCAAGCCATATCTCAGATCCTTCGTATCCTTCAGATTCCTCAGAACACCTCTTGTTTCTGTGAATAAGGATCTTCTCTTGGCCACTTCCGCCGGATAATCTCTGAAGATACTGATATTATCTCTTTCATACTTAAAATTTTTCTTGCGTATTATTATCTTCATCATTTCTTCAAAAGCATGATCGTAAACCACCTTTACAATCATTTGTCTTGGGGGTGCATCCCTCCTGGGAGCCCGCCTTAATGCCCTGTGTGCACGGCCCAACAGGGGTTCTTGATCCAGATTCAAAATATCCTTCAGTAGTTTTGCAGCAAATTTTCGAGGGTCTTGATTTCCCTCGCGACCCTCGCTCAAACCAACTATACGCAAATTCTTACGCCGTTGACGTCCCTCCAGATCGATACATTTCTCATTTATTTTGCGTAATAATTCTGATAGACGTTTGTTCTCGGAGTGGAGTTTCTCTCTCTCCTTGGTGTTTAATACAGCCATCTCCGTTAGCTCTTTAATTGTCTCTTTTTGTTGGTCGAGCGTAATTATAATAGGATCAATCTTATCATCCAGCATTCTTTCCATACCAGCAGCTGCGTCTTTTATCTCCACCATTTGTTTTTGTAACTCAGCATCAGCCTTTTCTTTCCACTCGTTCATCATAATTTTTACCGTTTCTATAACTTCATTTTTTAAATCTTCTTTAATTCTTTCATGAAACACTAGAATATCAGCCCTTAAATTTTTAATATCCTCTTTATAATCCTTCTTATTATCTTTAAGTAATTTCTTCATCTCACCTAGGATATTAACTTTGAGGTCCTCCAGTTCAGCTTTCCTCTGTGAAATCTCTTCTTGGGAAGCAGCCAGACTCGAGCCCAGGGCACCAGTCGGGCCTATTTCCCTTTTTCCAGGTTTTTGTCCGGGGGGGGAGCGAGACATCATTTTCTTGAAAAAGTCGCGCGCCTGATGATGTCACGGACCTTTTAAACGCTACCGGAGCCGTTCCCAGTCGTTCTCCCGTGGTGAGTACGGTTGACTGACCCCTAGACCCCCGTTTTTTATACAATTTTTAGTGGAGCTGTAATGGCGCGACTCCACTCACACCATGGCGCCAACCGGAAGAGCCCGAGCCCGGAAGAGTTCGAGCAACTTGCCGAGGCCTCCCTTGGCCTCCTAATCTGCGACCGTTCAGCCCTGGGATCGCCACCTTACATCCTCCTGTGTTTTTAGCTCTTTTATAGGTAGCAGAACGATGTGGCCAGGATCAAGGAAGGCCTCGATAATTCTACTAGTAGACCTTAGACTTTAGCATTACAGTGGGGAAACAGGCCCTTCGGCCCATCGAGTCCACGCCGACCAACCCGTACACTAGTTCTATGTTATCCCAGTTTTGCATCCTGCATACGAGGGGGGAATTTACAGAAGTCAATTAACCTGCAAACCTGTACGTCTTTGGAGTATGGGAGGAAATCGGAGCAGCTGACCATGCAGTCACAGGGAGAACAGCATCGCTGGCGAAAAATAATAGGTGACATTTCGGATCGGAACCCTTCTTCAGACTGAATTCTGAAGATCTAGCAGTCTGAAGAAGGGTTCTGACCTGAATCTTCACCAATTCCTTTGCTCCAGAGATGCTGCCTGACCTGTTGAGTTACTCCAGCATTTAGTGTCTATCTTCGGTGTAAACCAACATCTGCAGTTCCTTTCTACACACTCCCTCTAAACCTTTCCTACCCATGCACCTGTCCGAGTGTCTTTTAATCCTTGCCGCTTTTATCATCTCATTGACGTGTTGTGTTGACATCCATAGTGCAGCACCCAAACTGAACTTGCCTGCCTGATGTCAGTCCCCCTGATAGCAAAAGGGAAAAATAGCAACCTCACCAACTATGGACCCCAATTAAAAAAAATACGAGCTAAACGTTGTCTGGGAATTTAACAGTAAGGATTGAGTAATGATGCGTGATCTGCAATAGCTCCAGCCAACCCAGTTAATCTCCTACGGAAGCTTTGATTGGATTTTTAAGACAAATCTCCAGGCTATTACCAAAACACAGAGTACAAATGTCAGCTCAATTCTGGTTCACGTTTGACATAGTCCACATTCACCCACCATTCCAACAATCAATTTTAAAAAAAGGGCAGATGGACAAGATCATATTTTTTATGTCTATCATGATGTTCTTGGAATTATATGGACAGCGAAGCAAGACACAACACACAATTGTCAGTGATTAATGTGCAGGATGAGGTACAATCTTCTTGGTTCAAGGTTCAAGATTCAAATTTATTTGTCACAAGCACCAACTAAGGTGCAGTGAAATGAATTTGCCTTACAGTGATGCAATTGGAAAAAGAACACACAATAGAATTTAAAATAAACATCCTCACAGCATTGTTAAAGAAGGAACTGCAGATGCTGGAGAATCGAGGGTTACACAAAAAGCTGGAGAAACTCAGCGGGTGCAGCAGCATCTAAGGAGCGAAGGAGATAGGCGACGTTTCGGGTCGAGACCCTTCTTCAGACTGGTCAGGGATCAGGGAAGCGAGAGATATAAACAGTGATGTGGAGAGATAAGGAACAATGAGTGAAAGATATGCAAAAAAGTATTGGTGATAAAGGAAGCAGGCCATTGTAAGCTGTTTGTGGTGTGAAAATGAGAAGCTAGTGCGACTGGGGGGGGGGGGGGAGATGGAGAAGGAATGTCAGGGCCAGAGGGCTGAAGGAGAGGTGGGGGGGAGGCAGTCTGGGTTAACAGAATTGAGAAAATTCAATGTTTAAGCCCAGAGGATGCAGACTCCCCAAGCGGAATATGAGGTGCTGTTCCTCCAACTTGCGGTGTTGATCACTCTGGCCGTGGATGGAGGATCCTCACAGCATTCTTCACTGTGGTGGAAGGCAATAAAGTTCCCTCAGTCCTCCTTTGTTCATCCGTGGTCGGGGCCATAAACCCTTCGTAGTTGCCGCTAAGGACAGCCGGATGATCGAAACTCCGACGTTGGGATGGTCGAACACACTCCGTGGCTTGAAGTGCCCGAATCGGCCATTTTCTTACCGGAGACCACGGCTTCAGGATGATACAGGCCGCAGGCCGGTGGTCGGAGCTCTTCTCCGGCGATCCCTGGCAAGGGATCCCAGGCTCCGGATGGTAACTCCACGCCACATCCGCGGCTAGAAGCTCCGCAGACCACAGCCCCATGATGTAGAGTCACCAGGCTAACGATCGGAGCACTCCTCTCTAGCGACCCCCAGCAAGGGATCGCCATGCTCCGCGATGGAAAAGTCCACACTGCGCCCCTGCTGAAGCTCTGGGCCAGACTACGGGAAAGGCCGCTCCAATCCAAGCTGTTAGGCCGCGAGGGAATCTTGTACATTGTAGTGTCCTGAATCCATCACATCAGGTCGCATCACTGAATGCCTTGTATCAATGCTGACCTGGTGCTTCTGCCCAGACCTCCCCTTTGTGCCACCAAAAAGTGACCAATGTATGGAGCACAATTTAAAAAAAATACACAAAGAACTTAAAATTAATTTAATAACTGTAATAAATTGGAAGGCAGCAAAATAACTTGCAATTATGAAAGATCAATGGGCCAAGTGCAGGCAGGTGGGACAAGTGTAGATGGGGCAAGTTGGACGGTGTGGGCAAGTTGGGCCGAAGGGCCTGTTTCCATGCTGCTTCACTCTCTAGGAAACGTCCATAACATTATTTTCCCAGAACGCAAAAGATTACGCATTTACCTAGAAATTCACTTTTAATAGACAATAGACAATTGGTGCAGGAGGAGGCCATTCGGCCCTTCGAGCCAACACCGTCATTCAATGTGATCACTGCTGATCATCCCCAATCAGTACCCCGTCCCTGCCTTCTCCCCATATCCCCTGGCTCCGCTATTTTTAAGAGCCCTATCTAACTCTCTCTTGAAAGCATCCAGAGAACCCGCCTCCACCGCCTTCTCAGGCAGAGAATTCCACAGACTCACCATTCTCCGTGAGAAAAAGTGTTTCCTTGTCTCCATTCTAAATGGCTTACTCCTTATTCTTAAACTGTGGCCCATGGTTCTGGTCTCCCCCAACATCAGGAACATGTTTCCTGCTTCAGCGTGCCCAAGCCCTTAACTATCTTATCCGTTTCAATGAGATCCCCTCTCATCCTTCTAAACTCCAGAGTGTATAAGCCCAGCTGCTCCATTCTCTCAGCATATGACAGTCCCGCCATCCCAGGAATTAACCTTAAAAAAAACTTTTAAAAAATGTATTTATGTATTTACTTTTTTCATTCCATATCTCATATTTTTGGGTGGTGATTTGTGAATTTTGTAAAGACTAATTTCAGTTATCCTTATAGCCATAATGTGGGAGGTTGTCTGCATTGGCCATGCATCAGGTGAACAGCATCCTCTTGATGGATTGATGTGGTGTCTTCTTTGAGCACGTTGGTGAGGGATGTAAAAGTTTGTTTCTAAACCAAAAGTTGCATTTCCAATGGAGCAACTTTTACTTGAACAAACATTTTCCAAAATGGAAGTTAAATTTTGAAAATAGGGATTGCTAATATCATAAATTCATACCTTCTAGGAGCAGAATTAGGCCATTCAGCCCATCAAGTCTACTCCACCATTCAATCATGACTGAACTATCCACAAAGTTAGCTCCACCACTCCTCAAGTTTTGCATTCTTGTTGTGCCCTTTATCTTTGGAAGCAAAGTACATTCAAACGTAAAGGGGGTCATAAAAATTCACTGGGTATTTTTTAAAACTGGCGTCAGAATACAACGAAGATAGGCACAAAATGCTAGAGTAACTCAGAGGGACAGGCAGCATCTCTGGAGAGAAGGAATGGGTGACGTTTCATTTTGAGACTCTTCTTCAGACTGAGAGTCAGGGGAGAGGGAGACATAGAGATATGGAAGGGTAAGGTGTGAAAATGAGAGATCAAAGGGGACGAGGGACAAGGACAATGTAGAATGGATCATTGTTAGCCGGTGGGGGGGGGGGGGGGGGGAGGTGACAATGAGGCATCCAATCAGTGAATTTTGATCAGTGGAACAGTGAACCTGGTCGGAGAACTTGGATAGGGGAGGGATGGAGAGAGAGGGAAGACAAGGGTAACTTGAAGTTAGAGGTCAAGATTCATACCGCTGGGTTGTAAGCTGCCCAAGCATAATATGAGGTGCTGTTCCTCCAATTTGCATTGGGTCTCGCTCTGACTGTGGAGGAGGGCCAGGACAGAAAAGTCACTATGGGAATGGGAGGGGGAGTTAAGGTGTTTAGCAACAGGGAAGTCACGAAGGCCTAGACGGACTGAGCGGAGGTGTTCAACATACTGTGTCAACATTATTACTGCGAGACCTCAATGAAATGATTAAACTAAATCATGGATCTAAGAGTATTTCTACATTAAATTAAAGAGCTGCCCAGATAATTTGCATCATATTGCCAATGAGGACACATGTTGTAACTCATGCACTTAACTCCTTATTTTAATGCAAACAGCATGTTAATAAATTGTAAATATTATGCACAGAGTATAAAATTATCCCAGCAACACAGCTCCATTTAGTCTCAGCCATTATCTTTGAAGTCGGTGGAATTAAAAGTGGCTCTGTACAACTAGAGTGCCTGTAGTTTAGATTTGTTTAGTATATTGTGATGTGTACTGAGGTACAGTGAAACGCTTTTGTTGCGTGCCAACCAGTGGAACAAAAATACATGATTACAATCGAGCCTTCCATAGTGTAAAGGGAATATCATGAATAATGTCTAGTGCAGGATAAAGCCAGTGCAGATAGTCTGAGGGTCTCCAATAAACTGAATGCAACTGGTGATGCAGACTGCTAATCCTGAAATGAGTATTACCACATCTTGTACAATGCTCCCAGTCTCCAAGAGCTATGCTTTGCAGTCCACATAGCCATTGTTATAAGATTGCTTGGAGATTTGGATTGGGAAGGGAAGAGATGACAAGTGCTTTGATGGAGGAAAGATCATGGATTTTGGATGGATGGACCTGGATTGAAGGAAAAGGTTGGATTATGCGGGGGGGGGGGGGAGCAATCAGTGAACATAGAAGATTGAACACAGCCAAATGCTGGAAGCAGAGTTGGAGACGGGGAGAGATGACAAAAAAAATGCAGCACTAGTAAATCTGTCTCTTCAAGACTTTCATCCATCACGCACATGCCATCAATCCTGCTGCATTGAACTTGATGGATATGTCTGCATATTCCCTTTGTTTTATTGGGCGAGTTGAAATATAAATAGCTAAAAATCCTTTCCTTGCAACACTGTTCAGCCGGCAATTTTCATTCAGGCTTGTTTCTTGCACTTCAACTATGTTTCATTTATTTTAGAGATACAGCATGGTAACAGGCCCTTCAGTCCACCAAGTCCGTGCCGACCAGCGTTCCCCGCACACTAACACTACCCTACACACACTAGGGACAATTTATAATTTTTTACCAAGCCAATTAGCCTACAAACCTGTACGTCTTTGGGGTGTGGGAGGGAACCGGAGCTCCTGGAGAATACCCATGCAGGCCACGGGTAGAATGTACAAACTCCGTACAGACAATACCCCAAGGGTCAGGGTAGAATCTGGGTCTCTGATGCTGTAAGGCAAGAATTCACCGCTGCACCACAGTGCCGTGTGTGGATTAGGTTTAGAAAATGTGGCAGGTATGATGGAAATGGAATCTGTGTTCCCATAGTGTATTTTCCAGACCATCTCACTAGTGTAGAGCAGATCGTAACCAGATTCAAGCAAGTGAAAACCACAGAAAATGATTGCGTCCCTGGCAAAAAAGGAACACACAGAATACATCTTGAAGACTTGCTCAGTTAAAATTTAAATTCATCAACCCATCATTATTAGCAACACACGAAGCCTGCTTGAGATCTCAAGAAAACTTCCTGAGAAGAAACTTATCATTAATCACACAACATGTGTCTTTGGGTTTAGGCATAAATACAGAGCCTGCACAGAACTGATGACAGTGTGAAAGCATTGATCTATTAGGGTGCCCCTTTAAGGGCAGACGGTAAACCTTTAATGGGATGCAGAATTGCTGTGGAATTACCAAAGGGAACTTATGGGTGCAGGGAAAGTGGGAACATAAAAGACAAGGTATGTGCAACGTTTTGTTTATTCTTTCAGTCAGCCAAAAGGTTCCAGGAAATTTGGTGACTGTTGAGAACAACGTTTTTCTTCCAAATTCAGTGCATTAATCCATCTTAAAATACTTCCACTTTCCTGTAATTCATTTATTTAATTGTCATTGGTCTTTTTGAATGCCTTTGATTTCCCTTAAACCAATGTGAGTAAACATTGTATTATTACAAGACAAAATCTATTGTAAAATTGTTTGCAGACAGCGTTGGGGAATGGAGTTTGGATCCTTACCAGATCCAAATATTCTCTCCTACAGATAACTGCATCAAACAGTGAGATCCAAACCAATCATTCCCGGTGATTACCAGGCCTGTTTATAACACTAACACCATCTCATTTAGTTTAGTTCCAAGATACAGTTAGGTACCAGGCCCTTCCGCCAAGTCCGCGCCGACCAGCGATCGCCACATGAACACTATCCTACACACACTAGGGACAATTTACAATTTTTTACTAAGCTAATTAACCTACAAACCTGTACGTCTTTGGAGTGTGGGGGGAAATTGGAGTTCCCGGCGAAAACTCACATGAAGAATTTAGAAATACATCGCGGAAACACACCTTCTGGCCCGCTGAGTTTGCACCGACCAGCAATCACCGATAGACTGGTTCTATCCTACACATGAGACAATTTGCAGAATCCAAATAACTAACAAACCAGCAAATCCTTGGAGTGTGGGAGGAACCCGGAGCACCTGACGAAAGCCCACATGGTCACAGGGAGAACATGTAAACTCTGTACAGACAGCACCCATAGTCAGGATCAAACCCGGGTCTCGGGCGTTGCAAGGCAGCAACTCCAACGCTGTATCACCGCGCCGGCCATCAATATATTTTCATTCGGTTAATTAACCTTTAGATGAATGCTTAGACCCAAACATTAAGGTAATACCCTCTGTAGCAAGGAGCGGAGTGCAGTTCCTATATTAATGGAGTCTGCAAATTATTAAATGATAAGTTGGCACATTGTTTCCGTCCTCGCAGCAAAGATCTGACCGCATGTCTACTAGATACCCTGCAGATAATTCATGGAAATGCTCCATTGCAGATGCTTCAGTGATTGCTACATATACAACAGATCCCTGAGGCACTTCAGATTTGCTCAGTGTTTTCATTTGGGAAGAATTCATGGATAACATCTGAGTCCTCTGAACACTTTCCTGACCATCCTACACGTCTCTTCAAAACAAACAAACCCATACTGGGCATCTGTGCTTCAATCATCTGTTTTGCTTCCGACATAACTAATAAGTAATCCCTTGGGCCCTCACTCTGGTTGAGTTTTTTCCCAATTCCTGCTCACTTTCATGCCTGTAGGCTCAGGAGGAGAGTGAGAGAAGAGGAAGTGAGGAAGTGCACAGACTGAGAACGATGGACTCTCCGTGTCAGAGGCAGAGACAACATCTGGTGGAATGTCACGCGGGACATTGAATAACAGGCTGGCCGCTTATTTCACAAGCTAAGGGGGCTGCACACCCCCTGCCATACCCCGGCAACGGGCCTCCCACAAAACTGGGTTCATTGGCTTTGGTAAAGATTGTAAATGGTCCCTGGTGTGTAGGATAGTGCTAGTATATGGGGGTCGCTAGCTGGCACGGACTTGGTGGGCCAAAGGGCCTGTTTCCACGCTTGATCTCCAAACTAAACTAAACACCAGTGACATCACTTTCAGGGAGCTATGAACCTGCATGCCAAGGTTTCTCTGCACCTCAATGCTCCTAAAGTCCCTGCCATTTACTCTAGATGTTCTTCCAGAACTAACCTTCCCAAAGAGAATTATTCCACAAATGTCTGGACTAAATTCCATCTGCCATCACCCTGCTGTACTTTACAGCTGATCCATGTCCCGCTGTCCCAAGCTTCTTCTCTAAGACTTCACCAATATTAGTGTTGCCTGCAAACATGACTATTATACTGGCCACATTCTCGTTAAAACCTCAAGAGCAAAAGTCCGAGCACCAATCTCTATGGTAGACCGACAATAAAGATCCCAGCAGTACCTGCAATGCCTGCAGTATTCCACCTTTGTCAATTGTACTCAAGGCTGCCCTCCCTCACTGGTGTAGAGTCATACAGCACGGAAACAGGCCCTTAGGCCCAACTTGTCCATGCCGACAAAGATGCCCCATCTACACCAGTCCCACCTGCCTACGTTTGGCTCATATCCTTCTAAGACTTTCCTATCCATGTACCTGTCCAAATGTCTTATACATTTTGTTATAGACCATGCCTCAACTACCTTCTCTGGCAGCTTGTTCCACACACCCACCACCCTATTCATGAAAAAGTAGTTCCACAGGTTCCTACTAAATCTTTTTAAACCGATGTCCTCTGGTTCTTGATTCCCCTACACTGGGTAAACCCTGACTATGCATCTACCATATCATTTCCCCTACAATAAAGTCCTAGGCTGCCCAACCTCTCCCTATAGCTCAGGCCCTCAAGTCCTGGCAAGGTTTATTGCACCCTCCTGTTGTGCTCGGTCATGCTGTGATTTTAGCCCAACTGGCCAGGCAGTATCATCAGCGGTGATTCAATAACCACCTGGATGCCTCGTCTGCAGTTTGCCTTGAAGCAAAGTTGCTTTTAGTCCTGGTTGAAGACATGATGTACCTTTCATTTCACGTTTGGTGATTCATTTTCTATGCATGGAGCATAACGCAGGAAAACCAAACCAAGTTAGTCTGGCCTTGGGAGTACAATTAACCATGTCTGCAAAGCTGTGGAATGATCCTGTTCTTTGCAATATGAGCTAGCCCCAGAGAACACCATCTACAGAAATGATGCCAGGATTGCCAGTTTAATTGGGTTTACAAAATCATATTCAGCTAATAAACTGCACTTGTCTTAAAGTGGGCCACATGAAACCATAAACACAATACTACTGTAAGGTTTAGTTTTACACTAAATATTGTTACCACAAATTAAAGGCTTGAAACATTTGAAAATGAAATGTCACAAGTCAGTTCCAGAACTAAAATAAGCCTCCACGCAAACATACAGTCCAGTTCCAGACGACCAGGATAATGGTTCATCATGAGCACGGTCCTCCAACTGAGGATCCAGCGTCTTATAAAAGTTTGGCATTGCTGTCTTCCTTATATATTTAGTTTAGTTTAGTTTAGAGATACAGTGTGGAAACAGGCCCTTCAACCCACAGAGCCCGCACTGACCGGCGATCCCCACACATTAACACCACTGTAAACACATTAGGGATAATGTTACATTTACACCAAGCCAATTAACCTACAAACCTGTACATTTTTAGCGTGTGGGAGGAAAATGAAGATCTCAGAGAATACCCACGCAGGTCACAGATAGCACCCGTAGTCAGGATCGAACCCGGGTCTCCGACCCGGAGTTACTGTAAGGCAGTAACTCTACCGCTATGCCACTGTGCTGCAAGTAAGAATTTCATTGTTCCGTTTCGGGGCACATGACAATAAAGCACTCTTGATTCGCTTGATTTGTGCTCTGTCCATTAATGAAGGCAAGCATCACCTATATTCCTTTTAACAACAACCTGCTCAGCCAGCCTGCGTTCTGTTAGTGCCTAAACGTCCAAATCTCCATGTTCCGCCATTCCTTTAAAATTGCACTATGTAATATTGCCCTTCCTCATTCTCCCAAACAAAACGTGTCACTTTCCTGCTTCTGCACGCTTCAGCATCTTTGCACATCCTCCTGAAGACTTGTTACTATATTCTCACAGGTTAGTAACAGTGGCGCAGCGGTAGAGTTGCTGCCTTACAGTGCCAGAAACCCGGGTTTGATCCTGACCACGGATGCTGTCAGTATGGAATCTGTAGGTTCTCCCCGTGACCTGCGTGGGTTTTCTCCGGGAGGTCCGGTTCCCTCCCACAGACAAACAGGTTTGTAGGCTAATTGGCTTGGTATACATGTAATTTGTTCCTAGTGTGTGTAGGGTAGGCCTAGTATGTGGAGATCGCTGGCTGGCGCATACTCGGTGGGCTGAAGAGCCTGTTTCCGCGTTAAATCCCTAAACTAAACTAGTACATTACCAAGTTCTGTGCTACCTGCAAACCACAAAATCATGGACAGTTTACGGAAGCACTGGGTACAGCACTTGAGAAATATTAGCATTACCTTCCATCTGAAGAACAACTATGCTCCAACTTCTGATAATACTCCCTAAATGCTGCCGTTCCTTAAATTAGGCGAGTGATTTTGCTAACGTGTCACTTTGCCATTAGCCTCCCTAAAGACCACAAACTCGTCAGTTGTACAAACCCCATCTTTACAAGACAAATACTGGAGACACAAAAAAATGCAGTTGCTGGAATCCTGAATGAAAAACAAAGTGCTGGAGAAACTCAAAATGCCAGGCAGCGTATGTAGAGGGAAATGGGGAGGTGACGTTTCGTGTCGGAATCCTTCTTCAGCCTTCAGATGGAGTTCAGTATTAATGGGACACTCTGAACAAGGGTCCTCCAAAGAAGCGCATTCAGTCCGAAGAACAGTCCAACCCAAAACATCGTCTGTCCATTTCCCTCCACCCGTGCTCCCTGAACTACTGAACACCTCCGGCAGTTTGCTTTCTCCTCAACTATCCTGTACATTTCAGATGCAAATTAATTTTGTTTTGATTTATTTACAAAGGTTATCCAGCAACATACTAAGGCCAATTGGTCTCAGGATGCCAGTCTTATGTGCATAACATTGTCTGGGGCCTCAACCATCTTCAAGGAAGAATGAAGTTTAAGGGGCATGACCTTTACAAATTCAGTCGGCCAAAGTGCCCGTTGTGGTGTTGTACATCTAAACTAAACTAAAAATGAATGTTGGGATTGTTCTAAGTCTATCAGAATCACTAACGATGTTCTCTTCAATCTCCTTACTAATCAAAGGTTTCAAAGGTCTTTTATTGTCACGTGTACCAATTAAGGTTCAGCGATCTTCGTATTACCATACAGCCGTACTAAAAAAAGCAACAAGACACACAACTACATGAAAGTTAACATAAACATCCACCACAGTGGATTCCCCACATTCCTCACTGTGATGAAAGGCAATAAGGTCCAATCTTCTTCCTCCTTATTCTCCGGCAGTCGGAGCAGATTTTTTTCCACATCTTTCATTCATTTGATGTATATCTCTCTGTATCACTGTCTATATCACTTGTTTCCCTTTCCACTGACTCTCGGACTAAAGAAGGGTCTCGACCCGAAATGTCACCTATTCCTTTTCTCCAAAGATGCTGCCTGACCTGCTGAGTTACTCCAGCTTTTTGTGTCTATCTTCGGTTTAAACCAGCAGTTCCTTCCTCGACCCTTTAACCCGCTGAGTGCTTGCTGAGCATACACTAATACACATACAAGCCATACACTAATCCTCCCCAATTCTTAGTTTAATCTCCCTCCATTCCCTTCGACCGCCCACCTGGATCCTACCAGTGTGCTGAGCTACCTGGTAACTCCCAGTACTGCACAACCAGGAAGTGTCATCAGCTGGAGGACCACATACACCAGAACGTGGAGCTTGAGCGATAGCTGACGTCACCACAGGCCACCAGGTGAAGCTGTGTGTCCCATGGACAGTGCAGCTTGTGATGACACTTCGTCCCTAGGGTCCACTCCGATCCCCGTCACTGGCACACAGGCCAGAAGAGGCCGAGTAACCACCACTGGCTGCCGAAAACACTGGTACTCTGGACTGAACCGAGGCCACAGTCAAACAGGCCACAGCCAATAGCCAATGAGTGATTATTGGATCAACTCACCTGCATCTGATCGGTCCCACTCCTTATTTTGGTTCAGTTTAGTGATACAGCGCAGATACAGCCCTTCAGCCCACTGAGTCCGTGCCGACCAGCAATCCCCGCACACTAGCACTATCCTACACATTGGGGACAATTTACAATTTTACCGAAGCTGAGTGTGGAACACCCAGAGAAAACCCACGCAGGTCACGGGGAGAAGGTCCAATCTCCGTACAGACAGCACCCGCGCTCAGGATCAATCCCGGGTCTCTGGCGCTGTATGGAGGCAACTGTACCATTGTGCCATCATGCTGCCCTATGAGGTGGGGAAGAGTGAGCAGAAGCAGGACTGGAAGAAAGGAGAACAGGGAGGAAGGGAGAGAAAGAGGAAGACAACATCATTAATGGTGCCTACTCAGTGACACTGGACCCCTGTACTGTCCTGGATATCTTCTTGTCACTATTGTCTGTCTTTGTATACAAAGCCTATTGCATGAGTTGACCCAACTACAGTGTGGACATTGCTGATTCGGCTTCATGACCATCACGAGGTGACTCCCCTGCAGCTGAACAGATTGCCGGTGGAACGGGGCAACGGGACTACCAGGTGGGCACATGAGAGCAGGAAAGTGGTTCTGGGGACCATACTATAACAACATTTTAAAAGACATTTGGATAGGTACATGGAGAGGAGAGGTTTAGAGGGATAGAGGCCAAACGCGGGCAGGAGGGACTTGTGTTGATGAGGCATCATGTGGGCATGGGTAGTTTGGGCTCCTTGATTCTATGACACTAGGAGACCTCAAAGGACATCATGCTCCAGTTCCGGGTACTGATGGCAGAGTCTGATTCTCTTTTACTCGTTACTCTCTTTCATGGCGTTTCTCAACTTCTGCAAATGTCTTTCCTTTCATCAAGCAACTTGGATCCTTTCTGATGTTAGGACAAGTCAATATTGTTTAGCTTGGCTTAGAGGCGGTGTGGAAACAGACCCTTCGGCCCACCATCCCTACCGACCAGCATTTACTCGTACACCTGCACTATCCTACGCACTCGAGACAATTTACAGAAACTACAAACCTGCATGTCTTTGGAATGTGGGAGGAAACCAGAGCACCCGGAGAAAACCCACGCAGGGGAGAACGAACAAACTCCAGACAGACAGCACCCATAGTCAGGATCAAACCCAGGTCTCTGGCGCTGTAAGGCAGCCACTCTATCGCTGTGCCACTGTGCCATAATCAATTAATAGCAGTTCTCAGAGGAGTAAGTAATCTTAAACCTTTTCATCCTGACTTATGCCAAAAGACATTGTTGTCGTAGGTCAAATCAACCGTAAGAAGTGGCAAGGGTCTAATTTGGAGACAGATGGTGTGACAGAAACTTCTGAGGTAAAAGGGAAAGCATCAAATTGGATACGACTGAAGCAGTTCAAATTAAAATATTCATACTGAACTTAAAACGCATATATCTATCTCATTTGGATTTTGTGATTTGCCATGGATTAGTTATGTATTTCCACACCACAATACTCCAATATGAATGCTGGACTAATAAACGCTTGTAACAAAGAATAAAGGTAAGATGATATGAATGGAAGTCGTCCAAGAATTGATGCTTTGGAATCTTTGCCATACATTTGATACACTGTGATATGCAACTGTCTGCTTATAATGTAGCGTGGCACATTGAACTCATTTATGGCACGGATCCCCTTACAGGGAATACTGTAGTGTCGTGCAATGGGGAATACGTGTTGGTGACATACTGGAGTATCTGGAATGGATCTGTACAAGTCACAGGGAATTTGACTACTGGGCAATCTGCTTCAGAGGAAACCTTCCTTTAATCGCTGCTCAAAGAATCACTGTGTTTTGCAGGAAGCTTGATGAGAACTGCCCACTCAGGAGGCACATCTGTTTACACTGCGACTGAGGTTGAAATGGGACTTGAGCGTTTATTCGTGCTGCTGCTGCTTCTTCTTCTTCTTTCGTGTGGCGTGCACAGCCTAAAGTTGTTGGACAACTTGTTCTATTTGATCTTCCGTTTGTGCACGTCGAGTTGATTGCATTAGTCGAAACAGGGTGGACCACGTGTAGGTTGCAATCTTCCATCCCGTGGCTGCTGCTGATCAGGAGTAACCTCCAATAAGCTCTGAACGTTCCAGGAATGAGTGGGTTAACCTATGATGAATGATTGTTGGCACTGGGCCTCTACTCGATAGAGTTTGGAAGAATGAGGGGGGCACTTCATTGAAATATACAGAATAGTGAAAGGCTTGGATAGAGTGGATGTGGAGAGGATGTTTCCACTAGTGGGAGAGTCTGGGACCACAGGTCAAAGCCTCAATATTAAAGGACATTCTTTTAGAAGGAGACAAGGAGAAATTTAGTCAGAGGGTGGTGAATCTGTGGAATTCTTTGCCATTGAAGGCTGTGGAGGCCGCCAGTGGATATCTTTAAGGCAGAGATAGATTCTTGATCAGTACGGGTGTCAGAGGTTATGGGGGGAAGACAGGAGAATGGGGTTAGGAGGGAGAGACAGTTCAGCCATTATTGAATGGCGAAGTATGGTCGGCCGAATGGCCCAATTCTACGTGTAGTCCATCTGACCTTAAGGTAACTACGTAGACTTAGGGCCATTGTTTTTTGTCTTATTGCATTATTATTGTTTGTTTGTTTTTTATGTGTAGGTATAGATATAGATACGTGCAGGAAGTGCAGATGCTGGTTTCAACCGAAGACAGACACAAAAAGCTTGAGTAACTCAGCGGGTCAGGCAGCATCACTGGTGTCAAGGAACAGGTGACGTTGCGGGTCTGAGAAAGGGTCTCGACCCAAAACGTCATCTATTCCTTTTCTCCAGAGATGCTGTCATTGTTGTATCTGCGACATATGGCAATAAAACAACCATGAGTCTTGAGTAATGAGCGACAGACAACAAGGAACCATGTCTGCCCACTGCTCACTCCCGCCAGGCCAGCTCGGATTTTATGTCAGTAAGTTTCAGATTCCCAGTGTTCACTCCACAGTTCCTGCTTAATTTCAGGCAATTATTCGGCATTTACATCTTCTCCAGCCTTTGATCTCTGTCCGAACCCTCATTCAAGCAGCATCACATGATGCAGGGACTCGACCCAACGCGCTGACTTACACCTTTTGCCTCCACTGAGGCTGCCTGACATGTTGAGCTCTTCTCCCGTTCTATTTGTTGTTCCAGATTCCAGCAACTTTTGTTATCAATATTACATATTTCATCATCCGATTCTCAGGCTTTCTAGTTGTTGACAGAGTGGTTCTGAGCTACTATCTACCTCATTGGAGACCCTTAGACTACAGATATCCAATGAGGTAGAATGTAGGTCAGGACTGCTCACTAATTGGTGATAGGATGGTTCAGTTGCCTGATGACAGCTGGGAAGAAACTATCCCTGAATCTGGAGATACGCATTTTTACACTTCTCTTGCCTGATGGGAGAGTCCAGTCTGAACTTCATTTTTACTTATGCAGGTGGCCTTGCCGAGGCAGCGTGAAGTGTAGATGAAGTCAATGAAAAGCACGTTGGTTTGTGTGATGTTCTGGGCTACGTCCAAAATTCTCTGCAATTTCTTGTGGTTTTGAATGAAGCTGTTCCCAAACCCCATGTTTCCCGATACAATGCCCTCTACAGTGCATCTGTAGAAGTTAGTGAGAGTTGTTGGGGACATGCTGAACTTCCTAAGGCAGAGACCCCTCCACCTCCACCTGGAAAGTTCACTGCGCTCCTTTTTCTACGGACGCTGCCTGAACTGCTGAATGTTTCCAGCAGCTCCCATTTTTATTTGTAAATCAGATGAGAAATCCTTCCATCAAAATAGCAACTACATGCTGCAGGATTTACCTTGTGAAGGGTTGCAATGTTATATGCATGGTTCTGCAAGCAGCAGATGATAGAGACTGAAGTCATCGAGTTTTACAGCATGGAAACAAGTCACTCTCTCACTGTTCCCCCTCTGCAAAGTCTGAAGAATTGTCTTGTCCCAAAACGTCACCTATCCATGTTTTCCAGAGATGCTGCCTGACCTGCTGAGTTACTCCAGCACTTTGCGTCCTTTTGTGTATCAATCAGCATTGGCTGTTCCTCGTTTCGATATGGAAACAGATCCTTCTGCCCTTTGCACCCAATATGCCTATTGCTTGGCCCATATCCCTTTCCTATCCATGTACCTTTTCAAATGAATTATACCTGTCTCTAAAGCTTCCCCGAACAAGTCATTCCACAAACCCACCACCTTCTGGATCAATCCCCTTTAAATCTCCTTTCACCTAAACCCCATAGCTTCTGGTTTCACCTGGGCAGCTGACAACCCAACGGTACGAACATTGATTTCTCTAATTTCAAGTAACCCCTGCATTCCATCTCTCCTCCCGCTCTAGTTGTCCTACTTGTTCCACTGTTCGCATCCTTGAATCCCGTCGTTATCACCTCTCCCTCAGCCAACAATGGACCATTATGGGCTCAACCCTTCCCCGGTCATCCGTTGCTGGCCCTGCATGGTTCTGGCCTTTTCTTACCTCCCCCCTCTACTTTCAGTCTGAAGAAGGGTCCCGACCCAAAATGTCACCCATCCTTTTTCTCCAGAGATGCTGCCTGACCCGTTGAGTTATGCCAGCACCAGTGTCTAACTTCCTTGAGTTTCTGCCCCCTCTACCCTCAGAACAATAAAATGTATGTGATTCTTTAAACCATAGACGCTAACATTTTTCAGAGAAATTTGCACACAGTACATACTTTGTAGAAGATGAACAATAGCCAAACGTACATGCTACAAAACTGAATGATGGTGATTCTGTTATTTCCTTTAGTCTATGAGTAACTGTGGAATGGGATACCCTACAAATATGGTTAATCCATAGCTCTGCAAATGACTAAACCTGCTTCACTGAAAGCATTCTGTTTTTAGGCTTGATCTCTAGCCTTAGGAACCTCCTGAGACTTCAGCTTAGGACTCAGCTGGGCACAATTAATTCTGGACGTTCTCAGTCTGTCATAAGCATTTAACAGAGTAACACTTTACCGGTTCTGGACTTAACATTAAGTTCACAATTTCACGTCATTACCATCATTGCCATTTTTCTCAGCTGGCAGCTGTTGATGAAGATTTACTCTCATCATTTACCTTTCATGGGATTCTTATTTTTCTTTCGTCACTGCCTGTTGCTATTCCCTTCTGCTTCATTATCGCTGTTCTCATTCACTCGCTTCTGCCTTCCACCTTACTTGTGTCCTTCAATTAGTTTATCTCCAATTCTTTCCACATCTGATGAAAGGTGGTCAACCATGAAGTACTTTTAATTTTTGAGACTTTAGAGAAACAGGCCAGAAACAGGTTCTCCGACCCACCGAGTCCGCGCCGACCATCGATCGCCCCGTACACTAGCGCTATCCTACACAATTGGGACCATTTACAATTTTACCAAAGTCAATTAACCTACAAACCTTTATGTCTTTGGAGTGTGGGAGAAAACAGAGGCACCCGGCGAAAACCCATGCAGGTACAGTGGGTAACGAACACACTTTGTGCAGACAGCACCCATAGTCAGGATCGTACCCAGGTCTGTGGCACTGCAAGGCAGCAACTTTACCGCTGCGCCACTGTGCAGTCCATTGTTTCAAGGCTGGCATTTACTGCTCATCCTTTGGGGTCATTATTAGTCACGACATGTTTCAGATTAATAACCAAAACTAAATTCCACAGCTGCCAGTGGGGGCTGTGAACTCAGGATTGGACTTGGCTGCTGAATTATAGGTCCGATTTAAACATTGCACCGTCATCACTTCCGATATCCTTTCATCTGCCAATAAAGAACAAAATCATTGAAGCCCTGAAAACCAGGGATGCTCAAAAACCAGAAAAGGTGGAGTGCAAAGATCTCGGAGCGCTGTTGACCTGGAGACGGTTACAGTGGCAGGGAGCAACGGAGATATTAAAGGTCTGAAAATCAGTGTGGGAACATTCAAGTTGAGCTTTTTTCACTCTGGGGTCAAATGCTAATCAGTTAGTGTTGAGATGAATCAAAAAACAGCATGGTGGTGCAGCGGTAAGTTGCTGCCTTACAGCGCGAGACATGGGTTCAATCCTGACCGGTGCTGTCTATACGCAGTTTGTATAGTTCTCTCCGTGACCTACGTGGGTTTTCACCGAGATCTTTGGTTTCCTCCCACACTCAAAAGACGTAAAGGTTTGTAGGTAAAATGTAAATATTGTCGCTGGTGTGTGTAGGATAGTGTTAATGTGCAGGGATCGCTGGTTGGCGCAGACTTGGTGGGCCGAAGGGCCTGTTTCCAAACTGTATCTCTAAACTAAAATAAACTCTACAAGATCCGTTATGGCTTTTTCACGTCAAAGGGGCAATAGCAAAAAAGGGAGTTCTGTTATTGGCAATCAGGCTAGGAGTCAAAATGCAAGACGGTGTGGATAAAGAGAGAGATAACGATAGAGAGTCTTAAGAATGATGTACAAAACAAAATGTGCAATCATTGGAGTAATTGGTCCATTTTATTAACCCTGTAGACCCCTACTTTCATCAATCCTTATGGCACAAAATGAGGCCTTATGGCCCATTGAATTGGTGCCAGCTTGAAGAGCACTCCCACCAGTCCCGTTCCCTCACAACCTATTCTCCTTTACATGCACTGTGTCATTTTTCTTGCAAACAATTTGATGCGTGGAATGTGTAATGCAATATATTCATGATTGTGAAGACAATTACGTTGAAGTAACAATTACAGAACAGGATGTGAGACCAGATGTGGTTGAAATCCATCTGGAAAAGCGATCCACTGGAATGGTCAGTGCTTGTATTGGATACCTCAGAGATGCAACACACAGCTCAAAGTGAAGCCGAGAAGGATAGGGCACCAATTGAAATGATAAATAGTCAAATAAATTATGTAATTTCATGTATATCAATAACCAACTGTATAATTTCAGGTAAATGGATGATGCATGGTCTGGATTTGTTACTTTTCAAGGTATATCAATGTACATGTAACTTCCTAAGTTCTAGGAGTAGAATTAGGCCATTTGGCCCATCAAGTCTACTGCACCATTTAATTATGGTTGATCTGTCTTCACCTTTCAACCCTATTCTCCTGCCTTTGCCCAATAACTGTGATACCCTTACAAATCAAAAATCTATCAATCTCTGCCTTACAAATATCCATTGACATGCCTTCCTCAGCCATCTGTGGCAATGAATTCCACAAATTCACCACTCTCTGACTAAATAAATGTTTTCTCATCTCTCTTTTAAAAGTACATCATTTTATTCTGAACCTATGGCCTCTGGCCCTAGACTCTACCACTACCCAAGAACCGATTGTTGCATGTAGTCTGACTTAGAAACACAGAAACATAGAAAAATAGGTGCAGGAGTAGGCCATTCGGCCCTTCGAGCCTGCACCGCCATTCAATATGATCATGGCTGATCATCCAACTCAGTATCCCGTACCTGCCTTCTCTCCATACCCCCTGATCCCTTCAGCCACAAGTGCCACATCTAACGCCCTCTTAAATATAGCCAATGAACTGGCCTCAACTACCTTCTGTGGCAGAGAATTCCAGAGACTCACCACTCTCTGTGTAAAGAATGTTTTCCTCATCTCGGTCCTAAAGGAATTCCCCCTTATCCTTAGACTGTGACCCCTTGTTCTGGACTCCCCCAACATCGGGAACAATCTTCCAGCATCTAGCTTGTCCAACCCCTTAAGAATTTTGTAAGTTTCTATAAGATCCCCCCTCAATCTTCTAAATTCCAGCGAGTACAAGCCGAGTCTATCCAATCTTTCCTCATATGAAAGTCCTGACATCCCAGGAATCAGTCTGGTGAATCTTCTCTGTACCCCCTCTATGGCAAGGATGTCTTTCCTCAGATTTGGAGACCAAAACTGTACGCAATACTCCAGGTGTGGCCTCACCAAAACCCTGTACAACTGCAGTAGAACCTCCCTGCTCCTATACTCAAATCCTTTCGCTATGAATGCTAACATACCATTTGCTTTCTTCACTGCCTGCTGCACCTGCATGCCTACTTTCAATGACTGGTGTACCATGACACCCAGGTCTCGTTGCATCTCCCCTTTTCCTAATCTGCCACCATTCAGATAATAGTCTACCCTCATGTTTTTGCCACCAAAGTGGATAACCTCACATTTATCCACATTAGACTTTTTATATGCTGGGACAGAAAGTATATTGGCTGTGAGTCACCGCATTTAACAAAAGAATGTTTGAAACATAGAAAATAGGTGGAGGAGGAGGCCATTCGGCCCTTCGAGCCAGCACCACCATTCATTGTGATCATGGCTGATCGTCCCCAATCAATAACCTGTGCCTGCCATAGAAACATAGAAAATAGGTGCAGGAGATGTTATATTGGTAATTCTGCTTTATTATGCATAGTATGCAATGACAGCGAAGTGGCTGCAGACACATACAGAGGCAGTGACCGGCCAAGTTACACTGGTGGGAGAGGATAGTCACGGTGGTTGTAGTGGATATGGGAGTCATAGAGTTGTACAACTTGGAAACAGGCCCTTGGGCCCCACTCATCGATGCTGAGTTGTCTATCTATGCTCATCCCATTTTCTCACATTTGTCTCATATTCCTCTAACCTTTCTGATCCCTGCACCTGTTCCAACGTTTTTTTAAGCATTATGTTTGTACCTACTATTACCGCCTCCTTTTGCAGCTCATTCCAAATACCCACTTCTTGGTGTAAAGAATTTGCATCTCAGATTCCCTTTAAATACATCCACCCCCAACTCAAACCTATGTCCTCTAGTTTTAGATTCCTTTGGAAAAAGACTGGGGATCTACCCTATTTATGCCTCTCATTATTATATAAACCTCACAGTCTGCAGCGAGAACATCCCCAGACTAAATCCTTTAATTCTAGGCAACATCCTGGTGAATTTGTTCTGCACCATATCTAGCAGCTACACATCTTTCTATTATGTGGTGAGCAGAATGGCCCACAATATTCCAAATGTGGCCAAACTAATGACTAATTAAATGAGCATTGACAATTCTGGTTCACGACGAAAAAGGGCGGTGCGATACCAGAGGAAAAGACTAGAAATTAAAATAAACGCTTTTGAAATCAGGATCCCAACTCGAGTTCTTGGTGGCAAATGAAGAAAGATTTTATCACTGATATTTCACAAAAAAATTGAAAAATATAAACATCACAGTACTGACTCAATAAAACAAAATAAAATAAATCAAATAAAAACAAGTGTTGGTTTTCTGTAGACGGCTCGATTGTAATGTATGATTTTTTCGTTGACTGTATACACGCGGCACAAAGCGTTTCATTGAACCTCAGCACACGTGACAATAAACTAAACTAAACTTTCTCAGCCTTCTCCGATTTTAACAATGCATGAAAATGCTGATGGTACAAAAGGCAGCGGAAATTCTGTTTGGGTTCCTTGTTGTGCCTCTCCAGCTGCGCTGCACAGGATCCAAGTGACCCACCCTAAGTGACCTGTGATCCAGCATCACAAGAACCAAGAAGTAGAGCATTTCCTTTTACTTAGATCTGTTAAAATATTTAGCTAGCATTTCAGCGAGTTAACGACTCTTATACAATTTTATTTCCAGACAAACCCCATTTATGCTTCAGTTCAATTTATGATAGGCAAAACGTGGAGGCAGAACATTAACATCTGTGAGCATTTGTTCCCCCAAATGACTGCCCATTATGAGCACAGAATAACAATTGAAACGAGCCAAGGACACATTTGCCTTCCTCACAAATTACATTTGGTTTCCATCATTTTCCAGTGTGGGGTGAATGGATTTCCTTTGAAGGCAGTCAAAGATCCCGTGCACACTTGGGTATGGGCATTGGTATCTTTGCCTTCATCCCTGATATCCCACCGTAGTACTCCCAGATCTCACTGTTCTGTGACGCTCTCCAAGGCTCTACCGTGTACAGTACAAGTCCAGCCCTGGTTTGACATAACAAAGTACAACACCTCACACTGGTCAGATTTAAATTCCATTTGCCATTCCTTGGCCCACGTTTGCAAGTGATGTACATCTTGTTGCACTATCTACTGTTGCACTATTTTGGTGTAATTTACAAATTTACCACCAACAACATTGTCACCTAAATTGTTAACAAACAGCGGTAGATCTAGTACTGACCCTTGCAGTAATCTACACGATAAAGGCTTCCAATCAGAAAAAAACAACCATCCACAACTACCTTTTGACCAAAGATCTTATAGCGAACAAGATGGTCCACTCCTGCGAAATACAATGGACTGATGTGTAGTACGCACTGGAGCGTAACTTCTGTCATTTCAGTAACCCCGACCCGACTTCAGTTATTCCTCTCGCAGCGTTGCGGGTGAACAGTTTATGTGTTTTTAAAATTTTTTAAATGTTTAAAACATTTTTTTTTTTTTAAACGGCACATACCTTGTACAGGGAGGAACTGCAGGTGCTGGTTTAAATCGAAGACAGACACAAAAGGCTGGAGTAAATCAGCGGATCAGGCAGCATCTGTGGAGAGGACTAGATGATATTTCAGGTGCCGTGACCCAGAGAAGCGCCGGCACCAAGAGCGAGCGAACACGTGGACAGGGACGAAAGCACCAATCATAGAGCGGCATAGGTGGACATTTTGGGTCGAGACCCGTCTTCAGACTGACAGTCAAGGGAAAGGGAAACGGGAGATATAGGCATATCTTCCATTAATTTGTCCTTAGTACCATCTATATCTATTGTTCCTCTTTCCCCAGACTCAGTCGGAAGAGGGGTCTTGACCCGAATTGTCACCTACAAAGATCTTTGGTCATCTATTCTGCTCTCTGATCATTGCTCCCGACCCGCTACATTTTGTGTCTATCCTATCTCTCAGCCTGATGTAGCAGAATCTCCCTGAACTAGCTTGACGCCATGACAGAAGCCGGTTACGGAAATGGCGCTGAAGATTACCCATGACCCTACTACGGCCTTTTAGCGAAGTGGACGATCTTGCTATGCTATGAGATCTTTGCTTTTGACTCCTTCCTCAAAGCTGTTTGAATCTAATTCACCAGCTTACTTTGGAATCTATATGATCTAACCTTCCAGACATCTTTAGACAGAAGGTGGTATATCTGTGGAATTCATTGACACAGAAGGCTGTGGAGGCCAAGTCAATGGATATTTTTAAGGCAGAGATTGATAGAATTTTGATTAAAGATTCAAAGGTCTTTTATTGTCACGTGCACCAATTAAGGTACAGTGATATACGAATTACCATACAGCAATACTAAAAAAACAAGACACACAACTACATAAAAGTTAACATAAACATCCACCACAGCGGATTCCCCATTCACCACAGCGATCGAAATCGCCTCGTCAGGGCGTTTGAAGCTCCAGCGTCAGGATGATCGAAGCTCTCGTGTTGGGGCGGTCGAAGCTCTTGGGCTTGGAGCTCCCGAAGTCGGTCTCTAACCAGCACCACCATGTTAACGTCCGCAGGCTCCCGCAGTTGGAGCTCAGACGTCGATCCCTGGCAAAGGGATCGCCAACTCCACGATGTTAAGTCCTGCAGTCTCCTGCGGTTGGAGCTTCTGAATTCGGTCTCCAGGAAAGGCCGCCAACTCCTCGATGTTAGGCCGCAGTGCGTCGGAGATACGACACGGAAAAAAATTGCATCGACGTCGAGGTAAGAGATCAAAAAAGTTTCCCCCAACAAGCTAAGGAACACTAAAAACATCCATTTAACACATACTATAAAACATCAGAGAAGGAAGGCTGACTTCAGCCCAACACCACCTGTCCATACAATCGACACACTCCCATGGCACTACCATTTAAAAGTCAGCACGGTGGCAGAACGGAAGAGGTGTTCTCTGATACTTACTTTATTGACTGATGTGAAAGCGAGCTGTCCCTTTATCACACGAGACAAGTAACGTGGGTAAATGGAAGGTAATGTCCTCACATGTTTTAGCAGGTATTCAATATGCTCTGACCAACTTACAAGAAAACATTACAGGTGAGCAGTGACCTGAAAATAATACAAGATCTATTGGAAGGGAGTTGGCCTCAGGCGCATTGTATCTTTGAAGAACTGAGTCATTAGGTCACTAGTCACCTTGAGAAATGGTGATGCTTTTCTTTGTCTGATCCAATTTCATAATTAATATTTACACTACAAACAAGAGCAGGCCAATCTTGGTCAACGATTCAGGTTTGTTTTAGACAAGGGTTGCCCATGAAACAACTATCAAACAAATGATAATTAAGATCCTGCTGAAGTTCCATGTCAGTATTACGATGGCGATGCAAAGATTACTCCATGATTTAAATGACCCATTAATTCCAACCGACAAGAGTAGATCCAGAAATAGTTGATAGAATGGTGTATTTAGTTAGTAGAATAATGAGATAAGGAGATATGTAGATGAATATCTGATAGCCCTGGAGGGGATTGAGACCACCATGGTGATGAGAACCTTTTAAAGGACTGACCCAGGGCAAAACCGTACAATCCTCCAACTCTCAAACATTCTTTTCATTTGAACCTTTAACCACGACTATGAACATGTTCTATATTCTCCAGAAACGACAAGCAGACTTTGAACCAGTAATAAGAAGTTTCGATAGGAAGCCAGGCTTTCCTTTCTCTAAGGACATCCAGCACTACGGTTAGAATTAGGCCTGTTAAGAAATTAATTATTTAGTTGAAGAAGCCTTTAATGTAAAGTCAGTGACTTTGGCAATCTGCTTCAAAACAAATTTCAGAAAAATACAATCAACACAGTGGGAGAGTTGCTGCCTTGCAGCACCAGAAACCTGGGTTCGATCCCGACTACGGGCGCTGTCTGTGCGGAGTATGTACGTTCTCCCCATGACCTGAAGGATTTTCTTCGGGAGCCCCGGTTTCCTCTCACTCCCCAAAGGTGGACAGGTTTGTAGGCGTGGCGAAATTGTAAAATGTCCCAAGTGTGTGTAGGATAGTGTTAGTAGGGTACAGAGATCGCTGGTCGCCGCGTACTTGTTGGGCCAAAGGGCCTGTTTCCGTGCTATATCGCTTAACTAAACTTGCAATCAAAAAGAGCCTCAAAATGTGGAGTGTAATACTAGAGTGGGAAATGGGAAATGGATTAAGTCATGGCTAACAAACTGTGGAGTAGGCTCAAAAGGCTAAGTGTAATATATTTTATGATCATTAGGAGCCATACACGGCACCATACAGCTGGAGGTCACCAATGCTTAGCGCATAAACACAGTACCATGAGAGTTTATGTCCACCCCAGGAAAACCATTGTCATTGTCAAAGCACATACTCTGAGCTCATTTCCAGGCGGCAACTCAGTAATGATGTCCATTTGGCAGAGTTACAAACTCCAAGTTCCCACTGCAGCCTCTTGACTTGCCAGAGGTTGAAGGGGTCAGGGTACAATAAAAATGAATGAAGAGATGGGGAATAAGCCAGCATCAAGCACAGGGAAAGCCATATTTCTGTGTTGATGGATTGGAAAGGCTTCAAGCCCAGACAATCAAATCCCTAAGGTAGACAAAAGTGCTGGAGAAACTCAGCGGGTGCGGCAGCATCTATGGAGCGAAGGAAATAAGCAATGTTTCGGGCCGAAACCCTAAACCAGCTATGCACTGGCTATGGTGGAGATGCCAAAGTCAATAAGCAACTGCAATTTAATAATGCTTTGATGTAAGAGTTCCAGTTGCGAAGTCCCCAGTTCTGCAAACTCATGGAAGGCTGAAGATCCAGATGTTGTTTGGAAATGTAGAAGTATTAGCTCATCCCCCTTTGACATTCCCCCCCACCCCCACCAAAAAATCCTGGTAAAGCCATTGATGCACAGACACACTTGTTCACTCAGTACTTATATAAATGTACCGTATGCATGGGCCTCCTGCAGAAGTTGGCTAACCTAGAGATTTGTACCTGTGCCAGTCTAAAGTAGGGGGCTGCGTAGCTCAGTTTGTCAGGTGGAAATGTTGCACCAGGTTGGCAGTGTTACATAATGTGTAAGAAGGAACGCAGATGCTGGTTGACACCAAAGGTAGACACAAAATGCTGGAGTAACTCAGTGGAACAGATGGAATTTCTTCTCTCCAGAGATGCTGCCTGCCCTGCTGAGTTACTCCGGCATTTTGTGTCTATCTAGGCAGTGATGCAGCAGCGGTATGAATTCTTGCAGAGTTTGTACGCTTTCCCTGTGACTGCTTAGGTTTTTTCCTGGTTTCCTCCCTCATATTCCAAAGACGTGCAGGATTGTAGGTTAATTAGCTTCTGTAAAAGTGTGTAGGATAGAACTAGTGTATGGGTGATCATTGGTTGGTGTGGACTCGGTGGGCTGAAGGGCTTCTTTCCACGCTGCATCTCTAAATTAAACTGGTTAGCATGTGAATTGCATTTATAGACTGGATTCATTTATAATAATGGGTGTGGGGTAACTTTTTAAAAAATCCTAATCAGAATTTTGCAGCTCCACGTAATGTTCAGAGTTCCTTCAGTACTCTGATTAGCCTTTACACTTTTCTGTGAAATGTCCGCCAGTCAGGCTGTTTTGATGCAGACACAATCCACCATTCCCTCAAGGAACAGCTTTGTTGCGCTTGTCAGAACGTCTCTCCTTAACAGTTTCACCATCTGGGTCAGAGACACAAAGACCATCAGATACATCGCTGTTGCGTAAAGTCAGGATCCCTATAAATACAGCCAAGTGAAAACAACATGTTTCCAGAGGGAAACTTCCACTGATTATTTTTCTTGCATTTTGTGATGGAGAGGCCAAGTGACCTCTTACTTTTAAGTACTTGCTCGAGTGGTTGAAATGGGGGATAATAAAGGGGCTGAGTGTAAACATCAGCTGACAACCTCAATACTGCGGCAGACCAGGTTTCCATGCTCAGAACATACACATTTTATGCATTTCAAGTACCTTATTCCAATGTAAAAATTTGGTGATCCAATTTTTCATGCTCCTTCCCACTATTAAATCAAGGTACTATAAGGATATGAGCTCCGCACTCGACCATTACATGTTGGGGGAGAACTTAGTAAGGAAGAGATGATGACTTCAGGTCTGTCTCATAATGAGCAGCAGAAATTCTGCGCATTAAGGAATAAGGCGAATTGTTTGCCACAGGAAAGATCAGCCGTCACTTTTTGTAGAAATAAAGGGCTGCAGATGCTCGTTTACAAAAAAGACACGCTGAGTTACTCCAGCACTTTGTGTCACGTTTTGTTCATGCTCTCTTCTTCCCGACAGGCCACCAAGATTTTCACTATATCTGTACCTCATTGTGTTTGTACTTACGGCAATAAATTCCACCTGACTTGACTTGCTTGCTCAAGTTCAGTTGATTGTACAGTGAGGAACAGGTACAATTAACACACAGAGCATAAATTATATATGTTATATGAGACATTAGAAGTTCGTAAGCGATAGGAGTAGAATTAGGCCATTCAGCCCATCAAGTTTACTCCGCCATTCAATCAGGGCTGATCCGTCTTTCCCTCCTAACCCCATTCTCCTGCCAAAGCCCCATAACCCCTGACACCCGCACTAGTCAAAGCAAAAAGGATTGACCAAAAAACCCCACTTTCAATTTGCATTAAGTATTAAAATAAACCTTTGGGAATCATGGCGTGACGTCTTTCTTCCATCTAAGAAGCTGTTATCATGAAGGAACAAAACGGGTGCATCAAATATGCTCAAACTTTCCATTTATTCTAAGGAATTGAAAGCAGGCAGATGCTGCCACCAATTTAAATACAGGGTCTTCAGGGTCTTTGTAGTGCTCTATTCTAATCTAGTTTATATAGTCTTGTCATGTGATTTAACCAGCATGATACTAAGGCTTATCATGTTTAATCAATGAGGTTGCAAAAACTTGCTTGTATTCCACTGAGTGTAGAAAGCTTATTGTAGATTTAATTACAGTTTTTTTTAATATAGTGATTTTATAAGAGATAAAGAGAAAATATTATTCTATTCAGGGGTAATCCAGAACTAAAGGTAAAATCCTTTCCGAGACATGCCGTTCAGAAAGGATTCCATATACAGATCAAAGAGATAACGCGATATTGAACCTGAAGAAACTGCTGTTTTCGGGTCTGAAGAAGGGTCTCGACCCGAAATGTCACCCATTCCTTCTCTCCAGAGATGCTGCCTGACCCGCTGAGTTACTCCAGCATTTTGTGTCTATCTGCTGTCTTACAGCTGGAATTTTGACAAAGGTTACAAGAAGATATCCAAGGAATTTTCCTTGAGTTGGACATGACAGAGGGCAAATTAATTTCACCCATCATTTGAAAACCTGCCAACACCTATTAAAGTGAAAACCGATGACCATGTTGACATTAGTTGGGTCCAGTTTTGAACAAAAACTGCCAAAATTCACACTTGTATAGAGCTTTGTAAATACTACCCAGACTGGTTTGATTGAAACTTCCACTGTGTCCATGTTCAAACATTTTCACTGGAAATTGTTAAATACATCACTGGAAATGGCTCTGATATTTAGACAAAGGAATAGCAAGAAGCAATGCATAATTGGTTGATTTTTGATTGCAACAAATGAAAATCAACATTGGCATTTTAGTTCCCCATCTTCAATGAAATTTTTGCTTTGTACAATTGTACGGCTGCAGACAGTCTCATTGTGTAATGAACTGCACTCAGATCGAGGAGTGTGATTGACACCATGATTTTAGAGGGTTAAATTAAAGGGACAGGTTGAAAAGACCTATTTTAAGATGATCTGATTAGATGCTTAAAATGTTAAAATGCTACGTGAGGGGATTGAATTGTAAGTTACTGCATAGTTCCTTCGTCCACAGTGTCCACACTGACTAGCGATCACCCATTCACACTAATTCTATGTTATTCCACTTTCACAGCCACTCTTGACATACTCGGAGTGCTTTACAGAGGCTAATCAACCTAAAAACCTGCATGTATGTGCGATGTGGGAGGAAACCCACGTGGCCACAGGGAGAACGTGCGAGGTCCACAGAGACAGCACCCGAGGTCAGTATAAAACCCTGGTCATTGGTACTGCGAACTAGGAGCTCTACCAACTACGCTACGATGCCACCCCCCCTATATTTTCACGAATACCTATACATACAATTAATTTGATTATCAGTTCAACTAAAAATGCACTGACACAACTGTACTCCAGAATCTCAGGCCCACTGCAGCCCCATGTCCAAGATGGCTATTATTCCCTCATCCTTTCAAATGACAAGAAGTTACCAACATAGACAAAATGGCACTCGAGGTTCAAAACTGCATTGGAGAAGAATTCTGATGAGCAAGCCATGAATTACTCATCAACAATGCAGCAGAACATAGACAAATGGCAAGCATAAGGAAATTGATTTGTCAAAATGAATCCATTAAAAAATAAAGACCAAATGGAGGAAGTAGCGTTTTTTTTTAATTAAAAAAAAAAGTTCAATATGTTCAAAATCATCTGGGGAACACAAATCTTTGAGTTGTGAATAGAGGGAAATATAGACTACTTATCTCATTAAAAATTAAGTCCATTACCTACCTGATTATCAGTGTGGCTGTAGAAAAACATCACCGCCTTTCCATGTAACTTTTCTTCAGCATTCTTTACTTCTAAAGAGCTTCTCTGAAGTTTAGTTTAGAAAAACAGCATGGAAACAGGCCCTTTCAGCTATCGAGTCCACGTCAACAATTGATCACCCATTCACATTGGTTTGATGTTATCCCACTTTCTCAATCACTCCCCGCACACCAGGTGTAATTTTACAGAGGCCAATTAATCAACAATGGAATGTGGGAGGTTACCGGGGCACCTGGAGCAAACCCACGCGGTCACAGGGAGAACGTGCAAACTCTACACAGACAGCACCCGGGGTCAGGATTGAACCCGGTTCTCTGGTGCTCTACCAGCAGTGAAAATGTTGCTGCTTCCTCTCAGAATTATAATCATTTCTTGTTTTCTTATGTAGAAGGCAAAGTCGAATAAATCCAAAATATAAATCAGACACCTACATTTTTCAGATGATATAAGGTCATCAAAGAAAAACGACTTGCCTGTCGTTTACGGAAGTGAAGAGCTGCTGGAGAAACTCAGCAGGTCAGGCAGCATTTGTGGAGGGAAATGGACAGTTGGCAGTCCGGAACAGTCCGGGATCCTTCCACTAGACGGGGGGGGGGGGGGGGGGTTGGGGGGGGGAGGCAGTCAGAATAAAGAGGAGGCAGCTGGGTGGGGCAAGAACCGGCAAGCAATTAGTGGATGCATCTGAGGAGTGGCTGGTTAGCAGATAACTGTCGGGGGAGGGGGTAAAGGGGGAGAAGGGAAAAAGGAAGGAGGGAAAAAGGAAGGAGGGAAAGGGGATGGGATAAAATGGAGGGAGGGGAAAAATAGAGGGAGGGAGGGGGAAAAGGGAGGGGGGGAAAAGGGAGGGGGGGGAAGGGAGGGGGGGGGAAGGGGGGAGGGAGGGGGGGAAAAGGGAGAGAGGGGGGGAAAAGGAGGGAGGGGGGGAAAAGGGAGGGAGGGAGGGGGGAAAAGGGAGGGAGGGAGGGGGGAAAAGGGAGGGAGGGAGGGGGGAAAAGGGAGGGAGGGAGGGGGGGAAAGGGAGGGAGGGAGGGGGGAAAAGAGAGGGAGGGAGGGGGGAAAAGGGAGGGAGGGAGGGGGGAAAGGGAGGGAGGGGGGAAAAGGGAGGAAGGGAGGGAGGGGGGAAAAGAGAGGGAGGGAGAGGGTAAGGAGGGAGGGAGGGGAGGAAAGGGAGGGAGGGAGGGAGGGGGGAAAAGGGAGGGACGGAGGGGGGAAAAGAGAGGGAGGGAGAGGGGAAGGAGGGAGGGAGGGGGGAAGGGAAGGAGGGGGAAAAGTGAGGGAGGGAGGAGGGAAAAAGGGGGAAGGGGAAGGTGACAGAAGGAGGGTGAGGGGGATGATGTGGAGAACAAAAGTTTTCAGAATCTGATGGGAAAGTGAGGTGTGGACCTATGTGAGTGGTGGTGGTAGTCACAAGGAATAGGAGGGGTGAGGATTAGGAGGGTGTATAAAGGGATCCAATGTGACACTCTCTGGGACCCCATAGTCCACTCTACCCTCCCTGCCCATCCCACCCCAGGTACTTTCCAATGTAACAATAGGAAGTGCAACACCTGTCCCTACGCCCCCTCCTTCACCTCCACCTAGGGACATGAGAAGCCCTTCCACATATGACAGTGATTCACCTGCACCTCATCCAACCCTCGCTATTCCAATTGTTGGTCTTGATATGGTCTTCACTGTGTCAGTGAGACCAAGCACCCTCCTCTTTGCTGAGCACTTGCATTCTGGTCATCTACATCTCCCAGCAGCCAGCCATAATAATTCCCTTCCCATTCCCACATTCAACAATCCGTCCTCAGCTCCTCCACTGCCAGGGTGAGGCCAAACCCAAACTAGAAGAGCAGCTCCTTATATTGCACCGAGATAGTCTACAAACCATCAACATGAACATTAACTCCAGTATTTGATTTTGCCATTGTGGGAAAAAGATTTTGTGTCTACCCTATCTCATCTGCGGTCACTCGAAACGAGTATGACTTTGTTTAACGTGGGGAGACTGTTGCACAGACAGCTACCACATGGTTCTTGACAGATCTGGGTCAGGATCCAGTGGCATGGAGTCCAAGACGACCGGGGACCCTCTGTTGCTGCAGCCTTCATCCGCCTTCCCAGCTGTTGTGCCGCTCCACTAAAATCATCCTCTGCCTGTTCCACCGTTGAGGTCTTGGTTGGCTTGCTCTTTGTCAGGGACCTCCCCCTCGAACTCATGATGGCCCTACCAGGAGCATAGCTCTAGATGGCATCGCTCTCAGATCTCAGGACCACACAGGCTTCTCCACCACGACAAGGTGACAATCCACAGAGAAGTCTATGCCTCTCATAGGCTTTTATCTATGTCTCTCATATGCTTCTATTTCCCTGCAACCTCTAGTTTTCCAGAGATACCAATCCAAGTCTGCCTAACCTCTCCAGATGGCTAGTACCCCCTAATCCAGGCACCATTCTCGTAAAACTCCTCTTACTCTTTTCAGAGCGTCCACATCCCTCCTGTAATGGGACGACCAGAACAGCAGACAATACTCCAAATACGAGCTAACCAAAGGCCTACAAAGCTACATCATGACATCCTGACACTTATACTCAATGGCCCAACCTATGAAAACTAGAATACCAGGCGCCTTCTTTATCACTCTCTGTACATGTGTTGCCACTTTCAGGGTGTTATGGACTTGGACCCTAAGATTCTGCTGTAAATCAATGCTGTTGAGGATCATGCCACTAATTGCATAATTTCCCCTTAAGTATGATCTCCCAAAGAGCAACACTTCACACTTACTTGGATTAAACGCTATCTGCCATTTCTCTGCCCATATCTGGACCTGATGTATAACCCCTGTATATTTTGATAGTATTCTTCACAGTCCGCGATCCCGGCAATATTAGTATCATTGGCAAATTTACTAACCAACACATTTACGTTTACGTTCAAGTCATATTTGTACAGGTACATGGAGTTTAGAAGAATATGGGCCAAACACGGGCAAATGGGTTAGATAGGGCATGTTGGTGGACAAGGATGAGTTGGACCGAAGGGCCTGTTTCCATGCTCAGATAAGGTCCAGAACCTGCTTTTATTAGTCCTGTGGTAGAGGGGTGAAAATTGGACGTTTGAAGGACTCCTCAATCTTCTTAGAATAAACATCTTTCACCATCAAAATAGGTATAAAGAACACTGCTTGAAACCTCATCTGAAAAAATACACTCCTCTTTGCAGTATTAAGTTTAAGTATTAGCCAAGGTGAGGTTACCACGTGGCTTGAACCAGCACCAACAGCTTTGTGCCTTCGAGATACTAGACCAGACTGACACTAAACATAGTTGTTCTGGCCAACATAGAGTGTTGCCAAGAAGCTAATTCTCTGGATTCTCATCCCCCTCAAGTGTAATGATAGTGATCAGAATCATGATCAGAATTTTCTAAAACACTGGTGGTGGAGCTGTCTCTGACATTGTTGACGATCCCCTTGGGTGCAGTTACAACCTCTTATTTGCGATGAAGCAAATGACTGTCTTGCTTAAATTGCTGGGCACAATCCAAAAACGCAACTCACAGCAGCTGTGAGATTAAAACACAAGAATGTCTATGCTTTTAGACAGCTGTGGAGTCAATTTGCCCAACATTTCTAATAAAAGGAGCACAGGATGCTCCCAAGTATTGGCCACTTACCACAGCTCTGTTCAGGGCGCTTCACTGTAAGATGATCAAGTGTTAAACATTCATTTTCTTGGAGCAGATGCATCGACACTTTTCAGATTATTATCCATTGTCCTATTCCGACATTTATGACCAATTGCCTAGAGGTTTAGACTTTAGAGATACAGGCCCTTCGGCCCACGCCGACTAGCGATCGCCCCCTACACCAACACTATCCTACACACTAAGGACAAATAACAATTTGCAGAAACCAATTAACTGACAAACCTGTATGCCTTTGGAGTGCGGGAGGAAACCAGGGCACCCGGAGAAAACCCATGCTGTCACAGGGAGAATGTACAAACTCCGTACAGACAGCACCAATTGCCAGGATTGATCCCGGGTTTCTGGAGCTGTGAGGCAGCAACTCTACTGCTGTGCCACCAGGTTGTACACTAATTGCGTAGAAAGCACTAAACAGGCCAGAGATCTGGTCATGAAGGCAGAATCCAACAGTTGATCAAGAACAAATTGCATTTAATTGTCTTATGTAACAACAGTAGGACAATGAAATTCTTACTTGAGTTAATGAAACGATTACTACATATGGATAACTCCATGCATATCAACCTTATCTCCTCCAACCTTCGTGAGGAATCTGTGAACCACGGCACACTATCCAAATGGAAAGACATATAAATAAATATTCTGTGCAGGGTTTTGTCTGATGCCATTCAACTTCCAAATGGACTTTTACTCCAGACACGAAGTAAGGGCCTATTTCCGCGCTGTATCTCTAAACTAAACTAAAATCAAATAGAATAGCACTCCAGTAATCCATGATCCAATGACTTGGAATCTAAATGGTTTGGCATTTGAATCACATGGTGATTACCTCCTCCTCCTCACCAGCGGCTGGGTTCCTGTAATCCCTTCCAACTCACCGGGGCCCAATATTCCTGCCCTCCGTTACAACTCACAAGGCCTTCGTCTCTGTGCTCTCTTCAAACTTACCTGATTTCCTGGAAAAAGTATTATACTAGTGTGTAACATTTGGAAAAAAAAGACATTAAAAGTGGTTTTGGGATGTAAACAGGAAAAACTTTCAATTGTTGGGAGAATCTGACAATCTGACACCACCACCAAATATTGAGCTTGCTGGATTATTGAAGTTTTCCTGTACATTATAAACTATATATTCGTTATCCAAATGTGAAGCAATGACACTGTCTAATTTAACCCAATCATTGATCATCGGCAAACCATGTACATTAGCTATTTTTGAACAGTAATATTCTCTATTTATGAAACAGGGAGACAAAGAGCAAGATTGAAAGAGAGACGTAAAGTCAAAGGGAGAGAAAACATTACCACATTTCCCAACCACAGACCAGTAATGTTACCTCTTTGAGGAATGTAAATGCTAATTTACTTGTGTGTGTTATACACAGGTAAATTAGCATTTACATGTGTATGTGTGTTATACACACACACACACATATATATATGCGTGCATGTGTGTGTGTGTGCAGGAAAGAACTGCAGATGCTGGTTTAAATGGAAGATAGACACAAAAAACTGGATTAACTCAGCAGCATCTCTGGAGAGAAGGAATGGGTGACATTTTGGGTTAAGATTCATATATACATAGACACACATTTATATCATGTATATATGCACATATACATACACACATATATTTATACACACACACGTACACACATATATATTATATATATATATATGCAGAGACACATATATATATGCATAGACACACATCTACACATACTCACACAAATTATATATATATATATGTATATACACACACACACACACACACACACACATAAAACCAACAATAAAAGTGCAAGAAGACAACACCAACGACGACAAAAACTTGAGAATGAAACTGTGAAGCAGCATGGCCAAGACGGCTGCTCTGTCAGATGGCCGGGCCTGGGTGGGCAATCTGGAACTAATCATGCGGCCGATCAGGTGTCAGCCAGTGGATAATGAGGACAAAGACCAACGTCAGCTCTGCTGTGGTCATCAGCACGTGGACCGGCCGTCAGGGAAGCCGTCAATCTAGTCAGTTAATTGGAGAGAGTTCACTTGGCCCTGACCGAGTCTCTGTGGAACATTTGAACATGGTAGCTGTCAGCTAAGTGAGGGATCTGACAGTGGAGGAGTTCAAGTGATTTGAAAATAGAAGAGCTTACGTGATGTGTAATAAAGGAAAATCTTGGATAATTTGGCATTCAATTGTTCAGAAATCCAGATGATTTAGCAGTTGGCTTATGCTTTAGTCTGGAATGTCTGAAATCTTTAAGCAGATTGTGTGTTGCCATGCTCATATTGAATGGCGGTGCAGGCTCGAAGGGCCGAATGGCCTACTCCTGCACATAATTTCTATGTTTCTATGTGTTCATTTTAGTTTATTGTTACGTGTACCGAGGTACAGTGAAAAGCTTTTGTTGCGTGTTAAGCAGTCAGTGGAAAGACAATACACGAGTGCAATCATGCCATCCACAGTGCACAGATACATGATACAGGGAATAACGTTTATTGCAGGATAAAGTCCAGTAAAGTCTGATAAAAGATTCTGGATTGTGGCCAGGGATGGGATCTGGACTCTGGGCAGGATGTGTGGCTGGAGCCAGGGTCAGGTAACAGGTAGGTTTAGTGGCTCCAGCTAGGATCCAGAGTGCTTGTGTTTTTCTCATATCCTTTGAACACACTGGGTTCACTGGAGGATGCATTATATTATTGCGTAACACATTAAAAACATTTGAAATTAATACCCGTTTTGATATTAATAGATATAATATTCAATAATATGGAAAATTCACAGGTGCAGCAACATCAGTCCCAAGGCTGTTATCTGAGTTATACTGGTATAGGTAATTGCAGGTATTTGTAGAAGACATAATACGTGGACCTGAATGTAGCCATTTAATTAGAGCAACACAGTGGCGCAGCAGTAGAGTTGTTGCCTGACAGCACCAGAGACCCGGGATCGATTCTGACTACGGGTGCTGTCTGAACGGAGTTTGTACGTTCTCCCTGTGACCACGTCAGTTTTCACCGGATGCTCTGGTTTCTTTGCATGTTCCAAAAACGTGCAGTTTTGTAGGTTAATTGATTTCGGCATAATTGTCCCCAATGTTAGTGTATGGGTTGATCGCTGGTCGGCATGGATTCTGTGGACTGTCGGGCCTGTTTCCACGCTGTCTCTATAAAGTCTAAAGATTCATGGTTGTCTAGCTTGCTTTACACTGCTAACTTAAACTTCCCTCAGGGACAGCATGGATGGAGAGACTATGTCCTGAATGGTGAAGTGAGAGCAACTAAAAATAACACGTCCAGCAAACACGTTTGATGACTCCCATTTAGTAGATGTGGGGCTGGAAGCTTCCTTTCCATCTGTACATGTTCCACAACAGTCTTTGTACTGTGGTTCTGCAGACATGTGCTCAGATGGATTTCTGCAAAGTATGGATGTTTCTGCTTTAAAATGCATCCGAGAGTCGTGATTAAAATTGTTGGAAAATGTAAGCGCCGTTGGATACAGGATATATAGAGTTGCCACGGAGAGTATGTTTTGTGTCACCACAACAACACATTAAATCAATAAAACTGTCATGATTCCACCAGGGAGACTTCGAAGTAAAAACCATAAGAACATTAAACCAGAAAACATGGCCAGTTGAGCCACATAACTCACAAAAACAATAGCCGGTATTTACAGTCTATATAAACTTTAATTGAGAATAGTGGTTACTCATCAGTACAAGTGATTAGTTGATACCAGAACAGGTATGATAAATCAGCAGAGAGCTAATGTTTATTTCATCTACAATACCTGTATGAATTAATGATCCCATAAAACCATATATCAGTTGGTAAAAAAAATGGCAGTCTGTGCTCCTAGTTATAGGAATCAGAGCACTCTCAGTTTAATAAAAGAGGGTGTAAAAAGAACCTTTTTTTTGCATTTCACTGTAATCCCATGCACAATGTCACATACCACTTCTGGTCTGAATATAGTTTATTTCAACAGTTAAAGCCATTTTAAAATCAAAACACTGCAGATACTAGGAACCTCAAATTAAAAACAGAAAACACTGGAAACATTCGAATGGTTAGTCAGCATCTGTGGAATCTGTACATTTTGAGAGTATCACTACTAAGATAGGTGGTGCTGTGGATAATGAAGTAGATTTTCAAAGTCTACAGAGAGATTTGGGCCATTTGGAAGAGTGGGCTGAAAGATGGCAGATGGAGTTTAATGCTGATAAGTGTGCGGTGCTACATCTTGGCAGCACAAATCAAAATAGGACGTACATGGTAAATGGTAGGGAATTGAGGAATGCTGTGGAACAGAGGGATCTAGGAATAACTGTGCATAGTTCCCTGAAGGTGGAATCGCATGTAGATAGGGTGGTAAAGAAAGCTTTTGGTGTGCTGGCCTTTATAAATCAGAGCATTGAATATAGGAGTAGGGAAGTAATGTTAAAATTGTACAAGGCATTGGTAAGACCAATTCTGGAGTATGGGGTACAATTTTGGTTGCCTAATTATAGGAAGGATGTCAACAAAATAGAGAGAGTACAGAGGAGATTTACTAGAATGTTCCCTGGGTTCCAGCAACTAAGTTACAGAGAAAGGTTGAACAAGTTAGGTCTTTATTCTTTGGAGCGCAGAAGTTTAAGGGGGGACTCAATTGAGGTCTTTAAAATGATGAAAGGGATAGACAGAGTTGACGTGGATAAGCTTTTCCCATTGAGGGTAGGGAAGAATCAAACAAGAGGGCATGACATGAGAATTAAGGGACAGAAGTTTAGGGGTAACATGAGGGGGAACTTCTTTACTCAGAGAGTGGTGGCTGTGTGGAATGATCTTCCTGCAGAAGTGGTGGAGTCAGGATCGATTTTAACATTTAAAACTAAAGTGGATAAGCATGTGGACGGGAAGGGAATGGAGGGGTATGGTCTGAGTGCAGGTAGATGGGACTAGGGGAAAATGAATGGTCGGCACGGACTGGAAGGGCCGAGAAGGCCTGTGCTGTAATTGTTATATGGTTATATGTTATATGGTTATCATCAGGTTAATTTGAGGATAATGAAATAATGTTGCCAGGAAGTCACAACTGAACATAAACATGTAACTTACAGCTTTGAAATTAGCATGGGGTAACACTGCCCCTAAGCTTGAAATAATTTACTTGCCAGGTAATTTATCAATGTACAGTCACTTTGCAAATTGACGTAATTAATTCCATTATGAAGTTGTTCAGAGTAGTACTGAGCTGTTATTGGGAAGACAGTGGACAAACACTTCAGAGGCTCATCATTTGAAGGAAGTCCTTTAAATTAGTGGACCGAGGTATTTTAAACAAATGCATCGTGATAATACCCCACCACAAAACTGAGGTGCATTTTACATTGTGTCAACAGACTTAATAATAACAAAAGTGCATGGAATGGGATTGTTGGAAATCAAGCAAATCATTTATATACCTAAAAACGAGGCACAATTTCTTCACAACTGATTATCAAACACAACCAGCAAATCAACAGGGGAAAATATAATGATTTTTTAGGATATCATTCTGATTTATTTATGTGTTCAGAAATCGGTTGCAACAAATGAATTTGATCAAGAAATACTTGAATTGAAAGTGAACAAACATGTGACAAATGAACCTTCAGAAAGTAAATCTAGATGACAGATCTATGGAGTAACTAAAATCAGAATAACTCATTTTGTTCATATTAAAAATGACATAGTGCAAAAAATCCATTGTTACTAAAACTACTGAAATTACACACGACATACCTTAGTGCCTAGTTCTGCATTATTACTGACAAAGCTTGAAGAGAGCATGAAATCTATGAGAAGAATCTACCTCTATCTAGCAAGATTGTGCTAAGTTTCATTCAAAAGCGATTACTCTGTTTTAAAGCATGAGATTGCACTAATATTTTACCCCGCTGATTCAACACCATTTGCGTTACTTGCAACAGTCACACATTCAATCTTAATTGACAAGTGAATCATAAATGGACTTTAAATTCCTCACACAGCACCAACATGTAACACTGGAAATTTTATAGACAGTCAAAAGCGTTAGCTATTTTCAGGCGTTTTGGCAGCTGCTGCAGCACTTTCTACACCGATTGGAGTTTGTGCTCAACTCGAGGTGTTTGATATCATCGCTGTATTTACTGGTATTGCAAAAAAAACGTGGAAGTGCTTAAACATTTAGTTATGAACATGCTGGCATTGAAACCCTGTAGTATAATCCATGTTTCTCAATGGAAATCCTATAGTTTTAGAGTCATACAGCATGGAAACAAGCCCTTTGGCCCAACGTAGCCCATGCCTCATCTACACTAGTCTCACCTGCCTGTGGCCCCTATCCCTCTAAACCATTCCTATGCATCTACCTGTCCAAATGCCTTTTAAATGATAGTATAGTACTTGCCTGAGTTACCTCTCCCGGTAGCTTGTTCCATATAACCACCAACCTCTGTGTGAAAAGGTTCCTCCTCAGGTTCCTATTAAATCTTTCCCTTTTCACCTTAAACCTATGTCCTCTGGTTCTCGATTCCCCATACCCTAGGTAAAAGACACTGTGCACTCACCCTATCCCAAAACCAAAACCACTGCATTGGATGATCCTGGGTGATTCTGAAATTATTTGTGGTCTCTGCTGCTTCAGTTAAATGAATCCCTCCCTCACCCTTGTGCAATGTTACTTTTGCAAGATGGGCACTTCTCTGCTTATTTAGATCAAATTATATTTCATTCAAAAAATGAATCTGACAACTTACCATGTGGTGTGATATCATAAATGGATGTGCAAAGGGTCCATTGATTGAACACTAAAACCTTCTTTACAATTGATGCCAAGTTTATCTGAACTGACAAAATAGTAGGTGATCTGCCCTTCAGGTTTGCTCCAACCTTCATTGAGAACATTGTTGATTTTTTGTTACCTCAGCCCCAATATCCAGCTCTTCCCCCATAATCTCTTGATAGCCTCAATGCAGGGAAATCCACTTATTTCTGCTTTGAAAAAAAAACAGCGATGGAGCTCCCACATTCCTCCGGGGTACTGAAGTCCAAGGTTCACCATCTTCTCCTCGTCTCAATGCAAATTCTCAAGCTGAACACCCTGGTCACTAGTCTCCTCCTAAAAGATATCAATGTCTCTAGAAATGTGAAGTATCCATCTCCACACGAGAGATCCAGGGCCTTGGAATCATCGAGGAATTACTGCTTTGTAATGTCCTGCATAAAGCATAAACTTACCAACATTTTGACATTGTTGGGACCTTATTTTACTTTACCCTTACAAGTTAGACTGGTGCATGATAAATGGGATTTATTAACTACTGCTAACTCACTGACCTTCAACACCTACAGACAAGATAACTGGTTAAAAAAAAAATGATAAGGTGACTTTGATTTAAAATCCACCGAGTTGTGCTGCAGAATAAGCTTCCTGATGTGGTGATGGAAGTAAGGAAATGCATCAGGGAATAAGATTTGTAATTGTAAAGGGATTTGGAGGGCAGCGGAGAAGGAGCAGTGAACAGACAATGGATGTAGTCTTTCAGAATTAGCACAGGCTTGATGGGTTTTAAGGTCTTTTTTGTTGATGTCTCAGATCATCAGACCTGCCTATTGACCTAGAATGTGTGTGGAGAACATGTAGAAGATTTGCAACACTTGACTGAAGGTAATGTCAACCTGTGGGAAGAAGGCCATTCTTTGGGAGCGTGGAGGCAATTCCTCAGGAACTGTTTGGGAACTGGGAGGAGCTACATGAGGAGGATGCCAAGTTAATGACAAAGGAAGAGGACAAACTGTTGGTGATTAAGGAGAATACACTGCAGATGCTGGACATTTGAAATAAATGTGAAACAGAGAATACTAGAAACACTCAACACGTTAGGGAGCACCTACAGAGAGAGAAAAAGAGTTAATGTTTCAGGCCAGACACCTTTGGTTTCTCTTTCCACTGATTCTGCCAGACCCGCTGAGTGTAATCAACCAATTAACTTAGTGTTGGCCAAGGAATATAAGGATGTCCTGCAGAAATTTATAAACACTGTTGAATCTCATCTAATTTTCCAAGAAGGGAGTTTAACAAAGAATATACATTTACATTTTAAGATTTATATTGGAATGTTGCTTTTTCAGTATAAATCTACGTACAACTTAAACAAATTGATAATTGAGTATAAATGTAAAAAATCTATTTGCTGATTGTAGGGTCTGGCTTTGAGTGTGAAACAACTGCCAACCTACTTGGTTGTAGAACAAGATTGTAGGATGTCTCAATGCCAGCATGCACATCACGGCAACTAAAAGATGCAGCAGATTTCAAACACCCAGAGTGTGCACTTCTCTAAAGGAAAATGTGGCCTGATAACCATAAACCTGCAATCTATTGTATGTGTTATGACCGTTACTCTGAATAGAAGGTTCTCATTCAAGGGAGATTGGCTGCCTTCAACTCTAAGGAATAGTGCTGCACACAGACACAGTACATGACAAGGTTAACCTTCCATTCATTTTTTAAAACAACCAATGCATTCATTGTCTAGTTCACTTAACTGTTTTTTTGTTAAATGTTAAAGCACCTATGTGTGGTGAATTCTATTATTTTCCTCAAACTCTAAGCTATGGTATTTTGTCACTGGTAGCCGCGCCATTAGATCAAATCATGCAACTGCCATAGATCAGTGTAAGTGTTTATATAAGGCAGATTGGAACAAGTCAAAAGAATTCCTTTGATTCACTTCCAATGTTATGTTTACTTGGTATTTAATGGGGGCGGGTGGGCAAGGTGGGTGGTGGATGGGGATAAAGTTCCTTGATGCCTTCTGTCCTTGAGAAGTATACAATAAGTCTTTCAAATTCATGTAATATTTGGCTTTTGATGGTACCAGAGATGTCTGCAGCGAGCAACGATCTTTACAGGCTTGAGACGATTCAGTCACCTCACGGAGAGCTCTTTACCGATGTACAAAGAAGATAATGTTGGCTACAATCACAGCTCCTGGCAATTGATGACACCAAGGATCAGGCCAAAACTAAGTAAGATGTAGGAGATCTTCACAGTGACTCCTGGATCTGAGGGTTAAAGAAGATAAATAAAATAACTAGGTGAACGGGAAAACATCTTGCATTACAAACATAATATTGATCAGATATGAACACCTATCCATGTTTTAAATACTTTACACTTTATATCAATCACGACACATCAGACACCAAAGGCCAGTCTGCCCTACAAAAATAATTTTAGACCTTTCCAGCAGCAGAGAAATTAAGCCTGTAGATCCTTAACTGACCTGTGAATGAACTAACACAGTCATGAAAATGAAAGGCCTGGAGATAACATCAAGGTGGAATAGAATCCTGGATCCAGTAACTTTGAATGCTGTCTTCACATCATAAAAAGGATGTGGAAGTAATCGAGAAAGTGCAGGAAAGAATTACAGAGGATTTACCAGAACCGAGAAATTATAAATAGACCAGGACTGTTAATGACCTAATGGAAGATGTTACTCCTGTCTAAATCAGACTAGGCATCATAAATAAAATGTAGTTACTAAAACCTTATCCTGGACCTCAAACTCTCCTCGACAAGAGTTTTGAATCTTTACAGAAGACCAAGTTGGCAAATCTGTGGGATTATTCCTCCCCTGTTTCCCTGGTTGAATAGGAACATAAAAAGGGTCTGATTAACTTATAAGTAAAATGCCTGGTTGTGTTGGCTTGCAGTAGCCAGTTCCATGAGGTACAGGGCCACTGGTCAGGTAGTGACTGTATGACATACACTGGAGTCAGTCTCTTGGTTCCTACAGCCTCTTTGCCATTCAGTTAGACCACATATTCCTGTGGCTTGGTTATATCTCTTGTTTTTCTCAAAATCCTGGCGCTTCTTTTGATCTAATATCTCCAACTTTTTTTAATAACTTAGACTTTAGAGAAACAGCATGGAAACAGGCTCTTTAGTCCACGCCGACCAACCATCACCCCATACACTAGCACTATCCAACACACTGGGGACAATTTAGAATTTTACTGAAGCCAACGAGCCTACAAAGCTGTACATCTTTGGAGTGTGGGAGGAAACTGGAGCACCCGGAGAAAATCCACGCGTTCACAGAGAGAACGTGCAAACTCCGCACAGAGAGCACCTGTGGTCAGGACCGAACCTGGGTCTCTGGCGCTGTAAGGCAGCAACTCCACCGCTGCGCCACTCTGCCGGTCCAAGTTCTTTTGTGTAAGAAATACTTTTTAAATTTGCTTTAAATAGCCCAGCTCTAACCGTACAACCTTTACTGAATTCCCCACGAGGATAGTTTATCTGTGTCTAACTTATCAAACTACCTGACGGATGCAATCACCCTGTTTCCAAAATGTTTCGACACCTCTTTCACTCGGAGATCATGGACTTCCTTTGCACCCTTGTGGCATTGTAATATAACATAAAGAAATATTCCAAACTCATGACAGAGGATTTCTATTTTATTATCTGACATGCCATCAAACAAGCCTGTGATCAAATCAGATGTGCTCAAGAGCCCCTGTGGATTTTATGAAGTGTGCAATATAAATAAAATGTAAGCAATATTTCTTGCTGTCTAACAATTAGCGGCAAATGCAGATGGTACAAGAGGTGACCATAATATACGGCGTCCAATATTCTCATCATTAGCTATTTCCAGGGACTTGTGGCCCAGAACTTGACAGCATTTTTCTCCCATGCATATGAGATCACACAGAAAGAGCTAAGTTACGGACTTGATCTTGACTGATGTCCAGAGGTTAAAAATAACGGGTGACATTCAGAGCATGGGATTAGATAATAATTCATAGAATAATATTTGAAATACCAATTTGATGGGGCACATTAAGTCCAACTCAACAGACCACTGTAGATAATGCAAGGCAGGAACAAATTATTAAAGGAAACGGCTCGGAGGCACTTCATCACAAAATGATCAAAATGATTAATGCCTGGAATAGGTTGAAGGACAAACGTTCAATGACAGGCTGCATGATGGGACCTATGGTAGGTTTGAAAAGGTGGGCTACATTAACTTCTCTTATCTGGGCTTATCTTTCTGCAGAACATCCTGTTCTGCTTTCGGAGAAAGGGTTTTCATTCATTAGGGCTCTGTTCTCACAGGGTGGCAACAAACTTCCAGTGCATCAAATCTTCCCTTAAATCTTTTTTTTAAATACAGTCTTTCATAGAATTTAAGTTTCGTAAGTTCATAAGAATGGAGCAGAATTAGGCATTCGGCCCATCAAGTCCACTTGGCCGTTCAATCATGGCTGCTCTATCTTTCCCCTTCTCCTGCCTTCACCTGACACCCAAAACAACGTTTCACCCGAAACGTCACCCATTCCTTCTCTCCAGAGATGCTGCCTGTCCCGCTGAGTACTCCAGCTTTATGAGTCCATCTTCGGTTTAAACCAGCATCTGCAGTTTCTTCTTACCCAAAGCAACAGGGTGGCAGGTGGAGGGGTGTGGGAAAGGGGGGGGGGGGGGGGGGGAAGAACTGTCCCTGAATACAATGAACTGATTCTGTTCTTTCTAAAACTCTTAGCTTGGGCTCCTTCTTGTCACGGGCAGCATGGACATGGTAGTCTCTCAGCTGGATCTGTCAGGGAAGGTCCACATATGAAGTTCAATAAGATGTTGAGTTTATCCTATTAGCAAGGATATTTCCCATGAATACCACCATTGTTTCTCAAATGCACATAAATGTTAACTTGTATTTCTTTTGGGCAAGTGGCAGATTGGAAGAACAAGGGCAGCATTGTGAACACTCTTGCTTATTATTCCACGTTTAAAGAGCAAACGATCACAACCACCTGAAATAAAATAGGCGATGAACTCTCTGAAAATGCTGAACTTTTACTCCTGGATTGTACTGGAAGTTTATTTGTTGTACTAGCCTCAAACTTTACTGGTGCAGGATGCCATTGCTGAGTGTGGGATAGAAATCCAGCCACGTTTGCAAGAGGGAACTGTGTAACAGAGCAATATCTCCTCTCATGGAGAGCAAAACTGTATTTTCTTTGTTCATCGCAGTGGCACAGCGATAGAGTTGCTGCCTTACAGTGCCAGAGACCTGGGTTCGATCCTGACTATGGGTGTTGTTTAAATGGAGTTTGAACGTTCTCCCTATGACCGTGTGGGTTTGCTCCAAGTGAGCAGGTTTCTACCTACATTCCAAAGATGTACAGGTTTGTAGGTTACTTGGCTTCTATAAATTGTCCCTAATGTGTAGGAGAGAACTAGTGCACAGGTGATTGATGGTCAGCACGGTCTCGATGGATAGCTGGGCTTCTGTCTCCACGCTGTCTCTCTAAACTAAAGCAAACTAAAGAATAGGTCCTAGAGTCTTGAAATAGTAAACTAGGGGCTTGACCACAATGACTGGAAAAGTTCAAAGCTTTGGGGAGTTCCACCCACCCTACATTTCTTGCTGACGTCAATCACAAAAAGAGATTGCTTTATATTTCATTGTTGCTCAGAGATCCTTCCTTGACCAGAGGGTCCATTTCCCAGCCCTCTTGCACTGATTTCATTTAAAGACCACCTGCTTTAAATGAATACAAGATCATTCCTTTTTTCATTCCATATTGACATATTACTGTGATTTATTTAATATTTCTATGCTGACACAAATCATATTTTTATGTGGATCTATAATGTTGCTTTTGTTTGAGATACATGCTATAAACCAGGACAATGGGAAACTGTTGACGTTCAATGAAAACATAGCCAATACGAGTGATGCCTTGACAAAGACAAATTAAACTATAGATCCTCGCAACAATAATGTATTTCAATTGTTATGACAGACCGGTGAAATGGATCATTGACTGTTGCTATTAAACCGTGAAGTTACAGAAGTTGATCCTCAAACTAATCCACAATGCTATTCCCAGCACAGCGTTGGAACCTCTGACCGGGTGGGTAAATCTCCAGCAAGAAATTGGTCACATTTGGTATACATTTTCTCTCCGTCATAATGGAGCTTTACTGAGATTTGAGGCAAGTAAACGTACGATGCAGACAAACCAACCAGGGATTTTAGAGATGTAAGGTACCACTGACATTGGAATCTTGAGTAAAACACAAAGTGCTGGAGTAAGTTGACAGGTCAGACAGCATCTGTGGAGGGAATAGATAGAAACCGTTTTGGGTCGAGACGCTTCTTCAGACCCTTCGTTCAATGATACTTTATTGTCACATGTACTTTGGTTTAGTGAAATGTTTTGTTTTGCGTACAACCCGGTAAAATCACGTGGCAAACCTCACCTGGACAGTACACAAGTGGCACCATGTTTCTGGTGCCGACAATGTTCATTCCCTTCACAGGTACTGCCTGACCTGTTGCGTTACTCCAGCACTTTGGGATCTTAAAGATATGTCTTAAGCATCCAGTCACAACATTGTGCAGGGGAGACACAGGCAAGCCTAATGTATGAATTTGAAAGTTGGAATCCTTTGGCAAACCCCAAGAATACAGCATTGCCATAATTACAAAGCAAAATGTGTGCAGCTTCATGCAAAACAAAACTTGTGGAAAGATTCTCAACAAATTTTATAGATGCCACAGTCCCATAATCCGATACAACAACTTTTCAGCATGACTGACATTGGACTTGGCAGCATTCCATGCAGTTAGAAGCACTTCTGCAATGAGACAGCTTTTACTCTACACACCAGTGTCCGACAAGCTGAGAACAAATAGTTTAGATTGGCTGCTTAGCCACAAACTAAAGACACTCGCAGACGGCTGTCAGCTCCTTGCAACAGGAATTTACTTTAACTGTGATGATCTACCAGTGAAATTTGCTCCGATTTTTTTCTTGTGGCATCGCCTGCAGAAAGTATTTTAAAGAAAACCATCAACATCTCCATTAAACTTGTCGAGTACGCATTGCCAGTCTCAGCCTGTCAGTCAAGGGGAAATGTCTTCATTAAAGAACGGCTCCTGCTCTGGTATTGAGCTTGCAATCGTCCCTTTATTTTGACTCCATATTGATTGATGATGTGAGATGCTGGTTGGTAGCTAGTTGTTGTGAAATAGTGAATAATGAGGTTGCTCTGCATGCACCAGTTGACTGATTGGTCGGCCAAAGTAAACGAGGCCTTACCTTTCTTCACATCCCATTTAAGAGATTGACAGAAGGTATGCAGAGCGGCTTTCAATAGTCACATCTAATGCAGTGCAGAAACAAATGAAACCGAGCCATTTCCACATGGCAGCACACAGCGCGGTGAGTGAAGCAACAAAAGTAGCTCAAGGAGAAAAATGTCAGAAATGTCTTAGCTTAGGGAGACCTTGCCATACTGATGTTGTTCACTTTTCACTCACTACTGACCAGCATATTAAAGATCCAGCAAAGCGCAGGAAATTATGCCATTATCATCCATTCCTTTATAATATTCCCACACAATGGTTTAATTATGGCATGTCGTTTAGTTTAGAGATATAGAGTGGAAACGCCCTTCAGCCCACCGTGTCTGCACTGACCAATGATCACCCCGTACACTAGTTCTATATTATCTCAGTTTTGCATCCAACACGCTAGCGGCAACCTACAGAAGTCAATTAAGCTGCAAACCTGTACGTCTTTGGAATTTGGGTGGAAACCGAAGCATCCAAAGGAAAGCCACACAGCCACAGGGAGAACATGCAAACTCCATACAGTCAGCACCCATCATCAGGATCAAACCCGGACTCAACTCTACCACTGCGCCACCCATGATTTAAGGTACGTAGAACAAGACCAGACCACAATGACCTTGCTGAACGGTGTCTTTAATCTAATCTCTGCCTGCACAGAGTCCAAATCTGAATATTCCCAGAATGTCCATGTGCTAATCCAGAAAGCTCCTGAATATTCCTCTATGGCTGTAGAAACCAATGGTCCAAACCATCTAAGGTAATAATCCAAATTTATTAATTTTGCAATTTCTCCTGCTTCAACTCTGATCAGCTGTGTTCAGGCCTCTAGTCAGGGCAAGGTCATTACATCTGATCTATATCTATCCTTGCTCAGACAAAGATCGATCATACTGGAGAAACTCAGCGGGCGAGGCAGCATCGTTGGAGCAAAGGAAATAGGTGATGTTTCAGGTGGAGACCCTTCTTCAGTCTGAAGGGGGGGGGGGGGGGGTTGCTGCCACGTCCAGCAGCAGGCAGAAAATAGGACTGTTCAGTGAACTTTGTCGGTGATAAAATGTGTACTGCCTTAGTGAGGTCTGCTATGTGATTTTACCGGGTTGTATGCAGAACAAAGCATTTCACTGTATGTCGGTACATGTGACAATAAAACATCATTGAATCTCTGCCATCTAGTTCTGAACTTTCCTTGACGTGGTTCTGTCCTTTGGTGTTACAAGCAATATTTCAATTACACTTCCATCAGAGATCTCCTGTGTCAAACAGTAAAGTTATACAGTCAACCAACTGATGCAACCCTTATCATTAGAGACACAGTGCTGTTTATATCAAAATTTCTACTCTGGATTTTACTGCGATTACTTAAGTATGTTCAATTCTAAATGTTGATTAAAATAGCAGCCACAACCTGGCAACTGAATTTTTAAACAAGAATGGCGATTGGAAATCTTCTCACCCATAAAGTCATCCTCTGAGTTACTGCAGAGGCAAATTTATGCCTTTTGGCCTGAAGAAGTACACAAAGTGCTGGAGTAACTTTGCAGGTCTGGCAGCATCCCTGGAGGACATATGCGATGCTTCAGGTCGGGACACTCTTCAAATTTTGCCCTAAAGCTGGTTTTCCAAGACCTTTCCAGTCTAATATTATCCTGTGTGCTTTGTGCAAGAGCAGGGATGTGTTTAATACATATAAGCTCTGAGTTTCCACATTAGTGTTCATTAGTATTTCACAATATACAAGTGCCTGGGTGGAAATGAACCAGGGCTAATTGGTATCAGTGCTCCTGTTCTCAAAGAGAAGCTAAGTATTAATTTAGATTGTCTCCGTGGTTCATTGAGGGGGAATGCCCAGTAACTTGCCTGCAAGGAATTTTCGACTGGTTCTGAGATGACAACATGGACAATGCCTGATAACATTTAATCTGCTTTGCTCCAAGTTGGAGGAGAATGAAGGCCAAGCATTGCCTGCAATAGCAGAGCAATACAGTGCTGGTGAAGTATTTCATTGCACAAATGCCATGTGTCCTTTACTGGCTTACCAATTAAAAAAGCAAAACAATGTAACAGAATTGCTAGATCTAATTTTTATGTCATATTAGTTCATTTCTCATTACTTGGCAGAGTCTAAACACTTGCACTAAGAATGCAGAATGCTGGAATCACTCATCAAGTCGATTGACTCCATTTACACTACACTGCCTCAGCAAGGCCACCAGCATAATCAAGGACTCCGTCTTCTCCCCTCTCCCATCAGGCAAGATATATAGAAGTGTGAAAATGCACACCTCTAGATCCAGGGACAACTTCTTCCCAGCTGTTATCAGGCAACTGACCCATGGTACCAACAGCTAGAGAGCGGTCCTGAGATACTATCTACTCTGTCGGAGCACTATCTTTGATTGTTCTTTATCTTGCACTAAATGTTATTCACGTTATTCCCTTTATCATGTATCCGTACAATGTGGATTGCTCGATTGTAATCGATTGTAATCAAGTATTGTCTTTCTCCTGACAGGTAAGCATGCAACAAAAGCTTTTCACTGCACCTCGGTACATGTGACAATAAACTAAACTCAAACTCAGGACAGGTAGCATCTTAACATTTCAACATCAATGGCTGGCTTGTTCAATCTATTCATAATTCATAATGGGTCCCCTAAAAAGGTTGAGGAGATGCTAGCTTATAGGTACAGCAGGGCGGCACAGTGCCTCAGTGGTGAGAGTTGCTGCTTCACAGTGCCAGAGACCCAGGTTTGATCCTGACTCCGGGTGCTCCGGCCATTTAGAACGGAGACGAGGAAACACTTTTTCTCACAGAGAGTGGTGAGTCTGTGGAATTCTCTGCCTCAGAGCGCGGTGGAGGCAGGTTCTCTGGATACTTTCAAGAGAGAGCTAGATAGGGCTCTTAAAAATAATGGAGTCCGGAGATATGGGGAGAAGGCAGGAACGGGGTACTGATTGGGGATGATCAGCCATGATCACATTGAATGGCGGTGCTGGCTTGAAGGACCAAATGGCCTACTCCTGCACCTATTGTCTATTGCTGTCTGTATGGAGTTTGGATATTCTCCCCATGACCACGTAGGTTTTCCCCGGATGCTTCGGTTTCCTCCCACAATCTGAAGACGTACGGGTTTATAGGTTAATTGGCTTTGATAAATATTGTAAATTGTCCCTAGTGTGTAGGTTAGTGCTAGTGTACGGAGGTGATGGCTGGTCGGCGCGGAGCTGGTGGGTAGAAGGGCCTGTTTCTACGCTGTATTTTTAAAGTCTAAAGTCTAAACGTACACAGACAGTGGTGTTCAGTGAAGCTGCAGGTCTCTTATCGAGCAACATAACAGCAGATAGACACAAAATACTGGAGTAACTCAGCAGGGCAGGCAGCATCTCTGGTGAAAAATAAGTGATGAATCGGGTCAAGACCTATCAGTCTGAAGCATTTTGTGTCTATCTTCGGTGTACACCAGTATCTGCAGTTCCATCTGAAACATAACAGCAGTGTGGATATGTTTCCAAGTTCAGGATCATGGGTTTTGTGCGTATTTGGTCTAAAATACTCTGGCAGGGCGTCTGGGCGGCAGTGCAAACATTGTGAGGGGGTTTTCTTAGGATTGTACAGCAAATCCAAAACATGGTTGGTATCAAGGTTGTTAAATGTTGTTGGCGCTTCATTCATCCAGCTTAGTTTAGTTTACAGATACAGCACGGAAACAGGCCCTTCGGCCCACCGAGTCCGCAAAATGAGGAGGGAGTGTGCAATGAGGGGGCAGTGAGTGAAATGGGGGGGGGGGGGGGGGGTAACATGTAAGGAGTGTTGAAGAGGCAGCGAGGGGTGATGGCCCAGTGACTGCAGTGAGTGGGATGAAGGGTCAGTGAGAAGGCTGAAGAGATGCAGAGGGGAGTGAGGCGGCAGTGAATGGAGGGAGGGGAATATGGAAGTAGTGAGGAACAAGGGAGCAGCGAATGTGAAAGGACAATCATTGGTGTGAGGGAGTGAGGAGAATGAAGGGACAGAGAGCTGGCAATGAGTAGGATGTGTGGGCAGTTGGTAGAGTGAGAGATGCAAGGGAGCAGTGAGTGGGGTGAAGTGGCCATGGGGGGGGGGGAGGTGAGGAAGGTAGGGGAGTATGGAGCAGTAGGAGGTGAGGAGGCAGTGGCTGGACGTAGTGAAGAGATGGTGTGGGAACAGCAAGCATCATGCGACTCGTTTTTTTAACATGTTTAGAAATATCAGGACCTATTTATCTAGGGTTAAAGTAAAACATGTTCTGGAGAGTAGCCCTCTGAGCCCACTTGCAAAAAAGTTGCACACCGCTCAGGAGGGAGTAAATAAATCTACAGAGTAGTTTATCAGCATTCACCTGGATTTAATTGCCTGCAGATCATTCATCAAGGGCACGGCAATTTGTATTATCCCTCTTCATGGGGTTGCTCGTTTCCTGGCAGTCTTTCCCTCTCTGACAGTTTGGAATCTCTCTCACTTTTTAAGCTGCATTTCCTCCCCAGAAACAGATGTCTGGCAGCGTGACCCAGACCCACGCCTCTTCCTCCTCGTCCTTCCCAGTCACCGAGAAGCTTTCCCGCCTGATTTCTGGTTGTTGGTCGGATGGTTCACTTGCCTGATAACAGCTGGGAAGAAACTGATCCTGAATCTGGAGGTGTGCGTTTTCACACTTCCATACCTCTTTCCTGATAAGAGAGGAGAGAAGAGGGAGTGGCCAGGGTGTGACTTGTCCTTGAGTGTAAAGGGCCTGTCCCACTTGGCGTTTTTTTTCGGCGACTGTCGCCATCATTAACTGACGTATCAGGTCACAAAAAAAGACGCGGCGTGACGATGTATAGACGTGCGGTGTCTCCTCAAGTGTGGCAACATTTGTTTTGGCGTCGCTGGATTTTGAAATGTTTAAAATTTTACGGCGACCCTGATACGTCAATCATTGACGCCGGCAGTTGCCAAAAATCGCCAAGTGGGACAGGCCCTTAAGTCTGTCCTTCTCACCAAAAAGAGTTGTGTGCAGTTCTGGTCGCCCCATTACAGGAACGGTGTGGAAGTTTTGGAGAAGGTGTAGAACTTGTTTACCAGAATACTGCCTGGATTAGAGGGTTTCAGCTATTGGGAGAGGTTTGATAGACTTGAATTGTTTTTGTTGAATGTCGCAGGTTGAGGGGAGATTTGATAGCAGTATATAAAATTATGAGAGGCATAGATACGGTGGACAGTCAGAACCTTTTCCCCAGGATGGCGATGTTTATCACTAGTTTTTTACACAGAGAGTAATGGGAGCTTGGAACACATTGCCAGGGTTGGTGGTGGAGACGGATACAATATTCTTTAACAGGCTTTTAGATAGACACTTGGAAGTGCAGGGAATAGAATGATATGGATCAGTTTAACTGGGCTGTGCCACATTCCCCCTGGTTCAAGAGGGAGGCACAGTGGTGCAGCAGTAAAGTTGCTGCCTGACAGCACCAGAGACCAGGGTTCGATCCTGACTACGGGTGCTGTGTGTACGGAGTTTGTACATTCTCCCCGTGACCGCGTGGGTTTTCTCTGGGTGCTCTGGTTTCCAAAGATGTACAGGCTCGTAGGTTAATTGGATTCACTAAGTTGCAAAAATTGTCCCTGGTGTGTAGGTTAGTGTACGGGGCTGTCGTTAGCCCACGCGGACTCGGTGGATTTCTGCGACGTATCTTTAAACTCTAAAAATCTTCTGGCCTTTCTGTGAGTTCAGTAATCCTTCATTACAGATAATTAAGGAAGACACACAATATATTGCCACCAAAATCTCATTGATTCACTTAGATTCCCTCTGAATTCACCTACTCTGGCTCACTGGCGACCTTTAAATAAGAAAGACCCTGTTGTCCGTCTTATACATCCTAATTGTATCAATAAATGTTTTCACCACAGGCTTCTCCAGATTCCTCATGGACTTCCCAGGTACAGTTTGCGGTACTGTTTAGCTCTCATTATACCTCTTGTGAAGGACGCAGTTAACTCCCTCCGCTTTGCACACGCCTGGTGTACAACACTGCAATCACGCAACAGCCAGGAATTTTTAAAAGTTTACAACTTTCCCCGTGGCAATTAAGAACGCCTCATGATTGACAGCGGCCATGTCAAAGTGCAGAACCACATGTTCATTCAGAAACGTCAGAATAACACAAGCAGGATTGTATTTATTTTTCTTTCTCCATAACTATTTAGTGACCATTTCAAAACACGAACCAGAATGTTAATGGGCAGGAAAAATAAACAGTGGAGTAATAGTGCACAACGAGTAGCTCTCAACTGTTGATTTAATTTTAACAATCTTCCTGATCGTCACCCATCAACTTGCAATTTTCATACCGATTGAAATATCGCAGCAATCTTTACTGTTATTGATCAGAGGGTAATGTCCTCACCTCACGTCCTTATTCCTCAAACATTCCACTCCTGCTCCTAACATGCCGAAAAATCCTCAGTCTGGTGCTGAGTGGAGAACAAGGTGGGTTCAAAATAAAAAGGAAAAAACAGATTTCTCCCTGATGCGATCAGGAATCCTGCTAGTTTCTTGTTACTAAACAAATCGTTTAAGAATTAAAAATGTCACCCTTCCCACTTATCATGAACATAGAACAATACAGCACACGAACTGGCCCTTCAGATCATGATGTCTGTACAGAAAATGATGCCAAATTAAACTAATCTTCTCTGCCAGCAGTTGATCCATATCCCTCTATTCCCTGCATTTTAATGCAGAACTGCACAGGAACAGGCCCTTCGACTCATAATGTCTTTGATGAACATGATGCCGTTAAATTCATCTCATCTGCCAGCACATGAATGCAGGCAATGGATAGTATGGATTAATTGGAAAAAAAAGCTGTTTCTGTGCTGTATAACTCTGTGATTCTATGCTAATATGTTTCCATGGCAGGATTGTATGCGACTTGGAAGGGCCTTCAGGATAGTGCATCAATGCCTCCTGCATTAAGCATTGAGCTAGAGAGGATGTTGGTTTGGGAGTTGTTGTCAACCTTGGTGAGAAGGTGTGGTGCGTGTTGTAGATGTTGCACACTGCTGCCTCGGCACGTCGATGCTGGAGAAGTGGTTGCTTCATGGTGGTGGATGAGTTACGGCTCACGCCAGATAGCAGTGTTTTCTGGATCACGTGCAGAAATATTGGCAACATTCAGCTTTAGTTGATCATTAATATCACATTCATACCACTAAAATGCCTGACCACCAATATGAATTCAGGTTTAGTTTAGTTTATAGATACAGTGCGAGAACAGGCCCTTCGGTCCACCGGGTCCGCGCCGACCAGTGAACCCCGCATGGTGTACGCTATCCTACACACACTGGGGACAATTTTTACATTTACTAAGCCAATTAAACTACAACCCTGTACGTCTTTGGAGAGTGGGAGGAAACCGAAGATCTCTGAGAAAACCCTCGCAGGTCACGCTCTGTACAGACAGCACCCGTAGTCGGGATCGAATCCGGCGCTGCAAGTGCTGTAAGGCAGCAACTCTACCGCTGCGCCACTGTGTCGCCCAGGTGTGCGATGGAAAATGTTTGTCTGATTTAATGTGGATCCAAGAACACTCAATAAAAATAGACATCATTCAGGATAAAGCAACTTATGTAAGTAGTGAGATTTCCTGTACCACTCAGGCTCGTTTGATGTACGCAGAGATCTTGAACGTCACCTGGAAAATGGATCTCATGGTTCATCCATGGTTTCCGGTTGGGGAACACTTGGATTGTCTTCTTTGGCATGCATTCCTTTATGAACTTACTGATGAAGTCAGTCACGGCAGGGGCGTATTCATTCGGGTAAGTGGCCCCCATCCGTCACTTTAAGCATTCACTCCTTCACCACCAGTGCACCATAACAACATAAGAATTAAAGGTAGGAGAAGTTGATTTGGTCCCTTATGCCTACTTCAACATTCAATACAATGTTGGATTTTATATTTCTGAGGCACTTTTCTGCAGTAACCCCTTGTTCCCTGACTCCCTTAACATCAAAAAATCTCTGATTGGTGTCCTGATTATACTCAACTACGGCCTTCACTATCTTCTTGGGCAGAGCTTGAAAGATTCATAAATCTTTCGGAAAAAAAAATTACTTCAAGCTTCAGTTATGAATGGCCGATTTCTTACTTTGAGACAGTAATCTCCGGTTTTAGACATCCCAGCCAGAGGAAACATCATCCCTGCATCTCCCCCTGTCAAGTGCTGTGACAATTTTGTATTTTCATAACGATCACATCTCATTAGTCTATAAAAGTAGGTCCACTCTGTTGAAGAACACCCGACGAGCGGAGAACAAATCCTGACAGGCTGCTGCCATATCCCGGCGACAAGTCTAATTCATCCGCCGCAGACCAGCGGATCCCACCTGGAGTGGGAGCCTCGTGCGAGGCTCATCTCCTGCTTGCCCCCTGAAGACCAGGAACCACAAGGTGGAGGGAGTCAGCAATGGCGGTGGATGCTGGACAAAGGGTTAGTCAGAACACTCGGGGGTCTCTCCTTCTGCGCCCTGAAGGTTGGTTGCGGGATGTGCCCTCTGGAGCACGGAGGCTAAAGGCTGAAGGCCAGGCGAGAGAGGGACGACGGTTCGCTGGCAATCTGGATGGAGGATAACTCATAATATATATAACTCCATATGTATAACTCTTAAGGACAAAGGACAGCAGGCAGTTCACACACCATTCTGATGCCACTTCCCAGTCACATGCCATTGTGGCCTGAAAACACATCACCATTTTTTCATTGTTATTCAAACTGCTGAAAATAACACTGCTCACATCAACTTCTTAAGGCAATCAGTGATGAGCAATAAATGAATAAATGTCACAAATGAATTGAAGATAACGTGCCCAGACTTCCTTGTAATTAAATTTGGGAATGTGTGCTAATGATATAATCACTGACTTCCAAAGTCCGAAGAAAACTAAGCCTTGTGGAAAATAAAATGGCCATATCGGACTCGCATGTCTTACTCTGAACTGTAAATGCTCCTGTTCTTCCAATGATGGGGCTGATCTAGTTTAAGTTTTGGGTGAATGGTGATCCCGAAGATGTTGATGGAATCTTCTACTGTAATGTTAATGTAAACTGTTCAAGCCTCTTTCATCGGCTTTGCAGTTGAATGCCATGTTGCATGAATTCTTGTGTTGGACATAAATGACCTGAGACCTTACCTTAGACTTTAGACTTCAGAGATAGCGTGGAAACAGTCCCATCAGCCTACTGAGTCAGCGCCAACCAGCGATCACCCTGAATACTAGCTCCATCCTACATACTAGGGACAAGTTACAATCTTGCAGAAGCCAATTAACCTACATACTCCATGCAGACAACACCCGTAGTCAGGATCGAACACGGGGCTCAGGCACCGTAAGGCAGCACCTCGACCACTCTGCCGAGATGGAGAACTTTTTTAATGCTTATTTGATGTTCCATTTTAATCCTCCCTTTGTTTTCTGTTGATCTTTCTCAATGATGCTTAAATGGATCCAAAACCTTTGCATGCCTCGCTCTACTGACGAGTGAACCTAGTGAAAGCACAACAGAAATGCACTGAAGGGTTGAGTTTAACCAAAGACACCAACAGAATGCAAGGCAAGCATTCCAGATGGTGACGTAGTTTTATTTATTCATTTTGACCACTTACAATGGACAGACTTTTCATTTCAGCACTGTGTAAACACAGATCCTCTGTCACCTGTGGGTTTGTTTAGTTTATTAGCAGTCAAGCTAATCCAAAAGGGTTCTGTTGTGGTGTGTAAATGGGACATTTGTCTGTCTGCCTGCCTTTCCAGCCCATTAACTTGTGCTCTGCACTCAAACCAACAGCACCAGAGAGCTCCATGCAATAACTGTGTGTCCAAGGGTTGTGTAAGTGCAAAGTGATTTATAGTCTTGCATGAAGAAAGCTCCAAATTTGTTTTGCTATGTGTCAGACCACACCTACAGTAAATATCCTCCAGCGCTGGACATGGAAACAAGAGAAGAGAAACGAGTTGTAATGCAGCGGCAGGAAGCCGAGTGTAGCTGCAGGCCAGAAAATCATCACTCAATGCAGAGTAAAAGTGAACACACTGTTGTTAGTTGCATGGAGGGCCACGGACAGGTAATTAACCCTTCCATTATATACTGGCCTGCAAATGCATCTTCCATAGCACAAGGCTAGATACAGATTTACTTCAGAGTCACTGATAGATTCCAACCGTGATTACTTCATAAGACCACGCCGACCAGCGATCACCTCTGTACACTAGTACAATCCTACACGCTAGGGACAATTTACAGAAGCCAATTAACGTACAAACCTGTATGTCTTTGGAGTGTGGGAGGAAACCCACGCAGTCACAGGGAGAACATACAAACTACATACGGACAGCACCTGTAGTCAGGATCAACCCGGGTCTCTGGCGCTGTACGGCAGCAACTCTACTGCTGCGTCACTGTGCCGCCCAGTTATGGAAATGCTTCCTGACATGAGTCTTAAACTTCCTTTTACCAGTTCATACACTTGTATTTTTGTTTTCTAATTACCACCTTTAAACTAATTAAGCATACAGGACTAGAAGGTGTCAGTACAATGGCCAAACAAAACCACCCATACAGATAAATGTCATATAAATGCAACACTGATGAGTTTTGCAAACGTTTCTGAGTTGACCCTCGTCAGCTGATTATCCAGTCAACGAAAAGACTGTAGACTGTGAATATAATCAAGCTGTCCAAAGTGCACTGATAAAGGGTAAAGGAGGTACAACATTTAGTGCAAGATATATATAACATTGAAGACCAATAATGTTCGATTAAAGATAGTTCAAACTTTTCCCATGAGGTAGATGAGAAGTCAAGACTGCACTCTAGCTGATGAGAGGCCTGTTCTGTTGCCTGATAATAGCTGCGAAAAAAAAATCCTGAATCTGGAGGTGTGAGTCATCAAACTTCTGTGCCTCTTGGCTGATGGGAGAGGGGAGAAGAGGGGGTGAGAATGGCTCTTGATTATGCTGGTGACCTTGCCGGGACAGTGTGGTATAGATGTATTAATTGAAGTAGCTTAAATAAATTGTGAAATATTGCACATATAATAACCTACTTTCGTATTTCTGATGGATCTTAGTGGTTTAATGTTTTTTTGCTGCAATGGAGCAGGACTGTCAAGATTGCTGAAATAATTCACCATTCACCATTGTGGTTGAGCAGCAATGCATATTGGGCATGCTAAATGGCAGGAATGTGCTGAAGCAGAATTCTGTTTAAGACTTGCAGACTGTGAAGGTCAAGGCACTAATGTAGACTGTGCTATTATGTCAGAAGCAGACAGATAACCTGGGAGGGATTAGGAGTTTTCAATCTACAAAGAAAGTCGGTATGAAGTACTCGACTGGAAACAAGTAACTTCCCCTCTCTGGATGTTCCTCGGGGTCAAGATGGACTTGCTTCATAAACAAGTAAACGAGGGACGGGACCATGTTTATCAGTTAGAAATAGCAAAGTAGGGAGATTAGAGCATCTAAAGCACTGCTTCACTGAAGCACAGAGCATCTTGGTTCAGAGGTTGTGTAGGAAGTGAACTGCAAATGCTGGTTTAAACCGAAGAAAGACACAAAAAGCTGGAGTAACTCCAGAGAAGGAATGGGTGGCGTTTCGGGTCGAGACCCTTCTTCAGACTGAAAAAAGGGTCTCAACCCGAAAAGTCACCCATTCCTTCTTTCCATAGATGCTGCCTGTCCGCTGAGTTACTCCAGCTTTTAGTTCAGAGGTTTGCAGCTTTAGGTGCTGCTGCCTCACAGCTCCAGCAATCCAGTTTCGACCCTGACCTTGGGCACTGTCTGTGGTTTGAATGTTCTTGCTGGGTCTCCATGGCCCATTTGATGTTGTTCCAGATACTTGTTGGGTGGTGGGTTCATAAGTTATAGGAGCAGAATTTGGCCATTCAGCCCATCAAGTTTACTCCGCAAATCAATCATGGCTCATCTATCTTTCCCTCTCAATCCCATCCTCCTGCCTTCTTCCCATAACCCCTGACACCCAAGAATGAACCCCTGACAATCAAAAATCTATCAATCTCTGCATTAAAAATCATTGCCACAGAAGGCTGTGGAGGCCAAATCAATTATCCATTGATTTGGCCTCCATAGCCTTCTGTGGCAATGATTTCCACAGATTCACTACCCTCTGACTAAAGAAATTCCTCCTCATCTCCTTTCTAAAGGTACGACCTTTTATTCTGTGGCCATATCTGGTCCGAGACTCTCCCACTAGTGGAAACAGCGTCTTCACGTCCACTCTTTCCAGACCTTTCACTATTCATTAAGTTTCAATAAGCCCCCCCCTCACCCTTCCAAACTCCAGCAAGTACAGACCCAGTGGAGTTAAATGCTCATCATATGTTAAACCAGTCATTCCTGGGATCACTATCGTTCGATCATTTAGGTTAATTGAGCACTGTTTATTGCCCCTAATGCAGATGTAGAATCAGGGATGGGAGGAAGAGAATTGACGGAGGTTTGAGGGGGAATAAAAACTGGGATTAATGTCGGATAAGTGTGAATGGAAACCTGATAGTTGGTGCAGATACAGCAGAGTTAACGAGTCCCCCCTGTACACTGCATGATATTTGTCAGAGAATCCGAGATAATTACTGTGGTAATTACACTTCAAATAACAGCTCAGACTGTGCAAGGGCAAATAAAGAAGATATGAAAGAGCTCAACATGCAAGAGAAGAAAACGGGAAAAATAATGCAATAAAAAATATGTTTAACAAATGAAAGGGGATGAGAGCGCTCAGGAAACTGCTGGCTTCCAGGTACGATCAAAGATACAAAGTATATAAAAATGTGGCGTCCAAGAGCAGCAACGATGAAAGAGGAGCTGAATTAGCAGGACAGATCAGGAGGAAACGAGAGCAGGCAAGTGACCAAAAGGTGCCCATGGAAATTCCAAGTCACAGCTATGACTACTGTCAATGTTAATCATTATGTAGGTTCATAAGTTATTATAGGAATAGAATTAGGCCATTCAGCCCATCATCTACTCTGCCATTCAATCATGGATGATCTATCTTTCCCTCTAACCCCCATTCTCCAGCCTTCTCCCCATAACCCCTGATGCCTTACTAATCAAGGATCTTTGTAATCTAAATCTGTACATTGAATGTAGATGTTTGTAACTAGTACATCCTCAGCCATTGTGGTTGGTTGTGGTCATAAACAAGTTTCGTGAGTTGCTATAAATTAGGAATCTGGAACATGGGAAGAGTTACAGTTGGCAGAAATAGCAAATCCTACTGCCCATTGGGTAGACAAATCAAGAAATGTCTGGATGTGGAAATTAATCATCTTGTTGGCTTCCCAGTGTTAAGACTGGACATGCATAACTGAGATTCCTCTGCAGTATTTGACCTTGGGTGGACCATAGGCATGGGTGTGGGGAATGTGGAAGTGCTGACTGCCAAATCCATAGTAAGCTGCTTGAATTTCATCTTCATGGGGGGGGGGGGCTGGAGGAAAGACTGACATGACAGTCCTTTATAGTTAATGGAGGTAATGAAATGCAGATACCTGAAAGGCCCAGTGGGAAGCCGAAAGGCAGGTAGCACAAAATAGATGGTTCATTTGTTAGGGAGTCCGGGGGCAAATTGCCTAGAAAAATGGGAATTTTATATTAAAAGTAAAGTCCTTTCAGCTCTTTTGCACCAAAATAGATATATCTTTATCATCAAAATGTTTTCTTTGCTCTCAGTTTCCATGGAGCAATCAGCCCACCATGTGCCTGAGAGCTACTCCAACAATCATTCTTCAACATACAACACTCCATGTCTCATTACAGATTCTCTTCCCTTCTGAAAGCCTACAGCCGTCTATGGAATTCATTGCCACAGAGGCCAAGTCATTGGGTATTTTTAAAGCGGAGATTGATACGTTTTTGATTGGTAAGGGTGTCAATAGTTAAGGGGATAAGGCAAGGGGTTGAGAGGAAAACGTCGATCAGCCGTGATCGATGGCAGAGCAGGACTCAATAAGCCAAGTGGCTTAATTCTGCTCCTATGTCTTATTTTCATATGAGACTTTTAGGTTAGGTTGGTGCTCTTTTACATCTCCCAACAGTTTACGGGCGTACTGGGCTCTGGGCCAGTTAAACTGATACCATTGTTCCACTCCTGCCTTCCTCCATTCCCAATCATATTGCATTTCTTTAGCCCCTTCTTCAAAGCGCACGCTGATGCAGTGGACAACTCCTGGGTCACAACAGTGTTGCAATGTCCCACCATCAATTAATGCCGACTCCAACATCGAAACTCAATGTTCCACTCTTTGCCCCATTATATTAGTGTTGTTTTCATTCAGAATGATTTGGAAAATGGGCGGTACTTATCAAAGGTTTTGCTTCAATTATCATTGTACTCTAACTACACCACCAAAAGGGTGAATAATATAATTGTGGTTATATGTCAGAAGACTTTAAATAATGAGCAACTTGTTAACATTTAGTTTAGAGATACAGCGTGGAAACAGGCCCACTGAGTCTGCACAGACCAGCAATCACCCATACACTAGTTCTATCCTATGCACCAGGGGAAATTTATAGAGGCCAATTAACCTACAAACTTGCATATCTTTGTCGGCGGAAACCATAGCACTGGAGAAAACCCACGCGGCCACAGGGAGAACATACAAACCCCGCACACACAGTACCCATAGTCAGGATTGAACCCGATTTCTGGCGCTGTAAGACATCAACTCTGCTGCTGTACCTACTGTGCCGCCCTATTATTAAAGTGCTTCAAGAGTAGTCATAAATTAGATTAGCAAGTTTGTGATCCTGAGTGCTTGCGACAGCATAGTGGGGACAAAAATAAAGAGGCATTCAGGCTGCACAGAAAGTCAAACAAGAGGTTTTCCGAAGGATGAGGAGAAATGAGTGATATTTGGTGTAAGAAATTATGCTTTGTCTTAAAAGGTGCATATTTCGCTTGGGTAGCTTACAACCCAGCAGTAGCAACAGGGAAGTCTGGAATTTTAAGTAACTTCAACTTACATTCCCCTCCCCTCCCTCTTTGCCCATTTCCCCCACCTGGTCGTTTTACCAGTACTGTGGTTCTCCACATTATTTTCCTCATCCCTTCCCCAGCCAACAATGGGGTTACCAGGCACCATCCTACCTGAGGTCATTTGTGGCCAGTCCTGATAGGTCTTGGACATTTCTCACCTCCAGCTCTTCTTCACCTCCCTATATTCACTAAAGAAGGGCCCCGACCTTCGCTTAGTTTAGGAGTGGGATGACCTGTGCTTGGTTTGCCAGAGGCCCGAAAGTAGGTACAAGACACAGAGCAGTGGAGCAGTTGGTTATTGAGTAGCACTACTCCAACGTTACAAATGCTGCATCAGTCCGCAGATTTGGAGGGAGTGCAAACGTTCTTGTGGTGGGCAGAATCTTGAGAAGGCATTGGGTTGGTGGAATAAGGAAGATCTTGGGTGGGGGTGGACAGTGGGAAGGGACAGGATGGAGAGTTAGGAAAGAATGGGATGGAATGGGAATGCAGGGGGGGAGATGGATGTTAAGGTGAAAATGTCAGAATGATAAGACAGCTGATTGGCACCCAGAGGACATCAGTATAGAGGGTTATTGTCTATACATGTACATGTTCAATAAAATATAGCCCGCTCTGATATTCCAGTTCTGTTATTGCGGTTTGAAAATGACACAAACTTTGATGTATCGCTCCAGTAAATCCCCAGCCAACTCTTGCGATTAAGCTCTGTCTTTTTTTAGATCTGCGTCTCATTCTCAGCATTTCCCCTCCGAGTGCACCTTTCACATTAACTTTTCAGAAACGGCACACAAGGGGATCGTACAACAGCGAGTGTGCAACTTCATGCCTCAATGGCAGCAGTTGACTGAAATGTTGGAGAAATCCATCAATAGTATATTTCAAAGATAGACACAAAAAGCTGGAAAACTGGAAAAAGCTAGAGAGAGTACAGAGGAGATTTACTAGAATGTTGCCTGGGTTCCAGCAACTAAGTTACAGAGAAAGGTTGAGCAAGTTAGGTCTTTATTCTTTGGAGCGCAGAAGGTTAAGGGGGGACTTGATTGAGGTATTTAAAATGATGAAAGGGATAGACAGAGTTGACATGGATAAGCTTTTCCCATTGAGGGTAGGGAAGATTCAAACAAGAGGGCATGACATGAGAATTAAGGGACAGAAGTTTAGGGGTAACATGAGGGGGAACTTCTTTACTCAGAGAGTGGTGGCTGTGTGGAATGAGCCTCCAACAGAAGTGGTGGAGGCAGGATCGATTTTAACATTTAAAAGTAAAGTGGATAGGTATATGGATGGGAAGGGAATGAAGGGGTATGGTCTGAGTGCAGGTAGATGGGACATGGGGAAAATAGATGGTCGGCACGGACTGGAAGGGCCGAGAGGGCCTGTTTCCGTACTGTAATTGTTATATGGTTAACTCAGCGGGACAGGCAGCATCTCTGGAGAGAAGGAATGGGTGACGTAGTGGGTCGCGACCCTTCTTCAGACTGAAAGTCGCGGGAAAGGGAAACGAGAGATATAGACGATGATGTAGAGAGATACAGAACAAATGAATAAAAGATATCCAAAAAAGTAATGATGATAAAGGAACAGGCCATTGTTTGCTGTTTGTTGGGTGAAAACGAGGAGCTTGTGCGACTTGGGTCGGGGAGGGATGGAGAGAGAGGGAATGCCGGGGTTACTTGCTTAGTATATTTCACAGTATATTTCAGACACTGTGACTTTAAGCTCTGGAGACAAGCTCTGGAGGTCCTAAACCAGTTCCACACTGACCTTTCGGTCCTGGGCCTCCTCCATTGTCAGAGTGAGGCCCAGCGCAAATTGGAGGAACAGCACCTCATATTCCACATGGGCAGCTTACACCCCAGCGGTATGAATCTTGACTTATCTAACTTCGAGTAACACTTGGTTTCCCTCTCTCTCTATCCCTCCCCTTCCCAGTTCCCCGACCAGTCTGACTGTCCCCCAGATTACATTTTATGTCTGTTATCACCTAGTCCTAGCTAACAATGATCTGTTCTGCATTGTCCTTGATTAACATCTCTTTTGATGTCTCGTTTTCACACCTTACACTTCCTTATCTCAGTGTCTTCTGTCTGGCTCTCAGTCTGAACAAGGGTCTCATTTCTTTTGTCCAGAGATGTTGCCTGTCCTGCTGAGTTACTGCAGCATTTCGTGTCTATCTTCCTAAACAGTCCCTCGCTGCCACTCCATTTCTTTGGATCCTCAGGTGACTGGTGCAGCTTGTGTGGAACGACTGTGCCACAGGTGGAACAAATGCCTTTGGCAGGTTTGACAAGCAAACAACACAGCCTGCCTGATGTAGATGATTGAATATAATTGTTGCCTCAGTGCTGGGAATGCTGGCCTGGAAGAGAACACTGATATTGGTTCACTTTACATCCCAGTGCATTTGGAGAATGTTGGAGGGCCAGCACTGATCATATCTTTCCCAAGCTTTGAGACGCTTGCTGTAGGTACGCCAAGTTTCAAAAGTTTATAGGAGGTTAGGAGCCACTGCTGGGTTTGAGTCGAACTGTGATGAACAAAAACTGTGCTGGTGTACTGAGGGAAGATGGTGAATTTCATCACGTAGATCTTCCATTGTCACGAGGTGGGGCCCGAGACACGGTGGCGCGGCGGTAGAGCTACTTAGACCCAGGTTTGATCCTGACTACGGGTGCTTGTTTGTACGGAGTTTGTACGTTCTCCCTGTGACCTGCGTGGGGTTTCCTCCGAGATGTTCGGTTTCCTCCCACACGCCAAAGACGTACAGGTTTGTGGCTTGGTATAAATGTAATTTGTCCTTTGTGTGTGTAGGATAGTGTTACTGTGCGGGTCGGTGTGGACTCTGTGGGCCGAAGGCCCTGATTCAGCGCTGTTTCTCTGAAACGGAAAAAAAAACGAAACCCAGAGAAGTGGCCCACAATTTTGCAGCTTGTGGGCACGGAGGACGGTGTTGTATCCCAGAGAGTGATTGTCCGTAGCCCTTTGTTTTCTCCTCTTTTAGGCTTCATTGAATGAGTTGACAATGGGCTGGGGCTTAGACTCGGAATATGTGCAAATGCCATTGGAGAGTGAAGATTGGGAGGATTCTGCCACTGGAGTGGAAACAAGGTTTACTGAACAGCTTCCAATGGAGGACTTCTTTGCACAGAAGAATCCAACACTAGGCACACAATCCGACAACACAGAGGCAGTGAAGGGGTCACGAGATCTGGTGAAGGTAATGCAGGCTGGCGTTCACATACATAGAAACCGATGTTTTAAGGGGCCAAGTTTAAAGGAGATGTGCAGGAGAAGTTTATACACAGAGAGTGGTGGATGCAGGGAACGAACATGCTGCTGGGGATGGTGATGGAGGAGATACGATAGTGGCAATTAAGACGTCTTTCGATAGATATGCAGTGAAGAGAGGGATATGGATCTGATGCAGACAGATAAGAGGGCACTCCATTCCTCCATTCGACATGCTACAAAATATTTACTTGCTTAACATAATATTGGTCTTGGCATCATGTCTGGGTACACATTGCGGCCTGTTCTTATTCTGTTTTCCATGATGAATTATCAAGTGATTCCTCCAAGGTACAGCATGTGGATGAGAAACAGGAGGAAAGGATGTCCTTGAGGATTTTCAGAAGTAACATTACAAAGGCAGGAAGGGATGCCATTGCAAGAGACTGAAGAGGTCAAAGTTAAAGGTTGAGTCCTTCTCAGCTGCATGACAGAAGGCAGTGGAGAAATATGTTGTCAAATGTGCTGAAAGCTGCAGAGGTAGAGAGGGAGAAGGAGGCATGGTGCTCTGCAGCCAGTCAAAACACATGCCATTTGTGACTGAATTTCTTCACAGGTTTATGTGTAGTGTGGAATTTTATTTGAAATCCCCGAGAAAGCAGCAAATGCCAAAATCCTAGATGTGTTCTTGGAATTAAATATTCCTTCATTGGTGTTTACATGTGCAAGCACTTATCATATCAAAGTATGGAAAGTACTGAGTTATGCCAAAGTACTAATATTATGTTAAGCAAGTAAATATTTTGTGGCATGTAGAATGGAGGAATGGAGTGCCCTCTTTTTCATTGCAACCCAGTTCATGCCTCTCACTGTGGAAGTAGGGGAGGGAGAGAGAGAGAGAGGGACGGAGAGAGTGAGAGAGGGAGAGAGAGAGATACAGAGAGAGGGAGAGGGGGAGAGGGAGAGAAGGGAGAGAGAGAGGGTGATGGGGAAAGAGAGAGGGGGAGGGGGGAGAGAGATGGAGAGGGGGAGGGGGAGAGGGGGAGAGGGAGAGAGAGGGAGAGAGAGGGAGAGGGGAGTGAGAGGGGGAGAGGTGGGGGGGAGGGGGAGGGGAGAGGGAGAGAGAGGGAGAGAGAGAGAGGGAGAGGGGAGGGCGAGGGGGAAAGGTGGGGGGTGGGAGAAAGGGAGAGGAAGAGGGAGAGGGAGAGAGAATCTTTTTTCAGGATGCCAGTCTTAAGCTATTTTTGATCTGAAATACTATTGTCGTAAAGCGTATGATCACAACAGAGATACAGCAGAGATGCTGTATGACAAGATTCACTATTCAAGCCTAAGCTATTCCATCCCAATTCTGCCTAGATCACCCTATTTCATTTCGGAGTCACGTGAGTGACTTCGTGAAGAGCCCGCCGGCACGCATGCGCGACATATCGTCGCATCGCATTGCTGCCGACGGCTGGTCGGGAGCGCGGCTCCCGACCAGCCCTTCAGAGGGCCGACTCAGGTAAGGCTAAGCCCCCTAGAGTTGGTGTTTCCTGTTGGGGGGGGACAGTGTGTTCTCTCCCTACAAGAACGTGGATTGGAGTCGCCGGCCACTTATCCCGGAGCTTTTCTCAGCGGCTCACCTGCGAGTCGGGCCGGGAAACAGGCGTGGTAGTCGGGGAGCCCTGTTGGTACAGGGCCCGACCCGCCGATACACCGGAGCTCCAGTGTGAGTTGGTGTCTTGTTGTGGCGGGTGTATGTTGTGTTCTCTCCCTACAGGTACGTGGCCGGGAAATAGGCGTGGATGTCGGGGAGCCCTGTTGTTACCGGGCCCGACCCGCCGCTATGCAGGAGCTCCAGTGCCGATTCAAGGAACAGGAGCTCCAGTGCTGATTCAAGGAGCAGGAGCTCCAGTGCTGATTTAAGGAGCAGGAGCTCCAGTGCTGATTCGAGGAGCAGGAGCTCCAGTGCTGATTCGAGGAGCAGGAGCTCCAGTGCTGATTCGAGGAGCAGGAGCTCCAGTGCTGATTCGAGGAGCAGGAGCTCCAGTGCTGATTCCAGGAGCCGAGAACGGGGTGCCACCCGAAAAGGTGGACCCTGCCACATTGTCGCCAGTGGTGACCACGGGGAAGGGGTTCGTGCGGCTGCCCGACCCCCCTCCGCTAGCCCTTCGATGAAGGGCAGGGGAGGAGCCCGTAAGCCTAAACCCGGTTCGGGCTAAGGCTTCACCTGCCGCCGAGTTGCGGTCTGGTGCAACGGCGGGACCTGGGTCTGTGAGGTCTGCTACCCAACTCCCAAACCCCGCCGCTGGGACGGGGGGCTTGGGTACGGTCCCGCCTCGGTCGCCGAGTCCCCCGTGGATGGGGGGGACGAGACCGTGCATCGGCAAGGTCCACGATGTGGACAGCCGGCAAGCCCGCGCGGGCGTCGCTCCATGCTTCTGCTGGAGTCGACCCCAAGCCGTCAGGGCCCTTTGTGGCAACGGCTTCCGCTCCCGTTAAACGGAGACGGTTGAACACCTTTCCCGCGCGGGAATCGCGCGGTTTCGCTGCGGCGGCCGATAGCGACAACTTCTGGCACCGAGATCACTTCTCAGAGGTGCGGGCCGATGAAAGGAGCCCCTGGCAATCTTTCTGAGCCGGAGGTCTTTGACCACCCCAGTGTTCAGGGTGAAGGGCGTATGGCCGCATGACGCGGCTACTGGAGAGGAGCCATCCAGCTCCAGTAGGCACAGGGAGGTTAACCATCGTCAGCAGAAGCTGAGAACCGTCAGCAGACACTAAGCCCAGCGAACTGCTCCTCCCTTCAACGAGCCCATACGCCACGGTCGCCGAGTCCCCCATGTATGGGAGGACGAGACTATGCGTCGGCTAGGTCCATGATATGGGCAGCCGGCAAGCCCGCGCGGGCGTCGGATCTCCATGCTAAGTCAGGTGCCGACTCCCCATCGCATTTGCCCTCCGGGGCAGCGGGACCAAGCTCCGCCGAGGAGGCGTTTGAGTGTACCTCCCGCGCGGGTATCGCTCAGCTTCGCTGCAGCGGCTACCGGCGACAACTTCCGGCACCGGGTTCACCTCGATGAGGTGCGGGCCGATGGACGAAGCCCCAGCAGTTCAGCAGAACATGAGGACTCCGTCCGCCCGAGTTCTAAGCTCAAGGGGCGTATTGGCCAGGATGGAGCGGATGTTGGAGCCCCTCCTGCAACAGAATCAAAAAATTTCGGGGAAGACTTCTCCAAGAGGGTCCAGGAGCGGGATGACCACGCTATGATGGTGGGACTCATGTGGTCCCATCTCTCGACCAGGAAGGCACTGCCATTAGGCCAGCAAGGGCCTCCGCTCCAGCTCCGCCTCAAATTTCAGAATCCAGCACCTCCACATACGGCCATGCATCTCAAGGGCCGCCGATAACCATGACGGTAAGGTGGTCTGGATTTCGTGCTCCTGCATGTTGAATTTCACATGTTGGTGGGGAACTACTGCTCTTTCCGGGGGCATGCGGTCCCATCATGTCTGATGAGTTTATCTTACAAAGTATTCAAGACTATGCGATTGAATTTCATCAATGGTGACATCCCTCCATCCCAGCTTATGCAGATCCGAAATTTATACTGTCCAGCAAAAAGCGGCAGTAGGCTAGGCTGAATAATTTACAGTCACAAGGAGGGATGGAGGATGTCGACTTATTTTTTGCTTTGCACCATTTGAATACTTTGTAGAATATACCCATTTCAAACTGGAAACGTTCCAGACATCTAAGTTCTTGGGTTCTGGGGGGCTGCTTTGTGGCATGCATTGATTAAAGATGCGTGCTATTCAGTATCCATTCAGAAATGCCACAGGACGTTCTTGTCATTTATCTGGATGGATCAGTTCTGGTTCTACAGAGCTTTGCCAAATGGGCTTACACACCCCTAGATTATTCTAAAATTGCTATAATTAATTCTGGCTACACTAGGTGACAAAATCACATAGTGTTCGCCTGTCTAAGTGATGTCCTAATTATTGGGAATTAGCCGAACTGACAGTGTCAGCCCGTGGACGGGTTTCACCAAATGGGGTTCATTACCCATCCAGATAAATCAACGTCCTGCCCTTCACAGGTTAAGGGTATCTGGGGTTATGGTGGATTCCAATCACGTGAGGGCCACCCAACTATGCTACGGTCTAGTCTGGGCTAGTATACCATCAATTCATCAAACTTCTACGGTGATTGGCAAGATTGTAGCTTTTTTCCAGCTGCCCAATGCGGGCCTTTGCATTATCAAATTTACAGAGCGCCAAGGTCTTGGCGTTACAACTGAACGCTAGACATTTCCATAGACCAATGCAGCTGCCTTCAAGGCACAGATTGCGTTACAATGGAGGATTGACAATATTTATGTCTCACTTAAATCCATCATTTTGGCCAATCCGATGGTATACTTCCAAACAGACGCAAGCTCCCATGTCCGGGGTGCTATGGACAACTGCTCCAGTTGTGAGGGCAGATGGGACACCCTTGAATTTACCTTCTTGTTGTCACAAGGGATAAACTATTTGGAGATGCTGGGAGCATTTCACGGACTTCGAGCTTCTTGTCCTAGCCTTACTGATGCTCATGTCCGTCTCCAAATGAATAATACCGCTGCGGTGGCATATCTCACCCATATGGGCGGTACCAGGTCACTTTCATGTGATGAATTGACAGATATAATTTGGCTCTGGTGTGTTCAACGAACTATTTGGATTTCAGCTACCTGTTTCCCAGGTGAGCTCTATACACTGGCGGACATCAGGTCACGCATACTCTATGACCACATCAAGTGGATGATGAATCTCCATATATCCGCTAAAATTTACTGCCAAATTTGGTGAACCGGATATCGACCTCTTTGCGTCACGGTTGAACCATCAGGTACCAACATACGTTTGTGGGACCCGCTCCTGGGGCAATGGCGATGGATGCGTCTCGCTGGACTGAGGGATATGGGTTTCTATGCCTTTCCTCCATTTTGCCTCGTCAGTCGGGTGTTGCGGGTATCCAGACCAATGCTGCTAAGGGCTTTCTTATCATACCCGACTGGCCTACGCAGCCATGGTATCCGGTGGTCCTTGATATGATCAGTCAACCTTGGGTCCTCTTCGAGGGTTGCCCATAATTGGTACAAACCCTGTCTCAGGGGGACCACATCCCTGCCACAGTCATCTAAACTTGCTGGCTTGGAGGTTCTGCACAGGCCATTACTGCGGTATGGCATATCATCTAGAACCTTGGATACCATCGGAGCGTCATGCTGGGAGTTCACCAGGCGGCAATATCTCTCTCACGTTCGGAAAGGGGAAACCTACTGCGGCCGCTCCCATATTACCTACGACGCTGTAACCATAACCGACGTGTTGGAATTCTGACGGGGTTGCATCATAATGAGCACCTGAGCTACAGTGCCATCAACAGCGCCTCAAGTGCGCTGTCATTCTACCTCACTATTAAGGTAGGATCCAACAGGCTGGTGTCCAGACTCATGCGGGAAATATTCAATTCGAATCCGCCCAGACCACGCTATAATATCACCTGGGATATCGGGGAAATACTCACCCTGCTCAGGACGTGGTCGCCCATGGAGGGCCTGGAACTGGACTAACTCACCCTGAAGCTGGTGATGTTACTGGCACTGACTTCAGCACAGAGGGTACAGACACTCCGCAAAGTCCAGATCGACAGGATGATCTCTACCCCTGCGGAAGTAGTCTTCGTCATGGACGAGCTACTCAAGCAGCATAGACCTGGGTACACAGGGCTGCAGCTGAAGTTCCGGGCATACCCCGCTGATGCACGGCTATGTTTAGCCGCCCATATCCGTCACTTTGTGAAAGTGACGAGAAAACTGGAGGAATGGAGAACCCTCACCATAGAGTGACGGTCCAGACGATATCCAGGTGGCTCAGGATCGTCTTGGGTAAGTCACGTGTTGACACTAATATCTTCAAATCCCATTCCACCAGGGCATGCATCAACGTCGGAGGCAAGGGTCATGGAGGTGCCCATGGACCATATTCTTGCCACAGTAGGATGGCGAACGAAGCCACCTTCCAGCGGTTCTACAATACATCTGTTGCCGCTCCTCTACAGTTCGCAGAGGCCGTGCTGAATGCAGGTCAAGAACGTGGAGATGTCCCCGCATAAGGGGTTTTCTTTTGTTGTTAACCAATGTTGCTCTTGTCTTTCAGTACAAGCAGTCTGGAAAGTTGATTACTCCTATCCATCCTCATAAGTGGTGTGTGACAGCATGGACGTGGTCCAGGGCGCGGAATCACAGAAGCTTTGAAGTCTTCACGAAGTCACTCACGTGACTCCGAAATGAAATAGTAAGATTGAACGAGAACTTACCAGTTCGAAGGTTGATCTTTATTTCATGAGGAGTTGCGGTGAGGGATTTCGTGCCCTCCGCTCCCAACGCTCGATCATCCTCAACTGGTAATTAGAGTCCCTTTAAATCTTACTATGCCAAATCATTTCTGTTGTTGTTTTCTGTGATTCCACACCACTACTTTGAAGAATGTCGCGCATGCGTGCCGGCGGGCTCTTCACGAAATCCCTCACCGCAACTCCTCATGAAATAAAGATCAACCTTCAAACTGGTAAGTTCTCGTTCAATCTTACTATTCCCCCCCCCACCCCCCCACCACGGCACGCACACACACACTCACGCACACACACACGCACACACACACGCACACACACACACACACACACACAGCCATCCTTACTCCTTACAGACAAACGGGTGATAAAATGCAGGAAATGGGAGAGCAGATTGAAACTGCTGGCATTTGGACAGATGGCATGATGCCAATCGTGGCTTAGTCAGCAGTTGAAGTATTGACTGATGCTGAACTGGTTATTCAACAGGGAGGAAGCCAGAGAAAAACAAATCAGATGACATGCTGGGGGTCTTTGTAAGTGTGGCACGGTGCCAAACCACAGGGATACAGATTTGCCTTACAGGACCAGGAATGTGATGCACCAGGGACATCAGCCTTTGAAGACATGGGCTTCTGACCTGTAATCCCCAGTGTGGTTCTGCTTATTTCAAGTGAATTGGCTGCTATCTTCCCTGTGTAACTTTGGTCATCTGGAAAGAGTCTCAGCTGAGTCTGGTAACGTTTGCCGACCTTTGCTCACCTCACAAATGCGCAGAGCGTTGTACTGGATAGGGGAGGTTCAGAGGGATAGGGGCCAATTGGAGGCAAATGAGACCAGCCCAGAATGCTAACTCGGTTGGCATGGACAGGTTCAGCCATGGGGGCTGTTCACATGATTGACTGGTTGGCACTTTGTTGTCACATGGACTGGGTACAGGGACATTTGTTGTTATGCATAAAATACACAAGTATGCAAAGAGACACCAAGTGTAGGGCACCAACAAAATTAATAAATTATTCAATATAATTACATTGGTCCCTCTTCCTTCTTCCCCCCCCTCCCCCTCCCCCACTGAGTCCCTCTTTGTTCTCAGCGGCTCTCCCCACGTCGGGTCCCCCTTTCTTCTCTATGACTACTGTGGAATAATGCACAACCTGTGGATGACATGTTACTCTTCATGCCGTCAGAAGAGCATTTTGAATGGTCCCACTTTGCTTCCCCATAGCTCTGAAAACCCTTCTCTTTCAAGTATGTATCCAATTTGCTTTCACCGTTTGAATGTTCTTCCACCTCCCATTCTAGTATCAGTGAACAAAGTAAGTGTTCCAAACTTCAATGCGATTCTTTGGACAGGAGAAGGCCTCACTTAAGGTAAATAAATAACAATACAGAGTAAAACAATTTCGAGAGTAGCCGTTGGAAAGAGTATCATGGCTGTCAGCCCACACAAACGTTGCTGCAATTAAGATAACAACAACTTCTTTTACCCAACATATGGGAATGATTATCTCTCCTGAAAACATCCACTTATCTGAGAGGATTTCCTTTTAACTGAGCAAGTGGTGGGAAAAGAGTAAAAGTGTACTGACGTAATGTTTGTCCTGCTGAACCCAATGGTAATTTCCGCCCTCCTACAACATAAATGGTGGAAACACAGACATCAGAATTGGGTTAACATATGATGGGCATTTGACGGCACTCGGCCTGCACTCGCTGGAGTTTAGAAGGTCGAGGAGTGACCTCATTGAAACTTACCAAATAGTGAAGGGCCTGGGTAGAGTGGATGTGAGGAGGTTTTTCCACTAGTGGGAGAGTTTAGGACCAAAGGCCATAGCCTCAGAATAAAAGGACGTACCTTTGGAAAGGAGATGAGGAGGAATTTCCAGTCAGAGGGTGGTGTAGACTTTATGGGCTGAATGGCCTAATTCTGCTCTTAGAATGTATGAGCTTATGAGGATGGGAAGTAACACTGGAGTAACCTACAAAATAAAGATGTTGGATTTCTTGGCCCCATGTAGAGTTATGACACAACAACACCATTCATGTGTGCCTAGTGATAATTTTTCAAAATTCCTTAGATTCTGGAGTAGTTCCTGAGGATTGGAGGGTAGCTAATTTAATCCCACTTTTTAAAAAAGGAGGGAGAGAGAAAGTGGGGAATTACAGACCAGTTAGTCTAACATCGGTAGAGGGGAAACTGCTAGAGTCAGTTATTAAAGATGGGATAGCAGCGCATTTGGAAAGTGGTGAAATCATTGGACAAAGTCAGCATGGATTTACAAAAGGTAAATCATGTCTGACAAATCTGATAGAATTTTTCGAGGATGTAACTAGTAGAGTGGATAAGGGAGAACCAGTGGATGTGTTATATCTAGACTTTCAGAAGGCTTTCGACAAGGTCCCGCATAAGAGATTAGCATACAAACTTAAAGCACACGGTATTGGGGGTTCAGTATTGGTGTGGATAGAGAACTGGCTAGCAGACAGGAGGCAAAGGGTAGGAGTAAACGGGTCCTTTTCAGAATGGCAGGCAGTGACTAGTGGGGTACTGCAAGGCTCAGTACTGGGAGCCCAGCTATTTACAATATATATTAATGATTTGGACGAGGGAATTCAATGCAACATCTCCAAATTTGCAGATGACACCAAACTGGGGGGTATAGTTAGGTGTGAGGAGGATGCTTGGAGGCTGCAGGGTGATTTGGATAGGCTGAGTGAATGGGCAGATGCATGGCAGATGCAGTATAATGTGGATAAATGTGAGGTTATCCACTTTGGTGGCAAAAACATGAGGGTAGACTATTATCTGAATGGTGGCAGATTAGGAAAAGGGGAGATGCAACGAGACCTGGGTGTCATGGTACACCAGTCATTGAAAGTAGGCATGCAGGTGCAGCAGGCAGTGAAGAAAGCAAATGGTATGATAGCATTCATAGCAAAAGGATTTGAGTATAGGAGCAGGGAGGTTCTACTGCAGTTGTACAGGGTTTTGGTGAGGCAACACCTGGAGTATTGCGTACAGTTTTGGTCTCCAAATCTGAGGAAAGACATCCTTGCCATAGAGGGGGTACAGAGAAGATTCACCAGACTGATTCCTGGGATGTCAGGACTTTCATATGAGGAAAGATTGGATAGACTCGGCTTGTACTCGCTGGAATTTAGAAGATTGAGGGGGGATCTTATAGAAACTTACAAAATTCTTAGGGGGTTGGACAAGCTAGATGCTGGAAGATTGTTCCCGATGTTGGGGGAGTCCAGAACAAGGGGTCACAGTCTAAGGATAAGGGGGAATTCCTTTAGGACCGAGATGAGGAAAACATTCTTTACACAGAGAGTGGTGAGTCTCTGGAATTTCATTTCGGAGTCACGTGAGTGACTTCGTGAAGAGCCCGCCGGCACGCATGCGCGACATATCGTCGCATCGCATTGCTGCCGACGGCTGGTCGGGAGCGCGGCTCCTGACCAGCCCTTCAGAGGGCCGACTCAGGTAAGGCTAAGCCCCCTAGAGTTGGTGTTTCCTGTTGGGGGGGGGGGGGAGCAGTGTGTTCTCTCCCTACAGGAACGTGGATTTGGAGTCGCCGGCACTTATCCCGGAGCCTTTCTCAGCGGCTCACCTGCGAGTCGGGCCGGGAAACAGGCGTGGTGTCGGGGAGCCCTGTTGGTACAGGGCCCGACCCGCCGATACACCGGAGCTCCAGTGTGAGTTGGTGTCTTGTTGTGGCGGGTGTATGTTATGTTCTCTCCCTGCAGGTACGTGGGGAAATAGGCGTGGATGTCGGGGAGCCCTGTTGTTACCGGGCCCGACCCGCCGCTATGCAGGAGCTCCAGTGCCGATTCAAGGAGCAGGTGCTCCAGTGTTGATTTGAGGAGCAGGAGCTCCAGTGCAGGTTCAAGGAGCAGGAGCTCCAGTGCTGGATTAAGGAGCAGGAGCTCCAGTGCTGATTCGAGGAGCAGGAGCTCCAGTGCTGATTTAAGGAGCAGGAGCTCCAGTGCTGATTTAAGGAGCAGGAGCTCCAGTGCTGATTTAAGGAGCAGGAGCTCCAGTGCTGATTCGAGGAGCAGGAGCTCCAGTGCTGATTCAAGGAGCAGGAGCTCCAGTGCCGGTTCCAGGAGCAGGAGCTCCAGTGCTGATTCAAGGAGCAGGAGCTCCTGTGCTGATTCGAGGAGCAGCAGCTCCAATGCTGATTCCAGGAGCCGAGAACGGGGTGCCTCTCGAAAGGGGGGACCCTGCCACAAGTTCGCCATTGGCGACCACGGGGAAGGGGTCGTGCTGCGGCCCGACCCCCCTCCGCTAGCCCTTCGTTGAAGGGCAGGGGAGGAGCCCGTAAGCCTAAACCCGGTTCGGGCCAAGGCTCCACCAGCCGCCATGGTGCGGTCTGGTGCAACGGCGGGACCTGGGTCTGTGAGATCTGCTATCCAACTCCCAAACCCCGCCGCTGGGACGGGGGGCTTGGGTACGGTCCCGCCTCGGTCGCCGAGTCCCCTGTCGATGGGGGGGACGAGACCGTGCGTCGGCAAGGTCCACGATGTGGACAGCCGGCAAGCCCGCGCGGGCGTCGCTCCATGCTTCTGCTGGAGTCGACCCCAAGCCGTCAGGGCCCTTTGTGGCAACGGCTTCCGCTCCCGTTAAACGGAGACGGTTGAACACCTTTCCCGCGCGGGAATCGCGCGGTTCGCTGCGGCGGCCGATAGCGACAACTTCCGGCACCGAGATCACTTCTCAGAGGTGCGGGCCGATGAAAGGAGCCCCGGCAATCTTTCTGAGCCGGATGTCTCCGACCACCCCAGTGTTCAGGGTGAAGGGCGTATGGCCGCATGACGCGGCTACTGGAGAGGAGCCATCCAGCTCCAGTAGGCACAGGGAGGTTAACCGCCGTCAGCAGAAGTTGAGAACCGTCAGCAGACACTAAGCCCAGCGAACTGCTCCTCCCTTCAACGAGCCCATACGCCACGGTCGCCGAGTCCCCCATGGATGGGAGGACGAGACTATGCGTCGCTAGGTCCATGATATGGGCAGCCGGCAAGCCCGCGCGGGCGTCGGATCTCCATGCTAAGTCAGGTGCCGACTTCCCATCGCATTTGCCCTCCGAGGCAGCGAGACCAAGCTCCGCCGAGGAGGCGTTTGAGAGTACCTCCCGCGCGGGAATCGCTCAGCTTCGCTGCAGCGGCTACCGGCGACAACTTTCCGGCACCAGGTTCACCTCGATGAGGTGTGGGCCGATGGACGAAGCCCCAGCAGTTCAGCAGAACATGAGGACTTCGGCCGCCCGAGTTTTAGCTCAAGGGGCGTATTGGCCAGGATGGAGCGGATATTGGAGCCCCTCCTGCAGCAGAATCAAAAAATTTCGGGGAAGACTTCTCCAAGAGGGAAGAATATTCGGGGTCCTCCATCCCAGCATATGCCTCAACGGAAGTTTACGCTGTCTGCCGTTGAGCAGGCAGCAGGCACGGCTGAAATTTTTCGTCGGAACAAAAGGCGTGATAGAGAAAACTATTCACGAGCCCATTGAATTCGTCTCCCATATTTTTACTAGGCCAAAAAAGGATGGAGGTTGTCGGGTGATTATTGACTTGACCAGTTGAATACCTTTGTAACATATACACATTTAAAAATGGACACCTTTTGAGACAGCCAAATCACTGCTTTCGCATGGTTGCTTTATGGCATGTATTGATTTGAAAGATGCATGCTATTCAGTGTCCATCCGGATACATCACCGGAAATTTTTGAAATTTGTCTGGATGGATCAGCTCTGGCAATATCGGGCCTTACCAAATGGGCTTACTACCGCCCTAGGCTTTACGAAATTACTCAAACCTATTATGGCCAAATTACGTATACAACATCATATTGTAATGGCTTATTTAGATGATATTCTGATTATTGGCAACACTCTGGAAGCAGCTGAAAGCGCTGTTTCAGCAACTGTTACTATATTTCAGCAGCTGGGGTTTATAGTCCATCCAGAAAAATCGAAGTTTCACCCATCCCAGGTTATGGATTATTTGGGTTTCACGGTGGACTCTATTCTAATGAGGGCCAACATTCCATTTCACAAGGTGGAGGATGTTTCCCTTGCATGTCAGGATCTCGCATCCGCCAGTATACCATCTATTCGGCATACAGCTAAGATGATTGGGAAAATCGTAGCTTTATTTCCGGCAGCCCGGTTTAGACCTTTGCATTATCAAAATCTGCAAAGGGCCAAGATTGCTGCGTTAAAAAAGAACGCTGGTCATTTTGACAGACCTATGGGGCTGCCTTCCGATGCTAAGGTTGAGCTACAATGGTGGGTGTCCAATATTGGCAAGGCATTCAAACCCATTGTTGTGCCCAATCCGGTGGTATATTTGCAAACTGACGCAAGCTCTCTAGGCTGGGGAGCTGCGGACAGCTCTTCTAGTTGTGGAGGCAGGTGGGATCCCCTTGAAGCTAGCATGTTGCTAATACAAGGGATTAACTATTTGAAGCTGCTTGCAGCATTTCACGGACTGCGGGCATATTGTGCTAATCTTAGTGGTACTCATGTCCGTCTCCAAATAGACAACACTACAGCGGTGGCATATTTAAACCATATGGGCGGTACCAGGTCAGTCTCTTGTGACAAATTGGCTAATACTATTTGGTGCTGGTGTATTGATCGAGATATTTGGATTTCAGCTACCTATTTGCCAGGTAGGCTTAATACTGTGGCAGACACCAGGTCACGCAAATTCAATGATAGTTTGAGTGGATGCTGCATCCTCAAATATTTGCCCAAATTACAGCCAAATTTGGCCAACCGGATATCGACCTTTTTGCGTCCCGGTTGAACCATCAGGTACCGACATATGTTTCATGGGAACCAGACCCTGGGGCATTAGCGATTGATGCATTCTCGCTAGACTGGGGGAAGTGGGTTTTCTATGCATTCCCCCCGTTTTGCCTCATCAGTCGGGTATTACAAAAAATCAGGATGGATTCTGCCAGAGGCATTCTTGTCATACCCGACTGGCCTACACAGCCTTGGTATCCGGTGGTCTCTGACATGATTAGTCAACCTTGGGTCCCTCTAGAGGGTTGCCCACATTTGGTTTCTCACCCTGTCTCAGGGGAGTTACACCCCTGCCATGCCTATCTAAAATTACTGGCTTGCAGGTTCTGACCAGGCCATGGATGCAGTATGGCCTTACCACCCGGACCATGAACACCATTGGAGCATCATGTCGAGAGTCAACCAGGCGGAGATATCTCTCCCACATCACCAAGTGGGAAGCCTACTGCAGTCGCTCTCACATCACCTGTGATGATGTCTCCATAGCCGACGTCCTGGAATTCCTCGCGGGGTTGCACCATGATGAGCACTTGAGTTATAGTGCCATCAACAGCGCCAGGAGTGCGCTATCATTCTACCTCAACATCGAGGTAGGATCGAACAGGCTAGTGTCCAGGCTTATGCGGGGAATATTCAATCTGAATCCGCCTACACCACGCTACAACATCACCTGGGATGTCAGGGATGTACTTACCCTGCTCAGGTCGTGGTCACCCATGGAAGGGTTACAGCTGGACCAACTCACTATGAAATTGGTGATGTTACTAGCGCTGACTTCAGCACAGCGGGTTCAGACGCTCCACAAACTACGTATTGACAGGATGACGTCGACCCCTGGAGAAGTAGTCTTTTTCATCGATGAGCTGCTTAAGCAGCATAGACCTGGGTGCACAGGGCTGCAGCTGAAGTTCCCGGCATACCCTGCAGATGCTCGGCTATGTTTAGCCACTCACATCCGTTACTACATCAAGGTGACGAGGAGCATCAGAGGAATGGAGTTGTATCTGCTTGTCACTCACAAAAGACCTCACCATCGAGTGACAGTCCAGACGATATCCAGGTGGCTCCGGATCGTCCTGAATAAGGCAGGTATTGACACTAATGTGTTTACATCCCACTCCACCAGGGCTGCATCTACGTCGGCGGCGAGAGTCATGGAGGTACCCATGGACCATATCCTCGCCACAGCAGGATGGGCGAATGAAGCTGTGTTCCAGCGATTCTATAATAAGCCTGTTGCTGCTCCCCTTCAGTTCGCAGAGGCCGTGCTGAACGCCGGGTGTGAACGTGGGGATGTCCCTGATTAAAAGGGCGTTATTTGTTGTGTTATTAACAAATCTTCTTTTTGTTTCAGTATAACCTCGTTTCGTCAACTTGTTTACTCCAATCCATCCTTGCTAGTGGTGTGTCCGCATGGACGTTGTCCAGGGCGTGTAATCACAGAAGCTTTGAAGTCTTCACGAAGTCACTCACGTGACTCCGAAATGAAATAGTAAGATTGAACGAGAACTTACCAAGTTTGAAGGTTGATCTTTATTTCATGAGGAGTTGCGGTGAGGGATTTCGTGCCCTCCGCTCCCAACCCTCGATCATCTTCAGCTGGTAATCAGAGTCTCTTTAAATCTTACTATGCCAAGTCATTTCTGTTGTTGTTTCTGTGATTCCACACCGCTGCTTTGAAGAATGTCGCGCATGCGTGCCGGCGGGCTCTTCACGAAATCCCTCACCGCAACTCCTCATGAAATAAAGATCAACCTTCAAACTTGGTAAGTTCTCGTTCAATCTTACTATTCTCTGCCACAGAAGGAAGTTGAGGCCAGTTCATTGGCTATATTTAAGAGGGTGTTAGATGTGGCACTTGTGGCTAAAGGGATCAGGGGGTATGGAGAGAAGGCAGGTACGGGATACTGAGTTGGATGATCAGCCATGATCACATTGAATGGCGGTGCAGGCTCGAAGGGCCGAATGGCTTACTCCTGCACCTATTTTTTCTATGTTTCTATGTGGGCAGAGCCGAGAGAGCACTGTACAGTTGGAGGGCCAGAACTGTAACTCAGCTCCTCTAACTCCACACCAAAGCTACAGGCACCTGTGCCAGAACGGTGCATGGTCTGTGCAAAAAAAAACACCTCATAATTTCTAAATTCGGCATGCATGACTAAAATGATCTCTGTAACTCCTCAATAAGATTCAAAACAATAGTCATCGAGTTGTACAGCACAGAAATGGGTCTTTTGGCCCACCTGATCTATGTGAACCCTGATGTCAATGTACGTAAATCCCATATGCCCATAGTAGGTCTGTATCCTCTGCACCTTTCCTTTCAAAAGCTATAGGTGTGGTCCGGATCTTCATAAACTACAAGTGTAGTCATGATCTTCATACACTAAGGGTATTGTTCCAATCTCTTTAACTACCTCCTTGTGGTCCCTGTGCTTTTCAAAATCTGCACTTTCTCTGTAACTGTAACACTGTAAAGGGCCCGTCTCACTTTCGCGACCTTTACAGGCGACTGCTGGCACCCGTGACAGGTTGCCGAAATTTTCAACATGTTGAAAATTCAGCGGCGACCAGAAAGACTCTGGAGACCTCTCACGACCGTAGGAGACCTCTCACGACCATACAGACTGTATGGTCATGAGACGTCTCCTACGGTTGTGAGAGTCGCCAGGGGTCGCCTGCATGGTCCTGAGAGGTCTCCCCTGGTCGTGAGAGGTCTCCAAAGAGTCATAGCGTCTTTCCGATCGCCGCTGATTTTTCAACATGTTGAAAAGTTCAACGACCTATCATGGGTGCCGGCAGTCGCCAGTAAAGGTCGCGTAAGTGGGACAGGCCCTTAACACTATATTCTGCATTCTTTGCTATCTATTGTACTTGCATATAGCTTGATTATACTCATGTACAGTATAATTTGACTGGACAGCTCGCCAACTACATTTTGTACTGTATCTCGCTACGCGTGACAATAATAAATCAATACAAATATCGAGTACTTGTCCAAATACCTTTTAAACATTGTAATTGTATCCGTCTCTATCACAGTCTCCGGCAGCTCATTTCATATGACCACCGCTCCGTGTGGCAACACTCGCCCTGCGCATGCTTCAACATTTCTGCCTCCTCCCCTTAAACCCATGCTCTCTAGTTTTAGTCTCCCCCACCCCAGGAAAAAAATATTCTTGCCCCTGTACCTATCTATGTCCCTCATAATTATGTAAATCTTTGTAAGGTAGCCCCTCAATTCTGCATTAGTGAAAGTAAAGCCAGCTTATTCAAGCACTCCGTACAAGTAAAGCTCCTCAATCAAGGCAACATCCCGGTGAAGATAGAGTAACTCAGCGGGTCAGGCGGCATCTCTGGAGAATAGGAACAGGTGGCTTTTTGGCTCGAGACCCTTCTTCAGACTCAACTCAACCCAAAACGTCACCTATTCCTTTTCTCCAAAGATGCTACCTGACCCACTGAATTACTCCAGCATTTTGTCTATCTTCGATGGAAACCAGCATTTGCAGTTCCTTCCTAAACATCTTGGTAAAACCCTTCTGCACTCTTTCTAATGTTATTACATCCTTCCTGTAATGTAGCGACTAAGACAGTGAACACAAAACACCTGATTACTCCATCCCTGGGGTGTCCAGGGGTGAAATTAGCCTCAAGTTCTTACCAGCAAGCTTGTATTGATAACATTATTGATTTAACCCATCTGTACTGATTATGCTGCCACTATCTCACCACCACATTGTACTGGTCCATGCTGGCATACATTTACCACTGCTAGAGCATGAGGGTTTCAATCAATTTCAGGTTTACGTTGTACAAATTTAGCCAAGAAAGAGGATCTGTCCCTCACTTGGGAGACGATAAAATATAGACCAGCTGACATTTTCTTAAAATAGTCACTGACTGGAAAATCCAATGTAGAATTCAACCCTCATTAAAACATGGCTGAAGTTATTTCAGAAAATATTTAGGCCCACTCTTAGCAAAGAGCATGTTTTTGAGGCAGTGACTTGTAAAGGACCAAATTCAACAGGGAAAGACTGCAGGGTGATGGATAACAAGGGGAGAAATAGAAAAGTGACAATTTTTCTTTCCGAGGACGAACGGAATCGCAAGAAGCTAAGAACTAGATGAAGCAGGAATAGGCAATTCAGCTCAAAATGTCTACCCTGCCACTCGATACAATCATGGCTAAACTTTCACCTCACCGTCCCTTCCCTTCATGACCATTTCCCTCGATTCCCTTAATCTCTTAACCTGTTGTACTTTGTTTGGTTTGATTGTATTCATGAATGGTATTATATGATTTAATTGGATAGCATGTTAACAACAACTTTCTGTATCTTGGTACATGTGACAATAATGAACCAAAACTTTAGAAAAAATAAAGAACATCCCAAGATCAAGAAAAGGTGACGGAAAGTAAATCTCAAACAGCCACTGTATAAATGAATCTCAATTGCCTGGCAGTAGCTTTATCCATTTTCAGAAATGTAACAAAATGCTGCAGATGCGCATATTAACACAGTGCGAAAAGGCAGTTGCTGCACTAATGCAATGCTTACACAGCTGAATGGATCTCGAAGTAGCTGAAAATAATTAGTTGGCCTTGTAGATCTAGAGGAAATGATATGGAATAAAATTGCAAAGTGGCCTCGGAAGCAACCACACACTTGAGTGAATGTGTGAGTGTGAAACACAACACACATTTCTGAAAATATGTCCTCATCAGCCTGAAATATTATCGTTTGAAATGGCACAATGAGAGATGAGTTCTAGGATATGCATGGATTGAGAATATCTTGGGAGGGGGGGGGGGGGGGGGGTGTTCAAAAGAGTAAATTACTAAGCAAGAACATGCTTTCAATCACAGTGCCAATTCTGAGATTCATCTCGCTGAAGGAGCCCCATGTTCCAATACTCAAGTAGCTTATTTGTTTTTTAAGGACCCTCGCTCAGTCCGCCTGGACCTACCTGATCTCCCAGTTGCTAAACACTTTTATTCTCCTTCCCATTCCACACTGACCTTTGCGTCTTAGGCCTCCATTGTCAGAGTAAGGCTAGATGCAAATTGGAGGAACAGCATCTTATATATTGTTTGGACAGCTGATAAACCCAATGATATAAATTTTGATGTTCTAACCAAGTAACCCTGGCATTCCCTCTCTCTCCATCCCTCCCAGACCCAAGTCGCACCAGCTTCTTGTTTTCACCCAACAAACAGCTCACAAGGCCTGTTTCCTCTATCATCGTTACCTTTTGCATATCTTTCATTCATAGTTCGATATCTCTCTACATCATCTCACGTTTCCCTCTCTCGTGACTTTCAGTCTGAAGAAGGGTCTTGACCTGAAACATCGCCCATTCCTTCTCTCCAGAGATGTTGCCTGTCCCGCTGAGTTACTCCAGCTTTTTGTGTCTATCTTTAGCTTATACTTATGATTATTGGTGGTGAGGGTTCAATGAGGTTCTGGTGAGAGAGAATGAGGACTGAAGCTAAAGACTAATAAAGCAGGTTTAACCCTGAGGCTAGTAGTTCAGTTTAGAACTTATCAATTGGCATAGGCTCCAACTAAATTGGCCTGGCTCAGTGCCCTGGTGAATTCACTAACAAACTCTTATATTAACACATCTGAAATTGGCAGGGTAGGAGGATGGGGTGGAGTGGAAAAGGCTAGGTTGTAAATTTAAATGTCACAATCATGAAATGTATAAGATTATGAGTGTATTAAATAATAAGGGGAATAGTTTGGGTATTCAGTCAGAATCATTTTCCCAGGAAAAAACTGTCAAGTGCTAGAGGGCATGGCTTAAAGTGAAAGGAGGAACGTTTTAGGAATGTGTGCGGGGCAAATGTTTTAAACAGAGAGTGGTGGGTGCGTGTAACACACTGCCGGGTGGGGGGGGGGGGGGGGGGGGAGCAGAGATGTTGGTGGCATTTAAGAGGCCTTCCGATAGGCACCCGAATATGCAGGGCTAGGAGGGATATTGCACATGTGCAGGCAGAAGAGATTAGTTCAACGTGCCTTCATGGTCAGCGGTAGAGTTGTACTGTTCTCAGTTCTAAGTGGATCATGATAGGCATGGACTTGACCAGCGCTATATTACTAGTGGAATAGTGCGAGAGTTAAACAGACAATGTTGCAAAAGTGTTAGAAATGTCAAATCAAATGCCTTGTATTTGAGTGTATGAAGAATTTATAACAAAACAGACACCTTAGAGAAATCAAATGATTTGACCCAGTAGCTGAAACTGACAGGGAAAGACACAAAATGCTGGAGTTACTCAGTGGGTCAGACAGCAGCCCCAGAGAACATGGATGGGAGACATTTCAGGAGGATCCTTTTGACCCAAAACATGAGCTATTCATATTCTCTAGAGATGCTGCTTGACCTGTTGAATTACTCCAACACTTTGTGTCTTTTCATGGCAAACTTACATCTGCAGTGCCTTATTGCTGTAGCCGAAAATGGCACATTGATAGAAACGCAGGTTTTCACAGTATTCCATTTCCTGCAGCTCTGTTATCTGAAAGGCTGCACAAACATTTTTGCATTGCATGCTGTCATCTACTTTTAGTTAGTTTCATTTAGAGACACGCCGGGGAAACAGGCCCGGCGATCCCCATACACCACGGACAATTTACTATCTTTAGCGAAGCAAAGTTCATCTACAACCCTGTATGCTTTTGGAGCGTGGGAGGAAACAAGTGCACCTGGGGAAAACCCAAGCGGTCACGGGGAGAACATACGAACTCCATACCGGCAGCACCGGTAGTCAGGATCGAACCCGGGTCTCTGGCGCTGCAAGGCAGCAACTCTACCGCTGCGCCACCATGCTGCCCGTGCTCAGATAAACAGGGATGTTGTCAGCCTCTCTTTGATCAGCCTGTGATAAGTGTAGATTGCTCTTTTGAGAGAGATTGAATAATATTGGCCATAGTCCCTGGGGTAGGAAAGAATAAGTGATCTCACTGAGACAGGCAATTGGCTGAGAGGCGACCAAGAGAGTGCAGAATATAAAGGGTCAAAGTCTCCAGGTAAAGGAATGTCCTAGGGACGGCACAGTGACGCAGTAGTAGAGTTGCTGCCTTACAGCGCCAAAGACCCAGGTTTGATCCTGACTACGGGCGCTGTCCGTACGAAGCTTGTACTTTCTCCCCGTGACCGCGTATTTTCTCCGTGTGCTGCAGTTTCCTCCCACGCTGCAAATACATGCAGGTTCATAGGTTAATTGGCTTCTGTAAATTGTAAATTTTCCCTAGTGCGTAGGATTATGTAGGTGTATGAGTGATCACTGGTTGATGAAGACTTGATGGGCCGAAGGGCCTGTTTCCATGCTATATCTCTAAAATCTAAAAGTAAAGGGACGGAACACTCAGGATGCTCAGTGTTTGAGCACATTTACGGTAGATTGAAGGATACACGGTAACCAGAGGATCTGGCAACAAAGGGGATGAATTACAGATCACCCATCATCTTATTCAGTGGCTGAACAGAATTGTGAACCAAATGGATCAACAGCTGATTCAATTCCTTATGGTTGCATATGCTAAAATAATGCTTCTGACATGTCTTTGAGGTTCAACATGATTACTGAAGCATGTACCAGGACATCCAGTTCCAATGGATTGTCCTCACTTGCCTGAAATATGAGCAATATGGAAAATCTGGAGATAATCCACACTTTTCCCCTCGCACAGTGGCGACTTGCTAGGAAGTTAATGAGATTCTAAACAGCAGAGAAATGGTAAATGCAGGCTGTATCATGTCAGTAGGATGAGGCAAAATTGGTCAAAGCAAATGAAACATCTACATATGGTAGAGACAAGGAAGAAATCATTTTTATAACAATCAACACTTCCAATTAACATCCAGGAATATCAAATATGTGACCAACAATGCCATTTTTAAGAATGGAGCCATAGATTTCTTTTTCCATCCACCACTAGCCACACCTCAACTAATATCATATTACCGCCTTCCTCATGTTGGGGAAGAGGGCAATGGAAGATCATATCGCTTGTCTAGCGCTCTCTGAGCCTTCTATGACCATATCAGGTCACCACACAATCAATTTCTTGATTAAGGACGATCCAGCAACTTACTTTTGGAAATCTTAGTTGAATCCATGGCTCCGTCTCCTCCTTCGCTGTAGGCTCTTACTTCCACAATATAGTCCCCCTCGTCAAGAATGGGTATCTTTATATTGTGTCCGATGGTTTGCAGGAGTGTGCTGTTTACTGTGCCGTCTCTTCTGTACAGAACCTGAAGCGAAGTAGAGGAAATGTTCATCCAACGTTTTGCAAGACAGATTAAATAACCCTCTTGTACTTCTCCGTCAATTCCTTTCCATGGCAACCTAATATACAATCTGCTCAGTGTTCCTACTTGCCAGAAGTCTCGGAGGGATAGCAATATGCCGCAAGGGTGGAACGGATAACCACACGAGAGAGGACATTTAAAGCTAAACAAGTGTGAAGTGATGCATGGTGGAATGAAGAACGAGGAAGGACAATACACGGTGTTTTGAGGTGAGGGCAGCAACAGAAAGATCGGTGTAATTTATAGACATCCATGGGAGTAAAAACAGATTAATCATAAACGTTTTACAGTTCTGAGCTTGAGAATAGCAATATCATGGAAATTGTGTTAAACCAAATAAAATATAGGATGTCCAACTTTGGGCACCACATTTTAGGAGAGATGAGAAGATACAGAAAATATTTACGAGCGCTGGTCCCAGGGATCATAGTTATTTTGATAGATTGGAGAAACAGCATTTAAATCATGGAGAATTTACATTCAATGTATACAAAGAAACAGTCTTCTAGGCCAGGGATCAATAATGAGGGGGAAAGATTTAAAGTGATTAGCAAAAAGAAAATGTCAAAAGCCACAAGGAAATAAATCTTTTTTAGTGCTAAAGTGGCTGGGAATGGAACTCATCGTTTAACGAAGTAGTGAAAAGTTCAAGAATAGCTTTCAAAACGTAATTTAATAAATACTTAAAAATTGAAGGGAAAAAGACAGATATTCAGACAGTAGAAGACAATGTTTCAGAAATTATGGAGGGGGAAAACACAAATCAGTGAGCCTGACATCAGTAGCAGTGATAACCGTAGAATCACTTATTAATGGCGCAGTAATAGGGTGCTTGAAAAATATTAACAGTAGACTCAGCAATGAGATACAGAGGGGGAATTATGTTTGCCAAATCTGTGTTTGAGGTTATACATTACAGAATAGATAAATGGGGGGGATTGTATTTGGACTTTCAGATGGCCTTAGATAAGCTGACACACAAATGTAATCAAACAAATTTAGAGCTCATGGAATTGGGGGCAATGTACCGGTTGGAGTAAGGATTGGCTACCAGACAGAAAACAGACTGTATAAATAATTGGAATATTTTCCAGTGGTTGGCTGTCACTTGAAGATGCTGGAGGAATCAGTCCTGGGGCCGCAGCAGATTACAACCTATATCAACAAAGCTTTGGTTGTTGGGGCCAAATGTAACAGAGCTAAGCGTGCTGATGATGCAATGTGACAGTTTTGGTTGTGCGGAGCGTGTATAGAAGTTTCAAATGGATATTGGGCCCATCAAGTCTGTTATAGACCACTGACATCATTCAGGCTACTTTGCTGTTTGGTCATCTAACTAAATAACTTTCATTAAAAATGGTTTCAACACTAGTACAACAGTATCCCACCAGTGTTTTCAACAAACTCCATGTAATAGTTTATAATTAGGGATATATGAGGATTAGTCCCATTATTGATGTATTTGCAGAAGAATAAGACATATTTAAAATTATGTAAACTGTTACTTGGTCAATTGGATGCTTGCACCAATGTAGAATCAGAGACATCAATAAATTCAATGTCCGAACAGCAAAACAACTGCAGATGTTGGAAGCCTGAAGTAAAAACGGAACATGCATCGTAAAAACAGAACAAGTCAGCCAGCAACTTCAACGTGATATCATCACCAGACGCATCTCCCCATCTGCTTCCAGCTTTTTGAAGGGACCAAACAATAATCTGGGAAAGAACGCAGAGGGTTGAGCAGCATCAATGGGTGGAAAGGAATGGCTGACATTTCAGATGGAAACCCTGTATTGTTCCTTTCCGCCCACAGATGCTAGTGGATCCGCTGAGTTCCTCCAGCAGATTGTTTGCTGTTCTAGATTACAGCGTCTACAGCCTTATAAAGGGGCAATATATTTTGCTATTCCATGGTTCGCTCCTCCATCTACACTGCATTAACATCCACTCTCTTTCCGTCACTGTGGAGATAGAACTGCTATCCTTGTTCCTTTCCTCTTCCCATTACTTAGCGACCATGTGAAGCAACAATTAATCTGTATTTTTTCTATTTTTTCTCCCCCGGTTCAATATATATACATTGGCCAATTCTGATTGAAAATTGGAATATAGCCTTAATGAGGTGGGAGCAAAGTTTAAACGAGATATACTGGACAGGATTATTTTTTCACAGTGTGCAGGATGCCTGGAAGGTGCTGCCTGGAGGGTAATGGAGGCAGACGCGACAGTAGAATTTAATTTAAATAGGCACATGGATATGCAGGGAATGGAGGGATATGAATCTTGTGCAGGCAGAGGAGATTAGCTGAACTTGGAAATATGTTTGGCACATACATTGTGGGCTGAAGGGCTGCTCCTGTGCTCCATGTTTCATGAAAGTCATTAATATCTCAAGTTCATTCTGTTTTCTCTTCACTGACATCAGCTGCCTGATCTACTAAGCATTTGCAGCATTGTTTTTTCGAAATAGATTTCTCACATCTGCAAGGATCTGCACCACATAGTTCAGTATTGTTTAGTTTCGAGATGCAGTGTAAAATCTGGCCCCTCGGTCCACCGAGTCCACGCTGACCAGTGATCCTCATGGATTAGCATAATCGTCAGGATTGAACCCAGATCTCTGGCAACGTATGGCTTCAGAGGTGCCACAATGGTCTTTTATTTCTCTGATGTTTTCTGTCATAGTTTATGTATTTTTCCTTCAGACAGATCATCTCAGATTAACATGCCATCACCATTCTTTTTAGCCAGTGCCATCACCATTTAAGTCATTTAGTTTCTCTGGACCCTCTCGCTCTCTGATACATCCTTTATCCTCTCCATCTTCCTAATTTTGTTATTTCTGATAAATGGACAACGACCTAAACTGTTTCCCTCTGCATAGATTCAGCCTGACCTGTTGAGCATTTTCAGCAATTTAGGAAAATTTCAGATGAGCCAATAAGAACCATGTTCAATGGGAGCAGGAAACATTTCTAGCATTGGTCAATGACCTCAGTAACAGAGACAAGTAACAGGGCACCACATGGCGCAGCAGTAGAGCCACTGCCTCCCAGCACCACAGACTAGGTTCAATCCTGACCTTAGGCGCTGATAATTTGCACCTAAGTGATCATGAGGATTTTCCTCAGGGTGCTCCGGTTTCCTTCTGTATAGATTGAATTGATTGATTGAAAGGTACAGCAGGAAAACAGGCTTTTCAGCCCACCGAGTCCACGTCGACAATTGTTCATCCATTCACACTGATTCCATGTCATCCCACTTTTTCATGCTATTTACTCGGGGCAATTTACAGAGGTCAATTAACCTACAAACCCACATGCCTTTGGGATGTGGGACAAAACTGAAGCACCCTGAGGAACCCACACGGTCACAGGGAGAATGTGCAAACTCCGAAAGATATCCTGAAGCTATTTGGATTTGGAGGTAATTTGCTCACTGTACATTGCCACTCGTGTAGAGGTGAATAGGCGCAGTTTCAGAATGTGCAAAGAATTAAAAAATGAGATACCTATAAGAATAGTGTAAACGAGTGGTTGATGACGGATAAGGACATAGTGTTTCCATGCTGTACGTCTCTGAATGTGGGAATGTATGAAATAAAAACACAAAGCAAAACCTATTTATTTCTCCATTCTGTTTTGCCTCCTGTCAAATTGACAGTGGTAAATCCTGGTAACGATTCCACTCATTTTTGTTCTATTCTGTGCAAGAGTGGGTCCCAACAAAAGAACCATCAAAGAAAAGAAACGTGAAGAGACAAGTGAAATCAATGCTCACGAGTTCTCAATCGTGTTTTATGTGCATGGTACACAAATGCTTCTGGCATGGGAGTGGCAATAAGTGTCATACAAACAACACCCACTACACACGATTTTTTAGACAGCGACGTGGATTTATGCCAGAATGAGGAGACTGATGAGAGTTGTCACTAAAGGGCGGTTACCTCTTGCTTTACACTGTGTCCCCTGACAAGACTGGTGGATAATGGAATAAGGGGATGGAATGTGGAACAGGAGGTTTCCACAGCCTGAAGCATTCTTCCACATTGTCCTGCTCACCTTGTAGCCTTCAACGTTTGACTCATTGTGCAAGGGCTCGACTGCCTCCCAGGAAATCTTGAAGTATGTCCCATACCTTGTAGTGCTGATTATTCTTGGAGGCTTGCTGGGAGCTGGAAAACAATTCAGTACAGAATTGACTGGGTTTCCCAGTTCACGACACCGTTGCGTGTTTTTGTAAGCAAGTTAAGATACAGACGTGATCAACTTTAAAACTGATGGTATAATGAATAACAACAAGCATATATTTTGGAAAAAAAATAAGACAAAGTGTTTAGTGAGTCAGGCAGCATCTCTGAAGAACATGGATAGATGACCTTTCGGGGCAGAATCCTTCTTTGACTGATTCAGTTCCTAACCTGAAACGGTACCTATCCATGTTCTTCAGCGATGATGCCTGACCTGTTGAGTTACTTCAGCACTTTATGTCTTTATGTGTAAACCTGCATCTGCAATTTCTACAACTATATATTTGAGAACTTTTTGACCGTAACCAGATTCAAAATCTTTGTCTACCAATGCAACTGTATAGATACTGGCAACCCTTTATTGCAAGTCATCTCTCCTGTGCAGTGAACTGCCAGCCGCGTTTATAGTGCTCGCCGGCAGTGGTGGGATGGTGCAGGGAAGATAAAGGCCAGTGTGGCACCAAACCAGGCCTCAGCAGACTTGGGAAGATGAAATATGGAACTGCAGATGGTGGTTTACAAAAAAAGAGAAAGTGCTGGAGTAACTTCAAGGAGAAAAATAGTGGCCCAAGCCAGAAGGTGGTGAATCCCTAAATTCACTGCCACAGATGGCTGTGGAGACCAAGTCAATTGGTATTTAAAAAAAAGATTTGTGACCTGCCCTCGAACCGCATTCTTGAGAGGGCACGATTTTTTACATGGAAACAGTTGCCTGATGAACCCATCGAATGTTTTATTGCCGATTTGCGTTATTTGGCCCAGCGGTGCCGTTTTGGTGACATGACTGATCAGCTCACTAGAGATATTTTAGTAACTGGCATGCGTGACCAGTAGTGCGTTGTGAGCTTCTAAGGGACTCGGATCTAATGTTAGTCAAAGCTATGCATGCCTGCAGAATGTCTGAGGTCGTTGAACTGCCTGATGATCATCGTGATTAGTAAGGTGACGGCAGGATAATGGGTTGAAAGGATAAATAGATCTGAATGCTACAATTCTGCCAAATTTCCACAACTACATCAGATAATAAAAGGATACATGACTGTAACAAATTTACAAGTGGTCCTCCAACCTCATATTTTTGAAGTGGTACCTACGTGCTTTCTTTGTTGTGAGTATAATTGGTTGATTGGAAGGGCCAGCTCCAGCTTGGTTATAGGCCCTGACCTCCAGGTAATAGCGTGTGTGGGGCTTTAAGTCTCTGATTTGGGCGGTCGTGTTATATCCCAGCGTCCTTACTCGTTGTATGGCCGCCTCAGGGTCAATGACCCTTCGGTATCTGATCTGCAGAGAGAACAGAAGGAAAGAATTTAGAATAATTGAAGATTAAAGCAATCTCTGCCTTGACTCAGTGATGGGCCTGTCCCACTTGTGCGATTTTTTGGGTGACCACAGGCGACATGTTGAAAATTCTTCAGAGACAGTGGCGACAATTTTTGCTGTCCTAGGTTGTCGTAGGTTGTCGTAGGTGCTGTTATAGGTTGTCGCCAGGTGATTTCCATTAAATCTAGTCCCTGGCAGTCGCCTAAAGAGTCGCCAAAGTGCGACAGGCCCATTAGGCACTGAGTGGTCCACCAACCTGAAACCCATCGAGGACTGAGACGGAGGATATTACTAGCTGGAGAAGGGCTCAGGGTGATGGAAATGACAATGATAGGATCCAGAGAGGAGGAACCACATGAGGGAAATGTAACCAACAATGTCTGGTTACATTTTCCTCGTTTAACCAGCAATAGGATCTCACATTCGGCATCAAGGACGACATCAAAAGAACCATCACCACATTGGATAAGATCCTATCCACCTCTGCATAGCTTAATGTCAGCTACAACAACAGGGCTGCCAACTCTCACGCTTTCGGCGTGAGACTCACGCCTTGGAGCTATTTCTCACGCCCTCACGCTCATGGCCGAGTTCTCACACTGAGTTCAGTCCCTGCACAGTTTGTTCCTTTGCGCCGGCTGCCAACGATCTGTACGGTCTGGGGAAGTGCAACGGTTGACGGCTGTGAGTGACATTGCGTCTCTACTCTTCTCTTTGGTCGAACGTGCAGCTGCCGACAACATGAAGCAGCCGGAGATGGAACTAACCAGGTGAAGCAGCTGTCAAACATGGGGGGGGGGGGGGGGGGCGACGACGACCACAATGAGGCCAAACATCTAGGACCTGGGAACGGCAGACAGTCCCTGGGCACGCAGAATGGTCATGCCATTCACACTTCTTGCATGTCGCATGTAGTATCCATGCAGCATCCTCTGCATCATGCTCCTGTTTTTTCCATTATATCGCTGCCTATCAGTGACCTCCTACCCTTGGAAGAGGGACTTGGGGAATCTCTATGGGGTGCGCTGCTTTGACATCAGCTTGTGCGCCGTACATGGTGCTAGAACCTCCGGCGTGTGGGGCATCCGGGAGTGTTCGTTATCGATCAGCTTGTGTTGCTCCGCGAGTGAACCTGACCAGAATGGATCCATCACTGAGGTTGGAACTCTTCTCTCAGCTCTGGTGAAATGCCGGCAGGGGCTCCGCTGGGTGATATGAGACTTGTTGCTTGAGCTGAGGATGTTACACATGTCTCAGCAAGGGAGCAGTCTTTTTTTTTGGCTGCTATTAACCTGTAGTTTCAGTTGGTTGATTTTCAAAGCTTTTTAATATGTTGAATGGGACCCTTATTTGAACTACCGGAAGGAATGGCTGAGTAAGAGTCGATGCAAGGAAGATAAATAGGAGGATGGGGTCAAGAGACTGTCCCACAGAACAAAGACAACAGCATTTGGATGTCACATACAGAAACCTTATCAAATCGTGTTTCTCACAGAACCACAAGCTGATACTAAGAACACGAAAGGGATATGTTTCAAGCATGGACCTAAATGAGTAAAAGTTGAAGAGACACTACAAGGTTTAGGTAGGAAAGAACTGCAGATGCTGGTTTTAAATCGAAGGTAGACACAAAATGCTGGAGTAACTCAGTGGGACAGGCAGCATCTCTGGAGAGAAGGAATGGGTGCCGGTTCGGGTCTGAAGAAGGGTCTCGATCCGAAACATCACCCATTCCTTCTCTCCAGAGATGCTGCCTGTCCCACTGAGTTACTCCAGCATTTTGTGTCTACCCCCAAAGTTTAGGCTTAGCTGAGGTTTCACAATGGTGGATCAATCCAGATTGAGGATGATCAAGAAGCACTTCAGTGGCACAAATGCTTCTGGCCACTTACCAGCCCTGTCTGAATCAGGCGAGCTGACCTGGGAACGGCAGCCAGTCCCTGGGCACACAGAATGCCAACTTGATCAGTATGGACAAATTGGGCCAGCCATGTACATGTTGTATAACTGACTATGCAGATCTGAATGGGCTTAGAATTACTATTTAAGTAAAATTGCTCTCACTTTCCCCATTTTGATTCTTGAGATTAATATTCCTTTGCTCTGTTAACAGCGTTAAAGTACTTATGAGGTAGAGTCAGGAAAAGGGAACATGTTATTTTTTTTTGTTTGCTTTAATTTGTTAGTTGATTTTTTGTTGACGGCCATAATTTCTGAAATAAAGTAATTTAACTGTTATAAAGCAGTAATAAGTGATTTGTGTCCAAACAATTGGAACTTGCATAAAATGTTTGAATTATTAGCAAGGCTGCCAACTCCCACGCAATGAGCATGAGGCTCGCGCATTTCACAAAATTCTCATGCTCTCACGCTGATCACAAAATTATATAATGAGAATAGGACCTGTTTTGCTTAACAAATAGTATAGGAAGGAATTGCAGATGCTGGTTTAAACTGAAGATAGACACTAAAAACTAAAAAAACGCAGCAGGACAGGCAGCATCTCTGACGAGAAAGAATGGGTGATGTTTCGAGTCGAGACCTTCAGCCTGAAGAGGTTGAAAACCAGCCATAAAACACAATGACTGGACATGTGTGTTATCCAACTAAGGGCAGAAATCAGAATCATGTGTTCATCTTAATTCACGTGGCACCATAATAAATATATTACAGAAAAAATAATTTAATGGGGTGGCACGGTGGCGCAGCGGTAGAGTTGCTGCCTTACTACCACATGGGTTTTCTCTGGATATTCCGGTTTCTCCCATATCTGAAAGAAGTACAGGTTTATAGGTTAATTGGCTTCTGTAAATTGTCCCAGGCGTGATGGATGGAATTGGTGTCTGATAGATTGCTGGTCGGTGTGGACCTCATGGGCGGAAAGGCCTGTTTCCATATATATTTTTACATCTTAATATCTTAAATTCATTGAACCATATATGATTAAATATGTGGCATTATTTTTGTCTTGTTTCTATATTCAAAGGGTAAGGTTGAAACCGTCTGAAGAAAGGTTTCGGCCCGAAACGTTGCCTATTTCCTTTGCTCCATAGATGCTGCCGCGCCTACTGAGTTTCTCCAGCAATTTTGTCTACCTTCGATTCTCCAACATCTGCAGTTCCTTCTTGAACAAGGTTGATTGATTTATTTGTGCAGAACAGTGATGGAAGTCTGACTTTTGCTTTGTTCCCCCCCCCCCGGTCGCTAGGCTCACTCGCAATTTCTCACTCTCAACTCTCACCCAATGTTGGCAGCCCTGCAACAACCAACATTTACTAAATTGTTAGAAGTCTTGAAACAGTACTTCAAAATGAAAGGTCACTAAAAACAAAAGTTGATGGATGTGAATTAAAGGATGTGGGGATAGTGCAGGAAATTAGTGCACGCTATCCCGGACACACTCTCAATTCACACCTGCCATTGGGAAGAAGGTACTGACAACTGTAACATCCAGATTCAGAAGCAGATTCTTCCCTACAACCATCAGGTTATTAAACATTACAAACTACACAGACTTGGGGGCATTATTTTTGGCACGCACTAATATATACATATAGCTATTATTTATTAATTTGTATCAAAGACGTGCAGGTTTTATATGTTAATTGGGTTCTATAATTTGCCCCTAGTGTGTAGAGAATGGAAAGTGGGATAACATAGAACTAGTAGGAACGGGTGATCGATTTGCGGGCATTTTGGGGGCTGAAAGGGCAGTTTTCATGCTGTATCTCTAAATTAAACTAAAGCGAACATCGAGTGTCCTTTCAATACTATTCTCAGTATTTGATTCTCCTCTCACTTTATCGTCTCCACATGTCACCCACTTCAAAGCAGTTGCATAGTGTAACTGGTGATTCAATATGAATTGCATGAGAGTAGAACATTTTCCCCAGCTAACAATGGGCCATAATGGACACCACCCTTCCTGAGGTCATCTGTTCCCGGCCTTGTTTTGTTCTGCCCTTCTCTATCTTTCAGTCTGAAGGAGGGCTCTGACCCGAAACGTCACCTATTCCTTTCCTCCGGAGATGCTGCCTGATCCGCTGAGTTACTCCGGCACGTTGTGTTTATCTTCTGCAGAAGATTAATCAGCATAATACGCTACAACTACATATTCAATTATACTGACTGGCCTCAAGCCCTTCACGCACATGAAAACACCACTTCTGTGTGTGTAATCATATGCTGGTCTGACTATCCTTCCTCATCTGCTCTTTTCACAAGCTCGTGGGGGGGGGGGGGGGGGTCGTGCATTTAGACACGGAGACACCTTGTCCATGATTTAGTGATAAGAATGAGGCAGCCTGGGGTGAAATAAAGGCGTTGATGTGTTAGCTGGAGTAACCCTGGCCACTTGGCTGGCGGCCTAGACCTGAATGTTCCTCTTAAAATATTGTAGCAGATAAATATTAATAGATTGCTCTACAACAAAGGTTGTTGCAACATAATAATAACCATGGGTATCCACTTACTGTGACAACATGTTACATTTTATGCTTCGCACTCATGATTTAGTCTTTTTATCTTATCACCTCTCAGTTAAGGCACACTGCACTTTAAAGTTCGATACCCTTCCCCAGATTAAGCAGTAATTAGACACAAATAGCAGTTCATTGGCTGTGAAGTATTTTGGATTGTTCTGAAAGTTCCTAAATTTGTGAATAAAAATCTTAAATGTTGCATGCTGCGAAGAGTGCACTGCAGTGCCTGTACATCACGGTGACTTCACCAGCACTCATGATTTATTATGAGTTACGTTAGCCTGAACATAACCCAAGCTAACACCAAAATCACATTGTTTGCAGAAGATAGACAGATTACAGTTCCACCCTCCAGATTTCTTACCCCTTCATCTCCCAGTCCTCGGTACAATGGGTTTTGCTTTTAAGTTTAGCTCGAAGGCCATTACATCACCTCTTCCATGACCCTCCTCTCACTCCCAATCTCCATTTTGAAGTTTTATGGTCTCCAGTTGCACTGAAAAATGCCGGTGCTCGGCTGAATGATGATCTGGAAGCTGCACATTCCTGTCTACCTTTCCTCTGAGGTAAACTTCAAAGGCTACTGGAATACATGTCAAACCCACGTTCGGGGATCGCCAATTCTTCTGAGGCAATGAAGAACTCCATTGTATGTTATCATTAAAAGCGGGCAAAACAGTGTTTAGTTTAGTTTTAAGATACAGGGCGGAAACAGGCACTTCGGCCCACCGAGTCCGCACCGATCAGTTAATATCACCGCATATTAACACTATCCTTCATTTGCACAATCAAATAAGATCAAATAGAATAAGTTGTCCGACAACTTTAGGCTGTGCACGCCATACGCAAGAAGAAGAAGAACACTATCCTACACACACTAGGGACAATATTACATTTACACAAAGCCAATTAACCTACAAACCTGTACATCTTTTGCTCACTTTTTGCTCACTTTAATCTGTCATTTGTGATAAATAACCAGAAGCTATTGGCAGGAATATGATTATTGCCACTTGTAATTTACCTGAGGCACGGGTTGCTTTTTGAATTGTCCCATGCAGGTTATCCTACAGGTGAGGACAGTGTTCCGTTCGGAACAAAAGTCGGAACTGCAGCTTCCCAGTAATACATTTAAATAAAAACATAGGCCACCAAGCACAACATTTACTTTTGTTAAATGTATTGTCATGTGTATCGAGGTACAGTGAAAAGACTACACATGATTACAACCAAGCCGTCTACAGTGCAAAGAATCAGGATATAAAGGGAATAATATTTAGTCCAGCAAAGTTTCATTATAGATAGTTTGAAGGTCTCCAATGAGGTAGATGGTAGGTCAGGGCCGCTCTCTAGTTGGTGATAGGATGGTTCAATTGCCTGATAACAGCTGGGAAGAAACTGTCCCCAAATCTGGATGTATGCATTTTCAAACTTCTGTACCTTTTGCCTGATGGGAAAGGGGAGAAGACGGAGTGACCAGGGTGAGACTTGTCCTTAATGGGTGACGTTCCAAGTCGGAAGAGGGTTTCCAACACGAAACGTCACCCGTCCTTTTTCTCCAGAGATGCTGTCTGACCCGCTGAGTTGCTCCAGCATTTTGTGTCTCTCTACACATTCTGGATGTCTGAAATTAAAGAAAAATGGGAAAATGCGCAAAGCACTCAACAGGCCTCGCAGCATCTGTGGAGGGACAACAAAGAAAGAATGAACAACAAAAAAACCTATTAATCTCGGTATGTTTCCAAAGTTTCAGGCCTTTGACCTTTGGAAACAAACCGAGATTAATAGGTTTTGGGATCCAGAGAAGAGGAAGAGGAGAGTTTTCGCCATCCTTTCAGCACCGAATTGCCCCCCCCCCCCCCCCCCCCCCCCCCCCCCAACCCTTTGCAGACACACAGGAACACCACGCATCTCTAACGCAAGTTTCAATTAGTTTAGTTTTTAGTTTAGAGATAGTGCGGAAACAGGCCCTTCGGCCCACTGAATCCGCAGCGACCAGCGATCCCTGCACAATAATACTATCCTACACACATTAGGGACAATTTTACATTTATACCAAACCAATTAACCTGCAAACTTGTACGTCTTTGGAGTGTGGGAGGAAACCAAAGATCTCTGAAAAACCCAGGCAGATCACAGGAAGAACGTACAAACTACGTACAGACAGGATCGGCTCTACTGCTACGCCACCGTGCCACCCTTGCGAATTGGTGCGCAAATGGCAGGTTCCAGCACTGACTTTCTTCTGGTGAAAGTGAAGCTGCATCAAATCCTGTACATGTCGGTGTGCGTGATTTCCTTTTTTTTTGCAGCTTAACAGTAGAGATAGGGTTTATATATCAATATTTTCCTGCAACTGATGTTTGCTGCAATCATTAATGTTTCCAGGCTACTCTAATCCATGAAATATTAGTGCTTAAGTTAGCCCTCGACGTATTACTACAGTGCTTCACAACGACAGACCGTTTTTCATTTCATGCACTACTGAAATATGACCGATGAATTAGGTTTCCATCATATACCTTACAATTTAAATGTTATTTATGACTATATTGTTACAGAGCTGTGAAGACATTCATACTAATGGCTGGGTTGCATTGGATTTATAATCTATGTGGGTTAGTAATATTTCCTGAGGTCGAACATCTAAATAAGAAAAAGCTGCAGAGACTTAATTTGCTTTCCTGCAATTCCAGATTCTCTCACTAACTCATTCCCTTTCATCCCACTCCCTCTCTGACCTCTCGTACACTGTTCCAATTTGACTCTTGGAACAAAATTTTATCTTACAACCAGGCACATTACAAGCAGCGAGATTCAACGGTGAGTTTAAACAACTCTTGGATGACACTTGAAAATCTTTCTTGCCTCTGTCACATTCTCAGGTGTTTTGTTTTGCATCATCTCTCCCCAGCTGGGAAAGGGAAAGGCAAAGGGAAAGGCACAGTGGTACAAAGGGAACATCTGCTGCCTTGTAACTCCAGAGACCCGGGTTTAATCCCAAAATTGGGTGCAGTTTGTGTGGAGTCTCCATGTTCCTCTTGCGATCGTGTGGGTTCCATCTGGGTGCTCCGGTTTCCTCCCACATCCAAAATATGATTGGGTATGTAGGTTAATTTGCCTCTAAATAGCCGCTAGTGTGTTGGGAGTGGAATGTGGGATAACAGAACTAGTGTGAACAGGTGATCAATGGTCAGCGTGGACTTGGTGGGCTGAAGGCCCTGATTCCATGCTGCATCTCTAAACTAAACTCTCTCCTGTGTGTTTCCCTGTCACGATGCTTGTCGGTGTCCTCTTGGCTGTGACTGCTGTGCCCTCAGTCCCCGAGGCACCTTCCCCTCCTGCATGGCTTGACTGCAACCTGATAGTCCCAATGTCTCATCTGGTGAAAAAACACCCACCACTCTTGATTCTCGTTGCTCCTCACACACGGTGCCTGCACCTGAGCAGGTGTGCGTGCAGACAGATGGGACGACGTAGTATCTGTGGCTGCAATGGAGGTCACCATGGATTCAGCAACATTGCGATTACTATGATCCACAGCAACACAAGTGGCACAGGTGGTAGAGACCAGGGTTCAGTAATGGCTTCAGGCGCTGTCTGTGTGGAGTTTGCATGTTTTCTCTGTGACCACATGAGCTTCCCCCGGGTATCTAATCTCCTTGTACATTCAAAAGACGTGCAGGTTGGTAGGGTGATTGGCCTCTGTAAATGACTTAGTGTGTAGGTGAGTGGTACAAACTAAGGGTGTTTTATAAGGATGCAGGGAGAAAAAAAGGAAAATTCTTTTAATGTAGGGTTAGTGTAAATAGGTAAATGATTATTGGTGTGGACGTTGTGGAATGAAGGGTCTGTTTCTGTGTTGTTCCGCTGTTTCTCAATGACCGTCATTCTTCAAGTGGGTGGTTCATTTGGGTTTTTCAACCTCTTCCTGAGTACCACCTCACAAACCCCCAGTCCCACTAAACACCCACCCTGCCTATGATATAGTCTGTGTATTCCACACCGACCTTATGAGATACCTCGGATGCTGCCTGTGAAATCACTGTTTCATTCCACAGCATAAAGCTGCAGCAGAGAGGCTGGTAAAGCTTTAGGGCTATGATGGTATAGGTAATTAACGTGGCAAGCTTATTATATCAGTTGAGAATTTTCTTGCTACTTTAATAGAGGCGTTCACTCACTTAACATTTACAGAGTAATTGTTCCTTTAAAATGATGGATAAATCCAAGGAACTGCAAATGCCGGAATCTTGAGCAAAAATCACAAAGGGCTAGAGTAACTCAGCAGATCAGGCAGCATTTCTTTGTCTGAAGGGTCCCAACCTGAAACATCGCCCATCCATGTTTTCCAGAGGTACTGCCTGACCTGCTGAGTTACTGCAGCGCATTGCTCAGTGAGAAATGTTTTAGGTTATGCTCAGTAGAGGGTCAACATTTACCTTCTCTTGCCATTGAGGTTAAACACCATTTAAGGAATTGGCTAGCAGATGTCCAAAACCTGCTGTCAGCAAGTGCCCCATCCTGAGAGTTGCAGGAGAGCACGATGGTCAAACAATGTCATTTTGTGAAAGGAAATAGCCAGGTTTCTGAATCATTTACCCACCCTGTCAGAGGATAATACATTTTTTTTAAATGGTCCACCTAGCTTGCAGCAAGCCTCTCGCCATGTTCAGCAGGACGACAGTGCAGGAATGCGAATAGGGTGTGTAATGCCAGCAGAATTGGGTATGTTTTGTACAAATAATCCTTTCAGCAATGCAAGCTTCTGCTGCTGTAGCAACCCTCACAGCATGACCATCGAGAGCAATTTGAAATATATATATTATTTTTTCCCTCTCAGGCATCAGAAATAATGAGAAAGAGAGAGTGAGAGAGAGAGAGAAGGAAAAAAAAGAGAATGTGTAAATGGAGGGTGGGAGAGAGAGGAAGGAACAAAGGAAGGAAGGAAATGGATCATAGGTGTAGAGATCATAGGTACAAGCAAGGTAAACAGCCAGATGGTTAAGGAGCAGGGGATAGGGAAAGCACAAAGGCATATGAGGACCATATTGTGATGACAGTTTACAATCAGTAACTCACGGTCTGTAGAATTGGTGGAAATGAAAATCAGTGAAAAGTTACAAAAGGGAGCTGGAGAGGGTAAGAATAACACATAGTTCCATGGGGAAGAACTGGGAGAAATGGGAAAAAGCTGGCATGGACTTAATGGCTTGAATAACCTTCATTGGGCAGGATTAATTCTATGACTCTACGCAGTATAATGATCATTGTATGATACATGACAGGCAATTTATACAAAGCAAGCTCCCACAAACAGCAAAGCAATTACAAACAAACATTTTTTATATCATATTGATTGTGGTAATAATATTTAAAAAACATATTGTGGATTACAACCTTGTTCTTCTTGAAAATAGAGCATTCACATCCACCTAAGGGTTCATAGGTTATAGGAGCAGAATTAGGCCATTCAGCCCATCGAGTCTACTCCTCCATTCAATCATGGCTGATCTATCTTTCCCTCTCAACCCAGTTCTCCTGCCGTCTCCACATAATGTTTGCCACCCTTACTAATCAAAAATTTGTCAATCTTCACTTTAAAAATACCCAATGACTTGTCCTCCACAGCCGTCTGTGGCAATGAATTCCACAGGATGCAGACCAGGCCTTAGTTAACTTCCCATCACAAAGACAGAGGCCCAACTCCCACAATGCTGCACTTCAGCATTAGCCTAGCTATTTGATTTCAGGTGTCTGGTGTGGGGCTTGCAATCATCTGACACAGTAGGAAGATGATGATCAACTCAGCCACGGTTGGCACAGGGCGAGGATAAATCTGAGGTATAAATCTGAAGTCTGGTCACAACCAGAAACGTCACCTACTTCTTTTCTCCAGAGATGCTGCCTGACCCGCTAAGTTACTCCAGCATTTTGTGTCTATCTTCGGTTTAAACCAGCATCTGCAGTTCCATCCTGCACGTTCAAACTATCAGTGATGCCAGAAGTAAAGCATGATTGGTACATATTGCAGGGCACTCCATTTTGAGTAACTTCCTCCATCACTGTTACATGTGGGGTTACTAATTCATCTCATCACCCTGTAGGACTGCCCTTTTAAAAGACCATTGTGCAAATAACCAAAGCTTTTAAATTCATCTTGAAAAACAGCTCATACCTTGTTTTTGGATCTGGTCAGCGAGCCATCACAGTGGGAGGGATGATTCTCGCTGAGAGGAGAGCCGCCTTATCTTGCCTGTGTACTATATCATGGAACAGTGAGCCACTCACTGGCTGCGGAACAGAGCTGTAGCTCAGCACCGCGGAGCCTGAGACACGCATCTGCTCTCCATCAGCTTTATCAGCCTGACGCCCTTAACACAGTGTTCCTTTCAAGCCATCCTCAGGAGACTGAGCGAGTTCAGTTCTTTCTGTTGAACTCACACCACAGTCCTAACTATACACATGAATGCACAGATAACCCAATGCAACCAACTGACAATTAAAACCTAAACTGAGGGTCCTTTATGAACTGACCGAGCTCTTAAGAGACCTGGCTTAATGTACATTGCTTACATTAGAGCTTAACAGAGGTCAGGACTGAAGATTTCCTTCCTGGATTCATATCCTCAAAACAATATTCCTTGTGCAGTTATTGGCAGGAACAGAGGAATCTTGGGGTCCAAGTCAATAGCTCTCTGAAAGTAGCAATGTGGGATGACAGGTAAAGGAGGTTTATGGTACGTTTGCCTTCATTAGTTGGTCACTTATGACTCCTGAATATGTGTCAGGAAGTCAAATTGCAGCTTTATAAAAGTTTGTGTAGGAAGTTTGGTTAGCTGTGGTTATTAAGTTGGTTAACCGTTAAATAATTGCTTTGTTAAAGAAGGAACTGCAGATGCTGGAGAATCGAGGGTACACAAAAGGCTGGAGAAACTCAGCGGGTGCAGCAGCATCTAAGGAGCGAAGGAGATAGGCGACGTTTCGGGTCGAGACCCTTCTTCAGACTCAACCGTTAAATAATATTGGTTATGTTGCATTTGGAGTGCTGTGTGCAGTTAGTGACATAGAATCATACAGCACGGCCCTTTGGCCCAACTTGCCTATGCTGACCAAGATGCCCCATCTGTGGTAGTTCCATGCCCGCATTTGGCCCATATCCCTCTGAATCTTTCCTACCTATTTACCTGTCTTTTATGTTGTAAGAGAACCTGCCTCAAACTACCTCCTCTGGCAGTTCATTCCATATACCTGCCATCCTCTGAGTGAAAAGGTTGCCCCTCAGGTTCCTATTAAATCCTCCGTCTCTCTCAAACTTACAGTATGTCCTCTGGTTCCCGATTCCCATATTCTAGGTAAAAGACTGTGCATTCACCCTATCTATTTCCCTTATAATTTTATACATCTCTATAAGATCACCCCTCGGTCTCCAGCGCTCCAAGGAATAAAGTCCTAGCCTGCCCAACCTCTTCCTGTATCTCAGGTCCTCGAGTTCTGGCAACATCCTGGCAAAAGCTCTGTTTGCCCAAATACAGGAAGGATGTGGATGAAGGCGAGGTTTACCAGGTTTACCAGGATGCTGCCATGATGAGAAGGCACTGGCTCAAAGGGAGGATGGACAAACTGGAAGTGTTTTCTCTAGCGCATTGGAGACTAATAAAAGTTAACCAAATTATGAGAGGCATAGATAGGGTAAGACAGTCAGCACCTATTTGCCAGGGTGGAAATGTCGAATACTAGAGGGCATAGAAACATAGAAAATAGGTGCAGGAGGAGGCCATTCAGCCCTTTGAGCCAGCACCGCCATTCAAAGCAGCCTACCAGAGGACTGGGAGAATTTCAGTCCAGCAGAGGAGGGCAAAGGGCTTAATTAGGAAAGGGAAAATAGATTATGAAAGAAAACTGGCAGGGAACATAAAAACGGACTGCAAAAGATTTTATAGATATGTGAAGAGAAAAAGGTTAATTAAAACAAACTTTGCAGTCAGAAACTGGTGAATTGATCATGGGGATCAAGGACATGGCAGACCAATTGAATAACTACTTTGGTTCCGTCTTCACTAAGGAAGACATAAATAATCTGCCGGAAAAAGCAGGGGACTGGGGGACAAATGAGATGGAGGAACTGAGTGAAATCCAGATTAGTCGGGAAGTGGTGTTAGGTAAATTGAATGGATTAAAGGCCGATAAATCCCCAGGGCCAGATAGGCTGCATCCCAGAGTACTTGAGGAAGTAGCCCCAGAAATAGTGGATGCATTAGTGATAATTTTTCAAAACTCTTTAAATTCTGGAGTCGTTCCTGAGGATTGGAGGGTAGCTAATGTAACCCCACTTTTTAAAAAGGGAGGGAGAGAGAAAACGGGGAATTACAGACCAGTTAGTCTAACATCGGTAGTGGGGAAAATGCTAAAGTCAGATATTAAAGGTGGGATAGCAGCACATTTGGAAAGTGGTGAAATCATTTGACAAAGTCATCATGGATTTATGAAAGGTAAATCATGTCTGACGAATCTTATAGAATTTTTTGAGGATGTAACTAGAAGAGTGGATGTGTTATATCTGGGCTTTCAGAAGGCTTTCGACAAGGTCCCACATAAGAGATTAGTATGCAAACGTAAAGCACACAGTATTGGGGGTTCAGTATTGATGTGTATAGAGAACTGGCTGGCAGACAGGAAGCAAAGAGTCGGAGTAAACGGGTCCTTTTCAGGATGGCAGGCAGTGACTAGTGAGGTACCGCAAGGCTCAGTGCTGGGATCCCAGCTATTTATAATATATATTAATGATTTGGACGAGGGAATTGAATGCAACATCTCCAAGTTTGCGGATGACATGAAGCTGGGGGGGGGGGGGGGGGGGGGGGTGGGCAGTGTTAGCTGTGAGGAGGATGCTAGGAGGCTGCAAGGTGACTTGGATACATTGGGTGAGTGGGCAAATGTATGGCAGATGCGGTATAATGTGGATAAATGTGAGGTTTTCCACTTTGGTGGCAAGAACAGGAAGGTAGACTATTATCTGAATGGCGGCCGATTAGGAAAAGGGGAGATGCAATGAGACCTGGGTGTCATGGTACACCAGTCATTGAAAGTTGGCATGCAGGTGCAGCAGGCTGTAAAGAAAGCGAATGGTATGTTAGCATTCATAGCAAAAGGATTTGAGTATAGGTGCAGGGAGGTTCTACTGCAGTTGTACAGGGCCTTGGTGAGACCACACCTGGAGTATTGTGTACAGTTTTGGTCTCCTAATCTGAGGAAAGACATTCTTGCCATAGAGGGTGTACAGAGAAGGTTCACCAGACTGATTCCTGGGATGTCAGGACTTTCATATGAAGAAAGACTGGATAGACTCGGCTTGTATTCACTAGAATTTAGAAGAGGGGGGATCTTATAGAAACTTACAAAATTCTTAAGGGGTTGGACAGGCCAGATGCAAGAAGATTGTTCCCGATGTTGGGGAAGTCCAGAACAAGCGGTCACAGCTTAAGGATAAGTGGGAAGTCTTTTAGGACCGAGATGAGAAAAACATTTTTCACACAGAGAGTGGTGAATCTGTGGAATTCTCTCCCACAGAAGGTAGTTGAGGCCAGTTCATTGGCTCTATTTAAGAGGGAGTTAGATGTTGCCCTTGTGGCTAAAGGGATCACGGGGTGTGGAGAGAAGGCAGGTACAGGATACCGAGTTGGATGATCAGCTATGATCATATTGAATGGTAGTGCTCTGCCATGAATATGAATATGGAGGGATGTAGATCATATGCAGGCAGAAGAGTAAACTCTTTGATTTGGTATGATGTCCAACAAAGACATTATGGGCCAAGGGACATGTTCCTGTGCTCAACTGATCTATGCTAAATCAACAATAACATTCCAGAAGGAAAATTTAAGTCATGGTAAAATCAACATTTTAAATAGCATAAAAATCATAACAGTTATTACCTGGATAAATCAAAATAAACAAATAACCTCAACATGTTCTACATGCTGGGAATTTCTCAGCTGATCTTTGTGATCAACCTGTTTTCTATAAAATCCTACCACGTATTTTTATCATGTTTTAATGAATAAAGACCTAGCCTGCCCAACGTCTCACTACATTTCAGGTCTTTAAGTCATGCCAACTTCCTCGTAAAGGCTCTGGTTGCCCAATTACAAGGGTCCAAAAATGAAACATGTGGGTTATTGGACATGCGGGTGTATTTGGGACATTAGGGAAATTGTCCCTTGTGTGCTGTTATTCTCATTTTACTTATTTTACCACTGACATCCTCATTCATTTAGTCTGATTGCATTTGCCCATTTACCTCATAATTACCATGAGATTCAAGGAAGGTCTGAAGAAGGGTCTTGACCCGAAACGTCACCTTTTCCTTCGCTCCATAGATGCTGCCTTACCCGCTGGGTTTCTCCAGCATTTCTATCAACCTTCGATTTTTCCAGCATCTGCAGTTCCTTCTTAAACATGAGATTCAAGGAGGTTCCTCAGTATTGGCATTGCCATTGGTTTGTAACAGAGTGCAGAATATAGTGCTGCAGTGTTGGTGGGAAGGGAGACCCAAATCTAGTTTAAGTCAACTTTGTAGCATGAATGAACAGCCTCGTAAATCAGGAACAGGGTACTGATTCTGGATGATCCGCCATCATCATATTAAATGGCGGTGCTGGCTTGAAGGGCCGACTGGTCTGCTCCTGCACCCATTTTCTATGCTTCTATGTTTTATTGTATGCTAGTTTCCAAACATACCCATGTAAAATAAGTTGGCTCCTGAAACAAATTAAGACCACCTTTTTTTGCCCTTGATAAAGTTAAAGTCTTACATCCATTAAAATCCAACCAAAAGAATACTGAAGAAGGGTCTCGACCTGAAACGTCATCTATTCCTTTTCTCCAGCGATTCTGCCTGACCCGCTGAGTTACTCCAGCTTTTTGTGTCTATCCAAAAGAATACTTGCTCAGTACGATGGTCAGATAGGCTTCATTAATTTCCATGATTGTAAATTTTCTCTCACGTTCTATAGTATTTAATCTCAAAGTGACTTATCATGCAAGGTGTTATTCACCCTGGTGTAGTTTCTCGATTACGGGCTATTCCCTGCTCTCCTCATTCACCCTCCCCAACACCAAAACTGCTTTTCCCTAATCATTAAGACTTTTGCATTACAACCAAGCAGTTATATGGTCGTAAGATAGACAGACCCTTCTTTAAACCTCTTGACCTGAAATGTCACTCATTCTTTCCCTCCAGAGATGCTGGCTGTCCTGCTGAGTTACTCCAGCTTTTTGTGTCTATCTTTGGTTTAAACAAGCATCTGCAATTCCTTCCTACACAATTATATGGTCCTGCTATCATTGATGAGATTTGTGCAATCATTAGCTTTAAATTAGCTGACAACTCAGGTCCGCGAGAATTGTGAATACGGTTACTGCTGATGAAGAGTCAATTGTTGGTTTAAATGTGCAGATTACATCATTAGAAGTCAAAGTAGGCTTTGTAGTTGGGACAGAGCATTTTAAAAGGACAGCCATGTTCCTGGACCCAGTAGGTCCAGGAACTGCTCAATGAAAGTAACTATTGGAATGATATTCTTTCTGTTTATATGTGGACCTGTTCAGGAACGTGCATGCCCATGTACACAAATCAATAAAGTCAGTGCATAAATAAGCCCAAGGCAACGGATTGCTCTTTTCCTCAAAAAAAGAATGGAATTCAAAATTGACTGATCAATCCTACAGGTGTTTCAAGCCCGCTATGAGTAGTGCTGTCAGTTTTTTTAAGTGGATTCAGTTTGTTTTAGTGAGGATATCTTGCAACTTCAATGGAATGTAAGTACAGCCCTAAGGGTTAAATTATGAGCATTGGCATTTATATTCCCTTGAGTTTGGAATGGTCAAATTCGATTACAAGATTGAGAGATTTACGGTGTGCTGATAGAAACTCCCTCATTGAATGGGAAATTCAGAATAAGAGATCTTCTTAATCTTAATCTTGATTGCTCTCGTCAAGAGACTGTGCCAATCAACATCCATGGGTTTATATGACGTGGGGGCATCAAACAACATAAGCAAAATCCAGCAATGTCGAGCATAAGTATAGCCATGGGATTTTGGTAAACGCCATCCATCGTCCAACATGAAGAATCAAGGACACACTGCAGTTTTTGTGGTGTTACTGCTTAGATGGGAACTCCAAATAAGTGACCCGAGGATGAAAAAATAACATGTTTAACAATATATCTGCACGAAACACATTAATTCTGAGTTTTTACTTGGACTGAGCCTGTAGAATAATCAACGTTGGTCTCAAAGACCTTCAAAACCGATCAGGCCTAATCGCATGCTTAGGATGACATTGAGATAACCCGAATGGTAGCTTAAAGCCATCCAATTTCACATACTCAGACAAAACAAACATGATCATAAATCAGTTAGGCAAATGTCAATGTGAGGCCGTGGGGAGATGGTATTGTTTCAAGAGACAATGACGCGAGACTAGCTGGCAACGTTCCACTTGCACTAATAAACACGGATGCTTCCTGACTTTGTCGGGCACTTGTCAGACTTTCTAATGGGATTTGAGATTTCCTGCTTTGAAAGATGAATAAACTTGAAAAACTCAGTATCAGTAACTTTGTCCTTAACATATACTTGTGTGATTGCACAAAGTACTTTGCAATGGTATTTTTGGATGAATAAAACATAAAATACATTTTATAAATCCACAAACACACAAAGATAATCTCCTTGACAGCAACACTTACAATGGCTGGCTTGTACAAGACTGGGAGATGTTGAGTGCAAACATGTTTGTTATACTGCAGGCTGTGACCACACACTAGCCGTTCTGCAGGAGCTCTGTGCAGATACATAGAGCCGACTGTTTAATGTTGAAGTACGGGATGGAGCAGGTATGCTCTTGTTCGATTGCATAATGTTTAAAAAGACTCAGGAGTCATGTTATGTAGACCCTAGCAGATCCAATCCCTATCCCTGTGCAGTTGTCTCAACTCTGGTTTCATACTTTCCTCCCACATTGTAAAGACGGGCTGGTTATTAAGTTAATTGGCTGCTGTAAATTGCACCTGGTGAATAGCTGATACCAAAGTGCCAATTCACAATGGACTGGTTTACTGGAATGTGATGAAGGGGTGGAAGAGTTTGGACCCACTGCAAGTGGTATCACAGTGATCTAGTGTTTGACAGTGAATGGATCTTGCAAACATAAGAAAATAGAAGTAGGAATAGGACACCTAGACCCACCACTCAATATGGTTTTGACTGACCTGTTCTAGTTTAGTCTAGTTTAATTTATTGTTACGTGTACTGAGGTACAGTGAAAAGCTTTTGCATGCTAACCAGTCAGCTAACTGCGTGCTAACCAGTCAGCTGAAAGACAATACATGATTAGAATCAAACCATTTACAGTGTTTTAATACATGATAAGGGAATAATGTTTAGTGCAAGGTAAAGCCAGTAAAGTCCGATCAAAGACAGTCCGAGGGTCACCAATGAGGTAGAAAGGAGTTCAGGACGACACCTCAAAAGAGGATAACTGCCATTAATCTTGCGATTTGTTCAAGGCTTTCCTACCAGCGGTAACATCTCGACATCGACCCTGTCATGTCCCGTCACAATCTTAAAATGTTTCAATATGAACATCTCTTTTTCTTCTAAACTCCAGAGCATATCTTCATTATATATTTCTAATATTTACATTTTTTTATCAGAAAGAGGCAAAGCGGTGAAGATCTGTGTCCTAGTGTAGTCTCATGTGTCCAAAGGAAGTTTTTGGGGTTTGAAATGCATTGCCTGAGGGAATTGACAGGAACCAATTAATCTATCAACCCTCACATCTTTGGGATGTGGAGGAAACGAGAGCACACACAGGAAAGCCACATGGTCACAAGGAGAATGCACCGACTCTGCACAGACAGCACCAGAGGTCATGATGAACTTGGATCACCCGAGCAGTGAGGCACAAATATCAGCTGCTGCACCACCAGTTCCACTCTCTTGAGGAAACGAGACAGATTAGACCATATATCCTGAAGATATGGCGTTCAATGGCGAGGGGAAGGAAAAACACAGGGTGTCAGATTTTGCATGACAAATTGTATGCTACGTACTGTATATACAGATAAACACCATAGAATTATTCTTGGCAAATAATTTCTGTTTTCTTAATTTTTATTCTTTTTGGTGGAAGATTAAAAGGGGAATTCGGAAATACAACGATTAATTAAAGGAGATATCAAAATGGCTGTCAATTTGGCAGCGCCTTTCTGACCAGACATCATAAAAATCTGCCTGTTTTCTTCAAAAATACAGTGTGAAGGGTCATAAAAAAGATATGTCATATCAGGCATAATTACACACTTCTGTAAAAAGTTTACATAATAACGATCATGTTACATATATTACTCATTTTGGGATGTAAAAGTTGATAAAATAAATATTGGGTGTCTGGAATTCACTGCCTCAGAGGGGGGCCCGTTCTCTGGATACTTTCAAGAGAGAGCTTGACAGGGCTCTTAACGATAACGGAGTAAGGGGACATGGGGAGAGGGCAGGAACGGGGTACTGATTGTGGATGATCAGCCATGATCACATTGAATGGCGGTGCAGGCTCGAAGGGCCAAATGGCCTACTTAGAACGGAGACGAGGAAACACTTTTTCTCACAGAGAGTGGTGAGTGTGTGGAATTCTTTGCCTCAGAGGGCGGTGGAGGCAGGTTCTCTGGATGCTTTCAAGAGAGAGCTAGATAGGGCTCTTAAAATAGCGGAGTCAGGGGATATGGGAAGAAGGCAGGAACGGGGTACTGATTGGGGATGATCAGCCATGATCACATTGAATGGCTGTGCTGGCTTGAAGGGCCGAATGGCCTACTCCAGCATCTATTGCCTATTGTCTATCGTTTAAATATTGAAATATTCCACTGGTTTCATCAGGCTTTATAATGAATATTGTTTCAGATTATTCAAAGGTCATTGTCTGGTTGGAGCGATAAAATCTGTATCATTATATGAACTAAGAAGCATGGGAGGTCTATCCTTATTTTGTCCTGAGACCATGGTAGATTTAGATATAAAGGTACCATCAAACCTGAAGATAAACTGGAGTCACTCAGCAGGTCAGGCAACATCTCAGGGTAAAAGGAAACTCAAACCCGAACCTCTCCTCACTCCAAAACAGTCCACCTGTACTTTCCATTCTCAGGTATAAAGACACATTTTTGACACTGTAACTGTAACATAATCTGAAACTTAATCCCAGAGGAAGAACTTCGAAAGAGGATTATAGTGTGGGGTGGTTGGAAAACCGTGCCCATTGATACGAAAGATAAACAGTATCGCAGTATTATTTCCTTTTAATGTTATTTCATAATAACTCTTGGTAGACCGATCACTGCTACCATGGAATACTTTGTACAAGCATTAGAGCAATGGTGATACAAACTTTGTTTGATTGCCATGCTGTTTGGGGGATTTACAAGGCATGAAGGAATCACAGTAGAATGACATACATTTACTGTATGTAATGAAAATATTAAATACTAGAAAGTTACAGCCATAACTAGTGCTCAATGTGGGCAAAGGCATTGCACAATTTCACCCAGAAAAAAATACTAGAGTACAGAATTGGGAAAACTATCATTTAAACTGCACTTTAAGGGTCATATAGTACCAATAGTTTGTTTCCTGCCATTAAAATCCTTTCACAACATCTCCTGGAATCGGATCATTAATACACTTCCCCATTTAGAAGTCTGAGGTTAAAACTCTGGTATTAGGAAGATAATCAAGTCAAAGCCAATTAGACTTGATACAAACTCCCTTTTTAGAACACAAAAATAAAAACATTCAAGGGGTTGCATGGATTTTTACTGGAAGTAACTTTTATTTAACGTGAGTTGACAAAAATGCTGGAGAAACTCAGCGGGCGAGGCAGCATCTATGGAGTGAAGGAAATAGGCGACGTTTCGGAATGGGAGGGGGAGTTGAAGTGCTGAGCCACCGGGAGATCAGGTTGGTTATTGTGAACCGAGCGGAGGTGTTAGGCGAAGCGATCGCCAAGCCTACGCTTGGTCTTACCGATGTAGAGCAACTGACACCTAGAGCAGCGGATGCAATAGATGAGGTCGGAGGAGGTGCAGGTAAACCTCTGCCGCACCTGGAAAGACTTCTTGGGTCCTTGAATGGAGTCAAGGGGGGAGGTAAAGCGACGTTCCAAGGGAAAATGCCAGGAGAGGGGGTGGTTTGGGTAGATATTTAACGTGCTTCTTTTTCCAACACGCTACCTTCATCATCCAAGTACAATACAGAGCTTTCTGGGCTTGGCAGATCTACTGCCCAAGCTCATCATCTACTGTCCACTCAACTGCATTGACCTTCTGTGGAGGGAGAGGGACAGAGAGCTGACTGCCCATCACCTGACAGGGGGTTCCAAGAAGTGGACTGGGCTCTAAGTGGTGACTGGGCAGCACTTATGAGAATCTTGCTCTTGAACTCTGCTCTCAAATGATGCAGAGATGCAAACAGTGGCAGAGAGGACGCGTCGCGGCCATCTGAACTCCAGCAGGTGGAGACACATGTGGGTACTGGCGGCTGCCACCTGGCGTGCCTTGGCACCTCATGGTTTCCTCTCTGAGCCTGCAGCTGTCTGTCTTTTCACTTCTTTTTATTATTATTTTTAGTGTGTTAAAAAGTGTTTCGTAGATATAAGATTCGTCCTAGCAGGCAAATCAGACCAATTCTTAAAGATCTGGTCTCCCTTTATCGACATTACAAGCATATGGTGCAACATAACTCTGGAAATAAACTGTTTCAGAACCAGGTGAGGGTTCACCTGCTATCATGGTCCTGCTATCATCAATGATAGCAGGACCATATAATTGTGTAAAGATACGAAGCAGGTATATCGCTTTTATTTTCTTTATATCTTCTTTTTACTTTTTTTTTCTCTTTCTCGTGCTTTATATCTTTTTGTGCTCTTTATCTCTACTTTTTCACAAACTATCAATATCACTACCTTATCTAACTTTCCCTCTTTTTCTTTCTTCTGCTATTTTTCTATTATTAAATATTAAAACAAGAAGTTGTACATGAAATGTATTATGTTATTCTTGATTTATACTACTGTACATGACTTCTAATAACAATTTTTTTTTTTTAAGTGTTTCGTTTGGAGGTCTATTCTTTTTTATGTGGGGGGTGGGGCGGGGGGAGAAGGGGGAAACTGCTTTTCCTGGTCCCTACCTGGTCGGAGAGGCGGCTTTTCTCCGGGCAGCATCTTCGACCCATCCTCGCGGCTTACCAGCGGGCCTGGAGCGGCGTTTCCTGAGGGGACCTGGCCAGAACCACGGCTTTGGCGCCTGAGTTGCCGCGCTGGAGCTCCGGTGAGCTGAGCCCGTAGATGAAACATCGCGGAGCTGCGGAACTGTGGAGCGGTCAGCAGCGCTGACCTTAAACATCGCGGAGCCTGGGATCTCTCGGCGAGATCGCCAGTGGTAGAGCTCCATCCAGCGCAGCCAGTTGGCTTCGGGAGCCGCGGTCTCCAGTAAGGAAGCGGCCGTTCCAGGTGTCCCAAGCCGCTGAGAGGGTTCCCGCGATGCTGGAGCACCATCACCCGGCGAGAACGGCCTGGAACATCGGGCCCCGTAAAGGCGACTGCGGAGGCCTCAATAGGCCCGACTAGGGTTGGACAAGGGGATGGAAACTGGACTTTGTGCCTTCCCTCACAGTGGGAACCATTGTGGGGGGATGTTTTTAAGTTTATTGTGTCTTATCTTTATCTGTGTGCTGGATGGCAAGTCAAATTTCACTACACCAATTGGTGTATGTGATAATAAATGTCCTTTGTATCTTAGTCAAGTGCGTGGAGAAGTGGTGTGGGCTGGATCTGCACCCAGCTCCTCAGCAATGTCCACCACCAGGCTTGAAGCGATTTACAGTACACTCCAATTAAAGCCCAGTGCCGTAGCACTCCCTGCACCTCCTTAGAACAACAGAAGTCTGACATCCAATTAACCTTCACCTGTCTCGGAAATGGAAAACATTTTAAGGGGCAATGAATGGGAGAGACAGGAGGTCATATCTACGATAGACACAAAACTCTAAAGTAACTCAATTGGGGTCAGGCAGCATCTCTGGAGAAAAGGAATAGGTGACGTTTTGGATTGAGACCTTTCTTCAGACTCAGAGTTAGGGGTGAGGGAAACTAGAGGTATGAAAAGGTACAGAATAAATCAGAGCTGCCAACGATGGCCACAATGGTCTATTGTTGGCTGTGGAGGTGGTGATAATGAAGGGATACCAAAAGTGAAACAAGCAGGACAACTAGGGTGGGGGAGGGACAGAGAGGGAATACAAGGGTTACTTGACGTTAGAGAAATCAATGTTCATACCTCTGGGTAGTATGCTGCCCAGGCAAAATATGAGGTAAAATCTATATCTTTTGTGTTGCCAAATGGTCTGGTTCTAAAAGAAATCTTCTGCTTCCCTTTGCAGTCATTTCAGTTTGCTTCTTGATGAACAGCAAAACCCGCTGTCAGCCTGAGACAAATGATGTGTCACAGTACTGCATGCCTGTCAGTTTGAGAGTTGTGGATTAGTGCTTCCTATGCATGCATTGAAAGTGAATGGATTTATCGCTCACTTGGGACAAGTTGCCTCTCAGTTACTTCACGAATAAGGTCACATTTCAATTAATAGGAAGGTGTTTGCTTAGTGAAGGGGCTTTGGGCTGGGCCCAAGGAGAAGGAGTTTAGACTTTACTTTAGACATTCGAGATACAAAGTGGAGACAGGTCATTCGGCTCACTGAGTCCACACCGACCAGCAATCACTCCGTACATGAGCACAATCCTACACACTAGGGACAATTTACAGAAGCTAATTCAACTACAAATCTGTACATCTTTGGAGGAAACATATAAAATTATTAAGGGATTGGACACACTAGATGCAGGAAACCTGTCCCCGATGTTGGGGGCGTCCAAAACCAGGGGCTATCTCATGCAAACGTCTACATCCATTTGGAACATCAATCCAAAAACATTTCAGCTTTGGACACCACATCAACTGATTAGTACATGAACCGCAAACAGCATCAGATTGTTATATTTTTCACTTTGTAGTGGATGTGTCTCTTTGGTAAAAACTTTAATTAAGGCAATAACATTTCTATCAACGCTTCCACAGATTACTGTCATCAAAGTGTTGGCAGCTGTGATAAATGTGCAAAGCTTCTCCATTACATCAATATTTGCCTGATTAGCTGTAGTTTAATTTTCCAAAGATTGTTCTCTGGGCATGGTTAGTGTGTGGATTGTCAAAGCCAATAGATCTCAGCCCCCTATTGTACTCCCTGTACACACATGACTGTGTGGCTAGGTTCAGCTCCAACTCGATAATCAAGTTTGCTGATGACACCGTGGTGGTGGGCCTGATCTCAGACAACGATGAGAAGGCCTACCGAGAGGAGGTAGCTGATCTGGCACTGGTGTCAGGACAACAGCCTCCTCTTGAACATCAAAAAAACAAAGGAGCTGATCGTGGACTTTAGGAGGGCACATCATCCGAGGACGTACACACCACTGAGGATAAATGGGGATACTGTGGATTGGGTGAGCTGTTTTAAATACTTGGGAGTCCACATCTCTGAGGATCTGACATGGACATCGCACGCTGCAGCACTCGTGAGTAAGGCAAGGCAGCGCCTTTACCACCTCAGGCAATTGAGGAAATTCAGAGTGTCTCTGAGGATCCTCCAGTGCTTCTATTCTGCGGCTGTGGAAAGCATTTTGTCCGTAAACATTACAATCTGGTTTGGGAATTGCTCTGCCCAGGACAAGAAGGCTCTGCAGAGAGTAGTGCATTCGGCCAAACGCACTATGGGAACTTCTCTCGCCCCTCTGCAGGAACTATACATCAGAAGGTGCAACTCCAGAGCCAATAAGATAATGGGAGACCCCTTCCAACCCTGCAACGGACTGTTCCAGCTGCTACGGTCAGGCAAACGCCTCCGTTGCCATGCTGTGAATACGGAGAGGATGAGAAGGAGTTTCTTCCCAGAGGCCATTCGGCCCGTAAACTCCTATCTCACCAGGGACTAACTCTACTACAGTTACTGTACCACAATACCGCCCACAATATTTTATTATGGAAAAGAACATGTGATTCTGTTTGTAGTATGTTGGTTGTTTGTTTGTTTGTTTGTTTTTTTTTGCACAAAGTCCGCAGGCACTGCCACTTTTCATTTCACTGCACATCCCGTATGTGAATGTGACGAATAAACTTGACTTGACTTGACTTGATCTGCGAAATTTTGACCTAAGTGGCCAACTACGTACGTGGAGCTTGGATCATGAACATGAACAGTTGAGAAGGATGAGGGGACACCTCATTTAAACGTACCAAATAGTGAAAGGTCTGGAATGAGTGAATGTGGAGAGGATGCTTCCACTAATGGGAGAGTCTAGGACCAGAGGCCATAGCCTCAGAATAACCAGACGTTCCTTTAGAAAGGGGATAAGAAGAAATGTATTCAGTCAGAGGGTGGTGGATCTGTGGATAATTGCCACAGACGGCTGTGGAGGCCATCAATGGATATTTTAAAGTCAGAGATAGATAGTTCCTGATTAGTACGGGTGTCAGGGGTCATGGGAAGAAGGCAGGAGAACGGGGTTGAGAGGGAAAGATAGATCAGCCATGACTGAATGGCGGAGTAGACTTGATGGGCTGAATGGTCTACTTCTGCTCCTAGAACTTATGAATAACATGAAATTGAATAATAGCAACCGAGGAATTTAAATAATAATTAGTCTCAGTGATAATAATGGTAATAATAATAGTCACACAACAGTGCATAACATTGTGCATAACAGTGCATAACATTGCATGACAGCGCTAGAGACCCAGGTTGGATCCTGACCTTGGCTGCTGTCTATGTGGAGTTGGCATGTTCTCCCTGTGACCATGTGGGTATCTTCCGGGTTTCCCCACTTTCTCCATAGATTTCTTAGAGTCAGCAAGGATGTTGTAATGCCAGATTCCCCACTTTCTCCCCACAACTCCTGATATATTTCATGTCCAGAAATATCCATTTTAACTTATTGAGTGACTTGGTCTTTGTGGCTTTGCTGCGTGGAAATTTCATAGATTCACTATTCTCTGAGTGAAGACATTTCTCTCCGTCTCAGTCCTAAATCTGTTATCCCATATACCGTGATCTCCATACAATTTGGGTGGCATGATAGAACGGCGGTAGAGTTACTGCCTGACAGCGCCAGAGACCCGAGTTCAATCCTGACTATGTGTGCTGCCTGTACAGAGCTTGTAGGTTCTCCTTGTGACCATGTGGGTTTTCTCCAGATGCTTTGTTTTCGTCCCACATTCCAAGGACGTGTAGGTTTGTAGATGAATTATCTTCGATAAAAATTGTTCCCAGTGTGTAGGATAGTGCAAGTGTTTGAGGTTGGCGTGGACTCGGTGTATCTCGAAACTAAACTGGTCGGGAAAACATCAGTTTGCTTTTTGTGTTTGCTTTCAGTAACTCGTGTAAGTCTAGAGGTAATATAATATGAAGATGCAACACAACTTGCCAATTTTTGCCTCAGACGGGAATGGATTTCAACACTGGGGATCCATCTTGAGTTGTTCCATCATGTCCTCATTTAATAGATTTAAAACTCCTTCGGCATGCACCAAGCTCTCTGTCCTGAACCTTCCTCCTCTTCCGTCCCTCCAGCTACACCTCAAACTGCACAAAATCAAGTAAATCCGCTGATAAACTATAGAGAAGGTGATTGCCATGGTTACAAATGAATTGTTACTATTAATTAATTGCTTATGCGATGCCAAGACTGAAGAGCAGGAGAAGAGACCGAGAATGAAAGAAGCTTGACTAGCATCTGGAGAGAATGTCGAATGGAAGCAAGTGTGGGGAGACTTTAGAGACTTTTATTAATAAAAGAATGCATAATAATTAATGTTGCGCGGTAAAGATAGGAAAAGAGAGTTCCTATCACATGAATATCTTGCTGGTATCCAGTCTAAGTGTTTGTAAGTAGTCTTTGCAGTGCTTTCTTGAATATCACAAACACCGGGCATGCTAATTCAGCTCCTCCATTCCTGGTAATTATATGACACGGTTTGAGGTTGTTCACATTTTTGAATAAACGTGGTTGATGAACAGTGCAATCTGAGGACAGGGTGGGTGGAATGTAAATGTAGCCATGAATCAATATACAGTGGCAAAAGGATAGCCCACTGTTTGAAAATTCAACCACAACAATTAGATAGGTCCCAATTATGTCCTCACCAAGTAGAATTCAAGCTGTGTCTGTACATTGATACCAACAAACAGACCCGCAACATATAAATGGAATCTGCCGTGGCGGCTAATGACAGGAACACATGAGAATGTCGATGTTAAACAGCCTTAGCTTAGGAAATGCACAGAAATGGTTCAGTGAACTCATGTGAACTTTGTAGGGAAAACTGGTCACTTGTATCTACCTAACAGCGATGCTCACCAAAGAATATGCAAGGAACGGCAAATTCTTGTGCTGGTGCATTCCTGAACTAATCGTATAAACTGATGTGGCATCGGCAAAGAAAGTCTGTAGTTCTTTATCACTGATTTATCAAAAGTGCTTTGCAACTTGCTGAAATAGTTAGAAATTGCGACATCATTTTTCTAGCCTTAACGTTCGAGAGTAGATCGCATGACGGTGATACTAAAGACTCGCACTTATCATAGATAGCTTCAAAGTACAATGGGAATAGTGAATGAAGAAAATGAAAGGATTAAAAAAAAGACAAGTTCTTACTATAACAGACACTTAATATAAACCTTGTGTGATGATAAACATTTCCTTCTCCCCAGCCAGAAATCTACCGTATGCACCAGTGCAATGTGCAACTGATAAGATGGCTCCCTTGATAAAACTTGGCTGATTTCAAGAGCAAGATTACACTACTAAAAGAACAGTGGATGCACAGAGATTTACCCAAAGCAGATCAGCCTATGTGAGTTGATTGCAGCAACAAAACAAGATATAATTTCACTGCACTACCGATCGAGCGTCATTATCTGCACTTATTCAGTTGAGAATGGAAATTGGCTGATTATCAACAATCTCCAGATATTGTTTTCTTTAGTATAGTTAGTCAATGCCGGAGGCATGCAATGAAGCCAAGTACAATACGAATAACAAAAATAACATTCTGCGGTTCCCTTCCACAAGTAAAGAATATGAAACACAAGTAACAATAAAACTGTCCAGTTGGGAAAGATCCAACACAAAGCTTTGTCTTGTAAACACAAGGATGAAGAAACAAAAGATGTGTATATATATCAATTTATTATGTTCCAGAGATTTTCAAAGTGCCTCACACACACAAGCATTTATAAATTATCCTGAAATGTAATGATCTGTATTTTGTGAGTAATCCTGGTGGTGCTTTGGTAAAAAACAATGTCTAAGAAAAAGAATGACCATTTGATTCAATTTTCATGGGAAGTTGGCCAGGACATTGCAAAAACTGCGCTCTGTTCTTCGGGCGGCATGGTGTGCAGCGGCGGAGTTACTGCTTTATAGCACCAGAGACCCGGACTACGGGTGCTGTCCATGTGGAGTATGTACGTGACCTGCGTGGGTTTTCTCCGAGAACTTCGGTTTCTTCCCACATTCCAAAGACATACAGATTTGTAGGTTAATTGGCTTAGTGTAAATGTAAAATCGATTCTAGTGCGTAGGTTAATGTGCGGTGATCGCTGCTTCATGCAGACTCAGTAGGCCGAAGGGGTTGTTTTTCCGTGCTGTATCTCTAAACTAAAACTAAAAGGTAGTGTTAAAGGATCTTCAACAACATGAAACACACTAGACAAAGCATCAGTAGGAACATTTTACTCAGTGGTCAGCGAAGTAAGCCATCCCAAGTTCCACTGGAGTGAAGTGAAGAATCAAAAGCACTGATGTTTTCAAAAGCTAACTTTCTGATTTAGTTACAAAGCCCAAGAGAGGAAAGGAGGCATTGGGTATGAAAAGGCTTTAGTATTTCCCGTGGGATTTAGATCAGGAAATATGAGCTTGGCCAATGAAGAGCTGCACTGCTGATATCTCCTGACTTCAAGTGCGCAGTTAATCATCAGAAGGAAACCAAGTTGCTTCTGAGCCATCTAGTTGATGATGTATTCCATTAGTTCATGCTGCTTTGATTAAATTTTGCAATATGAAAGAAATGAGAACAACTGAATTGTTCGTGCCAGTATACCGGATGAAAGCATGGCTTAAATCTGCCATATTAGTATTTAGTAGACTCACAGAGCTTCTTGCCCAGAGTAGGGGATCGAGAACCAGAGGACATAGGTTTAAGGTGAGGGGGGGAAAGATTTAATATAAACCTGAGGGGTAGCTTTTACACACAAACGGTGGCGTGTGTGTGGAATAAGCTTCCTGAGGTAACTGAGGCAGGGACTATCACAACGTTTAAGAAACATTTAGACTAGTACATGGAAAGGACAGGTTTACTGGAATATGGGTCAAACACAGGCAGGCGGGACTAGTGTAGATGAGACATGGAGGTCGGGTATGGGCAAGTTGGGCTGAAGGACTCTTATATTTGTTATCCATTTATTGGGATATAGGCATGGACAGCTTGCAATGCCTGTCACTAGTAGTCGTGGAGAAAGTTATGCTAAGTTGCTTCCTTATAACTGGTGTAAACACAAAGTGCTGCAGCAGGTCTGCACCTGTGAGGCGGAAAGGATTAGCGATGTTTTGGATTGTGATCCTTCTACAAATAGATTGTAACAGTGGGGAGAAAGTTGGAAGGGTGGGGGGGGGGGGGGGAACAAAGTTCTTATGGGGCGAATATTAAAGTTCATATATGTTTTGTCCTACAGAGTAAGATGGAACACTTTGGTAAAATAAGATCACCTGTGCCCCGGTGAAATAGTCGTTTCTCTGAAAACTTTTATCACTTTTACCCCAAAATGGAAATTTCAGAATTGCAGTAATTCACTAATACTTTATTTAATAAGATAGATGATCTAAACTTACTTCATAGCCATCGATTGATCGCTGGGTCACAGGTGTCCAGGACACTTCGATTTCTGAGGATGAGACACTCCAGGCAGTCAGTTCTGCAGGGGCTTCAGTGGGCTCTGGTTATGGAATAAAATATCAAATGACTTCATTGTAATAAAACCAGATGCACTGATACATTTCTTTTGAACTAACAAAGACTCCAATAACGGTAACAACAAAAGGCATAACCTGCTCGGCATAACTTTGAGAATTTCCAATTGTCTGTTAGAATTTCAAATTGTTTTATCAAAAAAGTTGACGTTTGAAATGTCCTATTGAAATCTGTGCGACTGCAAAAATCTTACTATTTGGGAATGTGCTCAGTGCTTGTATAATGCTTTTCAGAACCTGCATGTATTTGTGTGGAGTGCAGAATACATGTGATTACGAAGTAAAAGGGTTTCACTAAGAGCCTGTGAAGTGGCAGCGCGAATCGACAAACAGCAGCAGGCACAACACAGCATTTTCTTGTACACCGAACAAAGAGAGGTAAAATAAAATCAACTATATGCTCTGAAGCCCTAGCACAGTGCGGAAAGTCCTGGGGATTAAAATTTGCTGATGTACCACATGGAGCCCTGAGCAATGGGATTAAACGCTGATCAGCTGCTCGAATACCTCTGAACACCAAAAGCTAAAGCCTGCATTGCAATTGTTGAATGAAACTTCTTTTTCAAGCAGGCAAGCAAGCTGGCTGCGGGAGGTAATACAGTGCCTCGATGGTGGAGAGGGCCGCTGGTGCCAATGCAGCAGCCTGGGGCTCGGCTAGACCAGGCTGTGCATCAAGAGGCATAGCCTGTGGACTGGAGCAGCTACAGAGCGCTGGAGGACACCAACACGTATGCTTGGCCAGGTCGACCTTGCAACACAGCAGGCCAACATGGTTAGGTTAAGCACTCTACACCTATAACAACTGGCACTGGAAAACGGTGCCAAATCTTGCGACTGTGTGTGCTGTCGGGTTGGGTGAGTGGGCAGATGCATGGCAGATGCAGTATAATATGGATACATGAGAGGTCATCCACTTTGGTGGCAAGAACAAGAAGGCAGATTATTATCTGAATGGTGTAGATTAGGAAAAGGGGAAGTGCAACGAGACCTGGGTGTCATGGTACACCAGTCACTGAAAGTAAGCATGCAGATAAAGCAGGCAGTGAAGAAAGCTAATGGCATGTTAGCCTTTATAACAGGAGAATTTGTGTATAGGAGCAAAGAAGTCCTTCTGCAGTTGTACAGGGCTCTGGTGAGATCACACCTGGAGTATTGTGCGCAGTTTTGGTCTCCTAATTTGAGGAAGGACATTCTTGCTATTGTGGGAGTGCAGAGTAGGTTCACAAGGTTAATTCCCAGGATGGCTGGACTGTATGATGAAAGAATGGCATGACTGGGCTTGTATTCACTGGAATTTAGAAGGATGATAGGGGATTTTATAGAAACATATAAAATTCTTAAGGGATTGGACAAGCTAGATGCAGGAAACATGTTCCCGATGTTGGGGGAGTCCAGGAACCAGGGGCTACAGTTTAAGAATAAGGGGTAGGCCATTTAGAACTGAGATGAGGAAAAACATTTTCAGCCAGAGAGTTGTGAATTTGTGGAATTTTCTGCCTTAGAAGGCAGTGGAGGCCGATCCACTGGATGCATTCAAAAGAGAGTTAGAGACAGCTCTTAGAGCCAATGGAATCAAGGGATGTGGGGAGAAGGCAGGAACGGGGTACTGATTGTGGATGATCTGTCATGATCACATTGAATGGCAGTGCTGGCTCAAAGGGCGGAATGGCCTACTCCTGCACCTATTCTCTATGTTTCTATGTCTCAGTGTACTACCACTAGATGCTTGTACTGTATCCCAGAAGCTTATCTAAGATGTATAGTGACACTTGTACTGAACTGAAAATAAAAATGAATTTCACTGTACTTGGTACATGTGATAATAAAGTACCATTGAACATTAAACACTGAAGTGCCGGAAAGTGAATTATCTGAAAATCACAGTTTGAGGTAGATTCAATTGTCGCATTTAAAAGGAAATTCAATATATACTTACAGAGGAAAATAAAACACGGGTCAACAGACAGAGATAGGGAATGTGATAGATAAGGCTGGCTTTGGAGAGAGCCAGAGCAGATTCCTGGGAATGGGACAGACTCGACTGACCTTGGAGATTGCTGGGATGTGAAATAGCGTTTTCATGTAGAAACACTTCAATGATTCTTCATTTAAAACATACACTCTACTTTGGAGTTATGTTTAATACAACAGAACTAAATATGCATACTTTTTTTTGTCAATTACCACATTCTTTTATCAATATCTAAACTGTGTAACACGTCACATGATGTCATAGGTTGACTACTGAACAGTCAGTGGGGTATTCGCCACAGCAACAGGCTCTTTGGTCCACCGAGTCCTTAACTATCATCAAGCACCCATTTACATTCATACTACATAAATCACAGATATTTTTATTCACCCCGAATTCCCATCAACTCCTCCAGATTCTACCAAGCACATTCAGGGCCATTTGCAATGGCAAATAAATCTAGCAACATGTACGTCTTTGGGATGCGTGGGAAAACCAAAACATTTTATTGACTTCTTTGAGGAGGCGATGCCTGTGATCGATAAGGGTCAGGCATTTGAAATTATCTTCGTGGAATTTAGTTAGATATTGGATAAAGTCTCTTATGGTAGGCTGATGTAGAAAATTAAGATGCATGGGAGACAATGTGACTTGATCATTTGGATTCAGAACTGACTTACTCAGAAAATAGAGGTTTGTGGTGATAAGTCGTTTATCTTGCTGGGAGTCTGTGACAAGTGGGGTTCTGAAGAATCGTTGCTGGGATCTTTGTGGTTCGTGACATATACAATCAACTTGGACATAAATATGGATGGGTTGGTGAGTAAGTTTGCAGACAACAACAAAAATGGTGGAAATGCAGACAGTGAGGAAGGTTGTTAAAGGAAACACCAGGATATGGATTGATTGCAGATATGGGCACAGAAATCGCTGATGGAGTTCGGTCTGAGCTACTGTGAGGTGTTGCACTTTGCCAGGTCAAATGCCAGGAGAAAATACATCGTTAATGACAAGACCCATAGCAGCACTGCTGGACAGAGGGATCTTGGGCTCCATGACCAAAGCTCCTTGAAAGTGGCCAGCAAGCAGATAAAGTGATAAAGAAGGCATATGGTGTGTTTGCCCTCATCAGTAGGGGCACTGAGTCATTGTACTGCTCAATGTTTCACCACAACCATCCTCTGGTCACATGGTTCCTTCGTATCCAGCTCACAGTTTCAAACTCATTCCATGACATGACAATGAAACCATTGCATCTGACGAGGCATGCGCACAATAGCTAAGGCAACATAATATCGTGTCGTGTATGTATATCATAATATATGATTGGCGGGTGGATTTGACCATGCTTTCCCCCAAATCTGCTCTGCCATTTAATGTTTATCTTACTGTAACCTCAATTCCTCATTCTCATCTACCTCAGGTGATCTTTCACACCCTTGTTTATCATGAACCCATCTACTTTAAAAATATCTGCTTTGTCCACCTTTCGAAGAGAGTACCTAAGACTCGGCAACACCTCCTCTCCGTCTTAAGTGGATGGCACCTTACATTTAATGAGTGACTACTGACTTAGATTCGCACACAACTGGAAATGTTCTTACCATATCCATCCTGTCAAGACCCCTCAGGGTGTTGCTTTTCAATCAAGTCCCCACTCACTTCCAATCCAATCTAACAGCCCTTATCTGTTGTAATCATTAATTAACATTGTCATCTGAGCAAATTCTATATTTTACAACACCATCACTCTTCCCATCAGGTTCCTGCAGGAAATGTACGTTTTGGATGGGAATAGGAAAAGGACATATTCCTGCTCGTTAATTCTTTTTATGTGTGTCTTAGATAAGTGAGCTATTGCCTGGGCTATCGTGTTCTCCATGATTAAACAATTTGCTAATAATTTCTGTCTTAATTCACAGAGGAAAAATGAGCACTACAATAAGGTATACAGGAGCTGCCAGTATTTATGGAACTGGCCCCATGAAATCTGTCAGCACCTAGTGGATTGGGGCAGAGAACAATGTAAAGTACTATGTACATTTTGGAACTTTGCCTTGGAGCTTAGTGCTTCAAATAAAACCATTGAGAAAAACAAATAGATTTCAGAAATAAAAGGAAAGCTGTTCAGGACTATTTTGAATCACATGTTTGGGTGCCTCTCCGTTACTAGGTATCGCACTGCGACTGTGGACGCCAGTGAAAACTGCATGAAACCAAGTAAGTTGTGCACATTTTGCACAGAAGCAAAGTCTGGAAATTCCAAGCTAACAGGGAATTGGAAGGAAGTGAAGTGAATGCGAGTTGGGAGCAGTGGCTCAGCAACTAACACACTTACTGCAGTTGTTGCCAGGAGCGAACTTGGCAAAAGTTTCAGATTTAGACTTTTGAGATGCAGCACGGAAACAGGCCCTTCGGCCCACCGAGACCGCGCCGACCAGTGACCACCCTGTGCTGAAGAAGGGTCTCGACCCGAAACGTCGCCTATCTCCTTCGCTCCTTGGATGCTGCTGCACCCGCTGAGTTTCTCCAGCCTTTTGTGTACCCTGTGCACTAAAACTATCCTACACACTTGGGTCAATTTACAATTTTACTGGTCAATTAACCTCCAAACCTGTACGCGTTTGGAGTGTGTGAGGAAGCCGGAGCGCACCGACATGGGGAGAAGGTCCAAATTCCACACAGACAGCACCCGTGGTCAGGATCGAACCTGGGTCTCCGTGGCTGTAAGGCTGCAACTCTACCACTGCCGCCCCCATCTGTCCGTCGTGATCCAGTATGTTACTGAGGGAGCACCACACCTTCATTTGTATTATCTTTCAGGCAACTGAGATCCTGTTTGGCCAAGTGGATGAAACTGAATTCGACCAGTACATCATTTTAGTTGATCAGCCATGATCATATTGAATGGGGCTCGAATGGCTCGAAGGGCCAAATGGCCTACTCCTGCACCTATTTTTCTATGCTTCAATGCTCCATGACCACTATTTTTAAGAAGAGCAGGGAGTTATTCTCCAGAACCCAGGAAAAGATTGAATGCTCAATCAACACCTCTTAAACAGGACAGCTAAACTTTATCTTGCGGCTGTTTGTGGAAGCTTCCTGTAGACAGATTGGCAGCTTCACTCCCTTCATGAACACACTGACTACAATCACAAGGTTTTCATTGACTGGAAAGCACTGTGCGGTGGGCTGAGGCCAATGAAGATGAATATTAATGTAAACTTTCTTTGTTTCTCTGTATTATTCTACAGAACTTTGAGAATATTACAGATCTTATTCCAGGGGGAGAGAAATGTCAAATGGTAAAGAGAAAGTAGAAGGAAGCAATGCAGAAAGGTGTTTGGGGTTAGGATAATCAAACTGCGTCAGAAAGGTTTGGAACATACAGGCAAAGAGTACATTATCGAATAGGGTTGTGTTGAGAAAAATAGTAATGCAACGCAGAGCCATAGCAAAAAAATGGTAAGATATTTAACAATGTTAAACAAAGAAAGCTATAGATGGCTGGATCTGAAATGTATGATATAGTGGGCAAAATAACAGCACAAATAGATGTAAATGGATATGATTTGATTGCCAGTGTGGAAACATTGCAGCAGGGTGACAGCCTTCCTTACTGTGCGCAACTTCAACTATTTTGGTGTAATTTCCAAATGGACTTACCAACTCATCTACATTTGTTTCCAAGTCATGGATATCTATCAGGAACAAAAATAAAGTCCCAGCGCAGATCCCTACAGAACAGCATTTGTCACAGATCTCCAGCCAGAATAACACCCTTCCACTATTAACCCCTGCCTTCAATGGGTAATCCAGTCTGATTCCAAACGACACAGTCACCACAGATACCATGTTAGAACTTAATCTTCTGCATCAGCCGATCATGAAGGACTTCATCAAATTCCTTACTAAAATGAAGAAGTGAAATAACAAGTCTAAATTAACCTTTCAGAGACCATTTGTTAGCATTCATGGGTCCTTTCAAATTGTTTTGAAAGATTAATTTATTACAAGAAAAACATTGAATCTAGTTTCAAATGAAAAATTTCCATTTCGGAAATGAAGGGGAGCAGCTAAGTACAATAATGGGGATTAACCACCGTTGCTGGAAGTCTATCTGTGCACATGTTCTTTCATCTGCAAACTCAATGCTTATCTTTTACACTTGCTGTTCATAAGGTCATAAGTGATATGAGCAGAAATAAACCATTCGGCCCATCGTCTACACCATTCAATCATGTCAAATGTTCATCATACGTTAACCCATTCATTCCTGGGATCCTTCTTGTCAACCTCCTCTTCAGAGCCAGCACGGTGCCTAAAATTGCTCACAATACTCCAAATGCAGCCTGACCAGCGCCTTATAGAGCCTCAGCATTAAATCCCTGTTTTTGTATTCTAGCCCTCTTAAAATAAATGCTAGCATTCCGTTTGCCTTCTTTATTTCCGATTCGACTTGCAGATTAACTTTTGTGAATCCTGTACAAGCACTCCCTTTCGGCCTCTGATTTCTGGATACTCTCCCCATTTAAAAAATAGTTTACGCCTTTATTCCTACCACAAAAATGCACGACTCCACGCTGTGCTAAACTATATTCCATCTGTCACTTCTCTGCCCATTCTCCCAACCTGTCCATGTCCTTCTGCGGAGTCCCTGCTTTCTCGACACGTCCTGCCCCTCCACCTATTTTCGTATCATCCACAAACTTGGCCACTAAGCCTTCAATCCCCTCATCCAAATCATTAATATACAACGTGAAGAGCAGCGGCCCCAGCACCAAGCCCTGTGGAACTGGCAGTCAACCAGAATAGGCCCCCTCCATTGCTCCACTCTTTGCTTTCTGCCATCCAGCCAACCTGCTATTCATGTTAGTATCTGCCCTTTGATATCATGGGCTCTGACCTTCCTGAGCAGCCTCACGTGCGGCACCTTATCAAAGGTTTATCATCTACACCACGCTGCCTCGGCAAGGGCACATGTATAATCAAGGACGAGTCTCACCCTGGTCACTCCCTCTTCCACCCTTTCCCATCAGGCAAAAAGGTACAGAAGTGAAAGTGCACACCTCCAGATTTGTGGACAGTTTCTTCCCACCTGTTATCAGGCAACTGAACCATCCTACCAACAACTAGAGAGCAATCCTGAGCTAGTCGCCACCTCATTTGAAACCCTCGGCCTATCATTTATCGGACTTTACTAGACTATGTTGCACTAAACGTTTTCCCTTTATCATGTATCAGTACTCTGTGAACAGCTGGATAGTAATCGTGTGCCATCTTTCCATTGACTGGTTAGCACACGACAAAAAGCTTTTCATTGTACCTCGGTACATGTGACAATAAACTAAACTAAATAGGTTTTTCAGTTGTGGAAGACAAGAATATTTTGCAGGATTAAACTAATGTGGCAGGGGGGTGGGAGCATGAGCAGTGAGGTGTAAAATGAGGGTAGAAGCAATAGGTAGCAAGGTGAAAAGTAAGAGTGGCAGGCAGAAAAATCCAGGGCAAAAATCAAAAAGGGCCACTTTTCAACATAATTGTATAAGGGGCAAGAGTGTTGTAAAAACAAGCCTGAAGGCTTTGTGTCTCAATGCAAGGAGCATTCATAATAAGGTGGGTGAGTTGAATGCGCAGATAGTTATTAATGAATATGATATAGTTGGGATCACGGAGACATGGCTCCAGGGTGACCAAGGCTGGGAGCTGAACATCCAGGGATAATCAATATTCAGGAGCGATAGACAGAAAGGAAAAGGAGGTGGAGTAGCGTTGCTGGTTAGAGAGATTAACGCAATAGAAAGGAAGGACATTAGCTTGGAGGATGTGGAATCGATATGGGTAGAGCTGCGAAACACTAAGAGGCAGAAAACACTAGTGGGAGTTGTCTACAGGCCACCTAACAGTAGTAGTGGAGTTGGTGATGGCATCAAACAGGAAATTCGAAATGCGTGCAACAAAGGTAAAACAGTTATAATGGGTGACTTCAATCTACATATAGATTGGGTGAATCAAATTGGCAGGGGTGCTGAGGAAGAGGGTTTTCTTGGAATGTATGCGGGATAGTTTTCTAAACCAACATAAACCAACGAGAGAGCAGGCTATTCTAGACTGGGTATTGAGTAATGAGGAAGGGTTAGTTAGCAGTCTTGTTGTGCGTGGCTCCTTGGGCAAGAGTGACCATAACATGGTTGAGTTCTTCAAAAGGATGGAGAGTAACATTGTTAATCCAGAAACAAGGGTTCTGAACTTAAAGAAAGGTAACTTTGAGGGTGTGAGACATGAATTGGCCAAGATAGACTGGCAAGTGATTCTTAATGAATATGGTCTCCAAATCTGAGGAAAGACATTCTTGCCATAGAGGGAGTACAGAGAAGATTCACCAGACTGATTCCTGGGATGTCAGGACTTTCATATGAGGAAAGACTGGATAGACTCGGCTTGTACTCGCTGGAATTTAGAAGATTGAGGGGGGGATCTTATAGAAACTTACACAATTCTTAAGGGATTGGACAAGCTAGATGCTGGAAGATTGTTCCCGATGTTGGGGGAGTCCAGAACAAGGGGTCACAGTCTAAGGATAAGGGGGAATTCCTTTAGGACTGAGATGAGGAAAACATTCTTTACACAGAGAGTGGTGAGTCTCTGGAATCCTCTGCCACAGAAGGTAGTTGTGGCCAGTTCATTGGCTATATTTAAGAGGGCGTTAGACGTGGCACTTGTGGCTAAAGGGATCAGGGGGTATGGAGAAAGGCAGGTACGGGATACTGAGTTGGATGATCAGCCATGATCACATTGAATGGTGGTGCAGACTCGAAGGGCCGAATGGCCTACTCCTGCACCTAATTCTCTATGTTTCTATGTTAAAGGTTTGACGGTGGATATGCAATGGAAGGCATTTAAAGACTGCATGGATGAACTACAACAATTATTCATCCCAGTTTGGTAAAAGAATAAATCAGGGAAGGTAGTGCATCCGTGGATAACAAGGGAAATCAGGGATAGTATCAAAACAAAAGATGAAGCATACAAATTAGCCAGAAAAAGCAGCCTACTAGAGGACTGGGAGAAATTCAGAGTCCAGCAGAGGAGGACAAAGGGCTTAATTAGGAAAGGGAAAATAGATTATGAAAGAAAACTGGCAGGGAACATAAAAACTGACTGCAAAAGTTTTTATAGATATGTGAAGAGAAAAAGGTTAGTTAAAACAAATGTAGGTCCCTTGCAGTCGGAAACTGGTTAATTGATCATGGGGAACAAGGACATGGCAGATCAATTGAATAACTACTTTGGTTCTGTTTTCACTAAGGAAGACATAAATAATCTGACGGAAATAGCAGGGGACCGGGGGTCAAATAAGATGGAGGAACTGAATGAAATCCAGGTGAGCCAGGAAGTGGTGTTAGGAAAATTGAATGGATTAAAGGCCGATAAATTCCCAGGGCCAGACAGGCTGCATCCCAGAGTACTTAAGGAAGTAGCCCCAGAAATAGTGGATGCATTAGTGATAATTTTTCAAAACTCTTTAGATTCTGGAGTAGTTCCTGAGGATTGGAGGGTAGCTAATGTAACCCCACTTTTTAAAAATGGAGGGAGAGAGAAAACGGGGAATTACAGACCAGTTAGTCTAACATCAGTAGTGGGGAAAATGCTAGTCAGTTATTAAAGATGGGATAGCAGCACATTGGGAAAGTGGTGAAATCATTGGACAAAGTCAGCATGAATTTATGAAAGGTAAATCATGTCTGACGAATCTTATAGAATTTTTCAAGGATGTAACTAGTAGAATGGATGAGGGAGAACCAGTGGATGTGTTATATCTGGACCTTCAGAAGGCTTTCAACAAGGTTTCACGTAAGAGATTAGTATACAAACTTAAAGCACACAGTATTGGGGGTTTGTATTGATGTGGATAGACAGGAAGCAAAGAGTAGGAGTAAACGACTCCTTTTCAGAATGGCAGGCAGTGACTAGTGGGGTACCACAAGTCTGAGGTTTTACTCATGGCTCTTTTGCAGTGACTCAAAAACAAATTAATAAAAATGTGCATGCACATACACAAAGATACACACATATCGACCAGACATGAACAATTACACACATTATGCATGTACACACATGACTGCAAACAGATACAGACACATGCACATAGACACGTGAACAACCACAAGCACATACACACATGTACACACAGGACTAAAACACATATGCACATAAACAGACTGTAGTACCATCACCTCTGACTACAGCTCAAATCCTGATATAAGGCTCTTCCCTCAGTCCCAAGAGAGAAAGGCCAGTCTCATGACTATTATTCACATCTCAGTCATAAATGCAGTTTGATAAGGCATGAAGATGATTTGTCACTCCAAATAAATACATTAAAATGAGGTATGAAGTTTTCTAAACTTTACCTCAACTAAGTTTCTCCAGTTTGTGTTGGAACTTGTTTGAACTCCAGAGGAATAAATGATTTAGCATTAGAACTGAGGAAAGACATGCTCCAAAAGTGACTAAAGTGCATCAATCATATTAATGCACAGAGGCACTTTGCCAGGTGTCATTCTTAATTGTCTCGAGCTGACAAAATGTCCAGGAAAAAAATGAACTTCAACCTAAGGCTTTTAATGAAGGCCACATTCACTGAGTAAAAACATCTTGCTCAACAATGTGAAAGTCATTTTTTAAAAAAAGCTAATAGGCAAAATTGAATGATCTGGCGCAGAGTTGATGCAAGAGTGCCAAGTACGTGGAGATTTAGGGATCGATTGGCCGACTCTGGAGAGGAAAGACACAGCCAAAATCACCCAGACTACTTCTGTAATGCAAACCCAGGAAACTCACAGCTTCCATGTCTACAGGCCCCAAGTCCAACAAATGCAGATGTGGTCAATCAAGACTTATTAGTGAGGAAAAAAAAACTGGGGAAATCGTAGGGGCAATTGAAACAATTCCCACTCAATTTCCTTGCAGAAACTAACATCCCATTGAAGGATAGACACAAAATGCTAGAGTAACTCAGCGGGACAGGCAGCATCTCTGGAGAGAAAGAATGGGTGATGTTTCGGGTAAAGACCCTCTTCAGACTGAAAACTGGGTCTCGACACGAAACGTCACCCATTCCTTTTCTCCAGAGATGCTGCTTGTCCCGCTGAATTACTGCAGCATTTTGTGTCTAACCGGTTTAAACCAGCATCTACAGTTCCTTCCTACACATTCAAGGAAATGAATATGGAGGAGAAACAGCTTTATGTTATTGTACATGTTACCACATTGACTATGACGGCTACTGGTCACTGACTCAATCTTTCAGATTTTCCCAGAATTGCTGCTATTATTGCTACAGCAAGTATCATTCACGGGAACACACAACAGTGGAAAGCCCCTATCACTCTGCCTGTAGTGCTGTAAAGCATTTAATTTCACATTCTAATGCACTCCACTCCAGTGCCTTGGACCTTTGCATCAACATTTCCCTACTTTCAATCTCTATAACTGTTCCAATGAAAACCAGCATTGCATTAGGCTTCCTAACTGCTTGCTGTTCCTGCATGCGTCCTCCGTGTTCCACACAGAAAGACTTTCAGATCTCTCTGCATCACATCTCACTCCATATAAGGAGCAATGTGCTTTTTCATTCTGTCTTTCAAATGTCCCCCGTACGGTGCCATCTTCTTACACAATCACTTTACACATCTGTAATCCTCATGTCTATTTACTAGTTACTATGCCAACTGTCCCGGTGTATGGTAAATTTGATCCTTGCAAGTCGGGAAGATAGACTGTGAATTGATAAAGTTCCACCGTGATACCTGCGGTGCTTCATTCGATGCCAAGGCATCCTGGGTGAAACGGGTCAATGGGCATCAAAGGGAAAACACTCCAGTGGTCGGAGTGTATTCAGCTCTCCACAGTAGTAGGAGTTCTCACCCAACCCTCATGGAACTCCAATGTTCCCCTGCCCCTTGATCCTCATCACAAATGAGCCTCAACAGACCTCCAGGAAAGAGAATTCCAAAGATTCAGCAGCTTTTGCATGAAGCATTTTCTCCTTGTTTCAAGAGAGGAATAGATCAGGTTAATGCATAGATTTTCTTACCCAGAGTAGGCAAATCGAAGACCAGAGGACATAGGTTTAAGGTGAAGGAGAAAGGATTTAATAGGAATCTTTTCACACAAGGGGTAACTTTTTCACACAAAGGGGGTGGGTTTATGGAACAAGCTGCCAAAGGAGGCAGGGACTATCCCAACGTTTAGGAAACAGTTAGACAGGTACATGGATAGGACAGGTTAGGAGGGATATGGACCAAACACGAGCAGGTGGGACTAGTGTAGCTGGGACTAGTGTAGCTGGGACATGTTGGCCTGTGGGGGCAATTTGGGACGAATGGGCCCATTTCCATATTGTATTACTCCATGTTTCTATGACCGACTTAAATGCCTTATCACTTGTACTGAGTTTCTGATCCTTGTGAAACATTCTCCTTGCATGCATGCTCTTGAGCCCTGTAAGAATCTTTTGTGATTCAGTTCATGAGAATACAGGTCTTGTCCACTTGTCGTTCCTCACACTGCAAATCCATCATCCCTGGAACAAGTTCAATGAAGCTTGCCACACTCCCCAAATGGTAAGTGGGTCCTTTCTTAGCTAAGCAAACAATATGATGTACAATACTCCTGCAGTGGTCTCAACAAGGGTCTATATCATTACAGTGTCAACTTTATTCAAGACTTCCAGTAATAAAGGGCAATTACCAACCGACCTTCCTACTCTCTTGCTGCACCTACAAGTTGACTTTCTGTGACTTGTGCGAGAGTGCCTTTGAACATTAACGTCACCCAATCTCTCACCATTTAAAAAATACTCTGTACCAAAGTTTTCTGTATCAATGTGCATAACTGCATTGTTCCACATTATATTGCACCCTTGTGCTTTTTCCACACACAATCAACTTCTCTAAACCCCGCTGAAGACTCATTATGACTTCCCTCCTCCTCACAATGCCACCTAGTATTGTTTCATTAGCAACCTTGCAAATACAAGATATGGACCCTTCAGCTAAATCACTGTTTTAGATTGTGAATGGCCCACACATTGCTGCCCCTGGTATCCCACTTGTCACACCTGACAGCCTAAGAAAGATCTTTTTGTTCCCACTTGTTGCCTTCTGTCAGGTAACCAATTCAGTATATTATCTCTAACCCCATGTGCTCTAATAGCAATGCTGGAATCTACATTGAAGACAAAGATTCCTGTACGGCGCCTCAACAAAATATGCTTGAAAAATCTAAATATACCACACACTCTCACTCTCTCTCATCGATTATAGCACGTCACATTCTCAAAGGACTGCAACAGATTCATCAGACATGATTTTCCCTTCATAAATTAAAAGACATTTGGATAGGTACATATATAGAAATAGTGTAGAAAGGCACTGTATATGCTGATTTATACTGAAGATAAACACAAAGTGCTGGAGTAACTCAGCGGGTCAGGCAGCATCGCTGGAGAAAAAAGGCAGGTGAGATTTCCGGTCAGAATCCTTCTTCAGACTTCAGGCGGTCTGAGGAAAGGTTCCAAACCGAAACACCGCCTATCCTTTTTCTCCAGAGATGCTGCCTGACTCGCTGAGTTACTCCAGCACTTTGTGTATAGAAATAGTTTGGGATTATATGGGTCAAATGCAGGCAAGTGGGACAAGCTTTGTTGGTATGGATGAATTGAGCCAAATGGCCTGTTTCTGTGCTGTATGACTCCAAACCAGGACCACTCTCTGCCCAATCCTGTTATTCCTTACATAGTGTTACAACTTTCGTTAAGGATTCTGGCATTTACTCCACCATGATCTAACAAGTTTGCAGTTCTCCTTCCTTTTTATATAAAGTGGGGTCCTATTACTACCCTCCAATACTCAGAAACAATTGGAAAGAAAAGCTAAAAGCATGCCCGTGCCACTTACCGTTCTCCGCTGAATGAATAAAAGCAGACAGGCTGAAAGGGCCATTTCCTTTGCTGTTGAAAGCTTTGACCTTGACTTCGAACTGGGTGTGCGGCATCATGGAGTCATCCTTATGAATGTATCTGCTGCCTTCAGGATTGGGCACCGTCACCTTCCTCCACTCTCTTTCTCCACTTCGCTTGAATGCAACCAAGTAGCCAAAGCTGCTTCCAAAATGGTACTCCCTTGGCAAGGGCTAGGGGGGCGGAAGACACGGACACAGTGTTAGTCTCAGGCGAGAACAGAGACATCATCTGGGGTGTTTCAGACAATGAACAGATTCCACTGGGTAATCAAAAAGGAATCGCTTCATTCATTGCAACAGTTAAAATATGGAGAGCAAATGTCAAGCCACACCACTGGACAGGGAGGGGCAATGTCACAAGGCCCTCACGTAGAGCATAACAAAATACCTTCAACCCTCTCAAAGGATACAGCCAGGCCAGTTCTGAAACTGATAGATTTTGTAGCATTTAGCCATTAAGCAATGCTGAGGTAAGGCAGGTAAACAGAACATGTGTATCATTAGATGATAATCACAAGATCATAAGTGATAGTAGAATTAGGCCATTCAGCCCATCAAGTCTACTCCGCCATTCAATCATGGCTGATCTATCTCTCCCTCCTAACCCCATTCTCCTGCCTTCTCACCATAACCCCCGACATCTGTACTAAGCAAGAATCTATCTATTTCTTCCTGAAAAATATCCTTTAACTTGGCGTCCACAACCTTCTGTAGCAATGCATTCCACAATATTAATAACTCCTGCAGGAAGGAAGGTGCTGGTTTCAACCAAAGATAGACACAAAATGCTGGAGTAACTCAGCAGGTCAGACAGTATCTTTGGAGAAAAGAAATAGGTGACGTTTCAGTTCGAGGCAACAAAGAAACGTCACCTATTCCTTTTTACTCCAGCTTTTTGTGTTTCTTTTCAGGTATATGGAGCAGTTATATTGACCGAACAGAATAGGGAATCAATGCAACACCTACACTATTCCCCATGTTTTAATGGTGCACTACCGCTGGAAATTCTTGTCAGAACTTAAATTATTAACTGGTGTTCCCATTTTGAACTAATTATGTTAAGGAGCAGTATGCGCCTGCTGCAGTCATTATCTTTATTGCATTATGATCAGGTTTGTTTTTTTTTTCAAATCGGTCAGTTTGGTTCCAGTCCTGACATGTGTATTCACATCACACATCTGGGATCAATAAATGTGGAAGCAGAGGCTGAATCGATCCTGAGACCTCCTCAAGCTGTCAAACATTCAGTGAGCTGACGGGAGCTGACGCTGAATATTGAAACATGCAATCCACTCTCACCCCCCAGAACGTGTCTAATATGCCAGGCATTGTATCCACAACTGTCACCAAAATCAATCGCAGTCTCGGCTTTAGCTGCAGCCCTGAGTGACTGTGGAAGCAATGACCTGGTGGTGAAGGCTTGCAACTACCTCTCCCAGGCTTGAATGAATGAATAATATTTTATTGTCACATGTGACAAATCACAGTGATATTCTTTGTTTCGCATACCCAAGGTATGCAAAGAGTCGCCACACAAAGGACGGTGACAAAATTACAAAGTATCACACATCAGGTCCTCCTTTATTCTCCTCCTGCACCCCTCCCCAGCAGTTCCCCCATGCCTCCTTTGCTCTTCCACCAGCCATCACGGCGGTTCCCGCACGCCAGATCCTCCTTTGTTTTCAGCGGCGCGTCCATCCTCCGGCACCCACGTGGCCCATCCTCGACTCCATGGGCAGATTAACCTCGTCCCTTCAGCTAAATCACTGCTACAGATTGTGAATGGTCCAAGTGACGAGAGGGATACCTGGTTACCTCTGGTATCCCTCTCGTCACAGCGGACAACCTGAAAAAGATCTGTCTGTTCTCACTCGTTGCTTTCTGTTGGCTAACCCATTCTCAGTTGGCCAGTGTATTATCTCCAAGCCTATGTGCTCTAATATCAATGGTTGGAAAACTGCTGGACTCTACATTGAAGGAAGTAATGACAGAACATCTTGAAAATACAAAGATTCCTGTGCAGGGTCTCAACAAAATGTGCTTGAGAATTCTAAATGCACCACACATTCTCAATCCCTCACATCAATTATCGCACTAATCACATTCTCAAAGGACTGCAACAGATTCATCAGACACGATGTTCCTTTCATAAATTCAAAGACATTTGGAAAGACATCTGAGATCAAATTGTCTGTCCACATATGAGGGTCAGAAACTTCCTGACATTCAAACTATTTATCAGAGAATGGTTGTGATCCCTCAAACAATTCTTGTGGAATTGTATAGAGACAGACAGGGAGCAGTCCGTGTCTCCGAGTCAGCAGACAGTAGCCTGAAAGCTGCATTTTAGACACAAGACACAATCTACAAGTCAAAAGCTGCAGATGCCGGAAATCAGACATTATTTAAAAATAAAGAGAATGTTGGAAATACTCAGCAGGTCAGGCAGTGGAAAGAAAAACAGAGTCAACATTTCAGATTGGAGAGCTTCCGATGAAACACTGCTTCTCCCCCCACTGATGCTGCCTGACACGTTGAGCATTTACTGCATTCTCTGTTTAGATTACACCAGCACACCCCCCTGGTTCATGGCATCTGTACTGAGGCTGTGCCACACAACTGAGAAGTGGGTCGTTCACATTAACTATTAGTCCAAAATTAGGGCCTTCTCTCTCAGGCATACACAAAATGTCCCACAACTGCAATTAGCGGAGAACAAAATAAAAAAGAGAAATAATAAATTTACATCGAAAATATTTCACTGAGAAAAAAACACTGAGATTGGGAAAAACTGCAATTTCATTATTGATTTAGTTTGGTGACCCTGTTAAGATGAATAGGATAGTTGGTGACTGTGTTCCCAATATGGCAGGAGATGTAGGATGTGCCCCCTGGAGCGTTCCTGACCTCCGCTCTAGAATGCACAGGTACAGATGTCTTGTGGAACGCTGTTTGTTGGCAGCTCCCATGGAAATTATGGCGTCAGTTCAGAATGATCTCCGACATTACATGCACTTTTATGGTGTATTCAAACAGGAAATAAAAGCTGCAGATCAAGATCTCTACACAAATCACTGAGCATTATTAAAGTCCTTGGATTGGATTTATTGTAGTTCTTAATCAAAGAATAGGTTGGGCAATGCAGTAAACTTAGAGGAATTGTGTTAAGAAAGGAGGCTGTTAATAAAGACCACAAGACATAAGAGCAGAATTAGCCTATTTGGCCCATCGCATCTGTTCCACCAGTCGATCATGGCTGATTTATTTTTCCCTCACAACCAAGTTCTCCTGCCTTCTCCCTGTAACGCCCTTGCTATCAATCCCCGCTTTAAAAATCCCCAATGACTGGCCACCACAGTCACTGTGGTGATGAATTCCACAGGCTAAATTCCTCTGGCCACCGAAATTCCTCCTCATCTCCATTCAAAGGTACCCTCTGGTCCTAGACTCTCCCACTACTGGAAACATCCTCTCCACATCCACTCCAACTACAGGACACATGATAAAGAATGTATCTTCATCCTTGTCCAATTATATCTGGTGGCCAGGGCTGAAGAGCACTCAGTGGGCAGAAGCCTATCTGTTCCAAACCTACCGTCCACGTTATCGTCAGTTCCCGGTGGTTTCCGCCGCCTCCCCCAACGTCAGATGGAGCCACGGTGGGAGCTGTCGGAAGAAGAGAAAGAGACATTGTAATGGCTTGCATTGGGTGGGTGTGTGGAGGGGCTGGGGATCATTGGGGAAGGGCAGGTTTGTGATGATGTCCGACAGCTTTGTAAAGAAGGCACTCACTTTCGCTCCCAAGCCAGACAATACATTACAATTCCCTGACCTGCAATAGTTGCCAGAGTCTAGTTGCCAGAGTCCTGTTCCTTGCCAAGACTAACACATAGCTATTGCTCTGGGATTGTTGCCAGTTTGTGAACTGCGCCACTGAAGCAGGTCTGTCAGCAATTTTTTTGTTACTATCTGCAATATTTCTTTCCTTAACGATTCCCCGGTGAAAGCCACATAGTACCAACTGCAGACTGAACCTCATAAAATGTTAAGGGAGACAAAACAACCGTCTTCATCCGTAGTGTTGAGGAACACAAAGCTGCTTCGACGAATGCTAATTGGGTGCTAAGATTCTGCTTGTCCTCCCTTGACTCAAAAACAGTTTCCGATCCTGCTTCCATTCAAATATGCAGCTAGATTTCCCTCCCTCGGATTTTGCTGTCATAATTCCAGGGATGTTTGCTCATCTCCAACAGAGTTATAGAGTCATGGAGTCTCACAACGTGGAAACAAGCCCTTCGGCTCAACTTGCCCACACCAATGTTAGGAGCACCAATCAGGTGGTTTACTACTGAAATGAGCTGCTTAAATGGGACCTGAGCAGCTCCCAAGACTGCATGCAATTTACCACAGCTTATTGCAATTCACTACATGAATCGCAATTTATTTAAATTTATATGATAATTAACCACATTTATACTGCAGTTTGCACAGCAATTTATATCATTATTGCATTTAAATAGCGATTTGCTGTATGAGATTTGCATCAATTTATTGCATTTAAATTGCGATTTACTGCATGCGATTGACTACAGTTGCTGACATTTTGCTAACAGTAATGCATTGGGTGCATCCCTATGATCACCCAGACATCAGCATCACACAATGTGCAGTAAGGAACTGCATGATGCTGGTTTACACCGAAGATAGACACAAAAAGCTGAAGTAACTCAGCGGGTCAGGCAGCATTTCTGGAGAATACGAAGAGTGAAAAGGAACAGCTGTCTCATCGTGGATCCGCAGACTACCTTTGATCGGATGTTACTGGCTTTACCTGGCACTCAATGTTATTCCCCCATCATGTATCTGTGAATGGTTTGATTGTCATCATGTCTTGTCTTTCCGCTGACTTGTTTGCATGGAACAAAAAGTGATCACTGTACCTCGGTACACTTGACAATAAACTAAACTGACCTGAAATGGAAATGTTTTGAGTCGAGACCCTTTTTCATACCTTTCAGCAACATGCACGATGGCGACAGTGAAGGTGAGGGAGGGAGCTCCATGATTCACTCAAAGTTACATAAAGGTTGGCAGAGGTTCTAGAGGAAGCTCCGGGCATAGGGTATCATGAGTCCCAGCGGGGTTGCTGTGGCTTTGCTCTGCTCTTCCAGGAATGAGAATCTCCAGACCATGGGACAATGTTGAAGGGAGTTTCACGGTCTCACGTGATGGGACAAATCTCCTGCCCCGAAGGCAGTAGTAATGGTGGGTCAACATCCCTGTGAAGGCGCAGTTCTGAGGATGGGTCTAAATCACCAGTAATATTACTTCCCCCTTGCTGGGAGGCCATGCTGTTGGACTGCCACAAGGTCCTGGTCCTTGGTCTCTGCTCTTCGATCCTGATGATGAGTGTCCTGGATAGTGCAGGCCCCTTCCTCGCAACCTTGGCTCCAAACTTCATTCATCCCATCTGCCCCCTCCCCACATCCTCAGACAGCTATGAACCGCAGACCATGATGAAGTGTCACGGTTTAGTCTGCCAGGATGTCCACACCCCAGCCAGGCTGCTACCCCATGCATTACCCAAGTTTCCCATTCTCAAAGCCCCAATACATGGAGTTAAAGAGTCACACAGCAGAGAAATTAGCTCTTCATCCCATACTGTTTTCCTACTGACCTTCAAGCACCCATCTACACTAATTAAAGTTACCAGCTCTTAGTCCAGAGCCTTCTGTGCATTGGCGATTCAAGTGCTCATCTAGAAACTCAGCTTTCACCACCCTCCCAGACAGCGCATCCCAAACTCCAGCTACCATCTGGCTGAACAAATCTTTCTTCCAACTAATTTCTCTTAACCTCTTACTCGTTACCCAAAATGGTGCCATGAGGGCCTGACCCAGCAGCATGCGACTCCATGCGGCAAGGGCGACCTAACATGGTCGCTTGAGCCATTTGGCCTCGCAGGGCTGGTCCCACTTCGATCACCGGAGCCGTATCGAGTTGTGTGGGGCTGGTCCCGACTTCGCGCGGGGCTCCAAAAAACTGACTGTGTTAAAAAATTCCGCGCGCCGACGACCTATCGGCCCGCAGCCGCCTCGACACCGTACGCACCGCCTCGACGTCGTACGCAGCGTCTCAACGCCGTACGCAGCGTATTGACGCCGTACATCACGCACGGACTTCGCTCGAACTTCACGTCACTCACTCGACCTCCGCGCGGCCCCTGCCTCCATTTTGTTGCGCTCGTCACATGCTGGTGGGACCGGCCCTGTACGTGGATCATTGACACCATGTTCAGCACCATCTTGCAATGTCCAAGGATCTGTTAAGTCCTGGCCAGAGGAGATATTCAATTTCTCATGTTCTCATTCTAAGGGCCTGTGTTCTGGCGGCTCTGGATCAATGGACAACCCGGCACAGGCCGATGCAGTTGGCTCCTTCCAGCCACTCTACAGAGCTGCCGAGGTTGTGCATGAATTCACTCACTCACCAGGACCTGCAGGACATCCCGCAGTCACCTCCAGCAACGCCACGACTCTCGACTACCTCAAACATACCCTCTGTTGCCCTCAGGAGATGCCCCTCCACTTCCGTGGACTGAGGTCAGCATGTCTTACATCCCGAGACAATCACAGACCTTTATGGAACTTTCTGATGATGTGGGGAGTGAGTACGGAGCAAACTGTGGACATTCGATTCATTGATCTAATTCAATGGTTCAAAGTGTAGGAAAGAACTGCAGATGCTGGTTTACACCAAAGGCGGACACAAAATGCTGGAGTAACTCAGTGGGACAGGCAGCATCTCTGGATAGAAGGAATGGGTGATGTTTCCCTTTCCTTCTATCCAGAGGTGCTGCCTGTTCTGCTGAGTTACTCCGGCATTATGTGTCTATCTTCAATGCTTCAATGATTCAATTCCGTGATTCAATTATACTTTATTGTCACAAATACCTAGGTACAGTGAAATTAACATAGAAAATAGGCGCAGGAGTAGGCCATTCGGCCCTTCGAGCCAGCACCGCTATTCAATATGATCATCCAGAATCAGTACCCCGTTCCTGCTTTCTCCCCATATCCCTTGATTGACCTCACCTAGGCAGTACACAAAAAGATTGGCCATGTTTCTGGCACCGACAAAGCTTCAAAAGTTCTTAGTACAGTCTTATCTTTCCCCTTCACTGCCACCATCATTGTATGCTCATTATTATGTATACTTGAATTAAACCGCCACTCAAACTCACTAGGAAAATAAATATACCCAATCCAGTATCTCTTTATAAATGAGGCACTCCATCCCAGAAAATGTATATAAAATTATGAGAGGCATAGATAGGGTAGACAGTCAGAATCTTTTTCTGCAGGGTGGAAATGCCCAACACAAGAGGGCATAGCCATAAGGTGAGAGAGGAAAAGTTTAATGGAGATGTGCGGTATGTGCTTTTTACTCAATGGTGGGGGACTAATCTTCACATTACCAGGGTTGTTGAAGCAGATACGATAGTGGCGTTTAAGAGGCTTTTAGATAGGCACATGGAAGTGCAGAGAATAGAGGGATATGGATCATGTACAGGCAGATGAGATCAGTTAACGGCATCATGTTCGGCACTAAGATTGTGGCCTATTCCTTTGCTGTGCTGTTCTATGTACTATAATGAATAGGAAATGTTACTATTGGGAAAGGTTTAGACAAGATAGGAAGGGTTTCGAGGAATAAGAAAGTTTTAGAGGGATATGGGCCAAACGCGGGTAGATGGGACTAGCATAAATGGGGCATATTTGTTGGCATGGGCAAGTTGGACCAAAGGGTCTGTTACTATGCTGTTTGACTATGAATGCAATTCACTTCAACCTTCATATCCCTTACATGGGCCTGGAAGGTTTGCCATGTTTAATATTAAACTGATGCTGCCTGTTATAACTCTGTTATCTCGGGCGGGGTTGCTGGTGTGCTGGCAGGCAGCAGTCATGATCTTGGTCTCACCCAAACTCCCTCCTCACTCTCTCAGCCACAGAAAGCACAAACCAGCTGCTTATAAAAATCTGTCTTTAACAATAGAATCAAATCCCTGGAAGCTCAAGCCAAATCGTAGCTGCAATTGCAGGAAGATAGTCTGACACTGTTTAAAATGCTTTGGGATTTACAAGCTGCGGCAGAATTCCAGTAGTCCTGGCTTGTCGGCACACTTTGCCACTGCCAGGATCCCAATAAAGTCCTGAGGCTTTCACAGTCACATGATAGGCGTGGAGAGGAGGTTTCAGGAGGAACTAGGACCGGGACACTGTTTTAAAAATAAGGGGTCGCCTACTTAGAACACAAAACATAGCACAGAAACAGGCCCTTCAGCCGTCAATGTCTGCACAGAACATGATGCCAAGTTAAGTTAATCTTCTCTGCCTGTATGTGATCAATTTCCCTCCATTCTCTGCATATCTCAAAGCCTATTAAATGCCAGTAGCATACCTGCTTCCACCACCAGCCCTACCAGCGCATTGCACGATAGATTCACAGATAAGACCATCATTTCCGTTTCAGAGGATTGAGAGTCTTTGGAATTCCCTTCCTTGATTCAAGATTCAAGAGAGATTATTCTCATGTGTCCCTGATAGGACAATGAAATTCTTGCTTTGCTTCAGCACAACAGAACAAGACTGCAGAACAGATCAGTGTGTCCATATACCATTATATAAATATATACACACATGAATAAATAAACTGATAAAGTGCAAATAACAGATAATGGGCTATTAATGTTCAAAGTTTTAACCGATCCAAGTTTAATAGCCTGATGGCTGTGGGGAAGTAGCTATTTCTGAACCTGGTCGTTGCAGTCTTCAGGCTCCTGTACCTTCTACCTGAAGGTAGCGTGGAGATGAGTGTGTGGTGTGGGTCCTTGATGATACTGCCAGCCTTTTTGAGGCAGCAACTGCAATAGATCCCCTCGATGGAAGGGAGGTCAGAGCCGATGATGGACTGGGCAGTGCTTACTACTTTATGTAGTCTTTTCCGCTCCAGGGCGCTCAAGTTGCCGAACCAAGCTTCGATGCAACCAGTCAGTATGCTCTCTACTGTGCACCTGTAGAAGTTAGATAGTGTCCTCCTTGACAAACCGACTCTCCGTATTCTTCTCAGGAAGTAGAGGCGCTGATGTGCTTTCTTAATAATTGCATCAGTATTCTCGGACCAGGAAAGATCTTCAGAGATGTGCACGCCCAGTGAAGGGTGTGAGAAGCAGAACCTTAGAACATTTTTAAGGTAGAGGTCGATATTATGCAAGTCGGTAAAAGTATATTGGGGGAAGGTGGGAATGAGGAGTTGAGGTTACAATAAAATCAGCCATGGTCAACTGAATGATGACGCATGTCAGATGGTCCTACTCAAGTTGCTGACTTGTATATAGTAATGACTGGAACATGGGTCAGAGGTCTCAGTAGGATCCTGAGCTGGATGGAGAAATTAGTATCATCGACTCCTGCAGAATCAATGGAAAGACAATCACTAGATTATCAGATGGACAGGGGTTTTTGCGGCAACAGAAGGGATTCCAGGATGGTGTGCTGCCTTCCTGGTGCCAGGATCCAGGATGTTACGGACAGAGTGCAGACAATCCTCAAGGGCGAAGGTGAACAGCCGGAAGTGGTCGTGCATGTTGGCACAAATGATGTTGGAAAGAAGGGGATGAATATTTTGCAGCGGGACTTCAGAGAGCTTGGAAAAATGCTGAAAAGCAGGACTTCCAGGGTTGTTATCTCCGGTTTGCTTCCAGTTTCTCGTGCTGGCGAGAGCAGGAACAGGGAGATACGGGACCTGAATGTGTGGCTGAGGAACTGGTGCAGGGGGCAGGGATTTAGATTCTTAGATCACTGAGATCTGTTTTGGAGTAAGGGGGAACTGTACAAAAGGGACGGATTGCATCTTAACAGGTGGGGGACCAGCATTCTGGCCGGCAGGTTTGCCACTGCTACACGGATGGTTTTAAACTGAATAAGGGGGGTGGGGTGTCAAATGGGATAATCGAGAACGGAGTTAAAGGGAAAGAGAGTAAAGGGATGGTTAATGACCCCAGAATTAACGGGAAAGAAAGCTCACAAAGGGATAGGAGAGTATGGCCAAGTGTAATAGGGATCGATGTGAAAGGGGCCACTTGTCAACATAATTGTATAAGGTGTAAGAGTGTTGTAAAAACAAGCCTGAAGGCTTTGTGTCTCAATGCGAGGAGCATTCGTAATAGGGTGGATGAGTTGAGGGTGCAGATAGCGATTAATGACTATGCTATAGTTGGGATCACGGAGACATGGCTCCAGGATGACCAAGGCTGGGAGCTGAACATCCAGGGATATTCAATATTCAGGAGGGATAGACGAAAAGGAAAAGGAGGTGGGGTAGCGTTGCTGGTGAGAGAGGAGATTAATGCAATAGAAAGGAAGGACATTAGCGTGGAGGATGTGGAATCGATATGGGTAGAGCTGCGAAACTCTAAGGGGCAGAAAGCGCTAGTGGGAGCTGTGTACAGGCCACCTAACAGTAGTATTGGAGTTGGGGATGGCATCAAACAGGAAATTAGAAATGCGTGCAACAAGGGTAACACGGTTATAATGGGTGACTTCAATCTGCATGTAGATTGGGTGAATCAAATTGGCAGGGGTGCTGAAGAAGAGGATTTCCTGGAATGTATGCGGGATAGTTTTCTCAACCAACATGTGGAGGAACCAACGAGAGAGCAGGCTATTCTAGACTGGGTATTGAGAAATGAGGAAGGGTTAGTTAGCAGTCTTGTTGTGCGTGGCCCCTTGGGCAAGAGTGACCATAATATGGTTGAGTTCTTCATTAGGATGGAGAGTGACAAAATTAAGTCAGAAACAAGGGTTCTGAACTTGAACAAAGGTAACTTTGAAGGTATGAGATGTGAATTGGCCAAGATAGACTGGCAGGTGATTCTTAAAGGGTTGACAGTGGATGTGCAATGGAAGGTATTTAAAGACTGCATGGATGAAGTACAAAAGTTGTTCATACCAGTTTGGCAAAAGAATAAATCGGGGAAGGTGGTGCATCCATGGATAACAAGGGAAATCAGGGATAGTATAAAAACAAAAGATGAGGCATACAAATTTGCCAGAAAAAGCAGCCTACCGGAGGACTGGGAGAAATTCAAAATCCAGCAGAGGAGGACAAAGGGCTTAATTAGGAAAGGGAAAATAGATTATGAAAGGAAACTGGCAGGGAACATAATAACTGACTGCAAAAGTTTTTATAGATATGTGAAGAGAAAGAGACTAGTTAAAACAAATGTTGGTCCCTTGCAGTCAGAAACAGGTGAATTGATCATGGGGAGCAAGGACATGGCAGACCAATTGAATAACTACTTTGGTTTTGTCTTCACTAAGGAAGACATAAATAATCTGCCGGAAATAGCAGTGGAACGGGGGTCAAATAAGATGGAGGAACTGAGTGAAATCCAGGTTAGCCGGGAGGTGGTGTTGGGTAAATTGAACGGATTGAAGGCCGATAAATCCCCAGGGCCAGATAGTCTGCATCCCAGAGTACTCAAGGAGGTAGCCACAGAAATAGTGGATGCATTAGTGATAATTTTTCAAAATTCCTTAGATTCTGGAGTAGTTCCTGAGGATTGGAGGGTAGCTAATGTAACCCCACTTTTTAAAAAAGGAAGGAGAGAGAAAGCGGGGAATTACAGACCAGTTAGTCTAACATCGGTAGTGGGGAAACTTAACACAAAACACACACAACACTCATCCGAGAGTAGTTCTCACACACACACACCCAATTCCATACCTGTCGACTCGCTCTCCCTTTCTGTCCGTACCTTCCCACCCCCTCTTCCATCCACCCGACCCTCCGGAGTGAAAGAGCCCCACACCCCGGTGCCGCGGCATGTGTGAAACTGAAGCGGGCTGAGAGCGGCTTCGGCGAGGCGGTGTTGGAGTGGTTTTCTCGGGAGCCCAGAGGCGGGCACGCTGGAGGAAGGCTAAGCATCAGCAGGGTCGGTGAGGAATTCCGCTCCGGCCAGTGTTGCACTTTAGTTGTCACGGGGATTATTGTCTTTTTGTTACATTTTTGTTGCGATTTTTAAAAACTCTCATTAATTATTTATTAACTATGGCGATAGATGTGGCCGCCATCCGCTCACAGACATGGCTCCTGGCTCCTATGCAGAACAAGATTGCCGACCCCTGCACTAGCACATACAATGCTTAAGGGCCTGTCCTACCAGCATCCGACTCCATGCGATGAGCGCGATCAAACTAGAAGCGGGGACCGCGCGGAGCTCGATCCCCTGTACAGGGCCGTTCCCACCAGCATGCTCCTGCATACGGCAAGCACGACCAAACCGGCAGCGAGGGCCGCGCGGAGGTCGGGTGAGTGGCGCAATGCGGTGCAAAGTGAGGTGAACTTGGAGCGAAGTGTTAAGGTAAGTTCGCCAGGACAGAGAGGGGCACACAGAGAGGGGCACAGAGGCACACACACACAGAGGGCCACTGAGCCACACTCATAGAGGGTCACGGAGGCACCTACAGAGAGGGTCACGGAGGCTTGACGTCGAGGCGGTGTGTAATGCGTCGAGGCAACTGCGAGCCGACAAGCCATTGCCGCGCGGAATTTTCGAACAGTCAGTTTTTCGAAGCCCCGCGCGATGTCGGGACGAACTCCGCACGGCTCCGGCGATCGAAGTGGGACCGGCCCCGCGACGCCGGACGGCTCAAGCGACCACGTTAGGTCGCGCTCATCGCATGGAGTTGCATGCTTGTAGGACAGGCCCTTTATGCAATACGCAAATATGAGGAGACAAACATTTACACAACTCTTTCGGTCAACAGAGAGGTAGGGAGAAAGTTATAAAGAGTAAATAAAGATCCAATGTTAAGAGTCTCTTCATAAACAAACATATATGGACTGGGTCACCGGGCAGAATAGCGTAACTGGAGGCCAGAGACTCTTGACAGAATGGGATAAGTCCATAAGTTATAGGAGCAGAAGTAGGCCATTCGGCCCATCAAGTCTACTCTGCCATTCATTCGTGGCTGATCTATCTTTCCCTCTCAACCCCTGACACCCATACTAATCAAGAATCTGTCAATCTCGGCCATAAAAATATCCATTGCCTTGGCCTCCACAGCCTACTGTGAATGGCTTTATAGAAACACTGTGGGTGGGCTGCAAAGCTTTCATAGTGCAGGCCACACTAGCAGTGAAATGATGTGACAGGCAGGCCTTGGAGTGCCTCAAACTGCCTCTCTGTAGGACAGGAAATTCCCGAAAAATAAAGATAGATAAATAAATAAATAAGCAAAGCAGTCTTAATGAAGGCACATAGGATGGTGGACAGAAAGGTCGGCATGTAGTTGGTGGGGCGTTTCTGTGCTGTAAAACTCTATGACTGTGTTTTTACTATTTCTTCTTCTTGCCCGGCTGACCTCTCACCACAGACGAGTGCACACTAAAATAAAACTACATCCTCTGTCCTCTGTTTAACCTGTGCTCCAAGATATTATGTACAACAAACCACTGCTCGCCAAGTCTTTTAATGCTCAAACCACACTAAATATGCAAATGGTCCTTCTGGTTCTGGCGGAGATGTGAGTCACTCCCTTGAAGATCCCTCTTCATCGACAGGTAAAGAATGTACTGGGACTCAATAATCACCTGGAGACTGCATGCTGTCATGAGGAGGACAGGCCAGTGGCTCAGGCAGAGCTACCTGGGCAACGCCTGAGGTCTCCTCTGGACTATGGGTCTCAGACAGGTTCACTCGGAAACTGAGGGAAGAAGTCCTTTGGCCAATATCAGGCGGTAAACTTTTTGCTGTGTTTTCTTCTTCGGACTAGAGTGCAAGGGCAAAATCAGTGAAGATGGTGGCAAGAAGGTTGGGGAGGGAGAAAGGTAATGAAGGAAAGCAGAGTAGTGAGGGGAAGGAGAGAATGTATTGAGGTACGGAGAGGAGAGCTGGTAGGGAGACAAAAATCAGAGAGGTGGAGAAGGCGAGCAGAGGGGCAGAGGACAGATAGAGGGAAGGAGTCTGGAGCAGGAATGAAGGAGGGGGTACGGTGTGAGAGAGAGGCAGGGGAAATAAAGGATGGGAGGGGATCTAGGGAAGGTGTAAGGAGGGGAGATTTAGATGTGGGAAAGATTGAATTAAGGGTGTATGAGGAAGGTGGCTGAAAAGAAAACAATGAGTAAAGTCGTGTAGAGTAGGCTTAAATAGGCATGCACATGCCCACCTATATCTGTGAATGCAGCATTGAATGATTTCCAGTCATTTTATCTCCCTTATTCCTTTAGCAAGACCTTGTTCTGTCAAATCAATGTGGTAGGTAGTGAACAATGGCTCCCTCCATGTTAAGAGGCACCACACGCAGTCAATTCACACCTCTCAACATGATGCTTGGGATCTGAGATGCCAGGGATTTCATGGATAATTCCAACAGATCAGAACGTCCCTCAGCTGTCATGATCCAGGCACTGCTGGCATGAGTGAAACATGATGGGTAGGAATTGGCCACCTTAAGAAACAGTCTAGAGATGAAGAGGTACATCGTCTTGGCAGAAACACTGGGCAGCAGAAGCAAGGGATGTTCTTTGGGTCGAGAACCTCAGTGTCCATCACTGATAGTGACTTTTTCCCCCGTAGAAATGAGAAACTGCGGTTGCTGGTTTATAGAAAAGGACACAAAGTGCTGGATTAACTCAGCAGATCAGGCAGCATCTCCGGAGAACTTGGATAGCTGCCGTTTCGGGTCAGGACCCTCCTTCAAATAATTAGGAGGCTTGTTAGCACCAAAGACTGGTCCGAGAACATAGCATTCAGACCTGGTCCGTAGAAGGTAGTGAGAGAACCAACATGCGGGATAAACCAACTTGAACTCATCCTCACCAATCTGATACACAAGCTATGATTCTAAACAACTGGACCACTACAGACCTAATCCCGCATTAGACTCAAACCAAGAAAAGCCTCACTATTGCCTCAGTCTTCTTCTGTGCCTATATCACTGCACTACCCTATCTCATTCACAAGCTTTCCTTTGGAGTGGTGCTAATCTACCCAGTGATTGGGAAACTGTATAATTAATTTTACCTCAACCTCAGACGCAAGGTCATTAAACTGTAGGATGCAGACAACATTTGGGTATACGTTGATTTTGACGTCAACATTGATTTATTTACTGAAGCTTACTAGAGAAAGGGTTTTAAACTCAGTCAACAAAAGTGAGTTTCTTCAGCAACTAGACCTAGATCCACAAAGAGGTCGAAGCACATGGACAATTTCCCATATCTTGTGATTCATCATGTAGCAAAGGCAAAATTTGATTGTAATTTATATGCAGCAGCCCGAACTTTGGATCTCTGAAGGAAAGAATATTTGAAGACCAACATCTCAAGCTCATCACAAGCTCATTGTCAACCAGACAGCACTGATACCTGCCTTGTGTGTTTCCCAGTCTTAGATTACATACACAATGCATTTCAGTGTACTGGTGATGTATCATCACCAGTACATATAAAATTATAAAAGGACTGAACAAGCTAGATGCAGGAAAAATGTTCCCAATGTTGGGCGAGTCCAGAGCGAGGGGCCACAGTCTTAGAATAAAGAGGAAGCCATTTAAGACTGAGGTGAGAAAAAACTTTTTCACCCAGATAGTTGTGAATTTATGGAATTCCCTGCCACAGAGGGCAGTGGAGGCCAAGTCACTGGATGGATTTAAGAAAGAGTTAGATAGAGCTCTAGGCGCTAGTGGAATCAAGGGATATGGGGAGTAGGAAAGCACGGGTTATTGATTGGGGTCGATCACAATGAATGGCCATGATCACAATGAATGGCGGTGCTGGCTCGAAGGGCCGAATGGCCTCCTTCTGCACCTATTTTCTATCTATGTTTCTATCTATGTTTCTCAAAGTCTCCTTGATTCAACGTCAGCTAAAGCTCTCAGGAATATGTCCAGTACGAGGCCCCTGATTGACTCCAACAGCAGGCACAATACCAGATACCAAACTCCCATAACAGGCACTCTGTCTGTTGCAGTGAAAGTTCACTAGGAGAACAGAGGAAATATTTAAGGATGCTTCCCGTAACGTCCAAGGATGCATTGGGTCTGTTACTGGGAATTTACCCACCTTAATGCACTTTATAACTGCCAATACCTCCCTTTTTGGTAATCCGTACATGTTCTAAGACATCACAATTCCTATGCCGCAATTTCTTAACTTCCATGATCTTCACAGTAAAAACAGATGTGAAGTATTTACTTCATATCCCTCCCATCTCATGTGGTTCTGCACAAAGACGGCCACACTGACCTTCAAGAGCAACTATTCTTTCCCAAGCCATCCTTTTAATAAACCCATCGAACCGCTTGGGATTTTATTTTACCTTGTCTGCCAGCTCCAGTTCGAGTGACATTAAAGAGTCTGTCCCACTGACACGACCTTTCAGCGACTGTCTTCGACCTTCAAGAGCGAGGCACTCGCCTGAAAAACCTCGAGCTGGATCGACCCTCAGTGATGAAACCGCGAGCTGGATCGACCGGCCGCACACACACACACACAAACACATCGCAAAGGCAGGGGCCAGGGAAAGCGGGGGAGCGCTGTCTGAAATTCACACCCGTGATGAACAGGAAGGTAAATGATGACTGCACAGTGTACGGTAAGTCCTTTAGAGAGCATGGGGGGGGGGGGGGGGGGGGGGGGGGGGGGGAAGGGGATAGAGGGGGGAGAGAAGGGGAGGAGATGGGGTGGGGGGGGGGAGAGAAGGAGTGGAGACACTTTTATGAAGCCAGACAACTTATAATAAAGTTTAGCAGGCATTTAACATTACCGGTCGGTTCTTCTTGGTCCTGAAAACTCCAATGAGCCAATTAAAATGCCTGGTTAGTGAAGGCGATTGCCTACGGCTACCCTCGACTGCCTATAACTACATAGCGACCCCACTCCACTGCACTACGATTTCAAAAGAACCATGCCGACCAATTAGTACTCGTGAAAAGATTTTCAACACGCTGAAAATTTTTCCTCGACCAAACTGAGGCTGCAAGTATGCGGGAACTTCCCTCGAGCATGAAGGAGAGTTCCAGTGACCTCATAGGACCTCCTAGGACCACGTGTGGACAATGCTGCGAGTTTGAGTCGAGGGCAAACTCTTCTAAACTCGCAAATTAGGTCGCCGCAGTGAGACAGCCCCTTAAGGATGTTACTAAGTTGGACAGGATGCAGCAAAGATTCACCAGAATGCTACCTGTGCTTACAGGCTTGAGTTTTTGGGAGAGATTGGATAGGCTGGAACTTTTCTCTTTGGAGCTTAGGAGACTGCGACATAATTGAGGTGAGCAAGATCATGTGAAGCACGGATATAATTAACGCACAGTCTTTTTCACAGGGTGGACAATTCTAAAACTAGAGGCCACAGGATTAAGTTGAGAAGGACTATGATTTTATGTTCCCAGACATCTTGGAATTGCTACATCCATTTAAATTGCAGATGATGCATCTAAAAAGACACTTTGTGCTTCTTGGCATGAGCTTACAGAGGCCCACTGTAAAGAGCACAAGGAGGTCACCACTTCCCAAATGACCCATCTGCCTCATTCGGTTTTTCTACCTTCTGCCCTCGATGGGTCTATATAGTCTGTGGGTCTGACTTTGGTATCATCAGTTGCCTTGGAGCCAACAGAAGCAGAATGGAAACAAGTCATCTACCATCCTGTGAGTCTGCATGATTATTTGAAGGGCCAGCATGGTGGCGCAGCGGTAGATTTGCTGCCTTACAGAGTTTGTACGTTCTCCCCGGTTTTCTCTGGGATCTCTGGTTTCCTTCCACACTCCAAAGACGTATAGGTTTGTAGATTAATTGGCTCGGTATAATTGTAAATTGTCCCTAGTGTGTGTAGAATAGTGATAATGTGCGGGGATTGCTGGTAGGAACGGACTCAGTTGGCCAAACAGCGCGTTTCCTCGCTGTATCTCAAAACTAAACTAAAAGTACAAGAGTGCCATTAAGATTGTGTCAATTAAGCAACAGTGCCATGCATATACTGTGACAATATCCATGTAATTTATGCTTACGAGCTGTGATCATTCTCCCACATGCTCAGGAAAACAGTCAGTGACCTTTGACTTAGAAATAAATCCTGTTTTTGATTCCAACATGTGTATGTGTGCAGCCATCTTTCTCTGTATGTTATGTACTAGTTTACTTATTTATAAGCAGACATATGTCAAAACATGGTGGCAACGGTGAAAGTGAACATTTGTGAATCAAATAAACACTATGATGATTAGAAAAAATGCTTTGAAAAGCTTTCATGGAAAGAAAGCTTTGATACTATTTCTGTCGTTTTAGGTATTCATTTACAACCTCATCCTATTAGTGCAATTTTTGGGCTACCAATGGTAGATTCTATTCATCTGTCCCGTTCCGCCCATCGGCTGATTGCTTTTACCACATTAATTACCAGAAGATCTATTTTATTTAAATGGAAAGACTCTAATCCATCGACCACACTCCATTGGTACTCTGAAACGATATCATGTTTAAATTTAGAAAAACATTAGGAGTGACATTGTTGAACCCTTGGTTAAATTTGATAGGACTTGGGGAAGATTTATTCAACATTTTCACATGACATAAATTGTCCCCTCTCCAACTGTTATAATAATTATTTTACCTTTCTCCCTCATCCAAGCGAGGCTGGCTCATTACTCAAGAGATACAAAGATGTCTTTAACGACGAAAGACCTGGGTGACTGCCTGGCAAGGTCAAGTTGGTAACTAGGATGGAGGATGTAACCCCATCACAGTGTTCTGCAAAGCCGGTACATCTTGACGAAAGTCGAAGAACCAACTGAATGGTGTAGCAGGCTGGTCGTTACGGAGAAAAAGGACAGCACAGAGTTGAGGTTCTGTATAGATCCTAGACCCCTCAACAAAGGGAGAGGAAGATTCACAGGCCTCCAGTCATGGAGGATGTACTCCCTGAGCTGTCCAAGGCAAAGATTTTCTCCAAATTTTATCTAAAGTCAGGATATCACCACTGCGAACTAGATGAGGAGAGCAGTTTCCCAACAACCATGAACACCCCTTATGGGAGATATCGCTGGAAGAGGTTGCCATTTGGACTGAAAGTAAGTGCAGAGATCTTCTAGAAGAAACGGCAACAAGCCCTTGAAGGATTAAAGGGAGTGAAATGTGTTGCAGATGACATCATCCTATTCAAAGTAGGGGACACCAGAGAAGATGCAGAAATAAATCATGATGCAAGACTGCAAGATCTTCTTCAGCGATGCAGAGACAGAGGCATCAAGCTGAACCGGAAGAAGTCAGTAGTGAAAACTAAGTATCATATTTCTAGGACATATAATTACATATTGTGGCCTGAAACCAACCGGATCTGAAGAAGATCCAAGCTATCCTAGAGATGCCAAACTATACCAATCCAACAGAAATCCAAAGATTACAATGGTGAATCTTGCCAAGTGTAAACTACTTGGCAAGATTCCTACCAAGGCAGTCGGACACATTCGAGCCTTTGAGGAGATTGACCCACAAAGAAGCAGAGTGGGAATGGTCACCAGAACATGAAATGGCAATGTCAAAGGTGAAGGAGCTGTTGACAACTGCACCTATCCTGGCATACTACACACCAGACGAACAGCTGACCATACAATGTGATGCAAGCAAGGCAGGTCTAGGTGCAACACTTATGTAGAAAGGACAACCACTGCCGAGCATATGCGAGTCGAGCATTGACGCCAACCGAGCAGAGATATGCTCAGATTGAGAAGGAGGCACTAGCAATAGTGTTTGCCCTTGAGCGCTTCCATCAGTACACCTACGACAGAGAGTGACCGTTGAGAGTGGCCAGAAGCCATTGGAAGTCATCGTCAAAAAGCCTCTGCATACAGTACCAAGACGTCTCCAGGGCATGAAGATGAGGATGCTATACTACGACACCGAGATTAAGTGAGTAAAGGGAAAAGACATGCATATCGCAGAAATGCTCTCCCGAACATACCTCCCAGACACCACAGGGTCAACCAGATTCACTGATATCAATGTAGTAGTGTCCTTGAGCATGGGAGAGGACAAGGTCAAACGCATCCAAGCCCACACCAGGGAAGACGAAACACTACAAATAGTTAAGAGAGTAATCCAAAATGGATGGCCAGATCACAAGGCAGCACAACCGTACTTCAATGTCCGAGACGAGTTGAGTGTGCAAGACAGCCTAGTATTCAGAGGAGAGAGAGAGAGAGATGTAATCCCTGTCACTCTATGCAGAGATGTGAAGGAGACACTCCACACCTCTCACCGGGGAGTGGAAGGAATCCTCAGACGTGCTAGAGAATGCATTTTCTGGCCCGGAATGAACTCTGATGTGAAACAGTTTGTTTCAAACTGTGAAGCTTGCAGGACGTATGAACAACAGAATCAGAAAGAAACTCTGATGCCCCATGACCTCCCAGATCGACCATGGGAGAAAGTGGGAACCGATATGTTTGAACTTGGGGGAAAGCACTATTTAATCATAATGGACTATCGATCTAATTTCTGGGAGACAGACAGACTGTACGACCTGAGCAGCAGGACTATCATTGTGAAACTCAAGACCTACTTTGCAAGATACGGAATTCCCAGCACCGTGGTAAGCGATAACGGGACACCGTTCTCATCAGAGGAATTCGCCAAATTTACCAGGAAATGGGAATTTGACCACTACACAATTTCTCGAAGACATAGCCAGGTTAACGGTAAGGTGGAATTGGCAGTTAACGCAGCTAAACAAGTGCTGAAGAAAACCAGTCACTCGAAGACAGATGGCAATACTGGAATTGCGCATCACCCCTGCACAAGGAGTGAACAGTAGTCCAGCACAATAACTACATGCAAGGAGAACAAGGATGACACTTCCAACTACATATAACCTCCACAAACCACGTGGTGCTGAGACACTCTCAGAAGAGAGGAAAAAGATGAAGGATTTGCAAGGAAAACAGTCAAAAATCTAAAACCGACATGCGAAGGATCTGCCAATCCTGGAAGAAGGTGATGTTGTAAGACTCAAACCCTATAAACTAGGAGATATCAGATGGCAGAGAGCAACAGTTCATAGACGACTGGATGAGAGATCATACGAAGTCGAGACAGTCAGGACTTCTAATCCGGCATAATCGAGTGGATCTAAAGAAGACCGGAGAACTACCTCCACACATAACTTCAGAGAAACCACCAGATGTGGAGAAGACTGGGACACCTTTGCAACCTCAGCTGACATGGAAAAGTCCAACACAACATGCATGACGGAAAAAGATGCAACTCGTGAAACACAGAGAAATCTAAACAAAAACAAAGTGACACATGAGAATCAACTAGACGTGATGCACAGATGCTACTGAAAAGAAAGACACTTTTGAAAGAAACACCATCACAAAGACTAAGGCAGGTAGAGCTGTCAGACCGCCGGAGGCACGAAGTGTTTTGCTGTGATGGACCTACATGCTTATGAGAAGAAAGCATGTGAACATTAGCTTCTGTTCTTGAAATGTCACAAGCGTTACTATGATTGAAATAGTGAAATAAGACAGAACAATTGCTTTGTTAAAGAAGGAACTGCAGATGCTGGAAAATCGAGGGTACACAAAAGGCTGGAGAAACTCAGCGGGTGCAGCAGCATCTAAGGAACGAAGGAGATAGGCAAAGTTTCGGGCCGAAACCCCTATTCTGTTAAGTTAAACCATATTACAAGTGTAATATTATGAAAAGTATTTAAGTTTACTTTGTTTTGGGATTGTTGGAAATGTAGTCCCAAAATGTCAAAAAGGAAAAAATGTGCCAATATCCATGTAATTTATGCATATAAGCATTCTCACATATATCATTCTCACACATGCTCAGTAAATCAGTCAGTGACCTTTGACTGGGAAATAAATCATTCCTGTTTTTGATTCCAACACGGGTGTGTGTGTAGCCATCTTTCTCTGTATATTATGTACTAGTTTACTTATTTTATAAGCAGACAGATATCAAAACATATACTATAGTTTGAAAAACATATGCAGAAAAGCTGACTCCAAGTTTATTTTCATAAAGGGTGCGAATGGACAATCTCTGCAGAATATTGATGCAAAATTGTGACACTTCCCGCCTCCCCCAATGCAGCAAACTATGGCCTCAATTTAACTCCACTGAACGACCAACGATTTAAGTTAGGAACTTGCATTCTTCTGAAAGTTGGCGCAGGGTTTGATTATTCACACCAGCAGGCAATCTCTGCTCAGTAGTCTGCTGAAGGCTAATAACTTCAATCTGGCAATTTCCAGACTTTATTCCAATGAGACCAGGCACCTTTCTATGAAGAGGTGAGTGAAATTAGATGGATTTATGACTGGTGCATGCAGGTGATCACCAAATTGACTTTGTTTCAATGCAAAATAAAAACACATTGAAACATATGCCTGTTCTGTCACTCGGCTTCCCTAAACCTTACATCTCTATCGATGTATCATGTTGATGCGTGAGGAATAGGACAAGTATCATCTGCAGGCTTACTCTAAATCTAATTTACTATCTACCTCGTTGGTGACCTCGGACTATCCTTGATCAGACTTTGCTGGCTTTAACTTGCACTAAACGTTATTCCCTTATCGTGTATCTATACACTGAAAATGGCTCGATTGTAATCATGTTTATCTTTCCGCTGACTGGATAGCACGCCAACAAAAGCTTTGCACTGTACCTCAGTACACGTGACAATAAACTAAACTAAACTTAATGTTGGAATGTACCATTTATTGCTCTCTGCAACTTAAATGTTTCAGCTGTTTTAGCTTAGCTTAATTTAGAGATACAGCGTGGTAACAGGCCCTTCAGCCCACCAGCGATCCTCGCACACTAACACTACCCTACACACACTAGGGACAATTTACAATTTTTACCGAAGCCAATTAACATACAAAATGTTGTTGTGTACAAATATATCCAGAGAACTGAATAACATGTGTGAGTTCAATTATATTCTAGGTAATGGTTTACACTACTTGAGACTAACATCTGGTTTATTTACAATGGAATGGGAAGCAAAGTTCTGCAACAGTTAGTACCTGTACTCTACAGCTCTGGAGACCAAAGTTCGAACTTAACCTTGGATGCTATCTGTGAAGTTTGCACGCTCCCCCTGCGGTTTCTGCCGGGTTCTTCAGTTTGCTCTCTCATCCGAATGACGTGCTGGTAGGTTGACTGAGCACATACAATTGCTGCTTGTGTGGGTTAGTGACAAAGGAACCAAGGCGAGATAGAACATGTTGGAGGGCTAGAGGGAGAATGAGGAGAGGATGTATGGGGCTTAATGGGATATCTCTTCTCAGTTAGCATGGACCTGATGGTGATCTTCTTCTGTACTGTATTAATTAATTGATTTCTTATTAGCTGGTGATGATTTTGAGTTGCTGCAAATTGGATTGTGCCAGATCTTTGTGCGATGTGCAATTCATTTTCAGTGAAAAATAAAAACACGATGGAATTCTGAAAGTTTCACTGAATGGTGGGAAGCCAATTCTTTTGCCTTATCTTACAATATACTGGGGAGTACAGACAGGCACTGAGGCATCCAAGTGGGCACAGAACATGCCTTTTGCCACTCCATTGATCTTGATCCTTTCCCCTCATGTAGGATCAGGTTTCCACAGGGATAGTAGTGCCTTAGCACAAGAACACTATAGAACAGATTAATAAATGGACAGCACAGTGGTGCAGAGTTCAACTTTCTCACCGTGTGACCAACTAACTCAGCTCTGACATCCATATCAACGATTTACCTGATATATTTTTCATGATCTGTGTCGGATTTATTGCCCATCTCTAATTGCCCTTGATCAGCTGTGATGATCGACCCTGCGCACTGATGCAGCTACAAGGAAAGCTCACCTACGTCTCAACATCCTTAGAGGTTTGAGATAATTCACCATGTCGCTGAATACTCCATCAAACTTCCACAGGTGTACATTGGAGAGCATGCTGACTGGAGAGCATGCAGCATCATAGCCTGCTCAGGTAATTTGAATACACTGGAACAAAGGCAGCTGCAGAAAGTGGCGGATGTTGCCCAGTCCAACATCTCCTATCATCACAGATATCTACAGGTTGTGATGACACAAGAGGGCAGCTGATATCATCATGTTAATGTCATAATATATCATATTATACAATATAATATATTTATTTGCACATTGTAACTGCAACTCTATATTCTGCACTCTGATATTTTCCTCTTTGCAAAACATGTTGTACTTGTGTAAAAGCTTGATTGTACTCATGTACTGTATCATTTGACTAGCTTGCATGCAAACAAATAATAATAAATTATGCCAAACCAAACCACATGCCCCCGGCCTTGCATTCAATTCGCTGGTAATATCAGGAAGAAGATACTCGACCTTAAAAGCCATTACTTCCCAGTTCAAGGACAGCTTCTTCCCATCAACGTTCAGGTTCTTGAAGCACTCTGTACAACGCGAGCCGCAACCCAACTCAGCACCAAACTACTATGGATGTTGCACAAACCTTGTGGTGCGCATGATTCTGCATAATCATTGTCTTGTTTAGTTAGAATAACTGATAATATATTGTATTTATTTATTATGTTGTTAATATGCCTGTAAAGCTGCATCAAGAAAGATTTTCATTGTCCCAGTTCCAGTGGATATGGGAATTAAACACTCTTGATTGAATGGTTTCCTAGGACACTTCAGAAGTCTTTTCAGAGAAAATAAACCATCGGTGGGTCCAGAGTCACTGATGAACCAGATTTCCTACTCAGCAAGATGCTGATGAACCCAATAGGTTTTTACAACTACACAGTTGTTCCATGGTCATCATCACACGGACATCTTTGTTTTGTCGTAATATTCCAAATTATAAAGTGAACTGAAATTTCAAAGTTGTGGTGGAACGATATCAACTTAAACTTCACGATTGTTAGTCCAAGCCTCTTAATTACATACATTTACACCGAGGATAAACAAAAAATGATGGAGTGATTCAATGGGTCAGGTAGCATCTCTGGTGACGTTTCCGCTCAAAACCCTCCTACATACTTTTACAGACTAAAGAACAGCAGGTGGCCATTCAGCCTGCTGTAGCCTTCTGTAAGATCATGGCTGATCTGACTGCAAACTCAGCTTGCCTGCAATCACTTTTCACCTTCTTGCTCATCTACCTCTGCCTTAAAAGTAATCAAGGACCTGCTTTGGAGAAGAGAGTTCCATGGAATCACAACCCTACGAGTGAAAAAAATCACCTTAGCTCTGTCCTAATTTTTCAACAGCGACATATAACTATAGATGTGCAAGAAGCAACTGCAGATGGTGGTTTACACGGAAGATAATGTAGACACAAAATGCTGGAGTAACTCAGCGGGACAGGCAGCATCTCTGGATAGAAGGAATGGGTGATGTTTTAGGATGAGACCCTTCTTCAGACTGAGAGTCAGAGAAGGCAGAGACAGGGAGATGTTACCCTTCCTTATCTCTGTGACTCCCTGTCCCCTGACTCTCAGTCTGAAGAAGTGTCTCTACCTGAAATGTCACCCTTTCTTTCTATCCATATTATTAACATCCTGCTCAATCTGCCAATACCCCTCAGAACCTTCCTGGTCTGGTAACTTAACCACTGTCCATTGATCACATTATATCAATCGAAATTAAAAAGGATAAACATCCCCAATGTTAATGTAAGATGTGCACACACACATTAATACCTAACATGGTGTAGGGTTGTTCACTCAAGCAAGCAGTTCATTGTCAGAATAACTCTGCTTGTAGTGTTACATATTTGGCATCTATGTACCATAGCTCCACATGGAACTTTGGAACACAGTTAAAGTCAAATAAGGAAACAAAGGCAATAACTTTCCACAGGAGCCAGAATGTCTGTCAGCATGGAAGGCCTCTCGCAAAACATCATGTTAAAAAAGGGAACCACAGTTTAGAACTTCAGCTTTCAGCAATTAAGTTTAAATCACTTCCCTGAGTTTACTTAATATCAATTATGGGTTGCTGGTTTTAACAAGACATGTTTATCTTGATAGCAACTTAATTCATACCGCATGATACATTATAGCTATGATCGGTCCCCAGTCCTGTGGAAGCCATGTACAGGCAAGAAATGGTGTATCAGGGCACTAATGCGGCACAGTGGCACAGCGGTAGAGTTGCTGCCTTACAGTGCCAAAGGCCCGGGTTCGATCCTCGCTACGGGTGTTGTCTGTACGAACTTTGTACGTTCTCCCAGTGACCACATGGGTTTTCTCCGGGTGTTCTAATTTCCTCCCACACTCCAAAGACGTACAAGTTTGTTGGTTAATTGGCTTTGGTAAAATAGTCGCATTTTAACCCTAGTACCCTAGTGTGTAGGATTGTGTTAGTGTATGGGGTGATTGATGGCCGGCGTGGACTCGGTGGGTGTATGGGCCTGTTTCTGCGATATATCTCCAAAGTCTAAAAACTCTGAAGTCTAAGATACCAGCTTCCTCATATCCAATGCCAGGGGTTGGCAACCTACGGCCCATGGGCCGAATCCGGCCCATAACCCGAAATCATCCGGTCGGCATTTTTTTTTTTTCCCCTCACTCATCCGGCTCGCAGACTTCTGCTATCTCCGGTACCTGGAATGTTTAAGAAAGAACTGCAGATGTTGGAAAAAAAAGGTAGAAAAAAATGCTGGAGGGAGTTTCTCCTGCATTTTTTCTACCTCCGGTACTTTGGACCGAGGGTATGGTGAAACACTGAAAAAGTGCTGCCCATCGCCCTACGTGAGGCTGGGCTCCTCCTCCCGGGCCCAGGCGCGGTGACACAAGGAGGCCTGAGCTGGCGGCCGCAATGGCCAAGCGCTGAGGTCTGGCTATACCCCATCCTGCGCAAAGCCGTCGGCATGGCCGCGCACCTTCTGTGTCTGGGCTTCACTCATGGGGCTGTCAATAGGCCGGGGACGAGTGAGTATGATATTTGTGCTCAGTGCTCCGGGTGGGGTCCTCGAAGGGGCGGGATCTATGTGAACACGTGAATTGATGCCTGCCATCCGGGATGTACTCTCTAATGTTAATATAATCATTACATTATTATTATATTGATATTATATTATTATTATATTATTAATAATATGTTAATATTATGTAAGTAAAGAATAATAAACAAATCACACCTTTTTAGAGCCAAAAACCACAGCAAAGTGTTGGATTAACTCAACAGGTCTGACAGCATCTCTGGTCTGTCGGGTTCTTAGTTGCTGCCCAGATCTTGCAGCGAAGGTTCACCAGACTGATTCCTGGGATGTCAGGACTGTCTTATGAACAAAGACTGCATAGACTCGGTTTATACTCTCTAGAATTTAGGAGATTGAGAGGGGATCTTATAGAAACTTACAAGATTCTTAAGGGGTTGGACAGGCTAGATGTAGGAAGATTGTTCCCGACGTTGGGGAGGTCCAGGACAAGGGGTCACAGCTTAAGGATAAGGGGGAAATCCTTTAGGACCGAGATGGGAAGGAATTTTTTCACACAGAGAGTGGTGGGTCTCTGGAACTCTCTGCCACAGAGGGTAGTTGAGGCCAGTTCATTGGCTATATTTAAGAGGGAGTTAGATGTGGCCCTTGTGGCTAAGGGGATCAGAGGGTATGGAGAGAAGGCAGGTACGGGATACTGAGTTGGATGATCAGCCATGATCATATTGAATGGCGGTGCAGGCTCGAAGGGCCGAATGGCCTACTCCTGCACCTAATTTCTATGTTTCTATGTTCCGAGCTGAAACGTTGTCTATCCATGTCCTCCAAAATGCTGCCTGACCCACTGAGTTACTCCAGCACTTTGTATTTTGTTTGTAAACCAGCATCTGCATTTCCTCATGTCACCTTTTCCAACCCAGGTTGATGACATGATGGAAATGAATGGGGAGATTTTGCAGGGAGCACTTAAACCTGACATAGGTTCATGAGTCCAGGGCAAGCAGATCTGGTTCCTTAACTCAGGATCACTGACTCCAGCCCTTTACTCAGCGCTCAAGCCCAGTGGGAGAACGTGAGGGCAAACATAATGAGCAGGCATCAACCTGCACCCTGCCATTAGTGGCAAGTTCTCCATGGAGTCTGCAGCAAGCTGCTGGAGATCAGCACCATCCAGGCCTGTATTTTGTTACAAACGCAAAACTAGTTGCAAGTCCTGGTTCTGCTCTTAGTTGCTGCCCAGATCTTGCAAACATCTTTCCCTCTGGATTTTGCTCATGGAAACAACCTGCTTATTTTGGGGTGACCTTGTGTTGACTTAACTGCAGAGATTTGTCAGACACATCTTGTCAGACACTGTCAAATTTTACCACCAGCATCATATTTAATGCCTTACAAAATGTTGCCATAATCATTGTAGAATATGTTGTTATCTTATTTCCAGTATTCAAAGCCTGTCCCACCAGCATGCGACTCCATGCGGTGAGCGCGACCTAACGTGGTCGCTTGAGCCGTCCGGCTTCGAGGGGCCGGTCCCACTTCGTTCGCCGGAGCCGTATGGAGTTGTGCGGAGTTGGTCCCGACATCGCGCGGGGCTCCAAAAAACTGACTGTGTTCAAAATTTCCGCGCGGCAAGGGCCCGTCGGCCCGCAGCTGCCGCGCCGCAATTACGCACCGCCTCGACGTCGTGCCGCCGTGACCCTCTCTATATGTGCCTCCGTGACCCTCTCTGTGTGTGCCTCCGTGGCCCTCTCGCTGTGTGCCTCCGTGCCCCTCTCTGTGTGCCTCCGTGTCTCTTTCTCTGTGCCCCTCTCTGTCCTTGCGAACTTACCGTTGACATCGCTCCAACTTCGTGCAACATTGTGCCACTCACCCGACCTCCATGCAGCCCCCGCTGCCGGTTTGGTCGCGCTTGCCACATGCAGGCGTTGCTGGTGTGATGGGCCCTGTACAGGGATCACCCGACCTCCACGCGGCCCCCGCTGCCGGTTTGGTCGCGCTCACTGCATGCAATCGCATGCTGGTGGGACAGGCCCTTAAAGTCGTGCATGTGAAAAGCTGTGGTATCATCGTGTGCGGAACAATGGCGCAGCGGTAGAGTTGCTGCCTTACAGCGCCAGAGACGCTAGAGTTCTCTGACACCTCTTCCACTGAAACCTCTGACTCGTTGATTATCACAGTGTCAAACTATCAGTATTAACAAGAAACAGAATAATTAAGAATAATTTGTTCTTTAATCTCTACCAATATTATCCATAAACTTGTGAATGGTCATTTGTTAAGTTTATTAAAAGTTGAGACTATATTCATTTTTGAATCTTCGGAATATTAGGATTGGGGCGGAGAGTAGAAATAGACAATCAATCTTCCTGACTGACGGTAGACAAAAAATACTGGAGTAACTCAGCGAGACAGGCTGCGTCCCTGGAGAGAAGGAATGGGTGACGTTTCAGGTTGAGACCCTTCTTCATCCTGACTGATGGAACAGGCTTCAGAAGTCAACGTCCAAACTCCATGTTTGTGGCTTACACAAAAAGCTGGAGAAACTCAGCGGGTGCAGCAGCATCTAAGGAGTGAAGGAGATAGGCGACGTTTCGGGTCGAGACCCTTCTTTGTGCTTTGATATTTAATACAGGTGGGAATTTTCGTATTGTACTTAATTTTTAAATACATTGGACCATGAAACATAAAAGCACTAACAATCAAACATTAACTGAGTATATCAAGGAAGTTTAACAGGCTGTTAACTGCAGTGTCCAAAGCAGACATCCTTATCAGTGCAGCAGTGCAAAGTGTTCCTGAGCAGGAGCACTGGTCTTTGTCTAAGGTGCCAGAACATGTGTATGGGCTTACTGGATAATGAGAGATTACTCTCTCTTCCACACTGAACCTCCTATTGCACCAAGTTGTTGAAAACATTCATATTTCTTTAAGTTACATTAACCTGTGACTTTTACCACTAGAGGAGAGTCAAAGTATCTTACTTGAAAACTCTAAGAACTAAACACTGCAGAAGCAAAGGGCGGCACGGTGGCACAGCGGTAGAGTTGCTGCCTTACAGCGCCAGAGACCCAAGTTCGATCCTGTCTATGGGTGCTGTCTGTAAGGAGTTTGTACGTTCTCCCTGTGACTGTGTGGGTTTTCTGCGGGTGCTCCGGCTTCTTCCCACACTCCAAAGGCGAACAGGTTTGTAGGTTCATTGGCTTCGGTAAAAATGATTGTAATTTGTCCCCAGTGTGTAGGGTAGTGCTAGTGTACAGGGTGACCACTGGTTGGCACAGACTAGATGGGCCTTTTTCTGTGTTGTATCTCTAAACTAAACACTAGAAATCCAAAATTTAAAAAAGTAAATGCTGAAGATATTCAGCAGGTCAGACAGTGATGAATAGTCTTTTAAACTTTGGAGGTACAGGACCTTCAGCCCATCAAGTCCACGCTGACCATGATCACCCTGTACACTAGCAATATCCTACAAGCAAAGAACAATTTTTTTTACCGAAGCCAATTATCCTACAAACCTGTACATCTTTGGAGTGTGGGAAAAAACCTGATGACATGGAGTAAATCCACACAGATTTAGTAGGAACCACTTTTTCAAACAGAGGGTGATGGATGAAGCTGAAATGAGCTGTTTGAGGATGTGGTTGAGACAGCTACAATAATCTTATCTATTATTATATACTTAAAAGTCTGATCTTGTATGTGGATGTATTTACTTCTGTGTGTATTTGTTTGTGTACAATCACATCTTTTCAAAAAAACGATGTGTTAACGGTAACATTTTCACATATTCCGATAGAGATTTATCCCCTGGAGTCTGAAAACGCCTTATCTGAATATTTAGAGCTTTATTTCTTTATTTATGAAAATGATTACAAATCCTATAAAACTTTGAAAATAAACCAAGCGGCTTTCGCTGATGACGTCACAATGGGTCTGCGCCGCCTTGTTTCGCTCTAAGATCTTTGGTCTTGCTCGTGCGCGAATGACGTCACCCCCGCCAAACTCACAGTCCTTTGGTTGACGCCCGCTGCCCCCATTGCTCCCCGCTCCCCCCCTCCCTCCTCCTCCCCCCTCTCCTCTCCCCCCCTCCACTCCCCGCCTCTGGCCTCTCTCCCCCCCCCCCTCCCTCCCATCTCTCTCCCCCCCTCTCTCTTGCTCCCCCCTCTCTCTCCCACCCCCTCTCTCTCCCTCCCCCCCCAATGCTATGCGTCAGTGGATAGGGCGGGGATGGGGTAAAAGGAGCCAATGAATAATATTAATATAATATCAAGGGGGGTGGTTAGTGTGTGTGTGTGTGTGTGTGTGTGTGTGTGTGTGTGTGTGTGTGTGTGTGGGGAGGGCGGGGTTGGTTTTTGTGTGTGTGACGCCGCAGGCCGCCCCCCCCACCCAATCTGCAACCGCGCGTTGAGGGATGGGACCCAACGCGTCCCACTTGGTCTAGTAACAGTTGGACAGCTACATAGATAGGAAAGGATATGGAGCAAATACGGGTAAATGGAACTGGCGTAGATGGGGCATCTTGATTGTCATTGGTAAGTTAAGCCAGAGGGCCTGTTTTCCTGCGATATGACTCCATGACTCTCTGAATTGATTCAAGTATGAGGACAGGTTGCAGAAGATGATTTTGCATGATTCAACAACTCAGGGTGAACTAGTCGAGATGTTTGAAATGTTAAAAGGATGTGGCAGGGTCAATACGGAGAATAATTTTGCTGACATTATCTTATGATGAAATAAGACCATTCAGCCTATGCCCCTCTCAGAGAAATATTATCACCCCTGTTACTCCAGTTATTTCCCTGAAATACATTCTCTCAACTCCACCCCAATTGTCCAGCCATCAAGACTAGAGGTAATTATAGCACCCCTTTCTGTTGTCTTTTGGATGGAGGAGGATACCCATGTGGTTGCAAGGCAAATAAGCAAACTCCACATTGATAGCACTGGAGCTCAGGGTTGAACCGGATGCTTGGAACTATATAGTGGCAGCACTCTACCTGCTTGCACCATCTTGCCGCCTCTCTGGAATGGTGAGGGATTCAAGTCAAAGTCAACAAAAACAATTAAAGCTAGCATGATCCTGGTAAGCATGGACTGGTGACATCTGATCCAAGTAACACAGCACCATAAAAGAATCTGCTTCAATATAAGCTTTTTACCTCAGCAATCTACAATTTCACTTTAATACATTATTCAGCATCACACACAGGTTCTTCAAACTAGCAGAGTGAATTCTATCCTTTGTTAATACAGATATCCTCCTCAACTGGCTTTCTATTATGCTGATTTAAAAAGATGCATTCTGACTCTTCCCCTAGCTTGTTTGCTAATTTATTGATGTGTTGTGAAGGGTTGAAGATTTAATAGGAACATGTGTGGTAACCTTATTTTGACAAAGAGTGGTGGGTGCATGAATGAGATGCTGGAGAAGGTAGTCGAGGCAGGTACAATCGCAATGTTTAAGAAACATTTAGACAGTTACATGGATAGGACAGGTTTAGAGGGATATGGGTCAAACGCAGGCAGGTGGGACAAGTGCAGATAGGCCGGTGAGGGCAAGTTGGGCTGAAGGACCTGTTTCCGCACTGTATAACTCTATGACTCCTAGACAGTGTTGACGTTCTTTAGTGTTGTTGGAGGTGCACTCGTCTAGGCAAATGCAGTGTTTCTTCACATATTCCTGACTTGTGCCATGCTTGGAGCTTCACACTGGATGCCTTAAATCTGACCTGCTCCAGCATGCACAGTATTTATACAGCTGGTCTAGATATATTTTATAGACAACAGAATCGGTCTCCTCCCAGGCAATGGACGATGGGGGTGTAGTGGCGTTCAGTGTTAAGGCAGCATAGTGAGAATCCCTCATGCAGGAAGTGGCCGTGACTTGACATTTGTCAGCCCAAGTCTGGTTGCTGTCCCTGTCTTGTTGCAGGCAGGTAAACACATTTCCTTGTATGAGCTGTTGCAAATGCCATTGAACATCCACTCATGTCACTGGTTGTTTCCCCCTGGACACAGCAGAGATTACACTGGATTTAATTCCAGTGGTGAAACGAAAGAGGAAATATCCCGTTGGGTAACGGAACAGCTAACTTTATAAGAGCACACAGATGACAATCATCCACCATTTGGCCAGCAGATGCTTCATCCAGAAGCACTGCACAAACGCCTCCTTAACACTTGCAGGTTGCTGCTTCTGACGCCAAGAACAGCCAGCCGGGTGAGGAGAAAAGAAAGCAGAAAAACATTTCTCGGGCTTCATACATGGTGGACTTCTTACAAAACAAAATGTAATTACCAGAAAATGTTCAACTTGGAGCAGAACTCTCAATAGCAGAAATGCACATTGAAGCTTCATGCTTTCATTCCTTCTGAAAGTTATTTTTATAAAACTCATGTGGCCCCTGAGGTATGGAAATACAAATCATATTTCCACTGTTGCAACACCACCAGATGGTTTTGCAAGCTTACATACAAAAATATAGTCATTAAATTGGGCGTTTATGTACAGAAACCATAACTGTGAGCCTAGTTTTTATGTACTATCACAGTTGCAGCTGGAACGTTGGTGCTTGTAACTTTTTAACTGTTTAGCGGCTGGGTACAGCAGTTATAGTCTTATGGCATGGAAATAATGGGGCAGCAGGATGGTGCAGCGGAGGAATTGCTGCCTTACAGTCCTGCCCGTATGGAGTTTGTACATTCTCCCCGTGACCGCATGGGTTTCCTTCCACACCCCAAAGATGTGCAGATTTGTAGGTTAATTGGCTTTGCTAAGAATTGTAAATTGCCCCCAGTGTGTAGGATAATGTTGGTGTACAGGAATTGATGTTCGGTGCAGACCCGGCAGGCCAAAGGGACTGTTCCACGCTATCTCTCAAAACTATACAAAAAAAACCCAAGCATTTGGCCCACTGTTTCGCCACCAAGCAACAGGCCCTATTCATTCCTCCCAGATTTTTTCACTCGCATGCGAGCTTGAGGCAAGTTCCAATGACCAACCTGCAAATCGTTTGCGATGTGGGAGGAAACCAGAGCACCCAGAGGAAACCCAGGTAGTTGCAATAAGAATGTGAAAACTCCACGTATACAGCACTAGAGGACGCTGGAGTTGTGAGGCAGCAACTCTACTAGCTATGCCACCGTGCTGCCACAATCAGTTGCAGGTGAAGAGTTCAGTTCTCTCAGTGGTACATTTGTTCAAGGGTGTAAACATTTTTAATATAAAGAAACAAAGTACAGATGCTGGTTTGTATCAAAGATAGATACAAAGTGTTGGAAGGCAGGTCAGGCAGCATTTCTGGAGGCGATGTCGGGTCTGAAGAAGGGTCCCGGCCTGAAACATCACCTATCCTATTCCTCAAGATAAGCTCCCTGACCCGCAGAGGTACTCCTATAACTATAGTCCTATACTCCTAGAAGGGTTTCGGCCCGAAACGTTGCCTATTTCCTTTGCTCCATAGATGCTGTCGTACCCGCTGAGTTTCTCCAGCACTTTTGTCTGCCTTCGATTTTCCAGCATCTACAGTTCCTTCTTGAACGTACTCCTATACTTTGCATCTATCTAAGGGTTTTAATACGATGTGTATAGTGGCCTGGGCCGCCAAATGCTTTTTAAATAAAGCAAAACCTCTCATTTACAAGACACTGCCATGCAAAGAAAAGTTACCTCTGTGTTCCTACAGTACAATGGCAACAACTTCACCACTGGTTGGTTTTAAGGCTGCGTTCCTCTCAATGCACAAGACTTGAGGCCCTGAGCTTTAGGGAGAGGTTGGGCAGGCTAGGATGTCAGTCCTTGGAGAGCAGGAGGATGAGGAGTGATCTTATGGAGGAGTATAAGAGCATGAGGGGAATAGATTGGGTGGATAGACACAGTGCTTTGAGTAACGAAGCGAGTCAGGCAGTATCTCTGGAGAAAAAGGATGTGTGATATTTTGGGTCGGGACCCTTCTTCAGACAGGGTAGATGCACGGTGTTTTACCCAGAGTAGGGGAATCAAGAACTAGAGGACATAGGTTTAAGGTGAGAGGGGAAAGATTTAATAGGAACCTGAGGGGCAGAGGGGGGTGGGTATATGGAATGAGCTGACAAAGGAGGTAGTTGAAGCAGGTACTATAATAACATTTAAAAGACATTTGGACAGGCACAAGGATAGGAAATGTGCAGAGGGATATGGGCCAAACACAGGCAGGTGGGACTAATGTAGAAGGGGCTTGCGTGTTGGTCAGTATAGGCAAGTTGGGCCAAAGTGCCTGTTTCCATGTCGTATGACACTGTGAATGCAAGCTACCAATTTCTTCACCAGCAAACTAACACAAGAAAACAGGAACAGGAGTGGGCCACCAGACCAATCAAATCTCAGCCATAATTCAATATGATTAAGGTTGATCAGTCCATCTCCTACTTTTTCCACACTCAAAATGAGTCTTTGATACACGTGTTTATGTGCTCCTCCAGATCTATGAAAATTAAAAACACGCTTCAGATGCTGGAGGTTTTGAAATGAAAATGAAAGGCCTTTGCTCTGATGTTTTAACTCTTGTTCCTCTTTCCACAGATGCTGGTGTTCCTTGAGACTGGATATTGGAAAGTTTTTGTCCTCTCAACAGATGGGATTTCCAAGGTCCATACAGAGGTGTGAGCACACATTATGTGTAGCAGTCTCTGTGGTGTGGCTTGCATCTGTAACCCTCTGACTGAGAAGTAGGAGTGCTAATTGTTTATAGCATCTTCTGTTTTAATATTTTTGCTCTGGGTATTCTTGGCTTATCCTGTACACCTTGCATGTCCAGCCATGACACACAAGATATCTCTCTGAAGTGCAAGACCGAGTTGTGAAGGGAGAGATAGCCCAAGGGACGTGGTGTAGACAATCTATTGCAGGTGTTGGGGAAGAGAAACAGAAAGTCAAGATGATGTTGGAACTCAAAGGAGCGGACTTGAAAGGAAAAATGTATCTACATCACTGACAAGAGACGGGCTAAACCGTCCTGAAAAAGAAAAATCTTTGGAAACAAAATAATTATTTCTTCAGCCAAACATATGGTAAAAGTTATGCGTTTACGCCAGCGGGACTATAAGGAATCATTTACAGATTGGTGCTTGCGATAGTGAAAGTGCTAGGTTATGCATTTAATAGGAAGGTTTTCTTCCTCACTTAGCAGATCAGGATACCATTGAAAAGGAGGCCAATGAACCATAAAATTAGGTCGATGTCACAGCATTTAAAATGCCATTTTGTAAAAAATCGATTGGCCTGGAGATAGCAAAGAGCAGCAAAGCAACAGACATTGTGTGTACTTCCCTACAAAGTTCGAGGGATGTCTGTGGCATGCACTTCCTTTTTTCCAACATCAACTATTGTCTGGCCTTAGTTCAACAAGATCTCTGATCCAGCAACATGAATGTCTTCAATCACGTTGCAGCACACAAAGAGAGGAAAAGCAATTACAAGAATATTTTGAATAATTTTCAGACCACGAAGTATCAGATAAAAATGTAAGCATTTGCACTAGTTTAAATTATTACACTTTAAAAATGTTATCTGAAAGGGTAATAATTCATGCATGGAAACTTAATTTATTTGGCATTTGTTGACCAGTAATTATGGTTAATAAACTATCTCACATCTCATGCAACAAAATGCAGCTTCCTGGGGGTATTCTATCATGAACAATATATGGTAAATACACGAACTTCTCGTCAGAGTCCTGATTTCTGTTGATAACGTGGGCTACATCTACAAACTACCAGCTCGTGCAGTTGGGGGTCGGTGGGATGTAAACCATCATTGGTAATTTAATGTTGTTGTGTTAAACAGCTCGGCTCAAGACCACGAAAAACTGTGGAGAATTGCGGACACAGCCCAGTTCATCGTGTAAACCAACCTCCCTTATCAATGCTGGAGAAACTCAGCGGGTGAGGCAGCATGTATGGAGAGAAGGAATAGGCGACGTTTCGGGTCGAGACCCAAAGGGTCTCGATCTGAAACGTTGCTTATTCCTCTTCATAGATGCTGCCTCACCTACTGAGTATCCCCAGCATTCTGAAGAAGGGTTTTGGCCCGAAACGTTGCCTATTTCCTTCACTCCATAGATGCTGCTGCACCCGCTGAGTTTCTCCAGCATTTTTGTATACCTTCGATTTTCCAGCATCTGCAGTTCCTTCTTAAACACGAGTATCCCCAGCATTTTTTGCCTACTTTGGATTCTTCCAGCATCTGCAGTTCCTTCTTAAACATCCCTTCTATCAATCCTATCTACACTTCATACTCCTTGGTAGAGCAACCAACATAATCAAGGACCACTCACACCCGTCATTCAGTTGAAACGTCTCCCATTCCTTCTCTCCAGAGATGTTGCCTGACCCACTGAGTTACTCCAGCATTTTGTGTCTACCTTCTCCCATCTTCCGTCAGACAGAAGACACAAAAGCTCAAACGTGCTTCCCGACCAGATTTAAGAACAGTTGTTTCCTCATCGGACTCTTGAACCAACCTCATATGTATTCCTGATCTTCCAATCTACCTTGTTGCGGCCCCTGCACTTTTATCTATTTGCACTTTCTCTGTAATTGCATCTCTATATTCTGCACTCTGTTTATATTCCCTTTTGCACCCCTTGTTTTACTCATGTATGGTAAGATCTGCCTGGATAGAATACATAGCAAAGTTTTTCACTGTAGCTCGGTGCCGTGACAATAATAACTACAGCAAACCACTCGTTCATGTTGATAAAGAAGTAGCAGTCGGCAACATGATGAAACAACAATGAATGAAGGTAGTTTCACAAACTACTGAGCATTATTTTAGGCATCCCAGTTGCTACAGATATGTACGAATGATGAAAGTCACGTGTTTTTGGCAACATACAGAGCAAGTTTCATGTCCAATCCCCAGTCAAGACTAAATGACCTGATCTTAACAATGGTGTGCTACACTTAGCATCAGTTTCTCTAAGTTTAGTTTAGTTTAGAGATACAGCACGGAAACAGGCCGTTCAACCCTCCAAGTCCGCACCGACCAGCAATACCCATGCACTAACACTATCCTACACGCTCTAGGGACAATTTACAATGTTACCATGCCAATTAACCTACAAATCTTAGGAATGTGGGAGGAAACCGGAGCTCCCGGAGAAAACGCACCTGGTCACAGGGAGAACGTACAAACTCTGAACAGACCGCACCTGTAGTCAGGATCGAACCTGGCGCTGTAAGGCAGCAACTCTACCGCTGAGCCACCGTGCTACCCTGGAGACCCCAGTGACAAAAAATGAACGCAACGCCATAATGAAATGGTTTGTTCTGGTTCAGGGATTAGAGCTTTTGTGTCTAAATCAGAAGTTGCTGGTTCAAGTTAGAGTCTACAGCATATAATGATAACGACGAGCAACCACTGCCTTGGTGGACAGGGCAACTTTCAACAAGGTTAATCCAAGTTTCCATTTACCCTCTCGGGTGGGGAGAACAGATCCCAGAAGAAAAATTAAGAAAACTTTTTAACAGAAACATGACAAAACATGTATCCTGGACCTTTCCATCACTGCACTGAAATAAAAATTATTCTCAGGTTATTTTCACATTATTATGTTGGAGGCCTTAATGCTCACAAATGAACTCCTCCTGCCTTTGCTGTTTATGTCAGTAATTACGCATCAAGTTACATAACCCACTATAAGACATTCGGGATATGGTGAGAAAGGCCATGTAATTTGTTTGTCTTTTTAATTTCAAAACATGCAAAATCTGTTGATGATTTATCATAACAAGATAGAGCAGTACGTTTGTCAATCTATTTTGAAAATTAAAAAGATTGGCTTTCGAAATTTGCTGGAGAAAAATAGCGACCTCAGTGAAGAAAGGAATAAAGTTGTAACTCTGGAGCTCTGAGGCAGCTTTAATGTGCGGAGTCCACGGTGGAGGCAAATTCCCAACATTTCAACTTTTTCAATTAGTGGCACTGCGGGAAGTGACTTTGGTTGCTTTTTAACTTGCTACAAACCATGGCAGGAAAGCACAGTGAGCCCTTGTTACAGAGATCTCTGAACAGTGACGGCTTTGAATAGGTTCGATGGCACTGAAGATTGCTTCATACTGGGCAGTCAATGCAGACACACTTCAATATAATGAAGGTAAATATCTAGTTTAAAGAAAGTTGCCATTTTCAAAAAGCACGCAACAAACCGTTCCAAGCTTAAATATAATCACTTTCTTGGATGGTGCCCACAGTTTTTCCACTGGGCAGGCCACATTTCAAGTGGACAGAAGGAAGCACACAAAGACTGCGCAGGATGCATTAGCGTAGGGGGACCCGTGCCGCAGGGAGTCAGTAGGGCCGCTGAGTGCTACCTGGCGGGGGCCGCCAAGAACAAAGAGGGGACTACCAAGAACAAATGTGGACGCAGCTGGGAGCTGTTGAGAACGAAGGAGGGACCTGTTGGAGGGCCGCCAAGATCAAAGGGAGGGACCCCAAGATCGAACGGGTGACCCGGCTGGTGGCCGCCTATGACCACATGTAGCGGTGGACCTGATTCTCCGCTGCGAGTAAAAGATAAAACTGTTCAACAAACATTTTGTAACTTTGTCGGCGCCAGAAACGTGGCAACTCTTGTGGACTGCCCAGGTGAAGTCTGCGGTATGATTTTAATGGGTTGCATGCAAAACAAAGCATTTCCCTGTACATGTGACAATGACGTATCATTGTGATGGGATTATTCAAATTCAAAAGGAGCCACCAGAATAATTTCTCCTCCATACTATAACCTCGATGAAATGACCACAGCGATTTTGGTGCTGGAAAAATATCATCCGAGTATGTTGGTGGGGGGAGGTGTGCCAGAAGTTAGAGCAGGGTCTGGGCTGGGGTAGGCAAATTGATAGCTTGCCTGTCGATTTGGTTCCCACCGGGAAGGAAAGTAGCAGCAGAATGCTAGCAAAAGGTTGGCAGAGTGCAGAGAAAAGTAAATTACGGAGAGGGCAGTGATCCAAGTTTCTGTACTTGGAACACGGACCAAGCCTTTCAGTCAAGCTGAGAACGGGCTGCAGTTTGTCGGAGCCTGGTTAATTAGAAACCCACCGGAGTGCAGAAGCAAATTTGAAGTACGTAACTTTCCTGGATGGTGCCGACAGTAATGGCGCTGGGCCAGCCACAATTCGAGTGGACAGTAGTAGGCACACAAAGACTGTGCAGGCTATCACCACAACTTTATTACAAGGTTTTGCGGCTCTGTTCCCCCTCCACTACACAAACAAGTAACCAACTGAAAATCTGGCTCACTATAAGTGTTGGACTTAAATCAAAAATGCTGGAGAAACTCAGCAGGTCAGGCAGAAACTGTGAAGAGCGAAACAGAGCCACCATTTTAAATTGTTGGTCTTTCATCAGAAGAGTCTTGCATTTTTGCTCCGATAAATAGGTGATCAAGTTGAAACATGAACTCTGTTCCTCTCCACAGATGCTAGCCAATTAACAGAGCTTGTCTGACATTCTGACCATGAAGTTTAACAGTTTAAGAAGGAACTGCAGATGCTGGAAAATCGAAGGTAGACAAAAATGCTGGAGAAACTCAGTGGGTGAGGCAGCATCTATGGAGCGAAGGAAATAGGAAACCGCTCCCTCCGTAACTCCCTGATCAATTCGGCCCTTCCCACCCAAACCACCTCTTCTCCTGGCACTTTCCTTTGCAACCGCAGGAAATGCTATACTTGTCGCTTTACCTCCACCCTTGACTCCAATCAAGGACCCAAGCAGTCATTCCAGGTGCGGCAGAGGTTCACCTGCACCTCCTCCAACCTCATCTATTGCATCCGCTGCCCTAGATGACAGCTGCTCTACATCGGTGAGACCAAGTATAGGCTTGGCGATCCCTTCGCCCAACACCTCTGCTCGGTTCACATTAACCTACCTGATCTCCCGGTGGCTGAGCACTTCAACTCCCCCTCCCATTCCGAATCCGACCTTTCTGTCATGGGCCTCCTCCATGGCCAGAGTGAGGAACACCATAAATTGGAGGAGCAGCACCTCATATTTCGCTTGGGCAGTTTACACCCCAGTGGTATGAACATTGACTTCTCTAATTTCAGGTAGTCCCTGCTTTCTCCTCCCCTTCTCAGCTCCCCCTCAACCCACTGTCTCCTTTCTTCTTCCCCCCCCCCCCTCCCCCCACCCTCACATCAGTCTGAAGAAGGGTCTCGACCCAAAACGTTGCCTATTTCCTTCGCTCCATACATGCTGCCTCACCCGCTGAGTTTCTCCAGCATTTTTGTCTACCTATGAAGTTTAACAGTGTAGGTTTCAGGTATTCCTGCTGCACTCTGGCTTCTGACTCAGAAGTTAGATATTCAACAGCTTTATAATACAGATCCACAGATTTCTTGGAACTAAGTAATATTTGAAATATTTGAAAAATGGAAAATATGGATTAGTTTCTGGCGCCAACAAAGTTACAAAAATATAATTTCATGTTTTCTATTGGCTTCATTAAAATCGTTACATTTTTCAGTCATTTGCTTCAAGTCTGGTTTTTCAATGTTTTTGGACTGGGTCGTGCAAACCGTGGATTTAATTTCTTGCTGATGTGATAAAACACTGTTGCATTTAGCGCTGGCACTAAATTGGGTCATTCCAAAATAAAATTGGAAACTGAGTTAACGGCACGTTTGAAACAGCGTTAGCCAAAGTTGCGTTATGTTGAGCATTATATCTGCAGGAAAAGAGGAGGGGAGCTCTCAGATTCACATCTACTTAGTATTTATTGCAAGACATCTCCGACTTGATGCAGGCATGAGCAAGATCGATGGCATCAATGGCAATTTCCACTGTGATCCAGTGAACACAGCCCACTGACACAGGGTGGTCATCTTCTTCCATCCAATCTATCTTCATGGAGCAAGGCATCAGAAAGGCTGGAAGTAACGCCAAGGATGTCTGCCACCTTGACCATTCATTTTTTTTCTCTTCTACCGTCTGGGAGAAGATACAGGAGCTTGAAAGCCCAGACATCCAGACAAGAACAGCTTCTTTCCCATTACTATCCGACCCATAAACCAATCACTTCCTTCACATCTCCTTCTGGAGGAGCTGCCGTGTCTTACCCTTAACTCTACCTCATTTATTTTGTTATTGTACTTTCACGTTCTTTTGTATTCTTCCAATTGTACTAGAATCTTGCACCATTCTGCTGATTTGCACCTGTTGCGGTATTTATTGTTACGTTTATCTGTATTGTTGTATGTTTACCGTTTAATCTGCAATCTTTATGTGAACATGAAGCCAAACTGGTGACTCTGCATACTGTCTCAGTGAATTACTGCTATACACTTGTACTGTATCTGAGATGCTTATCTAAGATGTATCTAAATGCTTATGTATAGTGATACTTGTACAAGTATAACAAAATGAATTTCACTGTACCTCGGAACATGTGACAAATAAAGTACCATTGACGATGGAATGTTTTTAGAGATACAGCATGGAAACAGGCCCTTCAGCCCACCGAGTCTGCGCCTAGCAGCGATCCCTGCACATTATCACTATTCTACACACACTGGGGACAATTCACAATTATACCAAGCCAATTAACCTACAATCCTGTACTTTGGAATGTGGAGGGAAACCAGAGCACCCGGAGAAAATCCATGTGGTCACAGGTAAGCGTACAAACTTTGTACTGACAGCACCCGAGGTTAGGATTGAACCTGGGTCTCTGACGCTGTTAGCAACACCGCTGTGTCACTGAGGCGCCCCATGTCATTGCACCTGGTAGATATGACAACATGACAATAAACTATCTTGAGTCCGACTGAGAAGAGAGAATTAGCTGGCTGCCGTGTATGCCTCAGCAAAGAATTTAGCCTAATTATATGTCAGTTGGTTCTTCTTGAGGTACGATGCTAGGCCTTGCTGAAGCTGCTGAGCTACCAACAGGCTTCACGATGAAAGGGGAAGCCAGTGGAATTTCCTACGGGCCATTGATAACACAATATAATAGCCGTTGATTAATTGAGGGACGGATGGATGGATGGAAGGATAGGATTGTGAAAGGATGGAGGAACAGTATGGAAACATTAATTGAAAGAAATTCAACTGGACTATTCAACAGCTGTAAAACCACCAGAAGTTTAAGAAAAGTTACTCCGCTCAATCCAGTAAGTATCCAGTACCAGAGAGTCGGACGTCCTTGACAGATGTCACATGGTTAGACTTAAATAGAGAAAGTTTAGCATTCTGTGGAGAGTTCAGTTCATACCTGTAGCAACTTCACACCATAAAGCGCACTTCAATGTGAGACAGACGAATGGTGAAAGGTACAAAGTGAGCAGCACAATTCATTCAGCTCCATTTACACCATTACACTTCATCAAAGCTCTGTCATGAAGCCACAGTTGTTGCCCTCGACAAATAGCTGTGAACGCCATTCGAACATAGGAAGAGGCCCTTTGGCCCACAATATCTATGCCAAACATAATGCCCAGTTTAACTAATCTCCTCTGCCTGCATGTGATCCATGTAGAGCATAGGACAGTACAGCACATAAACATGCCCTTCGGCCCACAATGTCTGTGCTGAACATGATACCAAGACCCAATCTTAACTGTCTGCACACAATCCAGATTTCTCCAATCGTGGCATTAATGAAAATTTAGATTCTCATAAACGCTGCAATTGTGTTTGCTTCCACCACCACCCTTGGCTGCACACTCCAAGCACCCATCACTCTCTGTGTAAAAGAAAAATTATCCCGCACATCTTCTTGGAAAAACAAGAAGATCCCGGGCACTGAGAGAAGCGGTAGGAATGAATGGAAGCTTGTGATGGCAAAACACAGCACAAGTTCGAGAGCAGCCATATTTAACTAAAGATGCCAAGCCAGAAACATCAGACAACAGCTCATTGAAAATGATTCCAGTATTGCTGTGCCTGCACTCAAGCAAATTTGAAATGAGCCCTTAATACTCACGCCTCATTAAAAGCTGGCACTTGGCTGGGTTCCAGGCAGCCAGTTATAATGAGGAGTTTACTACACACTACAATAAAAACAACTGGATACATCCTCAAACTGCACGGCATGTGCTTATGTATTTTAAAATCAGACAAAGATTAATTTTGCCCTCCAAGGGTGCATTTAACTCATTAAAGTTTCAATGGGTCTCCCACTGACTTGCATGCTATTTGCAGTTGTGACATCGCTTGCTGGTTGAGCACAGTTAAAATCCTCTCCCACAGCGACAAAGGCTGCGGCCATTTTATGGATATGCCATCACATGCTGGGTGATTATTTCCATAATTGCATACATACTTCTGACATAAGTAGAGGTCATTTGGCCCATTGAGTCTATGCCGGCTCACAAAACCACCCCATACCCCACTAATTGTCCTTGGAACATATTCTGCCCATCTTCCCACCCATTCTACCACCCAGCTGTTATCAGGCAACTGAACTGTCCTGTCAGCAACCAGAGACCAGTCCTGAGCTACTATCTACCTCATTGGAGCCTCAGATTATCTAAGATCGGACTTTACTGGACTTTATCTTGCACTAAACGTTATTCTCTGTATCATGTATCTGTGTACTGTGGATGGCTTGATTGTAATCATGTATTGTCTTTTAGCCTACCTATATGCATGACTTTAGGGTGGAGAAGAAACTGGTGGAGGTGGGGAAAGGCACATGTGTACTGAGAGAAATGAAAGATGTACTGAGTAGGGTCTGACAAAGGGTCTCGACCTGAAACATCACCTATTATTTTTCTCCAGAGATGCTGCCCGCTGAGTTACTCCAGCACCTTGTATCTATCTTTGGAAGATGTTGTGACTTGGTTCAGGTCATTAAACATGTCTTCAAATCAGTGTCCACTGGTTTCTCATGTTGCTCCACCAGACACTACCATTATTCAGCAAACAATGATCTCCATTGATCAGCGTGGGATCCAAGATTCAAATGCCGGCTCATACTCACATTACCCCAAGCCCCACATGCAAACGCAGTTTCAAACACACTGCTGACTTTTCCACAGGGCAGGAATGTTACCCAGGACATTGTAGGATGCCAAGTAACATATTTCCTTTGCTCTTAAGCAGGTGGAGGTGTGCGATTGATGCCAGCAACAGCAAACTGGGTGGTGTCTGAAGAAAGGCCCAGTTCCAAAACGTCTCCCCCATCCTTATTCTCCCAAAATGCTACTTGACCTAGTTATTCCAGCACTGTGTCTATCTTGGGTCAGACATCCATTGGTTTAATCCCAATGAAGGGAATATGGCCATTGCCCCATTCGCAAGCTGCATGCAATGAGTGTCTTATCGGGTAAAATCAGTGACATGCCCTAAATGAATTATTACAATTGGAGGTAATTGGAGATTAATGAAAAAGATAAATAACTAGACTTTACGCATAAGAGATGCAGAGCGGAAACAGGCCCTTTGGCACACAAAGTCCACACCGACTAGTGATCAACCTGTACACTAACCTACAGACACTTGGGATAATTTTACAAATTATCAAAGCTACTTAATCTAGAAACCTGTATGTCTTTTGAGTGTGGGAGGAAATCGGAACACCCGGAGAAAACCCATGTGGTCACAGGAAGAATGTACAAACTCTGTACATACAGCACCCCAGTCAAGATCGAACCTGGGCCCCAGGCGCTGTAAGTCAGTAATGCCCCTGTCCCACTTAGGAAACCTGAACGGAAACCTCTGGTGACCTTGCGCCCCACCCAAGGTTTCCATGAGTCGCCAGAGGTTTTGGTCACACGCCTGGAAAGCTTCGACCGTACCGTGAGTTGCATCTACTGACCAAAGATCCTACAGGATCTTTGCTTCCGACCGCGCACGCACACACATCACAAAGGTGGGGGCCAGGGACAGCGGAGGAGCGCTGTCTGCACGATGAAGAGGAAGGTAAACGGCAGCCACAGAGCATGGTAAGTCCTTTAGAGAGCGCGGGAGGGAGAGAAGGGGAAAGAAGGGGAGAGAAGGGGAGAGAGAAAACTCCAATGAGTCAAGCAAAATGGCCAGTCAGCCAAGGAGATTGCCTTCGACTGCCTGTAAGTAAATAGCAACCACACTCCACTGGCTTCGACCAGACGGCAACTTATTTTTATTCGAGGCCGGTTTTGAATTTGTTGAAATAATCGCAGGAACATAGAAGAAGCCTCGACTACGGGGAAACCACTTTCCACCATTAGGGAGAGTGACCAAAACCTCCTGGAACCGCCGGGAAGCTCACGGAAACCTTGGGTAGGGCGCAAGGTCACCAGAGGTTTCCGTTCAGGTTTCCTAAGTGGGACAGGAGCATAACTCTATCGTTGCGCCACCATGTTGCCCAAATAACCTGACATAATGCCTATATAACAGGCAAATAACTTTTAATGCAGATATAGGTGAGGTACTTCATTTTGTTAAGAAAATAAAACATGTTACTCTGCAAATCGATATAAGCGGTACAGAAAATTTCAAGGATCTGGGAGTACAAATGTTTAAATGATTTGTATCATAATTTATTGAGGCCATAAAAATAACCGTGCACCAGAGTTTCTTTCTGGATGGACAGAAATGAAAAGGGGAATGATATAACGTGTTCATGCAGCAAAACCGCATCAGGGACCAATGAACAGGTGAGATCCCTTCTCTCTGAAAAAACAACTGAGGGATAACCTAACCAAAGTTGCTAAAATCCAGGGAGGATTTATACAGACAAAGTATAGTTTTACTTGTGAAAAGCCAACTGGATAAGGTGGCTACTGAAGCAATTCAGAAGAAGCTCCTCAGTGAAAATAGTGAAAATGTTGCCATAGGGACTGGATGAAACAAACGGCGTTAATGTCTTTAGGAGAAATCTGGACAAGACCATGAAGCAGCAGAGAACAGAGTTATGCTTTTTCAATTAATCAGGAAGAAGGCTGAATGGAACGCAAACACAAGACTAGGCTGGTGGAATGAGTGGCCTGTTCCTGAGCTGCATGTGCCATAAAGTAATGTAACAGGCCAAAGCGTTTTACAACCACTTCTTGAAGTGCAGTACTATATAGTAATGCTGGAAACACCACAACCAATTTTTATAGAGATTGTTCTCATAAACAGAAATAAAGTAAGTGACCACTGATCCATTTATGGTGTGTTGCTTAAGAGATAAATTTTGGCCAGTGTACTGGAAGAAAACATTATGTCATTGTTTAAAAGTCCATAGAACGTAAAACATTTCCATGTGCCTATTTAAAAGCCTCTTAAATGCCAGTATCACATTTGTCCCCATCTCCACCCCTGGCAGCACATTCCAGACACCCGTCTCTCTGCGTGAAACACCTGCCCTGTACATCTCCTTTAAATCTTTGCCCCCCTCGACATAAATCTGCCCGCTAGCATTTAACATTGTCACCCTGGGAAAAAGGTTCTGATATTCTGCCTTATTTATGCCCCTCATAATTTTATATACTTCTATCTGCTCTCCACTCAACCTCCGACATTCCATAGTAAACAGTTTAAGTGTGTCCAACCTTTGTAGCTATAGTAATAACCTCTAATCCAGACAGCATTCTAGTAAACTTCCATAGTTCAGTTTAGAGAAACAGCATGGAAATAGGTCATTCGGTCCACTGAGTCCCGCCAACCGGCGATCACCCGCTCACACCAGCTCTATCCTACACACATTGGGACAATTATGCAGAAGCCAATTTACCTGCCACCTGCACATCTTTGGAATGTGGGAGTAAACGGGAGTACCCGGAGAAAACCAGAGAGTTTGGTGGGTTCACCCAGTAATGGCCAGGTCGTGCAAATCACCCGTTACTATCTGAGGAGAGTCTGGTAAATGGTGGGTTGGACTCAAGCTCAACAACTTTGCAAAAAGGAACTCCCCTGTTTGCCATTTCAAAATGCATTCAACGTTGGAAATCTGGTTCATCCATAATCTTAAAAAGGCGAATGCCCCCTTGTACAGACGCCAATGCAAAGCAGATGTGAACTGAGTAAGACTTAGGAGATGGAACTGCATTGGTCGAAATTAATTCATTTTGCTCTTTCTGATATTTATCTCACTCCAGCTTTTGCTGGACCAAATAAACAGGTTAAAATCACAGACTGGATTTTGATTGAGCGACAGCCCGGACAGCAAAGATTTGCAGAACAACAACTTCTATTTATACAGCACCTTGCGTGCTACAAAATTATCCCAATGCTCTTCACGTGGGACATTTGAAAACAAGAAATTGATGTCAAAGAGGCATGATGACAGATGCCTAAAGGCCTGGTCAATAAACAAAACTAGTTTAATGGGGAGGAGGGAGATCCCGAGCTGAAGGCAAGGCCACCAATGACACAGCAATTAATTTCAGGGGGCTCATGAAGCCATAAATGTTTGATTATTTCAGATTTTTCTCCAGCACTCACCTCTGGTCTGAATGAAAACCTGTCTTCAAGCAGTTTTATAGCTCCTTTGCCATAAAGCAGCCCATTATGTAAAGACGTCCAGACAAACAATTTATCATCACACAACACCCCAAGAGTTATTAAACCCTGACGAGGTCATGAGTGATTTGTTGTTCAACTAATACTCATGTAGAAAGTGCCTGGAGCGGTGCACTTGCTGATTTCACTGCACATCTGAGGGCAAACGTATCTTTGATCAAGTCAGCTGGATTTCTCCAACTTCAAGTAAACATTGCATTCCCCCCCCCTCTCCGTCCCTCCCCTTGTCATCATACTAGTTTCGCTGTCGTCCTGTTGAGTTTCAGTGTCTGGATAACTCATGATCTCCTATCCCACAGCCAACAATGGACCATTATGGGTTCCACCCTTCCTTGATTATTGTCGCTTTTTGCACATCCTCCATTCAGTTGTCCTATATCTCTCGTTTTCCTTTCTCCTGACCCTCAGTTTGAAGAAGGGTCTTGACTCGAAATGTCACCTATTCCTTTTCTCCAGAGATGCTGACTGACCTACAGAGTTACTCCAGCTTGGAAAAATACCCAATGACAACCTCCACAGCCGTTTGTGACCATGAACTCCACAGATTTAAAAATACCCAATGACAACCTCCACAGCCGTTTGTGACCATGAACTCCACAGATTTACACCCTCTGACAAAATAAATTCCTCCCCATCTTTCTGAAGGTATGCCAAGAAAACCTCATCAAGCCTCCCACCCCCGAATGGTCTACCAATATTCAGCATTCAGACTTACATTTCCACAGCAACTCACATCCCTGTCATGGTGGCCCCAAAACACGGTGCCTTTGGAACCCCGTGGAAATTTAGTTACGGTTTCATAAATCAATTCTGAGATGTGGGTACTGTATGCAAAGTCAGCATATGTTGTAATATTTACTCCCATGTGTAGTTCTGATGCTTAGACAAGAACAGTAGATGGAGCTGCTAGTTATTTCCAAGTCTGGACTGCTCATGACTTGAAGGTGGGAAGAGGCTATTGGCAGTGCTCTGCATGTTTAGAATGTAGACAGATCAACAGTAGGGAGTTGTTGAAGGACTGAGCCAATGTTTCAGGGTTCTAGATTGGTTGCCAATTCAGTGGGCTCCCAGAAGGGATTCTTCATTTTGATTGTGATTGAAACTGTGCTCACCATCACAGGCAGAAATTATTCCATCATGCTCCTGACGTATGCTTTGTAAATAGTGGCAAGTTTTTGAGATATTAGGAGGTAAATTGCTTGCAGCACATTACTCAGCTTCTGACCTGCTTTTACAGCCACACTAATTATGTGGCTAGTTAAGTTTCTGGCCAATATTGATGCCAAAGTCGTTTACAGTGGGGGACCCAGTGATGGAAAATCTTTTGAATATGAAAGGGTAATTGGACTCTCTGTCTTGTTGGTGATGGCCACTGCCTGGCGCAAACTTCTCTTATTAGTGAAAACTTGCATTTTGTCCAGGCCTGGACTGCTTCATCTGCCATGGAATTGCAAATGAGAATTGAACGTTGTGTAAACGATACCAAAATCTTCACTTCAGACCTTATGATGGTAGTAAGCAGCTGAGGTTTGTTGAGACTAGAGGTTTTCCCTCAGGAACTCCTACAGTGAGGTCCTGAGCAGATGATGATTGAGGAACAACCTTGTATGTAGGATGACTCAACGTTGCATATTATATATGGGAGCTTACTGTGGGGATAATTTTGCCACAGTAAGATCCCACATATAAAGATAATATAAAAAAGACACTGTCCGTGTTTTACCAATGCTGGCCAAGCAATAAATATATGCCAAGATAATAATATGGAAATTCATAAATTCTTCTAAACAGGATTACAATACCTAGCATTGGCAGCTGAGAGAGCAGAGTTAACATCTTATAGGTAGAAAAAATAAAAATTAAATTAAAACATAAAAATTTAATTTGAACGTAGTCATACAGCAACCTCACTTATCTTCAGCATATCCCAATACTCACATTGGGAAAACCAGAAGTGTCGAAAAGGATGTCAACCACCCTGACTGTTCCTTTTCCTCTCTTCTACCTTCTTGGAGAAGATACAGCACCTTGAAAGCCTGGACATTCAGACTTAAAACCAGCTTCTTCCACACTGCTTTCTGACTCTTGAACAATCACCTCCTTCACACTCCTTTCCCAGAGATTCTGCCATATATTCTTACTCTTAACTTAACTTCAGTAATTCTGCTGCTGGAAGAACCTTCCTACTTTCCGCCGATTATATTCTTTTACCAATAGACATTTTATCATATTTTACAAATGGAGAGGATATCTGAGATCTCATCTGAAGGCCAGTGCCTCTGCTCGTGCAGATTTACTCAATGTTGAAAAGAAGGTCATCTTAGATTCTGTGCTCATATCTCCTGGACTGGACTTGAAACCATAATCTTCCAATTTAAAGGTGGGAGCTAGCAGCTAAAAGCACAGACTTCATTTGTCCAGTTTGGGTCACTGAATTATGGTTCGCGATAGGAATAGCGACACTGTTTACCTGGCCAAGATAAGGAGGACAATACAGTGACCTAGTTTAGTATTACTCAGCAGAAACTATGAAATGATGTAATTTCAGAATTATTACTTTACTAGATACAACTTAGTTTATAGGTATTCAGTAATGCATTATTTGTTATATAAATGCAATAAAGTCGTATAGAATCATGAGCATTTTGGTGGCACTGTGCTAAGCGTTTTGTATTTGTCCTTACATTCAGTGGAGATAAAGGACAGAATGGTTTAGTGGCAGGTTTATTCATGGTCTGCATCGTAATTACTATTTCTGAGCTTTGTACAACAGCTAATAGCCTTGGAGTCTGTTTGAGCAGAAGAGGCAAAGCAGAGCTAAAAAGTAAGTCTAATTATGTATGTACTGTTGAAGATAGAAATGTTCAATTAGTACCATAGCCCTGTTTCTGCCAATCTTTCCACCACTACACACAAGAAGCGCAAGACGCCATTGTATGCAGATGCCGAGAAGTGTGTTCAACTCTGGCTGAACAATTTCTAATCTTGTGATGTGGACGCGATATGTATATAGCGCTGCAGAAACTGTGCACCTTATCCCCCCCTTTTTTGTTTTGTACTGAGTAGGAGCAGCTTTTAATCTCATTGTACATGTGTATAGTGACAATAAAAGGCACTCTGATTCTGATTCTGATAAGAAGACGTACCATGTACTTAATGTATACAAATCCAAAAGTTATTTAATAAAGTGTGATGTGTGAGGGGGATGTAGAAAGACTTCAAGGGGAAATAGAGAGGCTAACAGAATCAGCAAATAAGCTATGGAATGGAATATTATGAAGTAATCCACTTAAAAAGTAATCGAGGCAAACTGTAGAAACAGGCCCTTTGGCCTAATTTGCCCACGATGACCAACACGTCCCATCAACACTATTCCAACCTGCCTGTATTTGACCCATATCCCTCAAAACCCATCTTATCCGAGTACCCGTCCAAATGTTTTTAAAAAGTTGTGATAGTACCAGCCTCAACTACCTCCTGTGGCAGCTCGATCCATACACCTACCACCTTTTGTGCAAACAATTTGCCCCTCAGGTTTCTATTAAATCTTTCTCCCCTCACATTACACCTATATCCTCTGGTTCTTGATTCATCTACTCTGGGTAAAGACTCCATGCATTTACCCTATCTATTCTTCTCTTGGTAGAAAAATAAAAAGGCAGAATATGTTGTAAATGATGAAAGATTTTGTTGGTGTTCAGAAAGATCTGGGTGGCCTCATAAAAGAGTGGCTAGGAAAGAGACTGGCTGCAGTTCTTATTTCTAATCCACTTGTATAATTTTAGATTAGTACAGTGAGCAAAATGCAGTTTTAACTTCTCTTGTGAATCCTTCTAATGCTATAAATACACATAAATCAGAATTTACTCAGCCAAAGAAGGCATGCATGTTGGGAGGAAATCATGCTTTCTTTAAACCATAACTTAACTGCACAATTTACTGCAGTTTGTCAGTAAGTTGGTCGCCATGAACTGCTTACAAGGCTCTGAGGAGTTGATTTATTTTATTTTTTTCCGACCTGCCAAAAGTCTGCAAAGCATCAGGATGGACACAAGAGATACTGAATGCAACGTAAGCTATCGATTAAAACATGGCCACCTTCAGTTCCTTACCTGTTCACTCAATAAATGTGTACAGCACAGCATGTTTTAAGAAGTCAGGTAATAGCTATGGCTCAGTGGGAAACAATTTTTCAAGCCACGCTCTGAAATTCACATGCAAAGTATTTAAGTGTAGGATGGAACTGCAGATGCTGGTTTAAACCAAAGATAGACCCAAAATGCTGGAGTAACTCAGTGGGACAGGCTGTATCTCTGGAGAGAAGGAATGGGTGACGTTTCGGGTCGACCCTTCTTCAGACTGATAAAGTACAGTTCTCAAACTCAGGGTACTCCAAAGCATATGAAATATTTTGGAAGGGAGAAGTTTCAGCAGCCTATGTGCGCGCAGCATGGACCCAAAGAATCACTGTTTTCACAATAAATGATCTTGAGGCATTTATATCTATTGGCCAGGACACTGAATACTCCTTTTTAAAAATTGTTTCTTGACATTGCTTGAATTGTCAATGGTAACCACAATTCCAAAATACTTAATTTGCTGTGAGGTACCCTGAGTTGGAGAACCGTACTGAAGTTCTTTGTTTAAAGTACATCAGAGGCAGCAGACAAAAGTCACTACTGCAAGTTTGCACAGCCATAAGCCATTTGAAAACTTCTGCAACAAACTATTGGGCTAAGTTAGGCATAGGTTGGCCCAGCTTCCTTACATTTTCCCTGTTTATAAATGGAGCTCCACTGAGAATCAAATAATGCAGTCACTATTTGGAGGCTGTTCAAGAGTGGATGTGAAATTATATCCAGTGGAAGAAATGCCAAAAATCTATCAAATCCAGTAACTAGAATTAAGTTTTTTGCCCAAAACATCAGCAAAGGTTTACTTAATAGAAACCCAATTACGGTTGATTGGGTCACACATCTAAAACCACAGCTAGGTCCATGGTAGAACTCAACAGAACTGCTTTCTTTCCTGGCCTTCAAGGACTTTATGCAGTGGTGAGAAGTGATTAAAACCCACTTTCAATTCAATGCGTTTTATTTAAATCAATCTAATTCAAAATGTATACACTTGGACTTTTATTCTCAGATTGCAATGCTTTCAGCAACATTAAAGATCTCCCTCAAAACCTGGATCCAGCTCATCAACACAATCTGTATTGCTCTTTCTACCAACATTTGATACTCTAAAATCACAGGGAAAGGAGTCATAATAATAATACAAAGTCACCATTTAGCATTCCAAAGACTCAGTGCAGACCATGAAGAATACATTCCCTTTTGGCTGCTGTAGATCAGTGTAGCTGTTACTAATTTGTCGCTAATGCTCTGTCAAAGAAGCAATTGAGGGTAACTCATGCTGCAATATATTCAAGTGTCTGTTCAGTGAAACTCCGCCCACCTCTTCGCTACTGCAGTGGGTATAAACGAATGCATTTTGATCACTGGACTGGATAAATTATTTCTGCGCCTGACAATTTGGGCCCTTTTCCAGATAGTTTTCTCAAACCCTGAACAAAAAAACAATCCTCCTTCTCAGACTTCTGATGAGCTAAAAGTTGCCATCATGTCTGCCAGGTTGTTGATGCGGGGATGTGTTGAAACAAGGGGGACATGGCTCAACTTCCTTCGATTTCTCTTCAATTTATGAAACTGACACAGAGGACACTGACCTTAAGGAAGCATCCTCAAACAGAACAGGCATTCTCAGCAAAGTATGGTCCTGTGGGATGGGAGCTGCCTATAATGTACAGACAATTCTGATAGAATGCACAAAGAAATGGTTGTCCTCTAATAATGGCAGCATTGTGATATTTGTTAATCCATCCTATTAGAAATGAACATGAGTTGAGATACAAACCCCTACAATACCTCACTTCCAAAACAAAAGAATATTAAATTCCACAATATGTTCAGCTTTGTGTAAACATTAAAAAATTGCCTTTTTTTAGGATTCAAAATATTTTAGCTCTGACCCGCTGCTGGACTGTATCCAACACAACCACAGTGGTTTAGTGGCGCATCTGGTAGCACTGCTGCCTCACGTTGCTGGAGACCCAGGTTCGATCCTGATCTCAAGTGCTGTCTATGTGGAGCTTGCACATTCCTCCTGTGACCACATGGATATTTCCCCTGGTGTAAGGAGTGGATGCGAAAGTGAGATAACATATAACTAGCGTGAATGGGTAATCGACGGGCTGTTCAAATACTATCTCTGAAAATTAAAATTATTTTGTCTTGGAAAGAACACATTATGGCAAGCTCTCTTGAATAGTTTGGGACAAATTATAGAACAATAAGACTGTGTATAGTTGCAAATATTTCTAAAGTCTATAACAGTTGAGATGTACAGTGTTGGCTGGACACGGGAAGTCCTTGTCCAATATTGGGGAAGTGAAAGTAGCCCACCATAAAAACTCTGTTGAACTTTACATCCTTCCATAATCTCTCTACATATCTAGCTCCTGCTAGCTAATATTTATTTATTAAGTCAAACTATTCTCAAATCTTGTTTTCCCAGATCCTTTGGAGGCCTATAGTATAATCTCATCAGTTAGAAACATAGGAAAGTAGGTGCAGGAGTAGGCCATTCGGCCCTTCGAGCCTGCACCGCCATTCAATGTGATCATGGCTGATCATCCAACTCAGTATCCCGTACCTGCCTTCTCTCCATACCCCCTGATCCCTTTAGCCACAAGTGCCACATCTAACGCCCTCTTAAATATAGCCAATGAACTGGCCTCAACTACCTTCTGTGGCAGAGAATTCCAGAGACTCACCACTATCTGTGTAAAGAATGTTTTCCTCATCTCGGTCCTGAAGGAATTCCCCCTTATCCTTAGACTGTGACCCCTTGTTCTGGACTCCCCCAACATCGGGAACAATCTTCCAGCATCTAGCTTGTCCAACCCCTTAAGAATTTTGAAAGTTTCTATAAGATCCCCCCTCAATCTTCTAAATTCCAGCGAGTACAAGCCGAGTCTATCCAATCTTTCCTCATATGAAAGTCCTGACATCCCAGGAATCAGTCTGGTGAATCTTCTCTGTACCCCCTCTATGGCAAGAATGTCTTTCCTCAGACTTGGAGACCAAAACTGCACGCAATACTCCAGGTGTGGCCTCACCAAAACCCTGTACAACTGCAGTAGAACCTCCGTGCTCCTATACTCAAATCCTTTCGCTATGAATGCTAACATACCATTTGCTTTCTTCACTGCCTGCTGCACCTGCATGCCTACTTTCAATGACTGGTGTACCATGACACCCAGGTCTCGTTGCATCTCCCCTTTTCCTAATCTGCCACCATTCAGATAATAGTCTACCCTCATGTTTTTGCCACCAAAGTGGATAACCTCACATTTATCCACATATTGTACCTTTCTTATTAAGAAAGAGAGCCTAAAGTTAGATGAATAAACATCTAAGCTTGCTGATGTTGAGTTGAATTGGCAATACCTCAGACGACCAATAAATCAAGCACAATACGTTCCTTGGCCCGACATGACCTATTTGCTTGCCACTTCCCCAACATGTTTGTCCTTTTATTACACATCACTCTTGCAAGCTAGCAAAAGCTTCAGAAAACATTTGAACTAAAATATAAAACCCTTGACATATTGACGTGAAGAGAATTAATTCCACTGGATCGGCAACGTTACATGTACTTCTTTATAAAACTTTGTCAGTGCAGCTACATCCCTTTTATTTTAATACATGAAACCCCCTTGAAAGACTAAATTGTTCAATACACAAGGTTTGTTTTTTAATGAGCTCTGTGAACAGGAGCAAGAGTTACTTTTATTTCACAACTTCCAATTATGTGGAGCCTATAACATTGTGAAACACCCTCAGCTGCTTCACAGAGTGTAAGCAGACAAAATTCAATTCACACTGCACAATTTCATAGTCGATGACCAAATGCTGTGTTAAAGGGCTGGATTTCGAGAAGATCTTAAGTTGGACATGAACAAGAAGCTAGAACTGAAGGAACACAGGAACCGAATGGTTAGAAATGATTATTAAAGTAGAGAGCATTGTGGGTAGGGAGGGATTCAAAAGGAAAGAATGTTAAACCTTGAATGCTGCTGGACTGGAAAGCAACATTGGCCAATGGTGGAAGGAATTATTACAACAATCCACTGGACCTCATATTTTGCTTGGACAGCTGACAACGCAGCGAAATGAACATTGATTTCTCTCATTTCAAGTCATTCCTGCATTCCCTCCCCATCCCCCACGCTAGTTGCCCTACTAGTTCCACTGTTCGCATCCGTGCATCCCTCTGGTTATCACATCTTCTCCAGCCAACAATGAGCCATTATGGGCTCCACCCTTCCGGAGGTCATCTGTTGCCAGCCCTGATTTGTTCTGGCCCTTTTCTCGCCTCCAGTCCCATCCAACCGCCCAACACACTTTCCGGCTGAGAAAGGGTTCTGACCCAGAACATCACCTATTGCTTTTCTCAGAACATTTATTACATCAAAGGCATTAGGCCTATCAAGCTCATACTAGTCTTGGAACCGAATCCTGTTTTCACAGATGTATACTGTGGTATGATACATATATCACACCCATCCCTGCAATAATGTTGGTATCTTTTCTGCACCCTCTCTAGAATGTTGTGGGAACCCTATATTTTATAAAGATTCAACTCATTTCTTGCTTTTATCTTCTTGTGCCTCCTCCTTCTGTAGCCCAGTAACCCATGCGCTTAAGAATTCCTTTCTCAACCTGCACTGTCACTCTGTAGCCAGTGCCTCTGTCTAGTACTCGCGATAGAAATGAGTCATTTGTCATTTCTTTTCATTGCTGCCTCATATTGCTCAGTGTTAAAATTTAATCAATTTTTGTCAGTCTAATCCACTACTTTAGGTAGGGAAATGAAGGGCTGAGGCCGTAGAACAATTAAACACAGGAACAGAAAGAATATGAGGGGGCACTAATATGTTGCAGCTTATTATTATTCCCCTCATTCTTCACCACTAGTAGGTTTAGTGCCATGGACAAATTGTCTAACCATCCATATCCAAGTTATTAGTATATATATGTTTAAAAATGTGGTCCTAAACCTAACCCTTGGGGAAACCATTGTCTGCTCTGCTCCAGTCTGAAACATTACAATTTACCATGACTGGATTCTGCCTTTAAGCCTATTTTTTATCCATGCTTTATTGCTAACTATTGTATTCCAGGGGCCTTTTTGCTGATAGTGCCTTTTACATGTGACTTACAGCTTGGAGTAGATTTGAAGCATCTTAACGGAAAAGCTGCAGGGAGTCTTCAAATAATTGAGCCATGGAGCTATACAGGACAGAAACGAGCCAAAGTATGACCACGTAAAGAAACATGTCCTTGATGCCTGTTGTACACAGCTTGATCAGAAAGGAAATTGAAGGGTTGAGATCACGGCCATCAATGTTGGGACAATTAAATGCAGGAATAATTAAGAGGCGGAATTGGAGGTGCACTGATATCTGAGTGGATACTAGAGCTATAGGTGATGGGTGAAGAAAGACGGGACGACCTGAGAAACCAGGGTCGGCCATCCATCACGGAAACGTTTACAGGTGACGTTTCGGGCCAGAACCCTTCCTCAGGCTGAAAGATAGAGATGGAGGGGGCAAAGGGGGCGGTGGGGGGGGATGCAGGGGGCGGGGTTCTCGAGGCAGGAAAAGGCCAGAACAATGGATGGTGCCAACTGGCCAGTTGTGATTTGTATGATCTTCAGTTTCTGAAAGGGAAGGCTGCTCAGGAATACATTGGAATAGTCATTTTTTGGAAAGGAAATGGTACCGCCTCTGGAGAAGTTGATCGCAAAATGCTGGAGTAACTCAGTGGCTCAGGTAGCATCTCTGGAGAAAAGGAACAAGTGACATTTCAGGTCGAAACCCTTTCTCTGACTGATGGATCCAGATGAGCTGAACTGAGAGCAAAGTCAGGGAATATTAAGGGGATGGGAAATGTTGGTCTTGGGGATTTTATGATTGAGTGGCCCAAGATCTATCTCTGTGTCACGGGTGAGAACCAAGTTTACAAATGACCTATTTCTGTTTCAGGTACGTGCTTGGAAGCCAGTTGGGAATCAGTTTTGTAAAGTCAACTGAAGGCAAGAAGTTAGGGATTCCTAATATTTAATTTAATTTCTTCTTAATCCAGACTGAATGTTGGACAAAACAATCCGGACAGCAGAATGATCAAGCTACGTGATGCCAAGGTATAGTTGGGCGTTTTGCGTGTCTATAAGGGGGCTTACGATGTTTTCAGATGAGGTTGACAAAATGGAACATCTAGATGAGAAACAGGAGTGTGGGTCAAGGATAGGTCCTTGGTGGATAATCGTGCAGAAGTGGAAAAGCGTCATTGTATTCTTTACAATGGTATTGTACTCAGGTACTGTATTCAGGTAATGGTATTGTGTGCATCCGTTATGCCTGGATGGATAAGAAGAGAAACAGGACAGTGGGGACACTCCCAGCTGGACAATCATGGACAGTCAGATCAGTCTGAAGAAGGGTCGCGACCCGAAATGTCATCCATTCCTTCTCTCCAGCGATGCTGCCCCGTCCTGCTGAGTTACTCCAGCATTTTCTATCACGCAGCTGGACAATGTCGGAGAAGCAATGGAGAAGAATGCTGTGGTACACTGTGCCAAAGACAGCAGACAAGTACAGAAGGGTAAGAACTAGATTGTCAAAGGAACCTGTGAGTTACGCTGATGACAGTCACTTTGATACTGTGCCAGGAAAGGAAACTATTGGTTGGACTCAAACAAGGTCTGGAAAACAAGGGTACTAATTTGGGCTTTGAAGATCAAGGGAATGCAAAAAAGTATCCAACTTAGCGTGGGTATGATGGAGACGTTCTGAACAAAACTAAAAGAAGCCATTGCAAAACAATGCAAATTTTTGACTTTTTATGACTGGCATTATTTTGGATTTTGAATAAATACAGGATCATATCCATTATCTTTCTGAAAGGTTATTGCAATCCACGATAATTTAATTAATTCTTTAGCTTTTGTTTTCATTTGAATAAATATTGGTATTAGTTTAGAGTTTCAATTTCAAATAATTGATTTATGGAAAAAAAAGTTCAATAATCTAAAAATAAATAATAGCTCAAACACAATCTGGATCTAGACAGGGGATCTTTAGAATAGTAGGCATGGTAGGTGACGATGATGGAAACAGATTCAGTCCTGGCTTCAAAAAGGGAACTGGATAAGAACTGGAGTTAAAACAAATGAAAGGACTGTGGTGAAACAGCAAGTGAAAGGGGATGGTGTGATTGCTCTCTGGAGTTGCCATAGACATGTTGGACTGATTAACCACTTCCCCTAGGAAGTAAGTAGGATAGTAAATCTTTGGAATTATTTTCCTCAAAAAGTCGTGAAAGCAGAATCTGTATATTTTTGGCAGATATACACATGGCAAAGCAAAGTAGATGACCTTGATGTGTTACGGGAAAGTTTGAAACTCAGCAGTTAAAAACAAGGGTATGGGTTGTGGTCAAGAAAGAGTCACCCTTATGTTAAATATAATCAAAAAACTGCATAGTGGCACAATTTTTACAACAGAAATGATAGGGAGCTGCTCATCAAACAACCGAGATAAAGGGTGGTGTATTTCTAATTTGCTCTAAATTTGTAAAGGATTTCCAAGTGTCGATTGTCTTATAAACTTCAATCATAGAGTAGGCCTGATGAAATAAGACCACTTAAGGTGATGCATGTTTCTGCTTCGAGGGTCATTCAACAGCTGGAGCTCATTGGGTAGATTCATTGCTCGCTGTCTCGTTAGAGTCAGGTCTTAAATTATCCGGCTTACCTGAGGCAGAAGGAAATGAATGGGTCTTTTTTTCCTCAGTGGAATATTAAGTGGATAGGCTGGAAAGGAGCCCAAATGGTTTTTCAAGCCAGCCACCTACTTTGATGGCTGGACCACATGGTGTAGACCCTACCCTTACTTATAACGGAGCATCACAGCCAGTCCACATAAATGACAGCAACAGCATCAAGCACCACTGACTGGCATTAATCACCCTTCAACTGATGCAAACCGTTAATAATGATTAAAAATAGGTGCTCAATACTTTCTCCATCTTTCGACTGAAATTCTGAAGCACAAAACCACCAACTAATATAAATATATTTTTTCATTATATTTCCTACTATAACATGTTACCATTCAAACTGATTACTATATATTATAATAATACTTTCAAAAGTTATTCTCCTCCTCCTCCCCCCTTGAAAACAGCAAAGCAGAATGAAAGTTGCCTTGGCCCTGGAAAAAAGCAGCCCTTGTTCTCCATATAATGGAGAACAATATGAACATACTGCTGCCAAACATAAAGGGTGTGGATGGTATTCATTACTGCCTGAAGAATGTGCTGAAAGCAGCAATATGTTTGATTTTTGATCTGGCTACACATATCCTAAAAGGAGGCAAATATAAGGACTGAGAATGAATCAGAATTTGGCTCATGTTTTATTTCCATAATTTCATTTTATTTTGGCTTCTTTACTGCTCATATGGCCATCAATCTTTTGGCCAAACTTGTCACCCGTGCCTGAATGATTTAGCTGAATACATCAACTTTGTAACTCAGCAGCCTTTAAGTTTGTAAGCATCAAGTAATTATTTCCTGCATTTTCTGTTTTTATTTTAGATTTCCAGCATCTGCAGTTTTTGATTTCCAGTCATTCTGTACAACAGGTGGGGGTAGGGAGCGTCTGCTGGCAATGATATTCGCTTCTCTTGGCTTTGCCTTAAGGATTCTCCATCTACTGATTGTACTAAGCTGGATTCCACTGTTCGCATCCTTATATCCCTCTCGTTACCACATTTTCCCCAGCTAACAATGGGTCATTATAGACTCCAGCCTTCCTGAGGTCATCTGTTGCCGGCCCTGATTTGTTCTGGCCTTTTGTCGCCTCCAATTACCCCCCCCCCCCCCCCCCCATCTTTCAGTCTGAAGAATGGTTCCAACCTGATATGCCACCTATTCCCTTTCTCCAGGGTTGTTGCTCCAGCTTTTTGCGCCTATCTTTGAATCTTAACCCTCTGGTCTTCCTCCTTCTTAATAATTTCAGATTCCAGACAGCTCTTCAAAGAGTTGTCACTGCTGTCTTTTACTTCCATAGAGAGGTGGACACAACATGCCAAGTCTTCTTCACGTGGCAACATTTTCAATACTCAGTTAAAAGGTATCAGCAATGGCTCTATTGCAAGGTTCCTACTTCTGAGTCGGAAGACTACGGATTCTGGGCCCACAGTAGAGAACTTAGCACAAATTCTTGGCCGGTAATACAGTGCAGTGCTGAGAGAGGCCAGTGCTATCTGAGGTGTTTGCTGTCAGTCTTCTGCTTTCATGCTCTCTTTAGTCTTAGGGAGTTATGGTTAGGATTTAAAAGTTCCATGATATTGTTTGGCGAACAGCTGTTTCTGCCCTTACTTTTCCTTTAAATGAATGCACTGCTGTCACATTCCTGGTTGTTGGATCTTCCTGTGTGAAAATTGATTTCTGCATTTCACATTTCCTGCATGTGACTGTACTTGAAAAGTATTTATTTGGCTCTAAAGTACTTTGAAACGTCCAGAGGTTTTACAGCGGCATGATTCAAATTTCCTTGTAGCATCAGACGCGGCCTTTTGGCCCATCAAGTCTATGGTCGCTTTCAAAGCATTCCCAATAACCGAGTTTCCCCATTTACTTTTCCTGGGAATTCTCCATGAGGTAAATGCACATTATTTTTCTTTGCAATGGCAAGCCCATTTTTGCTATAACAAGTAGGGCACCTAATTACTTGATGAAATATATCCTGAATAGGGAAAGAATGCTCATGTATTTTCAGCTCTTATTAAAATTTTACATCTCAATTGTGATCAAGGTACAGGAAGGTGCTAGAAATACTATCGTTCTGATTAAAACATGTAGTCACTATACTTTCTTTACTAGGTAGCACAGAGACGAAACAATATTACCTGAGGTCTCTTGTGCTGCGTGGTATGGCAAGACGTGACAGAAGCAACAATTCAAAGAAAACAAAATCTGATTTCCAAAACCTGTTGCTGATTGAAGCAATCTGGACACATACAATAAAACGGCAATAAATACTGTTGTTACAAAACCGACAGTTTCCACTTCATATCAAATCTCAGAGCTTGAGGAAAGTGGATATATGATTAATTGCCAGACACGTGTTGACAATATTCCATGGCCAGGTTATCAATCTAAGAAAAAATGTACATAAATATACAGTGCACACACATACACATTACACACCTCCACCACATCTAGAAGGTACCAAAGGGAAGGGACCAAATACACATGCTGACGAAGATAGCAAGACTAAAGTGGATGGTCAAGTTGCTGACAATAGATGCGAATGGTAAGGCTTGCTATGATTGCACTCAACCAGATTGCAATGCCAGTCTCTTTACATTATGTGACCTGCAGTTAACGCACATTCACTCATTTGTAATATAAAGCACAAATACACATTAAATAACAGAGCAAAATGCACCCTGAAAAGAAAGCTAAACTGTGACAAATTAAAACAGACACAACTATTACAGATGTAAGTTGCACGATAAATTGCAAGATAATTTCTCCCATCCCTCCTAGAGAATAATTGATTGAACAGGAGGGAGACAATTTTAGGTGCTGATGCAAAGTTCCTTCCTCGGATTACCATAAGTAAAGTCCTTAACATTCATTAGCTTGAGAAATGAAGGTGCAGAAGATGACACTGCAAGGACGTGATTGGAGCATATTTTGCAAAATCATACATGATGCTTTACAAAGGTACAACCCAAGAAGATGCTAAAAATGACAATGGAACTAACATGAAAACACTACAACCTCCAAGTAAGCTCGAAACTACAGAACTTAGGGACATTGTTTTGTGTCTTTGCACTATTATCATTTGTTTTTTATCCATTGGACTTTTTTTTTGTTGTTTATTAGTGTTTACAGACAGCTATGTTAACATACCTGTTTTGCTGCTGCAGGTAAGAATTTCATTGTTCTGTTTCAGGATATACAACAATAAAACATTTTGACTCACTAAAAATGTGCGGCTACCTCTCTGACCGTACAGCAGTACTGTATTATTTCCCACTTTGCTGATGTTCACAAGGTGCTGTATTTCCAGATAAAAAATTGTAGTACTTTTCCAAATAAGCAGCAAATGCGTCACGCAATAATGACGGACACTGATCCTGCTAAGTGCTGTAAATATTCCCACTCTCCCCATCCTAGCCCACTGGCAACATCAGAACATTATTGAGGGTAGGACCGTGCAAGATGGAGTAACTCAAATAGAACAGATTGGTTACATGTTCCCTAGTTACACAATCAACTTATGGAAGATGCTACATAGCGCTTCTTCAGAAGATACGTCTGGAATTCCATCAAAACACATAAATTATGAATGTAAGGATCTATCATGGAGAAATTGAAGAAATACATCGACCACCAACTGGGATCTTCATTTTGTAATCCTACTGCCAATCCCTCTTATGTGTAATGACGTTAAAAAGTGACACCGAATGAAACGGCAGCTACGAAACTGGAAAGAGAAGCTTGCTGACTCTTCAAGTCATGACATTCAAGATCAGGCTGGCGTTGAATTCCACATCTTCAGCGTGCTGAAGGAGGGCTGCAATTTTTCCTATCTTCGAGCACCAGGTGTGCGAAATATGGCAGTCGCCTTATTTCCATTCATTAACATTTTACTTGGGCTGCAGATTTAAATAAGTCTCAGAGCTTGGAATTTGGCTGAGCTAAAAGACAAAACCAAGCGAGATGGGAGTGCAAGTCTCAGAACAACCAGCCCGACCAGCCTTGGTTTACACGTCATTTGCGTAAGATTGAATACAGAGAGCACACCTTTGAGATATTCCCCTTCCTAGGAACAATTACTTCAAGCCAAGTCAACGTACATTTTTGTATAAGTACTGATTCCTGAAAAATGGCCTGCAATTGTTTTGCATACCAATTGTTACCAATGATTGATTGATACCAATTGTTTTGGTAACAAGAGGCTGACAGTGAAAGAAAGCCAAATAGGGAACTGTTTCTGCCTTTCCATGCATGAACCAGGCTTACTTATGTTGCAAATAGCTCATCGGAATCACACAGTAATAAAAAAATAATTCCTACATTATTTTCTTTAGCCCTTTAATCTCCTGCTTTGGTCAATCATAACTTATCATACCTACTACCATAACTCAACCAGCAAACCACTGCATGTTGGCATTCATGATTCGCTAGTTGGGCTAATTCTGCGATTTGGACACCAAACACTGCAAAAGAATAAGATGGAGTCTACTTGCTCTCAAGTACCATTTAGCTGTTGACATTATGCATCAAATAGCCATCAGTAGCGATACAATGTGAAGCCACGACACATATAATTATAAAATAGTCAATTCTTAGTGGAATTAAACATTCTTCAACTCCCACTTCAACTTTTCATTATAATGGACGCTTCTTTATTCAAAAATATGGTGAACATCAGGTTAGGAAAGTTAAACGATGTGAATGTATTCACAATTCGAACAATTGCTTCAATGAATATTTAAGCTACATTCAAGTCAATGTTAGATAAGGAGCAGAGGATCAGACCAGAATACCTATTATATTAATGGCACAGTGGCCACAACTAATTAGCAACTCAGAATGTTCAATGCTCTTATTTCAAAGACAGGTCACTTCAAATTGTTGAATAATTTAACAAGTTTGAATTTAACTTTTTTGCAAATAACATACATACAATGTGATTACATCTTTTATTGTGCAACAGACTGGTGTAATTTGTGAGAAGAATTTCTGTGCCATCAAGAGATTCACTTGTTTACAGTCAGAGCATCTTGTTTGATTGTTGCTTGGAATTACCACGCTAACTTACCACACAAAATGTCAAAGCACTACAGAATGTGGAGTACAAGAGCAGGCTGCGTGGGCCTGAATACACTTTTGGGAGACACTTCTTATACAGACATGATGTGACTCCTAAACCACGACAATCTCCTCTCTTAGGAAAGCTAGGAAGATAGCTTGGGAAATAGGAAGAAATAAAAATTGGGAAGTTGGGGGAGGTGAAATGGTAGAGCTATGATTCGCAATCAGATATTGCTGAGACTCCAAATCACTGATGTAATTTTGATACCATCCAAGCAACCTGATTACAGCAAAGGTAGACACAAAATGCTGGCGGAACTCAGCAGGACAGATAGCATCTTTGGAGAGAAGGAATGGATGACGTTTCGGGTTGAGCCCACCCTTCAAGGGTCTCGATCTGAAACGTCACCCATTCCTTCCCTCCAGAGATGCTGTCTGTCCCGCTGAGTTACTCCAGCATTTTGTGTCTGTCTTCATTTTAAACCAGCATCTGAAGTCCCTTCCCACACAATCTGATTACAGCATTCTCGCTCAAGAAATTTGAAGAATAATTCAGGACTTGCATAATTATCTATTAGAAGGCATCAGGCGTAAAATACGGCGACACAAGGAACTGCAGATGCTGGTGTACAAAAAAAAGGACACCAAGTGGTAGAGTAACTCAGTGGGTCAGGCAGCAATTCTGGAGAACATGGATAGGTAATGTTTCTTGTCAGATTGCAAAATACATATGGCTGCAGCCTGCAACTCACCTGCTTCAGCTGTCTTGAGTTTGGGTGATGGCATACTGGGTTCTCCCATTCCCAAGGTGTTTGTAGCAATCACGCGGAACTCATAATCCATCCATGGGATTAAATCCACAACCTTTACAGTTTCCATGTTCCCTTCTATATCGTCGGGATCTAAATAGAAAAAAGGATAGAGAGAAGGGTTTCAAACTTGTTAAAGAAGGAACTGCAGATGCTGGAGAATCGAGGGTACACAAAAGGCTGGAGAAACTCAGCGGGTGCAGCAGCATCATAGGAGCGAAGGAGATAGGCGACGTTTCGGGTCTCGACCCTTCTTCAGTCTGAAGAAGGGTCTCGACCCGAAACGTCGCCTATCTCCTTCGCTCCTTATGGTTTCAAACTTGACGACCAGCACCATAGATTTTAAGCATGAGGAAAACTGTGCTGAAATTAAACTTTAGCTAAAACAACATGAACTTTGATAGCGTGTTTAGTGAATTCATTATATAATGGGATTTAGGAATGGATGTTGAGGTTGGAAAAGTTTAACTTAGTATATTATTATCATCGTGTGTACCGAGGTACAGTGAAAAGCGTGTAGGAAGGAAATGCAGATGCTGGATTAAAACAAAGATTAGACACAAAAAGCTGGTGTGACTCAGTGGGTCAGACTGCATCTCTGGACAAAAGGAATAGGTGACGTTTTGGGTGGAGACCGTTCTTCAGCTTTGGTTTGCGTGCATTTCAGTCAGCAAAAACACTATACACGAATACATTTGAAACATCCACAGGGCACAGGGAAATGATAATGTTTTCAAGACTTTATTAAATATCTGATCAACAGTCTACTGACTAGCATCCTCATGATCAACTGTACAGGTTTTTTTAAACCATTACCTCCAGAAATTACCAACCATGGCTGAGTAAACTTGAAGATCCTATTTGAAAGCACAAGACAGGAAAGGAATCAGTCTTGTGTTAAAGAAGGAACTGCAGATGCTGGAGGATCGAGGGTTACACAAAAAGCTGGAGAAACTCAGCGGGTGCAGCAGCATCCAAGGAGCGAAGGAGATAGGCGACGTTTCGGGTCGAGACCCTTCTTCAGACTGGTCCAGTCTGAAGAAGGGTCTCGACCCGAAACGTCGCCTATCTCCTTCGCTCCTTAGATGCTGCTGCACCCGCTGAGTTTCTCCAGCTTTTTGTGTAACCCAAGGAATCAGTCTTTGTCTCCCGTGGCTAAACTGCAATGGGGCCAAACTTATGGTGTTGAGTACAACCTGTAGTTGTTTCATAGGCACATGTTGACATTGACAGTTCTCCATTTTGCCTTTCACTTTCCAAAGGAGTGTACTCAGTCATATAATAAAACTTATGGAAACACATCACTTAGTGTGCGACGAGGGGAATATATTTCCTAATTTACCACTGTCACCCCAAATTCCTTAATAACCCTCATCCAAGTGATCAAAATGCTGCATTTGTTAACACTGTAGCATATGAAATGTAATAATTAGAAAAGGCGTGGCACTGTGGCACAGCAGTGGAGTTGATGCCTTACCGCGCCAGAGACCTCGGTTCGATCCTCACTACGGGTGCTGCCTATACGGAGTTTATACATTCTCCCTGTGATCACATGGGCTTCCTCCAGGGGCTCCTGTTTGCTCCCACAAAGACTTACAGGTTTGTAGGTTAATTGGCTTTGGTAAAAATTGTAAATTATCCCGAGTGTGTAGGATAGTGCAAGTGTACCTAGGTGATTGCTGGTCGGCGCGGACTCGGTGGGCCGAAGGGCAGGTTTCCATGCAGCATCTCTAAAGCACTAAAGTAAAGTAACTGTATAATCACTTGAGTTCCAATTTAATGAAAAAACGTAATATCTTTGTCCTTGCCCGTCTTGTTCAATCAAATTCCCAGTATCAGTGTGTTCTGACTGACCTGTTTTGGCATCTTTCCAATCGATAGAATCCAAAATCTTCTGTTGGACAGTGTACCTGGAGATTGGGCTATGGTTATCTGTCCCTCGACTCCAGGACAAAGTCAGGTAGGTGTCTCGGATATCTTCGATTCTCACACCTCCAGGGGGCCCTGGTGGACCTGTAGGAAGAGATCACACGGGGAGGGTAAAGGAGTTGTGGGTCACGCAATGCTGGCAAAACATTGCAGCTTCCAGTGAAAGATATGAAACATTCTCGCCCCAGTTGCAAACATTGCTGGAAACTCACTACAACAGTCACTGCAAGTAAAATACTGGGACTTTATTAATCCTTTGCCACCATCTGGGCCTCATCAACATACCTACAGAGCATAAGAACAGGCAGGGTCTTGCTGAACTTCTATAAAACACTTTTCCATCCTCAACTAGATTATTGTGCTCATGTTTGGGTGCCACGCAATAGGAAGGATGTGAAGGCATTTGAGGGGGCCCAGAAAAGATTTACAAGAAGGGTTTGTAGGAAGAGGGATGACAGTCACAAGGGTAGAGACAGGTACTGATATATTTTTTAGGAAAGAGAGTCTGTGGGGAGATTTGATAGAACTATAGAAGATGACGAGGTGTCTGTAGAGAGTGGACAGGGGGAGCCTGGTCTTTTGAGCGAAAGAGCTAAAGATTTGAGGTCAAAACATAGAATAAAGAACAAAATTAAAAGTGACACGTAGAGAATGTTTTTTACATAGCATGTGTTTGAAATCTGGAATGCATTGTCTGCAGATGTGATGGAGGCAGGTTCCATTCCCGTTTACAGAGGCCTTTCAGAATGGACTAGATAACTACATGGTAAGAACATTGCAAGGCTTTGGGGAAGGGGCCAGTGGGGAGAACAGGGGGTGAGTTACTCTGGTGGAGTGCCGCCATGGACATGGTGAGTCAAATGGCCTCTCTCCATGCTGTAAACAATTTTATCATTTTATATATTAACAAATGATTAGTTACAGATTAACTTGAGCTGAAAACATTTGATGCGGGATGACCTGAACAAAAACAGTTAAACCATTAGGACTGACAAGTTGAAGTCAAACCTGCCAGGCATTGAATATCTCCAACAAGATTGAGTCTAACCACCTACCCTTGACATTCAACAGCTTTACTGATGCTGCGTCCCCCACTATCAACATAATGGGGATTATCACTGAGCAGAAGTTCAACTGGATCAACCATATAAACATTTTGACTGCAGGGAAAGGTCAGAGGCTGGGTATCCTGCAGCAAGTCATTCACCTTCTGATATCCCAAAACCTTTCCATCAATGGCAAGATACAAGTCCGGGGTATGCCGAAATACTCGCTAATTTGCCTGGATGCCTGCAACGCCGACAACTTATGCAAGAAACCATATACCACCCAGATGAATGTAGTACATGTGATTAGCATCCCATCAACCACCTTAAACATCCACTCTCTCCATCACCAGTGTCCAGTGGCTGCAATGTGCACCTCTTACAAAATTTGCTGCCGTGTACTCCTGCAGCACCTCGCAAACTTGTGACCCCTTGTCCGCCAAGAAGGACAAGGACAGCAGCACACGTGAATGTCCATGTGGCACACCTTCCCACATCCCAGAATACCTTACCCAAACACGGCTGGCCACTAAGATGATAGTGCCAACAGATCCAAAGACTACTGGATATCATCCCAGGGAAGAGAGGCCTGAGGGATATGGGGAAAAGGACAGCTAAGGAGGGATTGGGAAGTATGCTGAGTCATATAGTCATTTTGCTCAGGAACATGCCATTCAGCCCAGTGGGTCCTTGTTGATCATCAGACACCAGGTTAATTTTTTTAAATGGGAAAATAGCTTTTTGTGTTTCCTAATGTTCTAGGTAATACAGATTAGTTTATTGTCATATACACAAGGGTGCAATTAAATTCCTTGTTCACATGAAGCTCATAGAGTAATCGGTATACATGCAGTAAAGAAAAATAAAATTGAAGGAATGCATTAAATCTACCGAATAAGGGTTGATGACGAAGTGGCACCTCTAAAGAATGATGTGGCTGCCAAACCATTATGGCACAGAAGTCTATCAACATAATTGTTGTCACTTCCAGTTGCAAAGAACAACCAACAAGTGCTCTCAGATCAACCAACTACTAGCCAAGGGACACCGTTTGCCTTCTAACACTCATGGTATGCAGCAAGGCACATTACCAACAGATTATATACCATCTGCTGTGACCAAAAGACTCTGAAAGGAATATGGGTCTCCCATACTCAATGGCATAACATGTAGGTCCCCCATTGGGCTTGTCAGGTGTAACTGTCCTTTGCTGCCACTTCTCCTAGCCCCAACTCTCAACCCTGCACAGTGCACTCGGGAAGGCAGTGACAAACAGTTGCCCAACTTGACTCAAATGAGGGGTGAGGTTCGACGGGCCGAATATGAACGTTGACCGATACCTGCTTATGAGCAACATCTTCAAGGTGGCTTTCACTTTTCCCAGCACGTCACCCAACATATCCTCTGGTGCCATTTTGCGCAGTCATATGACCAGCAGAGAACCTCAGCCGCCAGAACCACACGGCAGGCACATAATGACAACAGCTCTCTGTTTAGTACAAGGTAGTGGTCAGCCCACCACTCACATGCTTGTGGTTGGTATAGATTACCTGCTGGAAGGAAGAGTTCCTTTCTTTATGCCACCAAGTTCCATGAAGCAGTAATGAGTAGTTGCAGAATGCCTTTAATCCAGTCAATTTGCTCCAGTGTAAATATCAAAAACTAACACTGAGCCAGAGAATACAATAGTGAATCAGGGGTCTAAATCTTTGCACAAAGAAGGATCTTTAAGTATTAAACCCTGAGCAAGAAAACTGGAAACAGAGAAAAATATAACAAATAAATAAGAAAACTTTAATCCCAAAGTCCAGCTCCCAGAAGCGGGTTCTCTTTATTTGCAAATGAAGGAGTGGTAAATGAGCATGTATACATTGATTTGTCAGCATAGTGGCGCAGTGGTAGAGTTGCTGCCTTACGGTTTCAGAGACCCGGGTTCGATTCCGACCACGGGTGTTGTCTGTATGTTATTTGTACGTTCTCCCCTTGACCTACGTGGATTTTTTCCAAGATCTTCAGTTTCCTCCCACACTCCAAAGACGTACATGTTTGTAAGTTAATTGGCTTGGTATAAATGTGAAATTGTCCCTAGTTTGTACAGGGTACCCCTTCCACCCCAGCAACAAAACTGTTCCAGCTGCTACGGTCAAGCAAACGCCTCCGTTGCCATGCTGTGAAAACAGAGAGGAAGAGAAGGAGTTTCTTCCCAGTGTCCATTAGGACTGTAAACTCACATCGCACCAGGGACTAACTTACTGTACCAATTTACTGCTGTGTGGTGTCTTTTCAAAATTGCTGTTTTTTCTTTTTTCCCCCACAAATATGTAATTACTGATTCTGTTCCATTCTGTTTTGTAGTTTTTCGCACAATCCACAAGCATTGCCACTTGACTTGACTTGACGGTGTTAATGTGCGGGAGTCATCATGAATCGATGGTCAGCGCGGACTCGGTGGGCCAAAGGGCCTGTATCTCCAAACTAAATTAAACTAAACTAAACAGTACCAGATATTTCATTCTAAATAGTAAACAGTACCAGGCATTTGCTACTTCTGCACAAGCTGAAAGAGCTTTTACTTTGAACCTTCCAGGTAAAGTACTATCCAAACAGCACTGTCCAGCCATAGTGTATCTGGGGCCCATGCTTAAAGGTCAAGTATTCATGCACCTCCTTAATTAATTCAGAGCGAATCATCCAAATTATGTAAGCAAAGAAAGAAAAGGGAAATAAAGATAAGATTCCTGACTTCTGCTTTTCACAGTGTATATGTGATCGCTGCTAGTTGTTGATCTTATTGCAATTAAATGGTGATCACCGCTGGCCTCAACATAACCTCCACGGTAAAGCCCAGCCCAACAATCTGCATGTGTGGTCAATGTGCAGATGCTGCCTGACCCGCTGAGTTTCTCCAACATTTTTGTCTACCTTCGATTTTCTAGCATCTGCAGTTCCTTCTTAAACATGTGGTCAATGGATGTCAGGTGAATGTGCGCACTTTATATAATAAGATCTGGTAGCAGTCTTCTACACGGCCTAGGCTGTAACCAAAACATTTTCTCAATTCATCATTTTACAATAGACAGAGATACAGCATGCAAAAAAAGGCCCTTCGGCCCCCTGAGTACACGCCGACCAGCGATCACTCCGTGCACTAACACTATCCTACACATTAGGGACAATTTACAATTTTACTGAAGCTAATAAACCTACAAACCTGTACGTCTATGGAATGGGTGGGGAAATCGGTGCACCTGGTGAAAACCCACGTGGTCACAGGGAGAACGTACAGATGGCACCCGTAGTTGGGATCGAACCCAGGTCACTGGCCCTGTAAGGCAGCAGCTCTACCCCTGGGCCAGTGGGCCGCCCCCATAGATTGGCTGAGTTTCTAGATATTCATAAGGATGAGCTCGAGATATGAGTTCCCCGTTCTCAAACGATGGATCCTGAAGAATATACCATAATAGCTACTTTCCCCGCATGTATGCAAGCCCAGATCCACAAGGACAGATTGCCCCTGGATATGGATCAAAGGATCCCACTTCGCCTTAATATAATGCAGGCAATTCCACGTTGGTTCTCACACGACAAAAATCTAGCACCTGCACCTCTCCCTCAGTTTAGTAACTCATTGTATTTAAGCTTTTAAACTGCAATGTAGTATTTATCTAACTTTTAACTGCGTCATAATGACTGTCGAGTTACACCCGGTGAAATCTGGTCCATATTACAGAGTATCTGGTTTATTTTTAATTGTCCTGAACTTCAGATTTCCTTATATAATCCTCAATGAATGACATGTGTTGGTATGTTATTTCCAGACCACAAGGGAGGAAAAAATGTTAATGAAAGAATGAAACACCAAATAAAACCAACAAAAGAGCTTCATTAAGGCGGAAATCTAAAGACGTGGGGGTCAGTGAGTGGACAAATATAACTGTGTCAGCCTTCATATTTCATATGTTCAGGATTTAGAGCAGTACATTTCAACAAAAATCCCCACTGCTTTTGAATAGACAGTTATATCCATTCAACCTCTTGCATTAATTTGGGTAATTTACAGCAGCCAATTACTGACATACTGTACATCTTTTGGACCTGGTATTGGGAAATGAGTCTGGCCAGGTGACAATCACACATACAGTGTTTGGTTAGGCCAGATTAATAAGAGGAGCAAGAGATTGCAGGAGCCATGAAGAAAGTCTTTGCAACAGTCTTGCAGCAGGTTAGACGAGGTGCCAAAGAGTAGCCAATCTTGTTCATTCATTTGAGAAGGGAAGAGACAAGAGACATTTATTGTCACATGTACCAATTGATACAGTAAAATTAGTGGTCACCACACAGCCATACGAATAAAAAAGAGCACAGAACACGATGGTCTTTAACATAGACATCCCCACACAGCGGAATCAAAGTTTCCCACTGTGAGGGAAGGCACCAAAGTTCAGTCATCCTCCTCTGTTGTCCTCTATTGTTCACCCTTGGTCGGGGGGCTCCCGAGCCCCTCGCTGTCGCTGCTATGGGCGGCCCGATTTTCAGGCCCGCTCGCCGGATGGTGGAACTCCGACGTCGGAACGGGAGAACATTCTCAGCGGCTTGGACCTCCGAATCGGCCACTTCCTACCGGAGACCGTTGCTCCCGAAGTCCACAGGCCGAGCTGGGCCGAGATTCACGCTGGCGGCCCTCGGCAAAGGGGTCCCAAGACTCCGCGATGTTGAAGTCAGCGCCACTCGCGCTGGAAGCTCTGCAAACCACAGCTCCGTGATGTTGAAGCAGCAGGTCCAACACTCCGGAGCTTCAAACAGCGATCCAGGTAAGGCATCGCCCGCTCCGCGGTGAATCCAGTGCTGCACCAATGCTGGAGCTCTGGTCCGGTCCCCGGCAGGAAAGGCCGCGCTAATCCAGTTGGGAGGCAGCGGGGGGGGGGGGGGGGGGGGGGGCGAAGATGCGACTCGGAGAATAGTCACATCCTCGCCAGGAAGTGACTGAGAAACGGTTTCCCCCTTCCCCTACCCCCCTTCCCCACATAGAAATACTAAACAAATCCTCCAAAACGTACTTTTAAAATACTAAAAATAAAAAAGATAGAAAAACACACACTCAGTTCCAGGAGCAGAATTAGGCCATTCAGCCCATCAAGTCTACTCCACCATTAAATCGTGGCTGATCTATCTTTCCCTCGCAACCCCATTCTCCTGCCTACTCCACATAACCACTGGAGACACCCGGGATAGGATTTACTCCCATTTGGAAGGGAATAGGTTAATTTGGGACAGTCAGCATGACTTTGTATATTGCAGATCCTGTCTTGATCAAGTTTTTTAAGGTGATGAAGGTGACGTGAGGAACGGGTGGTGAATGGTGACTACATGGATTTTGATACAGGCATTTGACACAGCCTCCCATGGTAGGCTGATCCAGAAGATTAAGATGCATGGTGACGGTCATATGGATTCATAACCGTTTTACTGATAGAAAGCAGAATTGTGATGGAAGGGTTTAGTTTGACTGGAGGTCTGTGACCAGTGAAATTCTACAGGGATCTGTTAGGACCTCTGTTGTTTGTGATATATCTATAAATAATTTGGATGTAAATATAGATTGGTGGGTTAGTATGTTGTCAGACTACACCAAGATTGCTGCAGTTGCGGATAGTAAGGAGGGTTGTAAAAGTATACAGTGGCATAGAGCTCAACTACAAAAATGGGCAGGGAAATGTCAAATGGAGTTTAATCAGAGCAAGTGCGAAGTGTTGCAATTTGCAAGGTTGAATGTAAGGGGAAAGTATATGGTTGATGGCAAGACTCTTAACAGCATTGATGTGCAGATGGATATTGGGGTCCAGGTCCATAGCTCCCTAAAAGTGAAAACATCAAGGAGATGGAGTAATACAAAAAGCATAGATGACTTATTCTATAGACTCAGGCTCAGTCTTGTGGATTGGATGGAAGCTAATGTTATCTCACTTTTTAAGAAGGCGGGAGAGAAAACAGGGAATTATAGACCAGTTAGCCTGACATCGATTGTGGGGAAGATGCTGGAGTCAATTATAAAACATGAAATAGCCGAATATTTGGAGAGCACTAACAGGATTGGTCCGAGTCAGCATGGATTTATGAAAGGGAAATCATGCTTGACTAATCTTCTGGAATTTTTTGAAGATGTAACTAGGAAAATGGACAAGGGAGAGCCAGTGGATGTAGTGTACCTGAACTTTCAGAAAACATTTGATAAGGTCCCACAGATTAGTGGGCAAAATTAGGGCACATGGTATTGGGGGTAGAGTGCTGACATGGATAGAGATTAGGGTGGCAGACAGGAAGCAAAGAGTAGGGATTAACGGGTCCCTTTCAGAATGGCAGGCAGTGACTAGTGGGGTACCGCAGGCTCAGTGCTGGGACCGCAGCTATTTACAATATACATAAATGATTTGGATGAAGGGATTCAAAGTAACATTAGTAAATTTGCAGATGACACAAAAGCTGGGTGACAGTGTGAACTGTGAGGAGGATGCTATGAGAATGCAGGGTGACTTGGACAGGTTGGGGGAGTGGGCAGATGCATGACAGATGAAGTTTAATGCGGATAAATGTGAGGTTATCCACTATGGTAGCAAAAACAGAAAGGCAGATTACTATCTAAATGTCGTCAAGTTGGGAAAAGGGAAAGTACAACGGGATCTGGTGGTCCTTGTTCATCAGTCTATGAAAGTAAGCATGCAGCTACAGCAGGCAGTGAAGAAAGCGAATGGCGTGTTGGCCTTTATAACAAGAGGAATCAAATATAGGAGCAAAGAGGTCCTTCTGCAGTTGTACAAAGCCCTAGTGAGACCACAACTGGAGTATTGTGTGCAGTTTTGGTTCCCTAATTTGAGGAAGGACATTCTTGCTATTGAGGGAGTGCAGCGTAGGTTTACAAGGTTAATTCCTGGGATGGCGGGACTGTCATATGCTGAGAGAATAGAGCAGCTGGGCTTGTACACTCTAGAGTTTAGAAGGATGAGAGGGGATCTCATTGAAACATATAAGATTGTTAAGGGTTTCGACACGCTAGAGGCAGGAAACATGTTCCCGATGTTGGGGGAGTCCAGAACCAGGGGCCACAGTTTAAGAATAAGGAGTAAGCCATTTAGAACGGAGACGAGGAAACACTTTTTCTCACAGAGAGTGGTGAGTGTGTGGAATTCTCTGCCTCAGAGGGCAGTGGAGGCAGGTTATCTGAATGCTTTCAAAAGAGAGCTAGATAGGGCTCTTAAAAATAGCGGAGTCAGGGGATATGGGGAGAAGGCAGGAACGGGGTACTGATTGGGGATGATCAGCCATGATCACATTGAATGGCAGTGCTGTCTCGAAGGGCCAAATGGCCTACTCCTGCACCTATTGTCTATTGTCTATTGATTTCAGGGAAAGAGCTGGATGGATATTTTGTGATTGGAGAGAAGTGGTTTGGGCTGTGTGGTCAATGAGGGTTGGATATGATGATTGGACATTAGGGTCGAGTGGAGGAAATGCAATATATGATTGCCCTTACTAGTGCCATTTTATACTCACTTCCCATACACGGTGTGAAGAACCTCCACCTATCTGCATCTTACTGACCTCTACCCCTTACTAAGCCTTTACTTTCTAGCAGCATATTTAGATTTTCTTGATTAAATCTGTTCGCTCCAAGGCTGTATCAGGTTTCGCACACCATCGTCCAGGAAAAGGAAATAGAGTGTTACAGTGTGGAAACAGGCACTTTGGCCCAACTTCCCACACGGCCAATGTGCTGGGTGTTCCTGGGTTAGGGTGTGAGGGTAGTGAATATATTGCTCTGGTCAGGGTCCACAGAGCTTAGGGCATCCAGAGAATGCTGTGCATTCGTTGACTGGGGAACATGTAGTCAAATTAGCTGACATCTCTGGAGAGATGCAGCATCTTCAATACCCCACAATAGCTGCACCTTGCACTGCCAGAGCCTCAAGTCTTCTTCTGCACAACAAACTACTCTAAATATAATTATGTACCCTTGCGTCATGTGTAGTCATAGAGCATACTCATACAGCTTCGGCCCAACTTACCCACACCCGCCAATATGTCCCAGCTTACGAGTCTCACCTGCCAGCGTTTGGCCCATATCTCTCCAAACCTGTCTTCTCTATGTACCTGTCCAACTGCTTCTTAAATTTTGGGCTAGTCCCTGCCGAAGATCCTATAGCTCCACTATAGGATCTTTGGTCCCTGCCTCAACTACCTCCTCTGGCAGCTTGTTCCATTGAAAGGAACTGCAGATGCTAGTTTATACTGAAGATAGATTGTGTCGGCCAAGGCAGACTGAACATGTATTCAGCTAAAAAATCCTTGTATTCCTTCGTTATCGCCACTGCCCCAGCCAACGATGGGCCATTCCTTAGTCATCTGTTGCTGCCCTGCTTTGTTCTGACCTTTTCTTACCTCCAGTTCCCTCCTCTCTACTTTCAACCCGAAACGTCACCCATCAATTTTCTCCAGAGCTGCTGCCTGACCCACTGATTTTCTCCAGTGCTTTGTGTCTATCCTTGTGTCATAATTAGATTGCTTGTTGCTTGGCATGCACTATGTCCATTGTGTAATGCCTGTTGGTTTGTGCATGGCAGAACCTACAACTTCAGTTATCCACTTAAATATCTCGCAGGTCTGCTCTCACTTGAGGTATGCAGTCTCGCAGTAGGTCACTGCACCTGTCTGTTTCCAGACTGAAGGCTATTGTTGTGTAGCCACCCCCTGGAGCTGCATGTTTCATCCTTTTTCAGCTCGTCATACAACAGCACCATGTTTTTCACTTGAGTGTCAGCAGCTGCTTGAGTTAGACTTCAGGGAAGTATTTAATGGATTCCAAACCAATTCCTTTTGGTATTTGAAAGGCCTGCGTGACTGAAAGACACACTCCACTAACACGAAGGCTCCTCAATTTTGAGCTTTGATGCCTCTGCTTTGGTGTTACTGACTTTTAGGGAAAGTCAGTCTTGTGTCATGGATGGAAAAGTTTACTTTGTGGTCCACGCTTGTCTTTCGCCTTGCACAAGGGTTAATGAGGAGGGCTGACCTCTGGATGAAGTTACCGACTAAAAGCGGCAGAAGGCTGTGGGAAGCAGGGCGGTGGTCACACACGGTCACAGTTTGTTATCTCATCTGGCAAACAGCCTGCAGTTTTTGTCAGATGAGACTCAAAGGTGTTGATGGCTTTTCACCAGAAATCCTTTGATGTGAAGAGAAGATAGCAACGCTAGGAACTGCTCCAGGTTGCACTGAATAAACAAGGCACAACACACTATAATAATGCATGAAAAAGATTCTTTATGAGTTTACTTAGACGTTTTGGAGTTCTGCCTACTTTGTGTATTTATGTTCAACTACAAGGGCGACACAGTGGCAGAGCTGCTGCCTGACAGTACCAGAGTCCCAGGTTCGATCCTGACTACGGGTGCTGTCTGTACATTCTCCCTAGGACCATGTGGGTTTTCTCTGGGTGCTCTGGTTTCATTTCACATTCCAAAGACTTGCAGGTTTGTAGCAACAAACTATACTGACGATAGACACAAAATGCTGGAGTAAGTCAGTGGGACAGGCAGCTTCTCTGGAGAGAAGGAATGGGTGACATTTTGGGTCGGGACCCTTCTTCAGTCTGAGAGTTAATTGGCTTCTGTAAATTGTAAATAGCCCCTAGTGTGTAGGATAGTGATAGTGTATGGGGTGATCGCAGGTCGATGTAAAATCAGTGGGCCAAAAGGCCTATCTATTTCCACACAGTATATCAAGTCCATCCTTCTTGCTATGAATGATAAGGTAACATCTAGATTAATTGGTCACCTATCCTATCGTCAGAACAGCAAGAATATGCAATAAACATAGTCGTGCCTGTGTTGTTCATAGTTGAAGGAACTTTTACCAAAAGCACACAATCTGTTAAAACTAATATACAGGAAAATCACAAAAACTCTTTCACTAAAGTTTTCTTTAAATGTTCTTTGCAAATTCAGGACAAGCCCACAAAAGCAAAATCTTGGTAAAGAATCAAAAAAAGCTTCCAGCTGCCGATTATAAGATTATAGTGAGTCTACTCCACCATTCAATCATGGCTGATCTATCTTTCTCTCTCAACCCCATTCTCCTGCCTTCTCCCCATAACCCCTGATCTCCGTACTAATCAAGTATCTATCAGTGTTAAAGAAGGAACTGCAGATGCTGGAGAATCGAGGGTACTCAAAAGGCTGGAGAAACTCAGCGGGTGCAGCAGCATTTAAGGAGCGAAGGAGATAGGCAACGTTTCGGGTCAAGACCCTTCTTCAGTATCTATCAGTCTCTGCCTAAAAAATATTAATGTTTATGAGCCATTATGCACTGAACATGACATTCTGAGAGAATATTGATCGTCCCTTTCTAATAAATGGGCTCAATTTTTACAGACGTCCATCAGTCAACTTTGTCCGTACATCAGAAAGTACATAAACATCATTCAGTATGGAAATAATACCTCCACGGTATTGCATCCAACAGCATCAAAAGCACATAAGACTGATGAGGAAGAACAATTACTAAAACAGAGAGAGAGAGTAACTAGAATAATCGTATGTACATAAGTCAAACATTTGAAGTTAATAATATTATGGGAGTTTGTGCATATGTGGGAATGTCTATGTAGAGAGTTCTGAACCCATGGACAGTTTGTAAGTATTTTCAAATTACTCTCAAAACATCCCAAATTCCCACTGTAGAACTTGGTGGGAAATTAAATTGCAGGAGCCCCCAGTGCTGTTCCCAGTTCACAAGGGGTTAATTAAACTGTGGAACTGAGCTGCAGCCAGAGAACACGGGCTCTCCTGATTCAGTCCATAAATGGTCGCTAACGTGGGAGACATATTCAACCCTTGGGAGAGGAAATTCCAGACAGACTTTCCCTCATTTGTCTTAGATAACTGAGACATGAAAAGATGTGGCGAGATAAATGTGGTTGTGATGAATATGTGGCATTAGCCTTTTTGAAATTACCCCCTCTCTCCCACCTGGATCTATATGTAGGGCTGCCAAACAATTAACAATAGTAATTGCAAGTTCATCACAGTTTTCATTGCCGAGGTACACATTAATAGAAGTCGCCATTTTTTAATGGCCCAATCAATAACACGTTGCCTTTATAAACTACAATGTAGTTTAAATTTCACCTTGCGTTCAATATGTTGCCCTTTCTTGGGTCTGTGTCCTCTTCCAGGCCTACTATGCAATACAATCAACTCACTATCACAGAAGCTAGTCATCCATTAATTTGACGGGCTCCAAGTCGATATCTGGAACAGCATACAACACTGGATAGAGAAAAGGCTCTGGAGCAAGACAATATTTCAGTTGTAGTAATTTGGCCATGCGCCAAGCCATGCTCTAATTGAACTCTTCCAGTGCTGGCACCAATATGACAATGTAGAATGATTGGTAGGATCTGGAGGAATTTATTGATTGGAATGCAGATAGAATAGCTTCTATAGGTTCCTGCCATTTGCTGTATATGCCCGGCCAATATTAGACAACCCAAAAAGCTTACCTCACTGTCTGGATTAAATTTCATCCGCCACTGCTCCGCCTAACTTTCTAGCCAATCTAAATCTCTCTGAATGTTTAGGCAACTGTCCTCGCTATCTACAACTTCACCAATTTTGTGCTGTCAACAAACCTATTTTCAGACCACAAGCATGCTTATCGAAGGCAGCTATCTGTAAGGTAAACAATAAAAGTCCCAGCACCGATGCCCGTTGGATATTTCACTGGTTACAGACTTCCAGTCAGAAAAAAACACCCCTTATCCACTACCTTCTGCCTATCACCACGACAATTTTGGATCAGTTTGCCAAAACTCCTTGGATACCATGTTCTCTAATCTTCTGGACCAACCCAACATATGGGACCTTGTCAAAAGTCTTGATGAAGTCTACATGTACATCTAGTGAATTGTCTTCATCAATTTTCTTTGTAACATCCTCAAAACATTAAATCAGATTTTCGAGGCAGGAGGTTGGTCATTTGCCTGGTCAGTGACAACTGTACATCTATCTTGGTGATGGCACTGTGAATCTCTTTGTTGACTTATCCGAATATATTTATAGAGTCATAGAACAGGAACATGTGCATGCCAACCATCAAGCTCCCATCGCGACGAATGATTCACCAGCAATGTGGTCTACTATTTCTTAAGGATTCAAGTGCTCATTTAAATTCTTCTATAATGTTGTGAGAATGCCTTATTACCCTTTTTTAAGGATTTTTAGAGATCGTGGAAAAAGGCCCTTCGGCCCACCGAATCCATGCCAACAAGTGATCACCTCGTACAATAACCTACACTCACTAGGGACAATTTTACAACTTACCAAAGCCAATTAACCTACAAACCTGTACGTCTTTGGAGTGTGGGCAAAAACCGGAGCACCCGGAGAAAACCCACCCGGTCACGTGGAGAACATACAAACTCCGTACAGCAAGCACCTGTTGTCAGGATCTAACCCGGGTTTCTGGTGCAGCAAGGTAGCAACTCTACCGCTGCGCCACTGTGCTGCCCTCAAGAACTGTGCTCCAAAATGAATGTATGCAGCCAAAGAATAACAACACATGATCCAAATTAATACGGTTGCAACTGGGATCCCAACTCAGCCTCAATGCCACTGGAAGACAAGCAATAATTACCATGGATTTCTGCTAGCGCTCACCATTCTTTGACTTCATCAACCACGGATGATCGAGGTTTACTGCGTAACTTTACACACAAGCAACTTGTGGTTAACGAGTGTACTGAGCGGGACTGGAAAAATCTATGGGAACTCAACCCATGTCTCCCAAGCACCATCAGGAATTGCTTGGAGGAAGTGAAGTTGGAAGAAGCTGATCACAAAAGATCAGTTATCTTCAGTTGTCTGTATTCAAGACTGATCATGTCATGATTTTGTGAGGAGAGCAGCTGTACATCATTCGGAAAAGCTTCAGGAGAAGATGCGAAGAGACAACACAAGATAAACCTTGGCTCAGCAGAGCAGATGTTAACCTCTCTCAATGGACATCTACTACAGCGAAGTAAACCATTGAATAGAGAACATAATTGAAGCCAGCTTGCCACACTACTCTAAATGTTAATGAGTTTCTTCACAGGAAGTTTCACACCACATTTCCATCCTCTTAATTAACTTGCTTGTGAAAGTAAGACATGGTTTTTCTCACACTCTTTTCTTATAATTCAGTTAACCCTATTTACTTTGGGTGCTCAGATTATATTACAGGAAATGGTGGTCCAAAATGTGATAACCAAAGCTGTAACTTATCAGGGTTACACAAAAAGCTGGAGAAACTCAGCGGGTGCAGCAGCATCTAAGGAGTGAAGGAGATAGGCGACGTTTCGGGTCGAGACCCTTCTTCAGACCAGTCTGAAGAAGGGTCTCGACCCGAAACGTCGCCTATCTCCTTCACTCCTTAGATGCTGCTGCACCCGCTGAGTTTCTCCAGCTTTTTGTGTAACCCTCGATTCTCCAGCATCTGCAGTTCCTTCTTTAACACTGTAACTTATCAGGCCTATTTCACTCACTGCTCCATTTTTCTGGTGACTAACAACCTGCCACATCTTATTTGTTGTTTAATTAGTTATTACAATAGCCTTATACATGCTGATCTGTAAACCCGATCAGCTCTATTAAAAGTTGATTTGTCCAATTTTCAGTGATGCTTTAAACAAATCTGAATCTGTTTCATGAAGAAAGTTTTGTTATTCAAGATAGGCTGCCTAGATCTCATCAATTGGCAGTGCAACCAGCTAAGTAGTCTATCTGAAGACAGATACCAATGCTGGTCTAACTCTGGGTCAGGCAACACCTCTGGTGAAAAGGAATATGTGACGTTTTAGGTCGAGACCCTTCTTCAGACTGAAAGGAAGGGTTCGTCAGATTGAGCTGCCAGATTCAATGAATTGTGCAACCTTGTATTTTCTTTCTATTTGTTTTCAGGAGTAACCATTTTTGCCAACCATTCCCCTCTTCCTCTGCCTTTCATTTGTACAGTCTGACCCGCTGAGCTGGACTATATAACCGTACCAAGACATTACAACATTGCCAACATATTACACAGGTTGAATGCCTCTTAATGACCAAATTAGGTCAAGGGTTATTGTGGTCATGAGGTCCAGTGAAAAGCTTTATTTTGCATGCTATCCAATCAAATCAGATAATACTGTTCATAAATACAATCAAGCTAAACCCAAGTATAATAGACAGGGCAAATGGAAAGATGCAGAGCACAGAATATAGTTCTCCGCATCAAAGCTTGCTATTATTTTACCATATCACAGAAATTCCTCTTCTTCCATTCACTTGCCATCCTTCGCCTTGTCTTGCCTTACTACCTGGGTTCACCTATTGTCTTACTTTCTCAGTTACAATGAAGGGTATTCTATATGAAATATTAACTCTTTTTCCGTAGATGCTGACTGACCTGCTGAGTTTTTCCAACATTTTCTCTTTTTATTTCAGAGTTCCAGCATCGGCAGTTTTTTTTTCTTGTTTGCTTCCATTGGGAAATCATCACAATCATACCTGATTATGAACCCTTTCACAAGATAAGTGACTAACAGTGATCACTGAGTCGTGCCACGCATGAAACATGGGCACAATGTGAAAGATGAGGTGGGTATCAGAGGGACAGGTAAACTCACGGAATTGTCGGTCACATAGACGGAGCTTCGGGAATGAGAGAGGGCAAGGGAAAATTGGAAGGGATTACCAGTTGGCCAGGCAATATGATTCAAGTACATAGTTCCCTGAAAGTGGAGAAACAGGTAGAGATGGTGGTGCAGATGGAGCTTGGCGCTCTTGCCTTTATCAGTCAACGCATCTTGTACAATAATGTGACATCACGCTACAACTGTACAAGTTGTTAATGAGACCGTACTTGAGAGGACTGAGCGCTATGCTGGTCACCTGGCTATAGAAAGAATACCATTAAGCTGAACAGGGTACCGAAAAGTATCATCAGGAAGTTTACAGAGGACTTAAGTTAAAAGGAGAGACTGGACAAAGGTGGGGCACTTGTTCCCCTGGAGTGTAGTTGGCGGAGAGGTGATCTTAAAGAAGCTTATAAAATCACGAAGGGCATGGATAAGGTGAATGGTCAAAAATATTTTTCCCAGGTAGGGGAACCTAAAACTAAAGAGCATCAATTTAAGGTGACAGGGGAAAGGTATAAAGGGGACCTGAGGAGCAACTTCACACAGAGAATGGTGTCTATGTGGAACGAGCTGCTACATGAGGTGATATACAACATTGAGAAGATGTTTAGACAGGTAGATGGATTGGAAAAGAATTGAGGGATATGGGCTAGAAGTAGGCAAACGGGACCAACGTAGCCAGATAGCACAGTCCACATGGCCAAATTTGTTTCTGTGCTGCATAGGTCTATCACTCCAATTTTCAATTTGTCCCAAGCTCAACAAAAGCCAAGCACCTCCAGCTGTATAGTTCATCAAGTGGCTGGCATCTTGTGTTAGGTTGTGGCTGAGCAACAAATAATTTATTGAACTTGGATTGGTTGGAAATGACAAATGGTAGCTATTATTTAAGTAATCCTTGGTGACCTGAAATAGCTTTTCAGTTCCTCGTCCAGCCAAAAAACAATCGACAATAAGATCCCATGCTGTAAGCTTCACTATGAACAATGCGTGCATGTGGAGTAGTCACGAATAATGTGTGCACATGGATTGAATTCTTCATTTATATAATCTTCCCACTCCCTCTATATCATTATTGAGAATGAAATATTTATCTTCAGAAAATAAGTCTCTCAAAAGTTTAAAAATAGCAACGCATGTTGCCTGCAGCTTGTATTTATGTAGCTATAATCAATGCTCCAGCAGACTTTTCTGTAAAATAAGAGAGTTAATGAACCAAGAGGTTGGTCAAGTCCTTTAATTAGCCTGAGGTCTCTTGTCCCAACAAATGGAAATGGTCACAACACACATCATTAAATAAATTCAGCACTCAAAAATGCAGCTCTCGCAATGCCCTAGCTGATTCAGAATGCTTGACTGCAATCATGCTGAATTTGACATGAATCAAGTTTACATACTGGAAAAAAATCGTAAAAAGGAAACAGCTGCTGGATTTAGCATGATGCCTGTATTTCTTTCTTGATACCAACGGTAAGTTTTACCCATTCTCACGGTGTGGTTGTCGCCTGATGAAAGAGACCGAGATAAGAGTTTCTTCTTTCAATGCGTTGCAGTACAAAGTCTGGCGTTTGACTTGGGAGAGGTGGGAGTGGAGACGTAATGGTGGGTGGGGAAGGAGGGTCGTGGGTGGCAGGGGGTGGATACTGCCTGGGCTGTAATTATTCCTGTCCTTGTGGCTTTTTGACACCCTCGGAGACCTTGGAGAGTTATGACGTTGGGAGCAAACACAGGTCAGAGGAATTTGGGACAAACAATCTGGTAGCTTTTACAGTCAACTGAGAAAGTTAAAAAACTGCAGATGTTGAAAATCCGTCTGGCCTCCCACTCTCTCTGTTTCTATTTATTGCCAACTGCTGACATGACGTGGGCCATTCAATTTTTCCACTGCCGTTACTCACTCTAACATACAGCCTTCTGAAGTTGCACCACACCACCCACTACTGACCAACCCTGATTATCATCAAACCATAAATGAAAATTGCACACACTGGCAATCTAAAATATTGGTGCCGGAAATACTCAGCAAGTCAGGCAGCATCTGCATTGAGAGGAGATGACGTACATGACAATCTCTGACATGGAAAGGTGAACTACAGGCCTCCCCAGTGTTTATGGTGCTACAGAACATAAGTTGTTTCTGAATGTTGTCTTCTGGAATTTGGTCAGAACCATTATCCTGGACAAGGAAATGGTCTCAACACCCACCACAATCACCACAAAGAGAGCACACAATCCAGTTACGTCTTCAGACACCCAATGCATCTGAACTCTGTGTAGACACTGGAAGGTTGAGCGGACCAGGACTGGGAGCAGCGTGAGCTATTCAGCAAGGAGTAGAAACTCCATCAAGAGTTTGAAATGACAAATGCTGCCATCTGCTGAAATTACCAGCTGAGTCCCTAACAATGCCAGAGATATCGATTTTTTAGTTCCTCAGCAATTATCAACAAGATCAGATTATCTGATTACCATATTAATGATTTTTGGAGATTGCAGAAGGCAAACTGGCTCCTGCATTTCCTGACACTATAGCACTGACATCGAAAAAGTAGTTCACTGACCAGTTTTTTTAGTTTAGTTTGGTGATACAGCAGAGAAAGAGGCCTCTCGGCCCAATGAATCCACATGGACCATTGGTCACCATCGACCATTGATGCTGATTCATTGTCAGCTTCCACTACCTCAAATGGAAAGTAAGAGATGGCGTCCTTGCAAGAGGCAGGGTGGGAGGTGGTGTAGTCAAGATAGCTGTGGCTGTCAGTGGGTTTGTACTAGATGTCAGTCACTAGTCTGCCTCGGGTAATGAAGACAGAGGAATGGAGAAAGGGAATAGAGGTGTCATGGATAGTCCAAGTGAACTTGAGGGCAGGTGGGATAAGTATGCTGTGTTTTGCTCTAGATTCCACCATCTTGAGCACTCGGGTAAGTTTTTTTTTACATAGAGGATGGGGAGTGCCTGGAACGTGCCTAGGGCTGGTGGTGAAAGCAGATGCTAGAGGCATTTCAGCGGTTTTTAGATGGGTACACAGATATGCAGGCAATGGGGTGAAATGAATCATGTGCAGGAAAATTAGCTAATTATCTAGGCACTATGTTCGGCACAGACATTGTGAGCCGTGATGCCTGTTTCTGTGCTGTACTGTTCTATGTTCGATGCTATGTTCCTCCACAATGCAGACTGCAACATCGACAACCCATCCACTTGGAATATTCATTTAGCAGATAAACAGAGGGAAGGGAAGCACTGCCATTTTATCATCACCAGTTCAAGTTGAGGGCCTGTCCCACTTTCATGACCTAATTCACGACCTTTTTTACTCATGGCCATTTTTCATCAGGCTAGAAAAATGCCGCGACCTACTTGATGCCACGAGTACCTATGACTAGCATCACGATGTACTTAGGACCTCGTGACGACCATGCTGCGAGTATGAGTCAAGGGCAAAAACTCGGCAGAGGTCGTGAAAGTGGGACAGGTCCTTTAGGAAAACTCTGTCTACTTTCTGTGGATCTTGTTTTGATATTGTGTGAGCTCCCTTTAAAGTTCCATGTTGTTCTGGGCATTGTGAAGCTCTGCAGTGAATTTGATTGAATGCGCCATACTGGTTTTTATCATTTTGTAGCACACAACAAAAGCTTTTCACTGTACCTCGAACGTGTCCAAAGACAGGCCGATCGATTTGTTACTAACACCAACGAGAGAAAAGCAAGTGTCACCAAACTTCTCTGGGGTGGAACCCTCCCCAAGACAGACGTGAAGCTCACCGTTTGACCTGTTTTTACAAAATGTTAAATGGTCAGCTAGACATAGATCACAAGACCTACACCAACCCCAAACCAATTAGGAGCAGACAAGGGCATTCGATCCAATTTGTGGTCCCAGCCACAAAGACAGATGTGTACAGCAATTCGTTCTTCCCAGCACTATTAAAGCATGGAATAATCTCCACCAAACCACGGTTGCCCAGCCAGATGCAACTAAATTTAAAGTGGCACTTTCTTCCCAATAACCCTCTCTGGCTAAACCCCTCCCTTCACCACCTCCAGTTTAAATTCCAGTTGGAATATTTTGGATGACCAAGTAACCAAGAACCAAGAACTTCGGTACATGTGACAATAAACTAAACTCCAACTCAAACACCACAAATCAGCTTGATACTGGTTCAGGGATAAATATGACCAGGACCATGGGGCAGAGAGAACTTCCTTGTGCTTTCTTCTAAGTTTCATAGGATGTTTTATAATGACCCGAGAGGGCACTCAAGGCCATTGGTTCAAAGACACATCTCTGCCTGAGCTCTCCGCGCCGTTCATTCAACTCTGGCCTCCAGTTCTCCCTCTATTCTCAGTGGCGGGGTCTCCTGCTGCTTCACTCCAGCCTGCCTTGTCTAACTACCTTCCGCTCAGCCTGATCAAAGCCTCCCTCTGTAGCCATGCCAGCCCTCTGCCCCAACCTCTGCATGGTATCATTTTCTCGCTGTGAACGACCTTATGAATGCAAGGTGCTGTCTTACCGCGCAAAGCTTTTTTTATCCCCTTTCCTCAATACATTTTTCTGTGAAGGCTAATTCAGAAACAATAAACAACTCATTTGAGTTCACTGCCAAGGTTAAAGGATTATCCTGTACCAGAGTTCGGATGAAACAAAAAATTCCCAATGAAATGATGGTAGGAGGTTTGGTTCTGAAGTTTGATTCAAAGAACAGTATTGTGGTAGCCACTTTCAATTTACTCCGGCAGGAAGAGGAAGAGAATGGAATCTGTGTTTCCTTTATGTTGTGATTAGCGAGGCTTAAGATCCATAGTCTTCAGGGAAACATTAAGTTAAGGGGGACCTCGTTGAAATCCATAAATCACTGAATCATTCAGAAAGGTACGCAGAATCTCAAATATTACTCAGCCCTGACCCACAGAAGGGAAAATAATTCAGTCCGTTATCAAAAAACAAATAGTCAACAGCATTTGGAGCAATTGATCAGAGAGAGTGGGGAGTGAAGGGCATCTGGAAGCTCAGGACATGACTGGACCTTCCAGTGGGTGGGCTGGATAATCAGGGGAATCCATTGGTCTTCTCATTTTACTTCAGCTTCCTGTGAATTCAGACTCCACCGATGTTTCTGATTAAAGGCTTTTCACTACCGATGATTTCCAAATCCAATTTCAAACTACCATTGTGATATATTCTACCATGGACAATGATTAGCGAGAAAATGTGCCTCTGGCGCACCATTCTAATTGACAATGCGCCACGCATCTTTCCCCTCTTGTTCCACCTCTGCCTGTAGCAAGGTTCAGCTAACTACTCAACTGCTGACGAGCATCAATGGAGAGGAGACAAGCCGAGTTTATGGTTCATCAGGTGAAAGACCACTGACCTCAAACATTACTCTCTCCATGAGTGCTGCCTGACCTGCTGTTTATTTCCACTTTTTTTTGCAATTTCCATTTTCTATCCTCGGCAATATTCTGCTTTCCATTACTCAAACTACAAATGTCTAGTACGTTGAGTTCTCTACTCTGTTCAGTTTTCCCTTCACCTTACATTCTATGAGCTTTTATAATCTGTTCACTTTACTAGGAATTTCTTGATTGATTATGCTTTTTTGGTGACCCTATCTGGAAACAGATACCTGCCATCTTCAACCATTTTCCACTGTAAACATTGCCCAATAATCCCCCTCACTTTGAATGCGACAGCTTTGAAAGACATTGATTATGGCATTGACAATGGGATGTCAAATATTCATTCCGTTCCACCACTGGTATACTGTGGTTGCAAAATGCCCTGCTGTCGAACAACACTTCCCCAACCACAAATCCTTACAATGCAGGACAAGTGCAGGGGACACTAGGCTCCAATCCACACTGTCCTGACATAGAAATGTATCTTTCTTTGGTCCTTCATCACCGCAGAGTCTAAATCCTGAAATCCCTGTGGAAGCACCTTCACCTGCTGTTCCGCTGTGGTTCATGATGGTGCCTCATCACAAAACCTCTTAAGGGCAATCATGGATGGACAACAAATGCTGAAAAAGTCAATAAAGAAAACAACCTGTGTATCCCACTTTCTAAAAGACTGCAAGTTGCATTAAGTGAGAAAGGCGACAGCAAACGTCTAAACACCAGGCAGCTGTGTTAGGGAGATGAGCATTCTGCACCCTTGAAGCTTTTTGCAAAACTTGATATAAAGACCGCAACTGTTGAATTGGTAGTACAGGATGTTATTAATTGAAAAATAACACTTTGACTCTCCTTTGAAGACCTTGAGATGAGTTCCACCCCAGAGACTCAATCGCTACCTTCCCCCACACTCCCAACCCACTCCAACCTTCCTCCAGGGCTGACCCCACCCCCCACCTCTCTTTCCCACTTCCCCCCTTCTCTCCCCTGTGCCTCACCTGGACTCCCATGTATTTATCCCCTGCATAAAATGTTTCCTGCTATTTTCCTCCCTCTTGCTTTATAATCTGCAACTCTTAAAACCTAGGCTTCTCCAATAACTTAATTGACATTTATTGACTTTTTAGTGGTTTCAACATGAACTATTGGAGAGTTTAAAGGCGAATGGGGTGTTGGAGATGGGGAGGGAGATGGCGGCACAAAAGGAGGAAGAAATGAAGACAGGGGGGTTTAATCCTAAATTGAATATTACGAGAAAAGTGTCGTAATGAAACCCGAGGGCAATGCAGGAATTCCAGGAGCAGGATTGGAAACATCTGGAATATGAAAATAAAAATGTAGAAACCACAAAGGCTGGACACAGAAAACTGAACACTATGTTGATATTCCCCATCAAACAGACGGAGCTAACCTCTCCGTCCTCCCCCACCCACACCCACCCCCAAAACTCACATACACAGACTTGCCCACAGCATCTTCTTCACTTCCACTCTCCTGATAGTCATAGTCAAAGATAGACACAAAGTGATGGTGTAACTCAGTGGGACAGGCAGCATCTCTTGAGAAAAAGGATCGGGTCGACGACCCTTCTCCGGTCATACATCACGGAACCTTTACCCTCTGGGATGGGTGATGGAATTTTAACCTTCCCATAGACCACCTCTCCAGGAAATGGGAATCCCTTTTCCTTCCTCTCCCTTCGGTTATTGGTTCCCCCCTCTCTTCCCATCTCCAAAGCACCACACTCTCCCAGTACTGTTTCTGCCTCAATTTCATTCTCTCTCCTTCGCATCCAATCAATACTCCCTGGCTCCCTCACATTTCGTCCTGCTAACCTCATTCTCTCATTTCGTATTCCATACCCCTTCACCTCCAGTCGGCTCCCCGCTCATTCACTCTTCAGCTGCCAGTCACTCGCAGGATTGGGCTCCTTGGCTCCGAGCCCGAAGGCTCGCGGTCGGGGAGACCAGGAACCTGCCCGAAGGCTCGGTAGACGCCATAACTGGGAGGGACCTGGAGAAGTCGGGCGTGAGGAGCAAGCACCGGTGGGAGGGTGGACCGGTATAATGCCTCCAATGGAGCCAATAATGGCGGCGCCTGCATGTGTAATATGCAAAAAGAATTTCACTGTGCATATGTGACAAATAAAGCTTGTGCTCCTCTCCTTGTTTGCAACATAAACCCTGTAACCACCTCCAGAAGGAAGGGAGCACGAAGTGGGAAGTTCTGAATGTGAGTGATAGACTTCAGACTACTGATTATCAGTCAAGGTTGTCTTGGCCAGAGGTGCCTGAGTGGGTACTTGCATCTGTAAGGCATTATACAACACAATCCCTTTATCAAGTCTACTGGACAGGCTAGGAGTGGCAAATCTCTGGCTATGCCATTGCACTGGCAATGGGTGGCACGGAGGCGCAGCGGTAAAATTGCTACCTTGCAGCGCCAGAACCCGGGTTCGATCCTGACTACGGGTGCTGTCTGTACGGAGTTTGTACCTTCTCCCCATGACTGCATGCATTTCTTCTCGATGCTCCAGTTTCCTCCCACACTCCAAAGACTTACAGGTTTGTAGGTTAATTGGTTTTGGCAAAAATTGTAAATTGTCCCTTGTGTGTAGGATAGTGCTAGTGTGTGTAGCTCGCTGGCCGGCGCGGACTAGGTAGGCGGAAGGGCCAGTTTCCGTGCTGTATGTCTAAACTAAACTAAAAGCTTATGTTCTCATTTGCAATAATCACTCAAGGCCCAAAATTGCAATACATTCCAACAGATATAAATGGGCAGTGACAGAGATGGGGGACAATCAACCCCGAGTAAATCTATTGGCAAACTTCACGGTGAGCCGTCTACATAGACCAAACATTTTCCACCCCCACCTCACGTCCCTACAGCTTCTGTGTGACGGAAGAAGTGAACAACAACAGCAGGCTTGTCCGAGCCCCTCTGAGGGCTGAACTCAATACTATTATACACTTTTCAGTCTAAATAGGAAACCACGGAGTGTGTTTACAGTCGTTGTACCATCAACCTTGCTGATTAAAAATATAAATCAACTTTTCATGAAGCTTTGACCCAATAATGTACAAACTATTGGGTGTTAAAAGGGCATTGGATCTGAGCCATTTAAGAATAATACATCATTGGAACATTTAAGTGCTACTTAGAAGGAGACACTAGCCTTTGTCCGCACTTTTCAAATTCAATTCATGGTTCTAATCCTGTATCATCCCACACAACCAAACTGGGTCTGGCTAACAAGCATGACATTCATGGTACATCACAGTTCACAAAGGCTATTCAGAGAGAAATCCCCAAGGTTGCTGGTAGTTATGAGAAAGGGCCACATACACTGTAATGGGTGTGTGAAGAGAGATAAAGGGTTAACAAAAGCTCTAGGGTTAACTAAAGCTAACCTAGGAAAGGCTGACCTGGTTGCTGCGACATTTGTAACCCTTAGTTTCAGATTGTTGCTTCAAACTAGTTTCATTGCAATAACGCAGCATGAAAACATACTTGAAGATAACCATCAGTGAAATCACATCAGGTTTTGTTTAGCTTTTTTTTAACCTGAGTGAATCAAATGGTACTGAAATCTTTGAAGTAAATCATGACAAGATATTTGCCCAGGTGATATAAATAACCTTTAAATATGACTCTACAAGTTTGGAATGAGTTTCACAGAACTGAAGCCAACATCGTGTGTGAAAGCAATTGCCATTAGGAATCATCTCCAGAAGTAACACCTCCAGTAACCCTACTGCATGTTTATTCAAACTGGATATGTGCCAGGAATGGGCAGTGCATTGTAAGATTAATCTGCAATGGTGCTGCGTATTGCTGGAAGACCAAGGTGAGAGGCAAGACCATAGTTTCTTCATGTCACATAAACCATCTCTGAAAGAGGTACACTGTAGTTGCAACCAGTGTAACCTAGAACGAAATCTAAACCTAAAAGTGCCAATGAACAATCCTGAATGAATACACACTGTGGTGGAATAATGGCCCTGTCTCATGGTGCGAGTTGACCCATGAGTGACCCCGAGTGAAAGAGAAAATCAGACCCGTGGTTGTGCACGAGATTCCAAGTTTATGTTCAAGAGTTTAACCGAATTCCCACGGGTATGTTTAAGTTTGCCGTTTACTTCTAATTTCTGCGATGTACCAAGTTCCTCTCCCGAGTTACTCTTGGGCCAACAACGACTACCGATGTGTGGAAAAATGATCACATGGATAAAAATGCCATGCAGATTTTTTTTACTATAAAAAGCCTCCCATGACCAAGGACAGAACTGCCCCGATGATCAGCTTCTCCGTGTCTCTTATGTAGCTGCATGCTTCTCTTGTCATGTAATTAACCGCTTTTATCAAATCGTTGCCTATCATTGCTACAATGCAATAAATGGCATTTACAGTACTTGGCTGTCAAAAAAAGCGCAAAACCTAAAGGTGTTTAAGAAACGGACTGCAGGGAGAACTTCAAAGCTTCAGGTAGAAGTTGAGAAATTCAGGTTGAAGTTGAACTCAAGATTTAAATCCCCTGAAAGTTAGGTTTCTTAACACAGGGTAGATGTTCTGCCAGAACGGAGTTGCTGAATAAAATTGTCTCCCGTTTTCCTCCGTTTCTTGCATGACCTCGGCTTGCCAGCTTTATTTCACACTCCATGATCTGTGTAATGTATATAAGTGTAAAATAATAAGGTCCAGTGTTCTCCCCTGTTAGTTTAGTTTAGAGATACAGAGAGGAAACAGGCCCTTCGGACCACCAGGACCGCGCCGAACCAGCGATCCCGGAACATTAACACCATCCTACTTCCCTATGGACATTTTTACATTCACCAAGCCAATTAACCTACAAACCTGTATGTCTTTGGAGTGTGGGGGGGATCTCGGAGAAAACCCACACAGGTCACGGGGAGAACTTACAATCTCAGTACAGACAGCACCTGTAGTCGGGATCGAACCCGGGCCTCCGACGCTGCATTTGCTGTCAGGCAGCTGCACCACCGTGAATGAAGGCCTCTTTTAAGTATCAAATTGAGGAGCGAGAAGGTGATCAAGGCAGAGAAAGTGTAGAGGCCAATGCCCAGGCAGTCCAACTCGCAGGAGTGCAGGTCCACCATGACGACGTCGTGGCTGCGGTGGGCTTTGGGGGAGAGGGGGTTGCAGGTGACATCGGTGACCAGGCGAGGGATGTAGACCGCGGTCTGATTGATTCACCACACGAACCACCTGGCGTCGCAGGTGCAGAGAAAGTGGTTGCCGCTTAGCCGCAGCTCCCGAAAGTGTTTGATGGCGCAGTCTGGGAAACTGGAGGCCTGGATGGTCTTCAGGTTGTTGTAGCTGAGATCCAGGTACTGCAGCAAGGTCACGTCCCGCAGGAAGTCCTTGGTCAGCTTGGAGATCTGGTTGCGGGTGTGGTTGAAGACCGCAGGGTCTGGGTGCAGTGGCACTGTGGTCAACGGTTTGCTATCGAGGTCCAGCAGCTAGTTGAAGCTCCGCAGCTGGTTACCGCTCAGCACAAGCTCCTTGAGTAGCGGGGGCAGGTGGTCAAACACGTCGTGCGGCATGAACGCAAATTTCTTCCCCAAATAATCCGCTGCTATCTGTGTTTGAGAGCAAAAACTTGCAAAGGGCACGCATGGTTCCTCGCCAACGAAGATAGACACAGAATGCTGGAGTAACTCAGCGGGACAGGCAGCATCTCTGGAGCAACATTCTTTAAAGCAACATGTCTTTAGAAGTGTTAAAGAAGGATCTGCAGATGCTGGAAAATCGAGGGTACACAAAATGCTGGAGAAACTCAGCGGGTGCAGCAGCATCTATGGTGCGAAGGAGATAGGCAACGTTTCGGCCCGAAACGTTGCCTATCTCCTTCGCACCATAGATGCTGCTGCACCCGCTGAGTTTCTCCAGCATTTTGTGTACCCATGTCTTTAGAAGTCATGATTTCCATTTGTATTTTAAACACACGGGCAGAAGTCCCGAACCCATCATTCCCAGGCACAGTTGCCAGAAGCGAAAGGGCACAGCGATAGCTCACAATACCATCTGGTGCTCGCATTGTGAAGAAAATGCAGCCAGATTTTTAAATACACAATGGGCTCACTACTTCAGCAAACTAAAGACTTCTGAGGTTTTGCTCAAAGCTTTGTAAATCCTTCATTTTTGGCACTGGCCATTTGTCTCAATTCCAGAAAAGAAAACAGCCTTGTCACCATGGCGGTGTTCACAGTCAGGCTGAATTATTCCAAGTAACTTGCCTTGGGATTCAGGAACTATAAAAGACATTGAGTGCAGCACAGGCAGCTGAAAGCTAGCGTCAGCCACAATGTGGAGGCCACGTTGGATCTTGGATCAGAACCCAAAATGGTTCCTCTGAGGCGCTGGGGTAGTGGAGATGGCAACAGCTAATGCTGCAGAGTGTAGTTTCTTTAAAATCTGATTCAAAGATTTCCCCTCAGTTCGATGAGCATTTTTCTTTCTCCTGCGGTGCAACAAAGCTTTGCTTTAAATTTTAAGAGCAGCTTTGCTCCTTGCCCACGTTCTTGCAGTAGATCCCTTGACAGCCAAGGAGTCCTTGTGCAGGTCTTTTATGGCTACTTACAGTTGCATAGGGCAATTGGAAATTTGGTAGCAGTGAGTGGTGACAATGCCAAATTTGGTTGTACATTTGATATCAACCTCCTGCCAGGGAGCACGCCCCACCTCTCACACCACACCCCCAGCAATCATCACTCAATGTATCCACCTTCCCTTACCAACCGTGGAATGAATTAATTCAGTACCTGCGTTATCAATCAGAGTCATTTTCCCATCTATCTCCATCTCTTTACCTATGGTTCCGGAAAAAGACAAACTCTTCTTATTTGTCAGTGTCTTGAACATTAATATTTGCATTGCCAAGAAGAGTGAACCAAGGAGTGGATCTAATTGCATCTTTTCAGAAAGCCACTGTATGGACAGCCGTTGACTGGCATCAGATGCGTCAACTGATTGTTCATTACACTGCAATGGGCCATCTTCAGTGAAGCACAAAGCTAAAAGTGTTTAAAAGCAAGTCTGTAACTGGTGTGTGAATCGAGTGTTACTGAATCAGGACACTTCTTCCAAAACACATTCAGTCTTCTCCATCCACATGAACATCATCTAAGCATGACAGTGTTGAAATCCCCACATTTGGTCGTGCTGATCTATTAAGCCTCCTGTCCTCCCTTCTATCAAGTCCCAACTTTCCACTATACACCAACAGGCAGTCAAAATACACAGTACCTAACTGCGTGAAACCAGAATCTGAACAGCGGAAATACACATGAAGAAAGATATCCATTTGCTTAGCATCTTTCATGGCTCTTTCAAAGTATATTGCAGCAATGAATTGCTTATTTTTGGAGTGCTGTCACTGTTACAATGCAGGGGACAACCCGGCAATTTAAATGCTACAAAGTCTGGGCAAACAGCAACTTAATGACTTAATTTATTTTGGAAGTATTGACTGTGGGATGAAAATTTGCATTCAAACTTTCCCAAACTTTGAGATTATTTAAGTCCTACCAACCCCAGAACTCTTATTTTTCAGTAGAATTTAACCATATCCACTTTCTGTAATGCTATGGCCAAGCAACTTTCGTCTACCAGTGGTGCATTGGAATAGGGAGGAGGTGAAACAACTGGTGGACTGGTGCAATACGAACAACCTGATCCTGAATGTCGAGAAAACAAAGGAGATTATCGTCGACTTCAGGAAAACCCGGCACAGTCCCACACCACTTCACATCAATGACAGCGATGTGGAGGTGGTCAGTAGCACAAAGTTCCTGGGGGTGCAGATCACTAACAGTCTGACCTGGTCGACTAACATCTCATCAACTGTTAAGAGAGCGCAGCAGCGGTTGCACTTTCTGCGCCGGATGAGAAGAGCTCATCTCCCCCATCCCATCCTCACTACTTTCTACAGGGGCACCATAGAGAGTATTCTGACCAGCTGTATCTCTGTCTGGTTTGGGGACTGTAGAGCCTCCGACTGGAAGTCTGTGCAGAGAGTGGTGAGGACAGCGGAAAAAATCATCGGGACCTATCTCCCCTCAATCGGGGATATTGCGACCAAACGCTGTGTGTCTAAGGCCAGCAGTATCATAAAGGACCCCACACATCTCCATCACGGACTGTTCACTCTGCTGCCCTCGGGAAAAAGATATCGCAGCATAAGGAGCAGAACATCAAGGTTCCGCAACAGCTTCTTCCCACGAGCCATCAGACTCCTGAATGCCATGTAAATGGGCTTCCACTATTGTCTATTTATCCTTTTCATACATACCTATCCTTCGGTTAATTTATTGTGTTGCACAGGGAGCCAAATGCAACGTAATTTCGTTTGGAACTGCATATATCAATGTATTTCTAAATGACAATAAAGTTTGTTTGACTTGACTTTTGACTTTGACATATCATTGGACTTTACTGGACTTTACCTTGCACTAAATGCTATTCATGTTATTCCCTTTATCATGTATCTGGATATTGTGGATAGCTCGATTGTAATCAAGTATTGTCTTTTCGCTGACTGGTTAGCACGCAACAAAAGCTTTTCACTGTACCTTGTTACACGTGACAATAAACTAAACACAATGCATCTTATTATAAAAAGTTTAAAATCTATATATTTACAAACACGGTTAAGTTTTAATGCGGCAATCAACAAAATGCAATAGAATTGAATTCCTAAAATTCCAAAATGCTGGGTAATAAAATGAATTTATAAATCAATGCATGGGATATTATATTCTTTGTAACTGGTTGTACATCTCATGTTTTGAGGGAACCAACTTCATACGTCAGCTTAATACGTGGCCTCAGCATCCATTTTGGCACTGAATCATTCACATCAGCTCACTGTTGAATGGGAGCACAGTTCTGTTGTTTAGACTGAAGCACAGCGACTAATTTCAGCATTAATCAGAAGGAAATGGGTGGATTCATGTCTGGCCAGTTTTACAGTACGGTTATGTTAAAACAAGGCTATGGGCATTAAAGAGCTTTGCAGGCTGCAGAGTTTTCATTGAGGATGGACTACTTGCCCTACTGGTATAACAACTTAATTGGCAATGGCACACTGAACCTTTACTGATAGAACAAAAGCATTTCAGTTCTCTGTTCGATACCATCTCAGTGTGAGGGATTAGTATCTCACAAATGCACAATGTTTTGCAGTTTCTGCTTTTAAAATGTATCCTTGGTTGGCGGTGCATTTGTGGCACATGGCAAGTTTAGTGCTTTGCATTGTGGCTCTGGAATTCATTCTATTGCCAAAGGCAGAGAGGAACACCATGACGAGACTCTATAATGTGTTTAGCAATAACGATCTGGGTGGCATGGTGGCACAGCAGTTAGTGCTGTCTCCCGTTTCCTCCAAGTGCTTCAGCTTCCTCCCACATCCCAAAGCCATGCTGATAGGTTGAGTGGTTACAGTCAATCACTCTTGGCATAGAGAAGTGGCAAAAAGGATCAAAGGGGAATTGGAGGCCTATGTGAGGCAGAATAAATTGTAGGGAAACAAGGAGAGATGGAGAACGACCAATGGGATTGCCGTCTGGGAGCCAGCATGGACCCATCTGGCTGATTTTCAGTGTTGTACTAAGTCTAACTCAGCTCAAAATTGCTTTAGTCCTTGGGCAGGTAAATAAAGAACAGGCCACAACAAAAACATTAATTAGATGATACTTATGAAGGTTGCTCTCTTCTTCTTCCAGGAACCTGGTGCTGGAACCTGGGATAGATGAGGATATGTGGAGAGTGGGTGACGGGGAAATCAGTGGATAAATTGTGCTGCTCGATGAGCTGGCATTGATTCAATGGACCAAAGTCATAGGAAATATGAAAATTATTGTCTCATGACACTAAATTGTTCCTCACTATGAGGCTCTATTCATAAATATTGAGTTATTGTTGACCTAGTTCCAGGAAAAAAATACATATATTTAATTCCTTACGTGTTTGAAATCTGAGAACTCGTCTTTAATTTCCTCTATCCTTTCTTTTTTCTTTTATGTAAAACGCATGCTCCTCATTGTGCATGCAACAGATCTTTGTGGATTGTGGGCTCTCGTATATTACAGCTCATACCACAGAACCATCTGGAAAACTCCAAACTTGGAGTCAGGACAAAAATGCTACTGCGGCGCTCCATTGTTTAGTCCACTTATTTCCTGTAAATTCTAGAGAGTTACTCAAAGTTACTAGCAGTGGAGTGTTTGGTTGTGCTGCGCACATCTGCAGAATACCACACTCTGCCATGTCTGTCAAGCAAATAGCAGGGAAAAAAAATCAACATTGTCGGAGACTCAAAGGTTGGAATTAAGGGAAAAGAATTAGGGGACAAATGTGTAAATGCTCCAGATGCATAGATTACATTAATATTTAGAAAAAAACATACACATGAACGTGAGAAATAGTAGTACAAATAGACATTCAGCCCCTCATGCCTGCTCCTCTATTCAATAAAATCATGGGGGAGCAATTATCCCAGTGGCACTTTCCTGCGCTTCTCTGCAGAGTTAAAAAAAAATCTAATGATCTCTATTTTGAACTTAGACAAAAATGCTGGAGAAACCCAGCGGATGAGGCAGCACCTATGGAGCGAAGGAAAGAGGCGGCGACAATGGGCTGAGGGAGAGCTGGGAAGGGGAGGGAACATATTCAGTGATGGGAGTTCCATAGCCCTTTGGTTGGAAAAGTCCAAAGATTGTGGGCAGCACAGTGGTGCAGTGGTAGAGTTGCTGCCTTACAGCACCAGAGACGGGGTGGAAGATTGCAACCTTCACGTGGTCCGCCCTGTTTCGACGATCGCAATCAACCCGGCGTGCACAATCAAATAAGAGCAAATACAACAAGTTGTCCTACAACTTTAGGCTGTGCAAGCCATATGCAAGAAGAAGCACCAGAGACCCGGTGCAATCCTAACTGTGGGAACTGTCTGCATGGAGTTTGTACGTTCTCCCTATGACTCCCTATGATGTTCTGGTTTCCTCCCACATTCCAAAGATGTGCACGTTTGTAGGTTACTTGGCTTCTGTAAATTTGTCCCCAGTGTGTAGGATAGTGCTCATGTACAGGGTGATCATTGGTCAGCACAGAATCGGTGGGCCGAAGGGCCTTTTTCCATGCTGTATGTCTAACCTTACAACCAAGTGGGTGAAAAGAGTTCCGACCTGAAATGTCACTTATCAACGCTTTCCGGGGATGCTGTCTGACCCACTAAGTTACTCCAGAACTTTGTATTTTTCCTGGCTGAAATGATTTATTGTTTTGAGAATCTCTCACTAGTTCCAGAAACTTCAGCCAGGGAAATAATATCCACCTACCCTGTCATAAAAATGCAATTGCACTTGCTAGGGCTGACAGGACTCAGTGTCATGAGATTGCAACATTTATAGGGGGCAGGGCTACAATCCCATTGTGATGTCATAGCTGTAGCTGCCAGTGCGGAGGGAAGACATTTTTCTCAAATTGGGATTTTGTAAAGTTAAAAATATGAATAACTTGTAAAATATAACATCAATCTAAACTAAACACCAAAGGACAATCATGAGTAAGGGTGTCCAAAAATTGTAGCGCCATCGTGAAATGTTTTGGCGTAGTTCAGGCCATGAAAAGCACAAGCACAAACAAACAAGCAAACTCACTGACAGACAAGATGAGAGTTTTAGTAATATATACTAGACCAACTGGGACCCGTTGGGTCCTTGTCATACGGGAGGCCTGGTCCCCCAACGGAACCTGGTCCCCCAATGCAATATTCCACCACTCACCCATAGCCCCCATGGGAGGCTTTGTCCCCCAACGCAACCCGTTCTCCAATGCAATATTGCACCACTCACCCGTTCCCACAATGCAACCCATTCTACCAATGCAATATTTTACCACTCACCCATAGCAACAAACTGTGCAGGGGCTGCTCATTTCCCCTTATTCACCCACCCTCGTTTTAAACTTTAAAATAATGCTTGGCAGGACTCAGTGTCCTGGGATTGCAACATTGTAGCGAGCAAGGCTACAATCCCATTGTGACATTATAGCTGTAAGTGCCAGAGCAGAGGGAAGAAATCTTTCTCAAATTGGGGTTTTGTAAAGTTATAAATGTGACTAACATGTAAAATATAACATAAATCTGAACAAAACTTGATACACCACAGCACAGGACAACTATGAATAGGGTGGTGCAAAATTGGTAGTGCTATCGTGTACCATTTTGGCGTAGTTCCAGGATCACATAAGCACGCAGACAGACACGCACCCACGCAAAGAAGCAAACAAGATGAGAGTTTTAGTAATATATATAGAAGATAGATTTTGAAGTGCGATGTTACCTTTTGGTCACAAGTATGTTCCCTCCCACTAATATCTGTGTAAATTTGCTGGTATTTCCCCATTTTCAAGCTCAAATCTGCAATCTTAAAGCAGTGGGAATCCTTATAGAATCTATAGTGGAAGATGACAATCTGTGCTCACCGCATCCCTATCTCTGTAGCCATCTCTCTCAAACCTTTGTAGTGCAGCTCATCTGGTCTACAATTCACTAGCTTTCAGCCTCATTGATTTAGTTTAGTTTAGTTTATAGATACAGTGCGGAACAGGCCCAGCGCGAAGAGTCTGCACCGACCAACGATTAACATTAACACTAGCCTACGCACACGAAGGGCAATTTTACATTTATACCAAGCCAATTAAACTACAAACCTATATACCTTTGGAGTGTGGGATGAAACTGAAGATCTTGGAGAAAACCCACGCCGTCACGGGGAGAATGTACAAACTCCGTCCAGACAGCACCCGTAGTCAGGATCGACAACGCAGTAAGGCAGCGACGCTACTGCCGCCCCACCGTGTCAAGTATTTCTCCAATACTTGTTTTTCACACTAGTTTCTTTCAATTCATCATTAACTCTACACCTTTAGTTCACTTAATCCGTGAGATTAGTTGTGTCTTCAGTGAAGTCAGCCATAAAATATTTGTTTAACTTTTCTGCCATTATCTCCCATTGTAACTTCTCCAGTGTCAGAATTAACTGGACCCAATGTAACTTTTGTTAATTTATAGAAGCTTATGCAGGCTGTCTACAGGTTTCGCATTACTCCTTTCAATGCCTTGGCCCCATTTTTGCTGAATTCTTTTGCTTTCCCTGTCTACAGGCTTACTACTCTTGTTGGCAACATTATGATTCTTTCTCTTTGCCCTAATTGCCTTAGATTCTCCTGATATCATGACTGAACCACTTGTCCTGTTGGGTTCTTAAAGGCCTTTTTATATGTAAACAGTGTATTAATTATTTATATTTGAACTATTGCAGGTTTACTATCAAAACTCTTCATATGCTTTCCAATTGATCATAGCTAGCTCATGCCTCCATTGCTTGCTTGGTTTAGATCTAAGACTCTGATTTCCGACTTAATTAGTTTGTCTTTGCAGAAAATTCCATCAAATTATGATCACCCTATTGCAAAGACCTCCATCTGCATGTTCCCCTCCAAGTCACTCACTATCCTGGCATAACTGTTCCCCCGTTGTTGCTGGGTCTAAAGCCTGGATTTCCCTCCCGAATAGCAATTTGGGAGCATCGGAAGAAGTGTAGTGGTTCAAGGAGGCAGTCACTATCATCTCAGAGGCAATAAGGGATGGGCATTGTACGAATAGTAGGAAAGACCTGCAGATGCTGATTAACACTGAATATAGACCTCTCACCCCCATCTCTGTAGTCACCTCTCGCAAAACCTTGGAGTGCACTCTTAAAGGAGGGTCTCAACCTGAAACGTCACCTATTCCTTTTCTCCAGAGATGCTGCCTGACCCGCTGAGTTACTCCAGCATTTTCTGTCTATCTTCGATGGGCATTATATGTTGGGCTTTCCAGTGCTGTCCAAGTATCACGAATGAGTAAAATGCTGTCCCAGGCCTAATATGAAGCTCGCGTTTGTGCAGAAATAAAGTTTGCCTATGTGATATAGTTGCAAACAATATTCATAAAGTATCCCAGACAAGCATATATTTTAGTTCTGTCTTAAGTCTCCTTCACAGTTTAGATTTTGTTTTAATAAAAGACATATAAAAATCAAATGTTTGGCCAAATTGAGGTAAAATAGGGGGCTAACTCCCAGTAGAAGAAAAAAATAAAGAACAGCTTGATATGAGTGCACTGGTAGTCATACATCACTCTCTGTCATTTCTAGTTATGGTTTATAAGATTTATGTTGTGCAAATAAACACAGCCAGCGTCTGGCGGCGTGGAGACAGTAGCTGTTTGAAATGGTGATGCTGGATTGTTCCTTCATTTCAGTGATGCCTGTAAAACTGTCTAAATTACATGCGGCCTGTTGTTCTTGAACTATGGTCCACATCAGGCTTCTCCACGTCTTCACTGCCTCCACACCCATTCTCATTTCCTTTTCTTGTTATCTGGGAGGCAGCCTGGAAGCAGGACTCCATCAGCAGGTGAGAGACTGAAGGTGGCCGTCAACTCACTTTATCCCTCCTTGGCTTCTCAAGAACATCTACCAACAAACTGCACAGCGTATGTTAGCAGAGTGGTGCAGCAAGTAGGACCACTGCTTCACAGGTCCAGCTGAACCCTCCCTCCCCACCCCAACTGGGTCAATCCTAGTCATCCCATAGTCTGTGGAATTTGCACATTCTACTTGTGACGACATGGATTTCCTCTGGGTGTGTTTGTTTGCTCCCATGTTCCATTGTGTGTGGGTTGTTAGGTTAATTGGCCTGTCAAGTGGGTGTAGCTTGCTAGAATCTGGAAGAAGTTGACGGAACTATGGGGGGAATAACTTGAGATGAGTTTAGAATTAGTGTACATAGGGGAATGCTGGTTGGCATGGACTCAGTGGGCTGCGGATCCTGTTTCCATGTGGTTTGACACTATAATTTATTGGGCGAGGGTTCTTTACCACTGGCTTCTAGGTGACGCAGCTAGTAGAATTGCTGCCTCCCAGTTCCAACATCCCAGGTACAATCATAACCTCCAGTGCCATCTTTGTGGAATTTGCACATTCTCCCTGCGACTGCTTGGGTTTCCTCTGGGAGCTCTGGTTTCCTCCCACATCGCAAAGATGATGAGTGCATTGGTCACTGTGGATTATCCCAAATGTAGATAAAAGGTAGAATCTGGGAAGAGTTGATGCAAATTTGAGGAGAATAAAATCAGATATTCGTCTATAGTTAGTATATTGTCAAGTGTACTGAGGCACAGTGAAAAGCTTTTAATTTGTGTGAGTGGGTGCTGGATGGTTGGCATTTATTCAGGATGTTAAAAGGTATGTATCTGTATTATTATGGTTCTTTGACGCAAGGGACCCACTATTTGGCGAGTCACAGACACAACCCTTGTTGGTGCAGTATGTGGAGCCATTCTGCAGAATTTCAAACCTTATTTTCATTGACAGGCGAAGAAAACACAGCATAAAGTTTTAAAGCCCCGGGTTGGGAAGCTCCGTTACAAAGATCAATTCATATCTAGGAGCTCAGCAGCACAGTCTGGAAGATCATTTGGAAAAGTTAGAGGCTGCAGTGGATGGTGTGAGAGCCAGAGAAAGAGAGACAGACAGAGAGGCCCACATTTCCCTCCGCATTTCCATCAACCTCCACCAGATTCTAGCACTCACCTACGCACATTTGACAGAGAGCCTCCTGCAAGGCAGCAGGAAATACTGACAATCATTGGAAATTCACAATGGCAACAGAAATATATACCTAGATCACTATGTTAAGTTCCAAGTACAGTGTGTCAATGTGAAAATCATTGGTCTTGGAGGAATACTGTGCAGATTTACCGGAACAATATTGGAGCTAAGAGTTCAATTATGAATATAAGGCTTGTATTCCCGGTGGTGCGGAGTATTAGTGGGGAAATAATTGAGTTGCTTCAGATGATTAAATGAGTTGATACAGAGAAACTATTTCCTCTGCTTGGGTGTGAGGATAAAGGCCCATAATTTTAAAATTTGAGCTGGTCCATTTAGCATTGTCCGGAAGACTCGTTTGCACAAAGGAAGCAAAAGCTTCGTGAGAACATTCTTATTTTTTTTGGAGTAGTTATTCATTTTTGCTACACCACATTAATATTGGCTCAACAAATAGTTTTTCTCCAAAATTAACCGTTGAGAAAAGGACCACAGAAAACATTGGCAACTGCAATCGAGAGATGTGTGTTAGAAGGAATGCCCATGCCAAGTGGTATCAAGGCAAGTAAATGGACATAGACACAAAATGCTGGAGTAACTCTGCGGATCTGGCAGCATCACTCGAGAAAAAGAATAGGGGACATTTCGGATCGAGACCCTTCTTTAGACTGAGAGTCAGGGTAAATGGGGCTCCATTAACCTGTGGTCTGACAGAAAGGCAGGACAGGCTTGAGGGGATGAAAAGCTGATTGCTGCTCAAGTGATCCTACAAAGGACAAACTGATTTTGATGAAGGAGCAAAGGTACAGTTAACATTATGAGTGGAATGCTGATGCAAAGGATTAATTGTGTCATAAAGCATGCAAACAGGGTTTGTACAGCCAACTTCCCCAAGCTGACAAAGACGCCCTATCGAAGCTTGTTCCATTTTCCCCATGCTTGGCCCATATACCTCTAAACCTTTCCCACTCATGTACCTGTTTAAGTGTCTTTTAAATGCTGTTATAGTATCTGCATAACCTACCTCTTCAGGCAACTCATTCCACATATCCATCTTATGTCTGAGTGAAAAAGTTGCCCAAAATATGTAGAAAAGAACTGCAGATGCTGGTTTAAATCAAAGGTAGCACAAAATGCTGGAGTAACTCAGCGGGACTGGTAGCATTTCTGGAGACAAGGAAGGAAGACTGAAGAAGGGTCTCGACCCGAAACGTCACCCATTCCCTCTCCAGAGATGCTGCCTGTCCCGCTGAGTTAGTCCAGCATTTTGTGTTTACCTTTGAAAAAGTTACCCCTCAGGTTCATATTAAATCTTGCCCCTCTCACCTTAAACCCAAGTCCTCTGGTTCTTGATTCCTCTCCCCTGGGGAACAGACAGTGCATTTATCCCATTTATTCCCTCATGATTTTATACACCTATCAGCCTTGATCCCTCAGCCTTCTGTGCTACCAATGTTGTACAGTATTTAATTGATTGCAAAATATTTTAAAATACATATAAATGCAAGTTTAGGCTTTTGTTTTTCACACACTGTGCTCTGCATGTAAGAACTACTGTGAATCCTTTCTTATTCTTGACCTTTCATCGCGGATGCAGGAGCCCAATGTATCCTGTTTACTGAGTTCTGGGGACATTCTGATTCATGTTGGGAGTGACTGAAATCGCCAGTGGCACCGTGATTAGCTCAGGGGAATGAAGGGGTTCAAGTAAAGCTTTAAAAAGGTGCCCAATTGTACCCACACTTCACTGGGCAGCATGGGGGCGCAGCCATAGAGTTGCTGCCTTACAGCGCCAGAGACCCGGGTTTGATCCCTACTACAGGTGCTGTCCGTATGGAGTTTGTACGTTCTTCCCGTGACCTGCGTCGGTTTTCTCTGAGATCTTCGGTTTCCTCCCACACTCCAAAGACGTACAGGTTAATTGGCTTGGTATAAATGTAAATTTTCCCTCGTGTGTGTAGGATGGTGTTAACGTGCGGGGATCGCTAGTCGATGCGGACTCGGTAGGCCGAAGGGACATTTTTCCGTGCTCTAAACTAAACTCTATACCCAGAGTCCTTGGGAAGCTGTTGCCCATATTAAGTATTCAATGGTGCTTTAATTCCAGTTTCATGCCTTAGTTTTGCATCTTTTACGTGAGTAACAAGGGTCGTGAATGCCTGGATCAACAACTGGAAGATATGCAGCTCGCCATTGGCGATTTCAATCCGTACCAGCAGTTCATTTAACTCATTCATCTGCATCCCAAGAAATTAATTTCATTGTGCCAAATGATACATGCCAACTCTAGGACTCAGTAAACAAATATACCTGGATTACTTAACCAACCATGGAAGCATGAGATTATAAAAAAGTGTTTATAGCAACTCCTGCATTCGGAACACAATGTGTGAAAAATAAAAACCTGAACTTGCATTTGATGTTTGATGATCCCAATATAGTCCAAAACATTTCCTATCAATGAAATAGAGAGCAACACTGGGATTCAGTACTAGGAGACAGTTCTTGTCACTGTACGACTTGGATACACTAATAATGGGGACAGTTCTGCCACTGTGTTGATGGGGACAGATCTGTCACATATAATATTGGTGGGGACAAGCTTGTCATTGAATAACACTGTGGTACAATACAAATGGGGACAGACCAATCACTGTATAACACTGGGGTACAGTACAGGTGGGGACAGGTCTGTCGCTGTAGAACACTAGGTTCTGTACTGGTGGGGACAGGTCTATTACCCAGGATATAATGCAGGGTCCAATACAGATGGGGACAGGTCTGTCTCTATGACATTGGGGTATAGTACAGGTGGAGGCAGGTCTATCATTGTATAATACATGTGAGCAGTACTGGTTGGCTGGTACCATCTGTATTTTTAAACAACTCTCTTAAAGAACAACTATAAGGATAATCAGTTGTGTGATGACATGTATTTGAGGCCAGTTCATTGGCTATATTTAAGAGAGAGTTAGATGTGGCCCTTGTGGCTAAAGGGATCAGGGGGTATGGAGAGGAGGCAGGTACAGGATACTGAGTTGGATGATCAGCCATGATCATATTGATCATACTCCTGCACCTATTTTCTATGTTTCTATGTATTCCAATGCCTGCCTCCGTCTTTCCCTCCCAGAGTTTGCTAGTCAGTGACAGGAAAGCGTACTGAAAGACTTCTCATATAAAACAAGTACCACAAAAGACACTGGTAGCTGAGAGTGGACCAAAGCCTACAGAACTTGGGGGAGTGGGAAATACCTGCCTTCTGATAGGTGTGAATTGCTGCTTTTAATATGTATTGATATATAATCTGGAGTGGTGCATTAAATGTAACAGCGGCACACACCTTGTGGACTGTAGAATTTTCCAAACGTTAAAATGTACTACCTAGCATGCATTCCACTCACATCAGACTCCTCACACAACTTGCTCCTTGTAACACAGTGGGGGCAGTGGTAGAGTTGCTGCCTTACAATGCCAGAGGTCCAGTTCAATCCTCACTAAGGGTGCTGTCTGTACAGAGTTTGCAAGTTCTCTCCCTGCGACCTGTGTGGGTTTTCTCCGGATGCTCCGATTTCCACCCACACACCAAAGACACACAGGTTGTAGTGCAGGATTCGCTAGTCGGCGCTGACTCAGTAGGCCGAAAGGCCTGTTTCCGTGCTGTATCTCTGAACTAAACTTATCTAAACTAAAGGTGGAATACAACACCGGAAACATCAGGGTGTTGGGACATCAGTGAGTGAAGCTTGTTTGCAAATTAAAACAACAGTAATATTTGTAGCCTTAAATCCAACATTCCAACAAAATAGGACAAATTTCCTAACTTCTCTGGCTTTCAAAAGAGGCTTCTATTTTAAGTGGTTTTGCTAACATAAACAGGATATGTGGCTAACATGAAATTTGACCAGGGAATGATCTTTCTGAACAGTCTGCAAAAAATTCTGAGGGATTGCATCTGTCTTTAGATCAACTCTATACAGGTATAAAGATAGAAAATTATGGGAATATCAATGCCAAATAGAATTAGTGTAATGAGTAAAACGGTTGGTATGGACGTGCTCTCCAGCTCTATAATTTCAGATTCCCAGTATCTGTAAAGTTTAGTTTTTCTAAACTATTCAAAATGCAATGTTTTTCTCAGTTGTGCTTATATATCACCAAGTCTGGGATAAAATGCCTGACAATTTGGTTGCGCAGCAAAATAACTCATTCATACATTAAACAACAACACAAAAGAATTTTAAAAAAATGATAACTAAATTACAAACAGCTACTGCGATATTCCTTCACCCTTGGCCTCAGTGAGAAGCACTAGGCGACGGGCCACTAATTTCACAATACTGTTGACACAAGTAACTTCTTCCGAAACTTTCCAGGCAGAAACTTCCTGTAACTAATAAATAAACCTGAATTACACCTCACAAACTCCCACACACTCTCACTGAAGCCCAGTACTGCCAAAGCTGGAAAGCCTCCGAACAGAATAAAATGTGCAAATGTGAAGCCTTCCTCCCTGTACCTTGTGTTTCCGTTCATTTCTCGACCCTCTTCCTCCAGTTTCCCTCTTTCCCTACCCTTTACACCCTCCTACTCCTGCCTATGCTTCTCTTGCTCTAATTCTATTCTCTATGTTTCTCTCTCCTCATTCTTTGCTTTTCTTTCACTCTGCCCTCAGTTTATATATCTTTTGCTCTCCCTATTCAGTTTAAGTTTCTCTCTTCCCCTCCTTCCTCCAGTTTCTCCCTGTAGTTAGTGTGCATGTCCCTCTCTATCAGGATGCACATGATCCAGGCAGTATTCATTGACCCCAATGCCTACAAACTGGCAGGTTGAGTGGGGCCCAAACAGACCTCTTGGGGCAGAGAGGCACAAGAGACCAGTGACACACAAAGTATGCACATCGACTGTTTCACTTGAATGGTCGATACAGAGTTCCAGGAGCCCAATCTCCAAGGCCAAAATGACGTGCACAAAACCGCCAGTATTAACAGAAGAACACGACAGCAAGACATCCGATGTGTCGTCAGCTCACCAGATTTATGACCTGGACTCTGATCGTAGGGTTTTAACTTGTCCAGAGATCCTAGGAAATGAGTATGGGTTCCATTCTCCCAGATTCTTGGGGCAATCTTTACCTACTTTTCACACTTATCACCTTACCAAATCATAAACATCTTCCCTCAAACCAAATACTACAGTCCCTTCCTATGATGTTACAACCTCTCATTTATCAGGTCCCTTGCTTCCAATCCCAAAACCTGGTTGCAAATTAGATAAGTCGGAAGAAAGGTCTCGACCCGAAACGTCGCCCATTCCATCTCTCCAGGGATGCTGCTGCCTGTCCCGCTGAGTCACTCCAGCATTTTGTGTCTAAAAAGAGTTTGACCAACTGTCACAACAAATGAGTCACAATTCACCATTCCAGTCCTGACGGGATTCATGCAATGTTAGAAAATCTGGCGTATTCTGTTGCTTCCAACCAAGCCACTTGCAGCAATTTCTCCCACTGTCCTGAAGAAAGGAATAAAAGGCATGCAATTCTATTGTGCAATGTTTTACATTCCAGCGAATTATGTTTCATAGTCAATTTGGAATAACATAGAAACATAGAAAATAGGGTGCAGGTGTAGGCCATTCGGCCCTTCGTGCCAGCACCGCCATCCAATATGATCATGGCTGATCAACCAAAATCAATATCCCATTCCTGCTTTATCCCCATATCCCTTGATTCAGTCAGCGCTAAGAGCTAAATCTAACTCTCTCTTGAAAACATCCAGTGAATTGGCCTCCACTGCCTTCTGTGGCGGAGAATTCCACAACCCTCTGGGTGAAAAAACAGGAACACTAAAGACTGACAGAGGCAATTAGAATTGGAATAATAGGAAATGAACGAGGAGCTGTAGCGAAGGGATTCATTGGCAGATGTATGGCAGACAGTGAAAGGCGCGAGGGAAATGCATGTCTTTATTCTTCAGTACAACAGATGAAATTGGAGCCACTGAGTTGGCTGCAAGTAACAGAATGCACAAGAATTAGGAAATACCAATCACAGAGATACAAAAAATTGTATCTGCAAAGCCAAAATGCCTGTTTGGATAATCACAATGCCATAGTTTTTGATTAAAGAATGGTATTTTTAAACAATTTCAAGGATGCTATTTGTAACATGGGTAAAAATATTTTTAAGGGCACCAGTTCAACGCTGTCAGGCTTGGAGAAGGAGAGTATGTTCACAAGGGTCTGAAATTCCCAGAAATCAGGCAGTGTTTACAGGCAGGAATTCATGACCAACCCGTATTTAATAAACAATTAAAGTGGCATTTAGTAACACCAGGCATTCTAAGGTTCTTGAATTACAATACAGCAGTGAAACAGGCCCTTCAGCCCAACTTTCCCATGCTAACCAAGATGCCCCATCTACGCTAGGCCTACCACCTCATGTTTAACCCATATCCCTCCAAATCTTTCCTATCCATGTACCTGTCCACCTGATTCAGGGACAGTTTCTTTCCAGCTATTCAGGCAACTGAATCATGCAACCACAACCAGTGAGTAGTGCTGAGTTGGTCATCTTTTTGGTGACCATTGGACTATCCTTGATCGGTCTTTTGCTGGCTTTAACTTGAACTAAACGTTATTCCCTTATCATGTATCTATACACTGCAAATGGATCGATTGTAATCATGTGTTGTCTTTCTGCTGACTGCTTAGCACGCAACAAAAGATTTTCACTGTACCTCGGTACACATGACAATAATAAATTAAACTAGTACCTGCCTCAACTACCTTCTCCGGCAGCTCGTTCCATAAACCCACAACCCTCTGTGTGACAAAGATGCCCCCCAGGTTCCCATTAAATCTTTCCCCTTTCCCCTTAAACCTATTGTATGTCCTCTGGTCCTCGATTCCCCTACTCTGGGCAAAAGACTCCCCTCATCATGTTATACACCTCTACAACATTACCCCTTATCCTCCTGTGCTCCAAGGAATAAAATCCTAGTCTGCCCAACCTCTCCCTAGAGTTCTAGTCCTCCTGGCAATATCTTCATCAATCTTCTCTGCGCATGTGTCAGTATGAACTCTTTATTGCATTAAGCTGTGACAGAAAATTTGAGACAATACACAAAATAAACTCCATTACGTCGATCTCCATTGATGTTAAAGACAACATATTAAAAATGTGACAATTCTTTTTCAGTCCAAGACTAGGAGGGTGATCTGTACTTACTAGTACAAGATCTCTATAAGCACCACTTTTTGAGTCATACATTTTGGCACCGCACATTCCACCTTCATTAAAGATGTTGGATTATCTTGAGTAAATCTTTACTTTCAAAAGAAAACCAAACATCATGGTTAATCACAGAAATGACCTATTTTAAAAGTGTGTGCCTTCAAAGTGTACGCGTCTTTACTGCTGAGCATTAATGTCTTCGATCTTTGCTGAAATCTTTCCAATTGCTTCAGTGAACCATGGTAATGGCACACTGCCAAGTAAAGGCCAAACCCAGCCAAATGCCCTCTGATGTTTGCAGAGATTGCTTTACAGTGATGCAAGTTGACAGCTGTAGCTACTCAAAGATTTCATGTAATAAAGAGGGACATCTTCTGCCCCTCTGCATCCTGTATGCATACAAACACAATAACACCAATATACACACACACGCACAAACTCAGGCGTCCTACTAGAAAAATGAGCAAACAAACAGAAACAAAAACAACTTGAGCTAACAGTCCAGACCACAATCATGCATTGACACGGATGAGTTGGGACTGAGGGCCTACTTCCATCCTATTTAAGTCTATAAATCTATGAGGACCAAACAATGGTGAGTGTTTCCTCCGAGCCCCAACAATGAACTCTGGGCAGAAAGGAACTGCAGATGATGGTTTAAACCAAAGATAGACACAAAAAGCTAGAGTAACTCAGCAGGTCAGACAGCATCTCTGGAGAAAACAGCATCTCTGGTGAGGTGACGCTTTGGGACGAGACCCTTCTTCAGACTGAGAGTCAGGGGAAGGTGAAACAAGAGATATAGACATTGATATAAATGGTGATATAGAGATATATAGAACAATTGAATGAAATATATGCAAAAAAGTAATGATGATAAAGGAGATAGGCCATTGTTAGCAGTGGTCTAGGTGAAAATGAGTTACAAGCAACTCTGGGAACAGCCTCAGGCCTGAAGTGTGATGAAATCGAAGCAGTTTCTTACGCAGCTCACCTGGCTGAATTTACCGTGTTTTCCAGCACACCAGTAGTTCACAGCGAAGGGAACGATGGCCCTGCCATTCAAGATTGAATAAAGTAAAGACAATTTGAAAACACTCAATTAAAAGTTCAAGAATAAAGAGGAAGAGGATTGGACTTTATTGCCTTCCATCAAAGTGAGGAATGTGGGGAACCCGCTGTGGTGGATGTTTATGTTAATTTTTATGTAGTTGTGTGTCTTGTTGCTTTTTTTTTTACTATGGCTGTATGGTAATTTGCATATCACTGTTCCTTAAGTGGCACATGTGACAATAATAGACCTTTGAAACCTTTGAAGGGTAGAAGTTCTTTACTGCACAGCCTATAAACCTGTACGTCTTTGGACTGTTGGAGGAACTGGAGTTCGTACAAACTCTGTACAGACTGCACGTAAGGCAGCAACTCTAGACCGTGTGCCCTAGATGAGGCGCCTCCTGACACAGTTCAGTCCACATGGAAGTCTGAGGCACAAAGACAGTGGTTCTGATCGGAACCACCGACTCCAACCCAGCAGGGTTCAACCCATCATTTCAAATGTATTCCAAGTTACATGCTGAGAGGGAGTTATGAATGTCGATGGCTTATTATTTATAACCACTATGGCAAAACCAGGACTCTTTCGTATCCAAAAAAGAAAATGATATACATTTATGTATCTTTAGACAGACAGAATTTTGGAAATTAAAAACATCTGATTGGATCTAACTTCAAGACACTGCAGTTGGAGGGATTTTGATGAGAGGGTGTAGAAAGGGTTGTTAATACTAAACAATATGATAAACAGAGGTCCACTTGAGAGGAAGCAAGCCTGATAATCCAGGCAAGATAAATCACCTTGTTAATTGATAATTAAATTAATAGTCTCCCAGGGAACAATGGCGGCTTTATTTACAGATTTGAATCAGATGTTAAAATTATTTTCTGCAGGAACAAAACAGCCAAAAGGAGTTAACAGCAGCCAAGAGAAAGAGACACTGCTACTGGATAGGGCAATGGTCTTGCTGTTGTTGGGTCTTCAATTAGCTTGGCCTTCCAGGATCAGGTGTGTGTCATGAAATTGGGGAAGAGTGCTCTTTGACCCTGTTTCTGGTTGGGAGATCCAGGTTGCTAGTTGCTCCTCCAGCTATTCTTAGCAACATCCAAAAATAAAATACTGCAGTTGCATATATTCTGAAGTAAAAATGGAAACCACTGGAAATACTCCACAGGTCAGGCAGCATCTGCGGACCAAGATGCAAATTCAACGCTTCAGGGCAATGGCTGTTCATAACGAATGTTAATTCTGTTTCTCTCTCCACACATAGAAACATAGAAAATAGGTGCAGGAGTAGGCCATTTGGCCCTTTGAGTCATTCAATATGATCATGGCAGATCATCCAAAATCAGTACCCCTTTCCTGCTTTCTCCCCATATCTCTTGATTCCATTAGTCCTAAGAGCTATATCGAACTTCTCTTGAAAACATCCAGTGAATTGGCCTCCACTGTCTTCTGTGGCAGAGAATTCCACAAATTCACAACTTTCTGGATGAAAACGTGTTTCCTTATCTCAGTCCTAAATGGCCTACCCTTTATTCTTAAACTGCGATCCCTGGTTCTGGACTCCCCCAACATCGAGAACATTCTTCCGGCATCTAGCCTGTCCAACCCCTTTTGTATGTTTCTATAAGATCCTCTCTCATCCTTCTAAAATCCAGTGAATATAAGCCCAGTCGATCCATTCTTTCATCATATGTCAGTCTCGCCACCCCATGTCGCTTGGACTGTCTATCCTCTCTGTCAGCAATACTCAGGAAAAGGTGTGTTGAACATTGTGACTCATGGCTGGTACTCTTGCCTCTGAAGCAAATGGGCTCAAGTCGCTGGGCAAACTTGGATTGTTGTCTCTGGAATGTCAGATACTGAGAGGAGAAGGTTACAAAATTATGAGAAGCAAAGATAGGATAGATGGTGGAACCCTTTTCCCAGGGTGGAAGTGTTAGTGACTAGATAGCACAGGTTCAAGATCAGCGGGAGTAGGTTTGGAGGAGATATGCGAGGCAGGTATCTTTTTACAATAGGTGGTGGATGCCTGGTACAGGATGCCAGGTGGTGTAAGTATATACGATAGTGGTTTTTTGAGAGGCTTTTAACTATGCACATGACTATGTAGGGAATGGAGGGATATGGAGCATATGCAGGGTGAGATTAGTTTAATTTGGCATCATGTTCACCACAGGCATTGTGGACCCAAAGGCCAGTCCTGTGCCATACTGTCCTATGATCTATCTGGGGCAATGATACTCTGTTAGACTGAAGCCTCAGGCAGACAGAGACTCCGGTCGCAGTGTTGGCAGAGAATTCCCTCAGTGGTCTGCCTTGTCTGTTGCTCGGCAACCTGACCTGGTTATGTATGGAGCCTCTGTTTGTGGAACTCCCACATTTCACTAACATTCAGAATGTGAAAAGTGCTATAAAAATGCAATCTGTAAGATAGGTGCTAGAGTAGGTCATTTAAGGCCTCAAGCCTGCTCCTCCATTGGATGAAATCATGGATGATCTATCTCAATCACCAATTTCCATGTCTCTTGATCCCTGTACAAACCAGCAATCTATCAATCTGTTTTGAATGATCTCTGTGACCGAGACAGAATGGGGCAGCAGAGTGGCACAGCGGTAGAACTGCTGCCCTACTGTGCCAGTCTCTAGTGTGTAGGATGGTGATCGCTAGTTGGTCTATGGGGTGATTGCTGGTTGGTGTGGACAGAGGGCTGAAGGGCCTATTTCCACGCTGTGTCTAAAGTCTAAATACTCTACAAAAGACAATCAGATTGAAGAAGGGTTCAGCCCTGAAATATCATCCATCCTTTTTCTCCAGAGATGCTGCCTGACTCACTCTAGCACTTTGTGCCAATCTGAGGAATGTTCACAATTTAGGGGAAGGGATCCCAGAGTTTTGTAGGTGATGGGTTATCAACAGCAGAATAAGAAGAGTTCAGTATGAAGAAAGTCACACAGAATACCTGAACAACCAGAGGGCTGAAGGATACTTAAATGCACAACTATATGGCATTTAATGCAAATGCAATTTACAAATTAAAGGACTCTGGGGTAAATGGGCAGACATAAGACAGCAATGATAGTGTTAACCGGTCATGGTGATGAAAAAAGTGTCCTGTTCTGCAGAGACATGTTACACCATTACCCATACCTCAGCAGGACAACAACAAAAAAAATTGTTTAACCAGCAGAGCAGTGGTGCTGGAAGTGTGGTGCAAGCACAGCAGCCAAATCCGAGGGAAGATAGTTCTGGTGCCTTTTATTAGAGGAAGTGTGCACCCTGCTGGCCAAACCAATGAAACATACACCGCAGTCATGTAAACACAACATAATTATGGGTAGCTCTCATTAAGCTGCTAACCAATGCTTCCCCTCCCCATGTTGCTGAGATTGCTCACTGTCGACAGGCACCTTGTAATAAACATTATTACCGTATCACGTATTTGCACACTGTGGACGGCTCGATTGTAATCATGTATTGTCTTTCCACTAACTGGATCGCACCCAACAAAAGCTTTTCATTGTACCTCGGCACACGTGACAATAAACTAAACTGAACTTTGTTCTTTCATGTTAACACTCATATCTGTTAGTTTAGTTTAGAACTACAGCACAGAACAGGCCCTTCGGCCCACTGAGTCTGCACCGACCAGCAATCCCCCTACACTAGCACTATGGTACACACACGAGGGACAATTTACAATTCTACCAAGCCAATTAACCTACAAACCTGTTAAAGAAGGAACGTCTGAAGAAGGGTCTCGACCCGAAACGTCTCCTATCTCCTTCGCTCCTTAGATGCTGCTGCACCCGCTGAGTTTCTCCAGCTTTTTGTGTAACCTACAAACCTGTAGGTCTTTGGAATGTGGGAGGAAACTGGAGCACCTGGAGAAAACCCACACAGGTCACAGGGAGAACATACAAACTCCATAAAGACAGCAGCCATAGTTAGGATCAACCTGGGTCTCTGGCGCTGTAAGGCAGCAACTACTGTTGCGCCACCTGCTTTCTCAAGTTCTTCTGTTGGCTCTCCCCTCTACCTCTGCAACTCCTGCAATTCTAGCTACTATACATCCCTGATTTTCGATACTCCACCAAAGCACCAGCTACCAGGACTCTGGATTTTTTCTCTAAACCTCTCCACCTTCTAAACCTTCTCCTTCAAACCTATCTCTCCAGCCATCTTTGCGGCTGCCTCTTCCTAGGACTTACTCATGTTTCTGTTTGATAAACGTCTATGATGCTCTTCCAGGTAGAAGGCTTCATTATAATTAGCTGCTAGGTTTGGAGTTGCTGTGGAGCCAATGCCAAAATGTCAACTTAAAGATGAACGAGTCTATAAAGATTTTGATTTGGACTCTTGCATTTTCTTGCTTTTGTCATGATATATGGAGAAGTGAGAGGGCTCGCTGTTGGAAGAATAACTGCAATAATCATAGTCATCTCTTAGTTCATGAACTTATGATCTTGTCTACGTTATTTACCAGGAAATAAGTATAACGGTTTTCCCCACTTTTCCTCCCCATTTTCCCGATTAGGTATAACATTTGAGCTTTGTGCCACCTGATCCCTCTCATGCACCGCAACTTTTCTTCCGTTGCATGTGGATATTCTGTACACTGAACTACTTGGGAGTGGTTCATTTTGCATTCACCCATCGCCAAGCTTCCATCAGAGATTGCAGGAGGATTGACTGGCCCGTCACTCTCTCTAACTGCACTTTTTTGTCAATGGATTGGGTTAGGGTTAACCCAATTGCTCCGTGCTTCAGATATGACCTCATGGAGACTTTACATAAAGTAACAAAATATATATGTTTGTTATTTTGATGCAGCAAATTGAAGCATATTTAATTGAAGTGAAATTTAAGTAGTTCACATCTGTACCCAAAATCTCTCCTCTCCACATTCATACCAATTTGATAAACTACCCAAGTGCCTGATGTATGCGATAGGAAGGAACTGCAGATGCTGGTTTACACCGAAGATAGATACAAAATGCTGGAGTAACTCAGCGTCAGACACCATCTCTGGAGAAAAGGAATAAGTGATGTTTCGGGTCGAGGCCTTTCTTCAGATTGGAGTTGTAGAAGGGTCTCGACCCAAACGTCACCTATTTCCATTTCTCCAGAGATGCTGTCTGACCCGCTGAGTTACTCCAGCATTTTGTGTCTATATTCTGCATGATGTATGGTGCCGGCTTTCAATATAAAAGTAAATCAAATCGATATCTTCTAATTTGTTTTACATCCTTTCAGTGCATCACCCCTTAATCAGAATGTTTCTGAAGTCTTTTCGGTGTGGAATGTTCAATTTTCGCTGCAATAAATTTCCTGTTTAGTGGTCATTTAATTGCACATAAGCCCACTTTATTTTCGGCTGAAAACCCCTGTTATTAGTGGTAAATCATTAAAACAGGAGTAGGGGAAACTGAGCTTTCCTTTCTGCAGGGTTGGAGATTACAGAAGGAAATGATCGCACATTCGTGGCTGCAGCTTATTCTATGCTAATGGTTACTTTGACATGGCAAGACCTGCAACTAAAACAGCCAGGGTCAGAGGGATCTTCAGGGACCTCTGGCCTCTGCTCCTCACAATGGCAACTGTTTCTCGCCGCAAGATGTTAATGATATTTAGAAGAGGCACGCAAAAATAGGTTGGTGGGTTACCAACTCTGTTGAGGTATTCTTTAAATTTACAGCAAACCTCTTGCAATTGTACCATTATAAGGCCCTACTTAATTTTAACCATCTAATTTATGACATTATATAGATTAGTTTAGTTATACAGCGCAGAAACAGGCTCTTCGGACCACCGAGTCCGTGCCGACCAGCGATCCCCGCACACTAACACTATCGTACACACACTAGGGACAATTTACAATTTTTCTGAAGACAATTAACCAACAAACCTGGACGTCTTTGGAGTGTGGGAGGAAACCGGAATACCTGGAGAAAACCCAAGCGGGTCACGGGGAGAACGTACAAACTCCATATGGACAGCACCCGTGATCAGGATCGTACTCAGGTCTCTGGCGCAGTAAGGCAGCAGCTCTTCCGCTGCGCAGGCCCACTTATATATTTATGGACACTATATCATGTACTCAGATGAGTGCACTCTGATATCTCCCAATCTCTGGAGGCTACAATACTTCATGTCGCACTCCTGACTGCCCTCAGCTGTAACCTTTCATCAATGAAGGGTCTCCGTTCGGCTGAAACTAAGCATGGACCCAAATGCTTTGTTGAGAAAAAAAACAACAGATTTAAACAAATATTTATTTGCGTTTAATGCAAAGTCCATATAAGTTCACGTGATAGGAACAGAATTAGGCCATTCGGCCCATCATTGGGCTACACCATTCAATCATAGCTGATCTATCTTTCTCTCTCAACCTCACTCTCCTGCCTTCTCTGCACCCCTGAAACATGTACCAATCAAGAACCTATCTATCTCTGCCTTAAAAATATTCACGGACTTAGCCTCCACAGCCTTCAGTGGCAATGAATTCCACAGATTCACCACCCTCTGATTGAAGAAATTCCTCCCCATCCTAAGGGCTAAAAATATGTTTTTTCACAAAGCCTGAGAATCGCATCCAATAAAATCCAAGAGCACAACAAGAGGAAAGAATCAGGGATTCAGTCCTACCACCTGAGTAACAGGGATGATAAATCGAACAGTTGCTTACGATTGCATTGGTCCCATCGATTATCTTTTGGGTTTTCCCCCTTATACCAATGAAGGCTCTGGTCAGATTAGGATGAGACATAAGTGAATGCGAAGCTGGATGTGCAACTGGCCTCTCTTTGTGGTCTCCACAAAGATGCAGTTTGTTGAGTGTTGGGGGTGGGGGAGGGTGGGGAGGGTTTGAGGACAGTTATACCACAAATAATGCAACTCCATGCAGGTCACTGGAACACCAGCAAAGGCGCCGTGAATACCAGAAACAGTTACTTTACCAATCAAGAGAGTCGTCTGAAGAGCAAGTTGGATCAACAGTTGAAATATGTTTTCTTCAGCATTGGGGTAATCATGACCTCCATTGTTGGACACTGAGATCCATGGAGCAGTTTGAATAAAACTCCACTGTTTCATGGGTGTTCAGGAACCTGTTCTTTTCCAAGGACTGTCCTTCTGATTCTCACCGTCACATATTGGAATCAACCTACATGACTGTTCATGAGAGAGGTCAAACTGCTAGACCTACTTTGAAGAAAAGCGATGTTGACAGCTAACATTCTATTGCCATTAGTAGTTATCTACAGGATACCCGTAATCCAGATATATAAAACACGACTGCCGAACACAAATAAAAGACAAATCGTTTTTCTAAAGTTTCCATTGTTTATCCAATAGATAAGCAAATTGTCCTTTGCCTTTCTTGCAAAATAATGCAAGAAATATTCGTACCACCATGTGAACTTCCTATATGGCCAATGATTTCTCACAGGGTTATTCAGTTAAGCTCCTCCAAAGGTCTTGTCAACAATCATTTGTTTAAAATAATATTTTTTACTCAAAGGCAGGGCAAGGAAGTCGTGCTTGCATGCCCAGGCTTTTGGCAATACTCAGCCACTCTGAATTCCTCTAGAGGGTTTGGGACAGTGAAGAGGTGATGGGGATCATGGACAAAGCCTCTGATTGTCTTGCGATCCTCACAATGGTCCCATGTATCTTGCTGCAAAACATTGTCCCTCGCCACTGATTAGCAGAGGAACCTTTAATCGGTTGTATTACATTTTTTTAAATAAAACTAGAAATGTGTTAGAAGTAAAGCAGAATTGTGAATAAAGTGAAACAATAGCCTTCATTAACAGTAGTGAAAAATCCAAAATATGTTCCTACCTCTGACGATCAGGTCCGCTGAGGCTGAGGTGCTGTCGACGTTGGTCTGTGCCGTGCAGGTGTACCTCCCAGTGTGCCTCAACTGTGCATTCTTGAAGAATAGTTCTCCACCACCTCCTTCCTGTGAGATTGAACGTAAGAAAAAGGATGGTTCAGTTCCTCTTGACACCCTGTCTTCGCGCTTCCTGATGAGATTAATTATACTTCCACCCTTGCACCCCATGCTATAGGGCAGGTGAAGTGGAAGATTGGTTGAAATTAGTGTTTCAGGGAGAAACCCAGCGAGCAAACAGAAATGAACTCAAATAAAAACAAACAGTGCTGGAAATACCCAACAGGTCAGGCAGCATCTGAGAGCAGAGTTGATGATTCAAGTTGAATACCTTTTGTTAAAACTGGTAAAGAGAGAAAACATATGTTTTTTTATGGAAAGAACTGCAGATGCTGGTGTAAATCGAAGGTAGACACAAAACTAAGCGGGACTCTTAAAAATAGCGGAGTCAGGGGATATGGGGAGAAGGCAAGAACGGGGTACTGATTGGCCATGATCAGCCATGATCACATTGAATGGCAGTGCTGGCTCGAAGGGCCAAATGGCCTACTCCTGCACCTATTGTCTATTGACAGGCAGCATCTCTGGAGCGAAGGAATGGGTGACCTTTCGGGTCGAGACCCTTCTTCAGACTGAAGAGAGAAAACAGTTTGGTTTTAGTCTATGAAGATGGATAAAGAGGGCAAATGCGATATCTGATATAGCCCACTCTGACGTTCCAGTAGAGGTCACACAATCCATTGGAAAACAGAGGAACATGGGCCGTTAGAGGAAGAAAACTTGAAGATACGCTATTAAATGTGACAGTTAAAAACTGAGAATACAAAGAATGGAATGTAAAGTTTGCAGATTTCTTAGTTCCCATTAACCTGATGACTTTGACAACCTATCCCCCTACCAGCCCTAACCTCCCCCTATCAGAGATATTCCTCATGTCCTATCTATCCCTCTCCCACTTTCTCCTCAACTTGAACACTAATCCGGTTCTCCCTTTCCCACTTCTGTTGAAGGGACTTCTACCTGAAACACTGACTGACCGCTGCGTATCTGCAGTTTTTTTAAATTTTCATGAAATACATTCAATTTCTGTTCCGTGCCAAGTAAACAAAAGGAACTTATTCCAAAGACATTCACATGGTTAGCTGCTTTTTTGAAACAATGTATTACTTAAGGAGATAAGGAACATAGGTTAAAGGAATAAAACATGCAGCTGAGCACTGAATGAATGCACACATTAACTCTAATTCTAGTTTGATTCTCATAAAGTCTGCATGCAATTCCGTACACTGATGGATCACAATAACCCACTCTGTTTCCAAGTACTTTGGACTAGAGCCGTACAACAATCCTATAATTATATTATGGTTGGTTATCAATCAACGTGGGATAGATCTTGGCATGCTACATCTGATGAAAGAGGCCTTTTATAAGCCAAATACACAGCAATTCAATGAATAAAGGGGAGGGAGGAAAACAAAAGTGACAGCAATCTAATAGTTGACAGGTATCTGTAAGGACTGTCATGTTGCAATTCTGGAAAGATGCAGCAATAATCTGAAGCTCCTTCTTTACCTAGTCTCCTGCTCTTGCCCTGCTCAACTTGTCCAGGCAGCCAGCAGTATAAACCTCTCATTATTCTGTCTGCTGACAGACTGGAAGCGAGAGAAGGGCTCAGGTTTAAGTTTATTATCGTCATGTGCACCGAGTTACAGTGAAAAGCTTTGTCTTTTGTATGCTAGTCAATCAAATCTGATAATGCTCGAGTGTAAAGGAGAAGACACGGAACGTAGAATATAGCTTGATTGTATTCGTGTATGGTCTTTTTGACTGGATAGCACGCAAACAAAAGCTTTTTGCCGTACCTCAGTACACATGACAATAATAAATTAAACTAAATCTCTCTGGCTCTCAAAATGCGGAATATGAGGTGCTGTTCATCCAGTTTGTGTGTGGCCTCACTCCATTGCCAGAGGGAGTCTTTACATTTCACTCTACTTCTCTCCTTATCTGATACACTTTTGTCTCCTCTGCATCTCAAGTTTTTGTCACTTACTCCATTCAGATGTCAATCCAACCCCCCCTCACCTCCCCCCTCACCTATATATACACCTATCACTTACTTGTCTTTATCCAGCCGCCACCTCTTAACCAGCTTTATCTCTCTTACTACAATCAGTCTGAAGAAGGGTCCCGGCGCTAAATATTGCATGTCCATTTCCTACACAGATTCTGCCTGACCTGTTGAGTTTCTCCAGCACTTTGTGCTTTGTTCAAGGTTCCAGCATCTGCAGTTCTGTGTGTTTCTTTGACTTTCTTTTTAACCTTAACGGCAAGTGTAAGACCAATAAACTGCAGAACATGCATCAGTGTACACATTCCACTCCACAGCACAATCCATTCTAAGTTCTAAGTTTAGTTTCGAGATACAGCATGGAAGCAGGCCCTTTGGCCCATTGAGTCTCCGCCGACCAACGGTCACCTGTGCACTAGTTCTATCCTACACACTACGGACAATTTTACAGAAGTCAAATAACGTACAAATCTACTATCCCTGGAAATGTGGGAGGAAACCGGGAGCACCCGCAGAAAACCCACATGGTTATAGGGAGAACGTACAAACTCCCTGTAGACAGCACCTGTAGTCAGGATCGAACCTGGGTCTCTGGCACTATTAGGCAGCAACTCCACTGCTGCGCCCCATGCCGTCTTCTTGGTGTCGGCAGGTCAGCTGGGAGAGGGAAAGAATGCGTCGGAAAAATAATCCCATCAGCGTCAACGAAAACTAATTTCCAGTTGAGATGAGCAAACCCTCTTTCTCTGATCCTCAAAAACACGGCACCATTTACTTCCACCCTGCACTGAGGTTTGGTCCGTTCAGAAACAGGTCACACACATGCATCTTCAGCCCATTTTCAATTCAGCAAAGTGTTTGCCCATCAGAAGTCGTGCTTATTTCAAAATGTCCAGGAATTTCCGTCCAGCAATGAAAGTCTCTGGGAATTCTGATCAGTGTTGGGGAATTTGACCCTTTTGCAAAACATCCCGATCCCAGCAATGCATTAGGGAGATTTCATCAACAACTGTGGAAAAAAGCATCAGAGTGTGCCAGACAACTGTGAAATATCACAGGGATCGATAGGGAAAGGAATTCAAGATTCTGTCAAGACGTCAGGAGTTTCTGGCAAACAGTCAGGACATTTTTGTCATTTATCAAAATGTCAGGCTTCTCTAACTCCTGTTAGTGTTAAGAAATTCTGGCTCACTTGAGAGAATTCTAATCCACAGTCAAAATGTCAGTGAGTCAATGCCAGGGTTAGAGGGAGATTTTGACAGTCTGATTGGCAATTGACAATGGTTTTCCATTTTGTAGCTGCCAGTGAGGTTAAAAAAAGGAAAATAAAATGCATTCGGCAGCAAACTGTTATGGTGCAAGATTCACAGCAGGCTGGAGCTGCTAGTTTGCACAATCACCAGTGTGCAGCCGAGATGTCAGGCCTGAAGAAGGGTCCTGACCGGAAACGTCACCCATTCCTTCTCTCCAGAGATGCTGCCTGTGCCTGAGTTACTCCAGAATTTTGTGTATCATTTTGAAGAGTTGAACCCCTCCAACATTATCACCTTCCCACTAACCAGCTCCGGGGAAAAGTTATCTGTCCAGCCAACACACTGGGAAGATGGATCATAAATGGTAGTGTGCCAACCACCTACTATTGGGGACCCAGTGGATCCCATTACCTAACACTTTAATTCTCCATGCCACTCTCGCCCTGACCTATAGTGCTGTGGCTTCCTGCATGGTTACAATGAGGCCCAACACAAGATTCAGGAACAGCACCTCATCTGCCACCTGGGGTTGTGGGCACGCAATGTTGAACTCTCCAACCTCAGGCTCAGATACTCTCATCCATCTGTGATAGTGGCTCCGTTTTCTTGATTTTTCTCCCCCCAAACCACCTCATCTCCACCCCTTCCTCTTTCTTTTCTCTCTCTGCCACTGGGGGACATGCCAGCCTTATCTGTCCTCTTCATCAGTATTCTGTAACTCCTACATTCTTTCCTCTATGTTCTCACTCTCTAACTGCTCCCTTTCACTCATTGACTAAATAACCTGTTTTCAGCTTATCCCCAAGGTCAGTCCATGTTCTCCAGAGATGCTGCCTGGCCCGCTGTGTTACTCCACAACCTTATGTTGTTTTTGTAAACCAGCATTTGCACTTCCTCATGTCTCACTCCAGTTTTACCCTACCTGCAAGTGTTTGGGATGTGGAAAGAAATTGGTGTGCCCGAAGGAATCCCACCTGGTCACAGGAAGAACGTGCAAACTCCACACAGAAAGCACCCACGGTCATGTTTGAACCCGGGTTGTTGCTGGACGCCTTACCCAGCAGGTCTCCCAACCGCACCACAGTAACACCCTGGTCATTTTCAACACCTGCAGCCCGTGAATGAGTGAAGAAAAGAAAACGCAGGCATTCGCTGGTCGTTGAGGGTGAAGCTACCAAACCATGGCTGCTCCAACAGCAGTGAACACATTTGGGGTGGGGGGGGGGGGGGGGGTGGGGGGGGAGACCTAAGCTCCCTACAGGCAAATCTTCTGCTTGGGAATACAAGGTCCACAAAACAACAGCAATACCTGGCCGGATTAGCAGTGGATTGCGGTGGGTATCTGATGCCTGTAGACATAGAGCATCATCATGTCCAAACTGCTGCCCTGCAGAAGGGGCGAATAATTTTAATGTGGTACCGTGCTTTATTTTTCAATTAAAAATGATAGAACAGTTAGTGTGAGTGTCGGATGGGGAATTGGAGTGGGGTGCTGGGGGGGTGCAAGTCAAATAGGGACTGGTGTCGATGGGAGCCTGATGGGTGGCAGTCTGAAGAAGGGTCTAACCAAAAATATCATCTATTTCCCTCCACAGATGCTGCCTGACCCACTGGGTTCCTCCAGCACTGTATTGTTGCTCAAGGTTCCAGCTTCTGCAGTCTCTTGTTGGCATGATCTTGATGGATTGTCAAGTGTGTTTCCACTGCACGGCTCCATGTGGGCGTTAGGGGTTCAGCGCAGGAATAATATCTAAGGCTTGCTGACCTCGGCCAAGAAACTCCCATCCCTGAAGTCTCTGACATCTACAGGCAGTTTACAAATCCATTCAAGTAAAAAGAATCAAGAGTGTTTCATTGTCATATGTCTCAAAACATTGCAGCAGCAGCATTTCAGGTTCGTAAACACTGTGCTCAATAGATAATATAATAAACAATAGCAACAAAAGTTAAGTAAATAAATAACCCGATAACATCTAAAAACAAAAAGCCCAATGTCCCTGGTGCAACACAGGCAGTTTTTTGATCCAAAAAAGTTGATGGGCCGTGGAGAAGCAAGTGTCTTTGAGATTCACATGGAACTAATCCATTCCGAACATTCAACATAGCGGTAGGGCAAGGTTAGGCAAAGGGAGCAGAGCTGTGTTTAGTCCTTTAACAGCAATGTGGCACAGTTCTAAAAAGTGATGTTCAGTTGCCCTCTGCTGGCAACGCAATATACTACAACTGATTCTGCCCCAAATTTGTTTCTGAGAGAGCATTTTGGTAGCCTTTGCCCTGTAGGGGAGAGGTTCATATCCTCGTTCAACTGAATTCATCGTTCAACAGCAAAAATTAAGACCATATATCTGGGAGGAATCCAACACCATTCGGAGATTTTCAGAGTACCTCAGGACACGAGACAATAAACCAAACTAAACGAGAAGAACATAGAGTTCCTCCAGGAGTTTGAGCAAAACAAAGTGCTGGAATAACTCAGCATCTGAAGGGTCCCAACCTAAAACGTTGCCTATCGATTCCCTCTACAGATGTTGCCAGATTTGCTGAGGTCCTTGAGCATTTGTGTTTTACTCAAGATTCCAGCATCTGCAGTTTGTTTTGTCCTCCAGCAGTTTGCTATTTGACCTATTCATAGACTCCGTTTTCAGGCATAGGTTTAAAAGTCTGATCCTTGCCAATAAAGCACTTAGATTATACACATTACAACAGCTGCAGATATCCACATATCCAGACTGACAGCAGGTTCAAACAAAGCTAAATAAACACACTAAGAAGAGATATAGCAGTTAAATACCACAAAAATCATTGCAGCACAGTGGTGCAGCTGAGAGAGCTGCTGCCTCGCAACCCCGGAGACACAGGTCTCCTGACGTCCAGCTCTGCCTGGGTGGCATTTGCATGTTCTCTGTGGCAGAGTCTACAGATTCCTCCCAAGGACAGGCTGCTTAAATGGCCATTGTAAATCGCCCTGGGCACATGCAGCAAGGTCAGAGAGTCAGGAGTGAGGAGGTGGGAACGTGGGAGAAAGGCCAGGATATTAGGGCATGAATGAGAGAGGTGGTGTGGCTCAAACAGTTGCCATAGACTTGAAAATATGAGCAACTTTGGAGAAGCTAAAGGGAAAATAAACCCTGTTCAATTCTACTATCCTCATCGAGTGAGACAAATTTAGAGCTTGACACTCTAATCAAGTACTCAAACATCAGCTGGCCATGCTCCAGGAGTATTGAAAGAGATTAATTCATCCTTCAATTGTTGCCAAACTGCAAAGTCAGATCCACACTAGAGGTCCACCACCGATTTTCCAGCATCCTTGGTTCCAGAACCTTGCCGTATTATCAATTTTACCGGACTAATAGAGGTCATGGCCTCGTGGGGCTGAGGTACCGGCCAGCGGGAACGGATCTGCCGGCTCCAGAGTTTCAGAATCGCAGCCATAGAGGCAAATTCAACCAGCCGATCGGTGCGGAAGTTAGCTATTGGAATAGATCTGCCGGCTCCGGCCAGGCAGGAGATCTAGAGCCCCAGCCGCAGACAGCAAATTCGACCCGCCGATCGGCTGCTGAAGTCCTGACGAAGTCGAGATTGGCCGCCTATCCCGGCCTAGGCACCACACTCTTGGGGAGAATTTGAAGTGCGCTCTTGTAATTTTGTCTGGATTAAAGGTGGTACCAGACCACCAGTTGCTGGAAAAACGGTGGTGAACATATAGCCACATTAGTTATCATCAATGCTGCTCACCAGTACTCTGTATTCCATGTAGTCTCTCTCTTTGTCAAAGTCGATCGGGTAGCCATTTGTTGACCAGATGAAAGTGAGATCGAGAGTGGGGTCGTACACCGCCTGGCACTCCATGGTGCCGTTCTCCCCCATGGTGATGTCGATGTTCGATGGTTCTAGGGTCATTTTGGTGGGCTCTGTAGAGAAACAGAGAAATAAAACAGCAGGCTTTACATTTTGAATACAAAAGCCATGGTCAAATGGGCCAGCATGGTGGCGCAGCAGTAGTTGCTGCTTTACAGCACCAGAGACCCGGGTTCGATCCCGACTACAGGTGCTGACTGTGTGTTTGTACGTTCTCCCCGTGACCTGCTTGGGTTTTCTCTGGCTTTCCTCCCACACTTCAAAAACGTACAGGTTTGTAGGTTAATTGGCTTGGTATAAATGTAAATTGTCCCTAGAATGTAGGATAATGTTAGTGTGCGGGTATTGCTGGGCGGTGCAGACTCGATGGGCCAAAGTGCCTGTTTTCACGCTGTATCTCTAAACTAAACAACCACTGAAAGATACAGCATTGGAACAGGCCCAAGACCAGGCCAAGACCAATGGTCGCCCTTTCACACTAGTTCTATGTTATCCCACTTTCGCATCCGCTGCCCGCACTCTAGGGACAATTTACAGACACTAATTAACCTGGGAACCCGCATGTCTTTAGGATGTGGGAGGAAACCAGAGCACCCGGAAGAATCCCATGCAGTCACAGGGAGAACATGCAAACTCCATACAGACAGCAACCGGGGTCAGAATCAAACCCCGGTCTCTGGCGCTGTGAGGCAACAGCTCTGCCGAAAGAATAATTCAGTTCAGGATTACTGTGAGTAATAGATCATAATACCATAAGTGATAGGAGCCGAATTAGGTCATTTGGTCCATCAAGTCTACACCATTCAATCATGGCTGATCTATCACTCCCTCCTAACTCCATTCTCCTGCATTCTCCCCAAAGCCTCTGGCACCAATAGGCCAGCAATAACCACAGACATAAGCTAAGGAACTTGCCAGATCATAGCATAACCAACCACCCTTCCTCACTTAACCTGCCACCATTGACAAAGCACACCCCACGAATCAGCTCCTGGAAGATCCCATTTGGAGACTTAAATTTCAAGGTTACGTTTGGCGGTTAGAGAGGCGGTTAGGTGGTTTAAGTTACATGATTACAACCGGGCCGTCCACAGTGTACAAATACATGATGAAGGAATTAACGTTTAGTGCAAGATACAGTCCAAACAAATATAATCTGCGGATCTCTAAAGAGGTGGATACAGGGGGAAACCTGCAGATTAAGTTCTCACAGTCTGTGCAACCTTTATAGAGTCAAGGCAACCCGCAATGATACATTAAATACCAGAAAATGGGGTAAGGTGAAATTTGAAGGCGATGGTTTACTTCCCAACCTTGGGTTTGGAATGTCAATTGAAACACTCCTGCCTTAGTCTATAGTTCATTTCAAACCCTTCACTCGAATGTTCTTTAGGAATCCAGATCCCCATGCTTTTCAAGATATTTGTCTTTCAGTTCGATTCTGTGTTGGGAGCAACAGCTTGGCACAATCTCTCATGAACCAACCTGGGTATAATCTTTCCCTGATTAGTTCCAGCAGACCTTGTCAATGGCGTTGTGCTATTTTGCAAATCATTACACGTGGGAACAATGGATTTTCAGGGAAAGATTTTCAGCAAAAGTTTGCCATTTTAAAAAAGAGTTCTGAAACATTGAGCAGAGTCTAAAGAGCCAGCCGTGCAGTAAATCGGTGGTCTCCTACCTGTGATTGAGAGAGTGCCCGTGCTGTTGGCCTTTCCTCTGTTGTTCTCCACAAAGCAGGTATAGTTTCCCTCGTCGGCCCTGGACACGTCTTGAATCACCAGAGTGCCATTGTGCCAAATGGATATCCTGTGATAGGGTAAAGAATGTAAGGTAAAGGGCCGAGAAATCTGACATTAAGCAAACATCTGCAAAGCAAATCTTTTCATTTAATGTCATTCCCTTTTAACAAACCCAGCAGGGCATGAAGTTAGGTAGTGGCTTTCCGTAAGCAGAATCTTTCATTTTTACACAGAAAGGAGGTGAATAATAGTGTCAAAGGGGAGGGTGCAGTGGGTGAGTAAATAATGTGCACGTACTAAATGGGTAGAGAAAGCCATACATCTGCACAGCTAAGCTAAAGCCTGAATATGAGTCTGAAGAAGGGTCTCGACCCAAAACGTCACCTATTTCTTTTCTCCAGAGATACTGTCTGACCCGCTGAGTTACTTCAGCTTTTTGTGTCTATTTTTGCCTGAATACGAGGAATGTGATTCAGAGCCATTTTGTTTTTCATTGCCAAGTGTGTTTGTGATGTCCAGCACTTTGCACGTTAAATGGTGAAGTGAACACCCTAACTCTCCAGAGGAACTGGCATCGCTGTGATGGTCCCACAGTCACAGACAATGTCCTTGCCAGTGGGTAAAGGGCTGTGGTAACCCTTTGGTTGAAGTCTATCAAATAGACAATGATCACGACAGCACTGCAGTTGCCGTTGTTCAGTGGTGTCAAATCGGAATGTCCGTTTTTGCAAAATATCATTAATGTGACCCTATACCAATTCTATAAAATAAATAGCTTTTTCAACCACAAGGATAAAAAATGCAACACATCATGAGGGGGTAAAGGGCCTGTCCCACCAGCATGCGACTGCATGCGGCGAGCGCGACCTAATGTGGTCGCTTGAGCCGTACGGCCTCGCGGGGCTGGTCCCACTTCGATCGCCGGAGTTGTGTGGGGCTGGTCTCGACATCGATTAGGGCTCCAAAAAACTGACACTGTTAAAAAATCCCGTGCGGCAACGGCCTGCCAACCCGCAGCCGCATTGAGGACGTACGCAGCGCCTCGACGGGCGTATGCAGCGTCTTGATGCCGTACACAACGTCTGGACGGCGTACGCCTAGCGCGTGGCGTTGCGTGATGACGTCGCCACCCAGCGTGCCGTTGCGTGATGATGTCACCGCCTGACACCGTGCGACATCAAAAAAAAGTCTGCCCACCTCCTGCCTAGTTGATTGGTGAGTATGATGTCAGGACCAGCTACATAGGGCTTTGCTGTTGGAAGTGGGACCGGCCCCACGAGGCCGTACGCCTCAAGCCACCACATTTGGTCGTGCTCGCCGCATCTGGACGCATGCTGGTGGGACAGGCCCTTAAGGTTGCTAACAGCAAAAGCATCCATTGTCATGCAGATGACTGGAGCATCACCCTAATGGGCCTGCCCTACTGAGGCGATTTTTCAGCGGACTTCCGGTGACTGTCAAGTTGCCGGCAGTCGCCTGAAAAACTGGGAACTGGAACGGCGACTGTCAGAGTGGAACACACACACACACAAACACATTGCAAAGGCAGGGGCCAGGGCAAGCGTGGGGAGCACTGTCTGAAATTCACATGGTGCAAAGCCAAGGTGATACAGACACACACCGCGATCAACAGGAAGGTTGACATTGTAATTAAGACGGCTAGCACAGTGTACGGTAAGTCCTTTAAATGAGGGGGGGAGAGAGAGGGGAGAGAAGGGGGGAGAAGGAGTGGAGAAGGAGTGGAGACAACTTTTAAGAAACCAGACAACTTTTTAATAAGCCAGAGATACACAGTTGTGAAGTTTGGCGGACATGTAACATTATCGTTCGTTTATCCTTGGTTCTGAAAACTCCTGCTTACGTTTTTTTTCCACAATGAGCCAATGAAAATGACCGGTCAGCAAATGCGATTAACTAAAACTACCTACGACTACCTACAACTACATGGCGACCACACTACAACTGCACCTATGACTACAGGATTATCAATTATCTCTATGGCGACCAATTTTTGGTCGCAGGACATTTTTCAACGTTGAAAAATGTGCGGCGACCATACTGAGGCCGCGACTAGTTCCGACACCACTAGCGAACATGTGGCAAGCGCAGAGTCTCTTGCACTCGCCTAAAAAGTCGCCTAAGTGGGACAGCCCCATAAGGCTCCGGCATTGTCAAAATCCCAGTTCTCTGGATGTGGAGAAATAAAAGTATTTAAAAGCAGCCAATTCTAACCACGAGGGGGCTCAGCACCCAGGAGAGCAAGCTGATTTCTCACTGAGTAAAAGGAGGTTATCTCTTCACCCCTGCTGTAACTCAGTCAGATTATCAAAAGTTAACACAAGTGGCCATTTTGTCTGCACCATTTGGAAATGGTGCTGGTCTACATGATGGCGGCACAGTGGTGTAGGGGTAGAGTTGATGCCTTACAGCGCCAGAGTCCATTTCGATCCTGACTACGGGTGCTGTCTGTATGGAGTTTGTATGTTCTCCCCGGGACCTGCATAGGTTTTCTCAGAATTCTTCGGTTTCCTCCCACACTCCAAAAACGTACAGGTTTGTAGGTTAATTGGCTTGGTATAATTGTAAATTATCCCTAGTATGTGTAGGATAGTGTTAATGTGCGGGGATCATTGGTCGGCGTGGACTCAGTCGGCCAAAGGGCCTGTTGCTATGTTGTATCTCCAGACTAAAACTAAACTACTCCTGTAATGTAATCCCACTTCCAGCATGTAATGGACTGGCAGGTAACGCCATTTCAACTACTTACTCAGGTAGTCAATTTGTAATGGGGGTTAACGCCCCTATAAAGTGACAGATTATTGGACCTCAGCAACCTCTGGGTGGAAAAATAACATTTCATCTCCACTGTACTCCTACCAAATTTAATCTTATTTTAAACCTATAACCCCTGGATTATGAGCCCGCTGCTAAAGGAGATAGGTCTGTCCTATTTACTCTGTCCAGGCCACATACTGTAATTATAGACACCTCAATTTAGTCTCTATTCACTCTTCTGTTCCAGAAAAAATATCTCCAATCTTTCAAACACAGCTTGATTTGCTGTTTCTCGGATGAGTTTTGACCTCCAACACCATCTTATCAACTGTATGTTCCTAAAACTCAATTCCAATTCCAAAGAGCCATTGGCTGAAATGCACCTACAGTATCAGAATAGTTTGGCACAGTTTACTGTATAATTAATTTAAGATACAGTGGGGAAGCAGGCCGTTCGGCCCATTGATACCGTGCCAAGCAGCGATCCTCATACACTAGCACTATCCTATCCTACACACAAGGTACAATTTACAATTTTTACCAAAGTCAAATTAACCTACAAGCCCTACAAATTAACCTACACACCACGTCTTTGGAGTGTGGGAGGAAACCGGAGAACCCAGAGAAAACCCACCCAGTCATGGAGAGAACGTACAAGCTGTACCGACAACACCCTTGGTCAGGATTGAACCCGGGCCTCTGGTGCTGTAAGGCAGCAACTCTACCGCTGCGCCACTGTGCCGCCCTTGACGCGATAGTCGAATGGGATGTATCACTTGACTTCAAACAAACACGGAGTCAGGTCCATTTTACTGACCTTGAGTTATTCCGGAGAAGTTCTGTGCCTTTGCTCCAAATGAATTTTGGTTTTGGTGCGGCCTTTGGTTTGCACTCAATGATCGCTTTGCCTCCCCTGGCTCCCAGGAGCTTTTTCTTCACTGGGTTCAGCCTGAAGTCAGGTGCCAAAGCTAAAGGAAAGCAAAGAATACGTTTCCGAGACCAAAACCATTGCATCGTCTCAAATCTCTTCCCCCAACTTTTCCCTCCCCCGCAACCCCCCCACAATCTCCCACCCAACATCCACAGACAATGAAGGAAAGGAAGACAACCAGAAAAGTCAGAGTGGAACTGTGTCACTCTGAATTGACCATCAGGAAAAAGGAAAAGACCATCTTGCCCACAACCTCACTCATTCTATCACACCATGCATGACCTGCATTCAATGGTACATTATTATCACATGTACCTGAGTACAATTACATTTCTTTATTGCATACAGTTCTGTAAAAATCTTAGCATGCATGGCATGATCATATTTAAGTAAAACTCAATCGCTTTAAGCAGAATCATACTGCTGAGAACCCATGTGGCCGTACCACCTCTAGATCTTACAAAAATGCACCAACTACTCTCTCGCTCCTGCTCAGCCCCATGTGTTGGAAACTATAGATGCACTATCCTCTGGCATTTATTGTTGAATCTGCCTCCAATATACTTTTAGACAGTTCAAATCTTCAGAACTTCCTACATTCCCTCTGGTTTTGTTGTGACTTATCTTAACTCTATCACATTTGGTTAGCAACATTCTCCCCAGTGGCATGGCTTCACTTTATTCACTCTTTCCAAATCAATTGTTATTTAAACACACCCTCCTTAACTCCACATCCCTGGTCCAATTCCCCAACAACCTTCTCAGCAATCTCTGCAAGGACCCAGAACTGGTCACGGTAGATATTCCAGCTGAGACCCATGAAGTGACTTCAAAGGCTGAGCAGAACTTGGAACTAATGGTTTCTACGAAACTTGGCGCTGTACTTTGTGCAGAATACCAACCCAAAACCTTGAGCTCAGCATTGGAATACAGGGATCCGTGCTTGTTCTCCACCACGCACTGATACATTCCAGAGTCATCCAGGGTCAGATGGTTAATCCGTAGCTCCCCTCTGTTTATTCGGAATCGGCCCTGGGCACAGACAAAACGCAGGATTATTTAAGAGGTATGTCTCGGCTCAAACACTCATTGCCAGCCTTTATATCCCACTCTATTATCCTGTCATCATTCCACATCTTAACTTGTCACGTCGGCTGTAGAAACAAACTATTGTCAGAAAAACATTGTTTAGAATGTTTGCGGAACTTTACATGATTCACAGCAACACATGGAAGGAAGTCACCTTCAGACCGAGGACCTGGAGAAAGAAAGAGGCAGGCATTTATATCTGCGTTAGAATAAACACAAAATTGTTAACCAAAGGCCTGGGATGCTCTTCAGACTAAACAATGTAGATAGAGAAACATACATTAGCATACAGAAGCATATAGACACAAAATACCCAAGGGATTGAAAGATACATGCATGTCTTTATGCTGTGTGTGAGCGGGCATGTATTGGCAGCAAGTGAACAGTCAAAACCCACAGTAGTACAGGTCCCTACCCCAAATATGACCACTCCGTTTCGGTACCATCTGTAGGTGGGCTGGGGCTTTCCTCTGGCTTCACAGGGCCAGATCAGGGTACCCTCAACATCTGCGATGGTGTCATTGAGTGGACGGATCCAGTGCGGATGGGCTGCAAAGACAGAAAAGCCTCAGGGTAAAATGACGGTCCAGTAACATTGATATTTTTGTACAGTTTACAGTTACAGTTTAGTATATTGTCATGTGTACCGAGGTACAGTGAAAAGCTTGTGTTGCGTGCTATCCTGTCAGTGGCAAGACAATACATGATTACAACCGAGCCATTTACAGCGTATAGGGAATAACATTTAGTGCAAGGTAAAGCCAGGCTAGTCTGAGGGCCACCAATGAGGTCGATAGTAGTTCACTGCTCTCTGGTTGTGGCAGGATGATTCAGTTATCAGTTATCCTCACACAGCTACCTTCCAAAAGAGTCAATAAATAGAAAGCTGGACAATTCCAGACAGCGCTCCCCCGCGTTCCTTGGCCCCCGCCTTTGCGGGGGGGGAGGGGGGGGGTGTGGGGGTGTGTGTGTGTGTGTGTGTGTGTGTGTGTGTGTGTGTGTGTGTGTGTGTGTGTGTGTGTGTGTGTGTGTGTGTGTGTGTGTGTGTGTGTGTGTGTGTGTGTGTCTGTGTGCGTGTGTGTGTGCGTGTGTGTGTGTGGTCGGTCAATCTAGCTTGCAGTCTCATCACTGACGGTCGATCCAGCTCGAGGTTTTCCAGGCGATTGCCCTCGAGCTTGAAGGTGGAAAGCGCTCTTCTGAACTCGCGGATTAGGTCGCTGCAGTGGGACAGCCCCTTAACACGGGCAGTGGCTCCAACATATCTGCTGAATGCAACTGGCAGCGAGAATGAGCATAACCCCAGAATTCAGGGAGCTCAATTTGAGAAATAATCTTAAATACATCTTGATAATTCTGCAGTGTCAGACCTATAGAAAAATAATTGCGGTCTCCTAGACTTTAATACCAAATTAAACCTCTCATTAAAGTACAAGCATTTCTTTCTGAAGGCTTATCCGACCACCAAGTACTTTCAAATAAATGTGTGTGGTTTTCTTTTCTATCTAGATTTATTCATTAAGACTTGGAAGGATCAAAGAATCATAGAAACGTAGAAAATAGCTGCAGGAGTAGGCCATTCGGCCCTTCGAGCCTGCACCACCATTCAATATAATCATGGATGATCATCCAACTCAGTATCCTGTACCTGTCTTCTCTCTATACCCCCTGATCCCTTTAGCCACAAGGACAACATCTAACTCCCTCTTAAATATAGCCAATGAACTGGCCTCAACTACCTTCTGTGGCAGAGAATTCCACAGACTCACCACTCTCTGTGTGAAAAAAGATCTTCTCATCTCCGTCCTAAAAGACTTCCCACTTATCCTTAAACCGTGACCCCTTGTTCTGGAGTTCCCCAACATCGGGAACAATATTCCTGCATCTAGCCTGTCCAACCCCTTAAGAATTTTGTAAGCTTCTGTAAGATACCCCCTCAATCTCCAAAATTCCAGCGAGTACAAGCCGAGTCTATCCAGTCTTTCTTCATATGGAAGTCCTGCCATCCCAGGAATCAGTCTGGTGAACCTTCTCTGTACTCCCTCTATGGCAAGAATGTCTTTCCTCAGATTAGGAGACCAAAACTGTACGCAGTACTCCAGGTGTGGCCTCACCAAGACCCTGTACAACTGCAGTAGAACCTCCGTGCTCTTGTACTCAAATCCTTTTGCTATGAATGCCAACATACCATTCGCTTTCTTCACAGCCTGCTGCACCTGCATGCCTACTTTCAATGACTGGTGTACCATGACACCCAGGTCTCGTTGCATCTCCCCTTTTCCTAATCGGCTACCATTCAGATAATAATCTACCCTCCAGTTTTTGCCGCCAAAGTGGATAACCTCACATTTATCCACATTATACTGCATCTGCCATGCATTTTCCCACTCACCCAACCTATCCATGTCACCTTGCAGCCACCTAGCATCCTCCTCACAGCGAACACTGCCCCCCAGCTTTGTGTCATCCGCAAACTTGGAGATATTGCATCAATTCCCTCATCCAGATCATTAATATATATTGTAAATAGCTGGGGTCCCAGCACTGAGCCTTGCGGTACCCCACTAGTCACTGCCTGCCATTCTGAAAATGACCCGCTTACTCCTACTCTTTGCTTCCTGTCTGCCAGCCAGTTCTCTATCCACATCAATACCGAACCTCCAATACCGTGTGCTTTAAGTTTGTATACTAATCTCTTATGTGGGACCTTGTCGAAAGAATTCTGAAAGTCCAGATATAACACATCCACAGGTTCTCCCTTATCCACTCTACTAGTTACATCCTCAAAAAATTCTATAAGATTCGTCAGACATGATTTACCTTTCATAAATCCATGCTGACTTTGTCCAATGATTTCACCGCTTTCCAAATGTGCTGCTATCCCATCTTTAATTACTCACTCTAGCATTTTCCCCACTACCGATGTTAAACTAATTGGTCTGCAATTCCCCGTTTTCTCTCTCCCTCCCTTTTTAAAAAGTGGGGTTACATTAGCTACCCTCCAATCCTCAGGAACTCATCCAGAATCTAAAGAGTTTTGAAAACTCTTAGGGTTTCCTTTTTCGAAAGAAAGCACATCTGTTCCAGCTGACTAGAAGAAAATCAACAGGAGGAATAATAAAAACATCTACTGCTCTGGTGTGAAATAAATCAGAAGAAATTTCTTTTTTACAGTGTGGGCACGAATGAAAAGAGAAAAATTACAGAAAGACTATAATTAGTCCCCCCCTGTGGTCACGTCCATCCCAAACCTTCAAACGCACTGGAGTCACCATTCTATAACAGATTTGAGAGCAGTTCTAATCACCCCATTACAGGACTGAAACAGGCCCTTCGGCCCAAGACATCCATGCCTCCCAAAAATGTGCCTACTAATTTAGTCGCATTTTTCCGTGTTAGGCCAATATCCTTTTAATCTTTCCTATTCAGGTACCTTCCCAAAAGTCTTTTCAAAGTTCTTATTGTATATTCCTCAATCAATTTCTTCGGCAGCTCATTCTATATACCGACCACCCTCCCGGTGAAAAGTTGCCCCTCAGATTTTTGTAACATTTTCCCCCTCTCACTATAAACATGCCCTCTAGTTTCCAGCTGATCGAAATCCTGTTGTGAAACTTGATAACCATCTTCTCTATCTTAGTTTCCTCCTTCAGTATGCGCCTCAGTTCCTGAAACGTCTCCGGGGTTATACTTGATCCAATCTGCCTATACCTGAAACATGCCCTCTTTTTCCTGACAACAGCCACAATTTCTCTCATCATCCAGTTCTTTACCCCTACTTGCCTTGTCCTCCACTGTAACATGAAAATGCATACTTTGAATTGTCACAATCTCATTGTTTTAAATATCCCACTCTCCAGATGTTATTTGCTCTCAAACAAACTACTCCAAACAACTCCTGCAAGCTACTGTCTAATACCAGGCTTTTCTTTATAATATAAGGCAGGACAACTCTCAGAAGGATTTCAGAATTCAGAAATGCAATGGGGTGTGAGCTGTGGAAGTATTACTGGACTGCATTGCACAGATCTGATGCACATGACAGCATCCTAACAGGCTGAAGTGGTAATTAGAGGTGGTCATTAGAAGGACCGCGAGGTGCAGCTACTCTAATCGGGATTTTTTGCGTTTATTATCAGTAGCTGTATTCTGCCTCACAGCCAGATAACAGTCAAATCAAATCTTCAAATTATACAGATGCAAGGGCAGTAAGCTTCTTGAAAGAATAACCCAATAAGTCCTACTTCACTGCACTTATCCCAAAGCTCTCCATTTCCTCCCTGTTTTAAGAACATCTCCAATCAACTCTTCTTTTCTTAGTCAGTTGTTACAGTATCTGCATCCAGCAACTATTTGGGACTAGCCTGTTTCTCAATAAAGCGAAATCTGTGTCCCCTATAAGTGTCCCAACTCGCCTGCCAGTGGAAAAGATTGACACTTACGTGAATCCCCAAACCCTGTGTAATCAAACCTCAATGAACTCCAGCTTCTCCAGGTTCTGAACCTTCTCTTCCCAGAACTAATACTGCAAATCTCTTCCTTGAATTAATCATGCAAATCTCTTCTGCACCCTCTCCGAGGCCTGACGTTCTGTCCACACAGTTGGCATCTAGTCTCCGTCTTGCGAAAGCTTGGCCATTGATCTCAAGGGACTGGAGCAGAGCCGGCTGTGGAAGCAAACTCCCTGAATCAGTAGTGAAGGTTGGTGCACGAGTTCTCTTACCGTGCACAGTCAGCCAGCCTTCAACCTTGTCAATTCCTTTGGAGTTGCTGGCTTCGCACTCGTAGGCCCCTTCGTCCTCAGGCTGAATGTTTACCAGCCTCAGGACCGAGTTGTTATGGCCCAGCTCAGCGCTGCTGGGCAGGCTGCCCCCCACCTTCCGCCACTGGATTTTAGGAATTGGACTGAAGGAAGAGAGGGAGAGTGGTGAAAAGAAGGGCGGGGGGTGGGGGGGGGGGGGGGGGGGGGGAGGGAGAATGAAAGGAGAGAGAGAGAGGGAAAGAAAGAATGGGGAAAAGAAAGAATGAGACAACAAAAAGAGAAAGTGAGCGAGTGAAAGAGGGAGTGAATGAGACAAGGGAAGAAGGATAGAAAGAAGGAGTAAGTTAACAAAAGGAGAGGGAGGGGAATGAGAGAGTAAGAGAGAGAGAGAGAGGGACAGAGGTAAAAATAGTGAGACAACAGCAGGAGAGGGACAAAAATGAATGAGACAAGAAGAAAGGAAGAAAGAAGGAGAGGCAAGGGGAGAGGCAGGGGGAGAGGGGGAAAGAGACAGACGAGGAAAGAGGGAAAGAAATATAACGTGGAGTGGAACAGAGGGAGGAAAGAGAGAGGGGGGCAGAGGGAAAGAGAGTGAGACAACAACGGTAAAGGGAAGGAAGGAATGAATGAGATAACAAGGGACAGGAAGAGAGAGGAAGAAGGATAGGAAAGAGGGATAGGGTAAGGACGAGAGAAAGAGAGAGAAAAGAGTGAGAAAACCAGGGGAGACAAAGAGAAAGGAAAAAGAGAGGAGGGAAAGGGAGGAAGAGTGTGTACATAGAGAAAGTTAGAGAAAGGGGGAGATAAAATGAGACAACAAGGGCAAGGGGGTAGGAACAAAGAGGGAGAACAATAGAGGAGAGGAGGTGATTCAAAAGAAATAAAAGGTTTTGAAGAAGAGTTTACAGGGGGAGAGAGAGAGAGAGAGAGAGAGAGAGAATACAAAGATGGGAAGGGAGAAGGGGAACAAAAAGGGTGAGAGAAAAAGAGAGAGGGAGTTACTGAAAGTCAATTCATGTACTGTAGATAGCCAAGCCTTGAAAAACATTGTGTGGTTGGAGGCACAAATTAGGGATCCAGGTCAAAGAGAAAATAGATGACATTCCTCAATTTACTGAGGTAAACCAGGCCCGGAAGATCTACCAAGAAGATCTTCTTTGTTGAGGTGAAAATATGAAAGGAGAGAGAGGGCACTTATGGTAAATGTGTTGACTGGGAAACTTATGAGAAAACTGTTGCAAGATATTTACTGCATGGCTCTGACTGCCACCCAGAGGAATGACACTCTGCCCCTTTTCACAGGTTAATTGGCTTCTGTAAATTGTCCTCAGTGTGCAGGATAGAACTAGTGTGCAGCATTTGCTGGTGTGGACTCGGTGGGCTGAAGGGTTTATTTCCACACTGTATCTCCAAACCAAACAAAACCAGTCACCCAACACGTTTTACATTGGCATAGTTTATTCTGGCATTGTGTGCCCAGGCACAGTTTACTCCAGCAGTTTCACCCCAATGTGATTCAACACTGCAGCTGCATTTACACCTAGATGAGATAACATAGGGTGGCCTACCTCAGTGTAATTTCTCCAGCACAGTTTACAGTATACACTTCATTTTATGTGGTTTGCAGCAGTAGAGACAGCGGGGCGTGACATGGTCAAGCCTGGAGAGCTTTATCCAAGCATAGGTTGTCCCAGGATGGATTACCGCAGTGTGGTTTAACCTAATGTGGTTTACCCCAACGCAGTTTAGCCCTTTGTGCTTTGCTCCAGTGCATTTTAACCCACAAGGCTTCCCACAATATGGTGTACACTAATTGGCACAAAACGCTCCAGCAAGAATCGGAGACTGCTGGAAACGCTCAGCGGGTCAAGCAGGTTCCATGAGGAGAGGAAGAGAACTTATGTCTCAGGGCAAGAAATCCTCATCAGAAAGGGAAAGGTTGAGCACACTTTCTTCCTGTTAGAAATCTAAAACAAAAGGTGAAAATCTTATGATTGCAGCCGGGGATCTGACAAAATAAATCAGGAAGCACTTTCCCACAGAAAGGGAGTAATCCTAAATTCTCCCTTCCAAATACAAGAGACTCAATCAGATAAATGGATACACCAGGATACTGACAAAACAAATCAGGAAGCCCCCCCCCCCCACTGTTCATACTGTAGCTACCTTCACCTTGATACTTACTTGCCAAGTGCAAAGCATTCAAGAGTTAGGTTCTGGCCCATCAAGACTTGGTTGTCAGTGAACCTCACCCGAATGTCAGCAGGATATCTTTTTATCACGCCTGAAATTTAAACCACACAGGTTAGCTCAAGAAATGTGTAGGAAGGAACTGCAGATGATGGTTTAAACCGAAGATGGACGCAAAAAGCTGGAGTAACTCAGCGGGTCGAGACCCTTCTTCAGACAGGTCTGAAGAACCGACTCGACCCGAAAAGTCACCCATTCCTTCTCTCCAGAGATGCTGCCTGTACCGCTGAGTTACTCCAGCTTTTTGTGTCGATTTTCAGGTTGACGCTTTTATGCTATTTGTGCAATGTGAAAAGTGGGGCAAATGTCCACGTGCGAAAACTTTTGGGCCAAGTTTAATAAACTTCATCGATCATTTAATAGCAATTCCAACAAAATAAAACGGATGGAGAATGGATGACAGGAGGAAACAGATGACTAAATGCATTCAGCCATGTCAAACCCACACGTCTTTGGGATGTGGGAGTAAACCGGAGCACCCAGAGGAAACCCACGTGGTCACAAGAAGAATGTGTAAATTCCAAACAGACAGCACCCAAGGTCAAGATCGAACTTGGATTTCTGCGGCTGCGCCACTGTGCTTCAGTCTATGAACCCCATTCTGTTCTCCAGAGATGCCGCCTGACACACCAGTCATTTGCCACCATTTTCTGTTCACTCTTCAAATGCTTTTGTATCGGAGGCTCAAAATGAGGTTGCAGTGTCTACCCTGCCCTGTATTTGAACATTTTGACATAACCACAGCAGAAGGTTTGTGTTGTTACCGCATGAAATTCACACTGCTCCTGTGAATTCTTGAAATGTAAAATAAAATCTAAAGATCATATCCTCACGGCTCTGTGGCCATTTCTGCTTGCTGGCAAATTATCGCCTAAAATTTCTGCTGCAAACAAATGCTGTTCTGTCCATTCTAAAAGATTTGGAGAAAAGTTGCAAAATACAATAATTAATCCTCACCGACTCTTTGAGGGATGAGCGGGATGTACTTGCTGATAACACTCTTGGAGATGGAGCGGCTGCTGACCATGCAGGAGTAATTGGCCAGGTCAGTATCTTCCACTTTCGCAATGTAGAGATTGCCGGTGTTCTGGGAAACGAAGCGTCGCTTGTCGGATTCGATGAACGTGGGGAATATGTTCAGCAGCCAGCGATACGTCAAGTCATCTGTGGTGAAACCAAACAAAGCCTGTGATCAACCCTGAGCTCAGAGAAGGATGCAATATGAAGCAATGCACCATTGAGGACGAATGCATATGAAAGCCTTGTTGGTAATTACCCCCGTTATATGCCCTGGAAATGGCAGGGCATATCCTCCATCGGCCTAGTCTGGTGGCTGCTCTGCTTCAAGTGCGCTCAATCTGTACACTACCATCTTCCACCGCTTTCTTTAGTTTTGTTTATTGTCTCGTGTACCGAGGTACAGTGAAAGTTTTTTGTTACATGCTAACCAGTCAGTGTAAAGACAATAACTGATTACAATCGAGCCATTCACAATGCACATATACATGATACAGGGAATAATCATTAGTGCAAGATAAAATTAGTAAAGTCTGATGAAAGATTGTCCAAAGGTATCTGAGAGGTGTTTAAGAAGAGCACAGTAAAAGTAAGAAATGTTGCTCTCGGAGTAGAGATTTAAAAGCGTGGAGCGATTGTAATGTGTGATTGCAAGGTCTGCTTCTGTGACTGGCACACAGATAGTCGCCTGGGTTGGGCGCCATCTTAGATCTATTCGCCTGCACATGCTGCAGATATTTTCCTGCTCTTACATTGTAGGAGTAGAATTAGGCCACTTGGCCCATTAAGTCTACTCCGTCATTCTAAAAGATTTATGGATGATCTATCTTTCCCTCAACCCCATTCTCCTGCCTTCACCCCATAACCCCCGACACCCATACTAATCAAGAATCTATCAATGTCCGTATAAAAACATCCATAGACTTGGACTCCACAGCCTTCGGTGGCAATTAATTCCACAGATTCCAGATTCACCACCGTCTGACTAAAAAAAATTCTCCTCATCTCCTTTACATCTTTTTGTAAAGGTACATCTTTTTATTCTGCTATGGCCTCTACTCCTAGACTCCAACTAGTGGAAACATCTCTCCACTCTCACTCTATCCAGGCCTTTCAGTATTCGTCAAATTTTGAAGTGTGAACATCAACAACAATTGATCCTGGTCATTTGTCAATTCTGAAGGCTTGAAATTCTGCTTCAATGTTTCCCTCCTCTTCCCTGCACCCCGCCTGCACTCCCACCCATTACTCCACTCTCCGCCCCCACCTCACCTCCACTACTTTCCTCCCTCTGGCTTCATAATTCGCAATCTTCAATCCTGTCTGATTTTATCTCTGACTTTTGTTCAAACCATCTGCCTGCCAACACCCACCCAACCCCCTCCCCCCCCCCCCCCACCCGTGTCCCCCTATTACTTTCATGCTTTGTTCAACCTCACCCCCTTTCCAGCTTTCTTCTCCCCCACTACAATCAGTCTGAAGGGTCTCAACCCAAAACGTGACCTATCCATGTTCTCCAGGGACGCTAAGTTCCTCCAGCACTTTGTGTCCTTTTGTGTATGTACCAGCAAATGCAGTTCCTTATTTCAATCTTTTGTCTGAGATTTCCAGCATTTTCAGTTTTTCTTTTTAATTTTCACTGACAAAATATTGATGCTGTTGAACAAATTAAATATTATTCCTGAAATTTGTGTACATGGCAAGAAATGCAAAATCAAATGTTTGGTTAACAGGTTCATTGGTCATTCCCATGCAGTGGCTGGTAACAGCCACAAGATGGTGAGAGATCAACATAGGGCCAAAGCATGGGTTACACAAAAAGCTGGAGAAACTCAGCGGGTGCAGCAGCATCTAAGGAGCAAAGGAGATAGGCGCCGTTTCGGATCGAGACCCTTCTTCAAACTAGTCAGGGATCAGGGAAACAAGAGATATAGACAGTGATATGGAGAGATAAAGAACAATGAATAAAAGATATGCAAAAAAGTATTGATTATAAAAGGAAACAGGCCATTGTAAGCTGTTTGTAGTGTGAAAATGAGAAGCTAGTGCGACTTGGGTGGTGGGGGGGGGGGGAGATGGAGAAGGAATGTCAGGGCCCGAGGGCTGAGGGAGAGATGGGGAGGGGGAGAGGGCCCAGAGGATGCAGACTCCCCAAGCGGAATATGAGGTGCTGTTCCTCCAACTTGCGGTGTTGCTCACTCTGGCCGTGGAGGAGGCCCAGGACCGAGAGGTCGGATACGGAATGGGAGGGGGAGTTGAAGTGCTGAGCCACCGGGAGGTCGGGTTGGTTATTGCGGACCGAGCGGAGGTGTTCGGCGAAACGATCGCCCAACCTCCGCTTGGTCTCACCAATGTAGATCAGCTGGCATCTGGAGCAACGGATGCAGTAGACGAGGTTGGAGGAGGTGCAGGTGAACCTCTGTCGGACTTGGAATGACTGCTTGGGTCCCTGAAAGGAGTGGATGGGGGAGGTGAAGGGACAAGTGTAGCATCTCTTGCGGTTGCAAGGGAAAGTGCCCGGGGAAGGGGTGGAGCGGGAGGGAAGGGAAGAATTGACAAGGGAGTTGCCGAGTGGGAAGATGTGCCGAGTGGAGGGGTCACCCTGGAGGTGGCAAAACTGGCGGAGGACTATCTGTTGTATGCGCTGGCTGGTGGGGTGAAAGGTGAGGACCAGGGGGACTCGGCCCTTGTTGTGAGTGGGGGAATGGGGAGAGAGGGCAGTGTTGCGGGGTATGGAGGAGACCCTGGTGCGAGCCTCATCTATAGTGGGGGAGGGGAAACCCCGTTCTCTGAAGAACGAGGACATTTGTGATGACCTGGTGTGGAACACCTCATCCTGGGAGCAGATGTGGCGTAGACGGAGGAATTGGGAATAGGGGATGGAGTCCTTACAGGAAGCAGGGTGGGAGGAAGAGTAGTCCAGGTAGCTGTGGGAGTCAGTTGGTTTGTAGTGGATGTCAGTCAGGAGTGTATCACCTGCAATAGAGATGGTGAGGTCAAGGAATGGTAGGGAAATGTCGGAAATGGTCCAAGTGTATTTGAGTGCCGGATGGAAGTTAGTAGTGAAATGGATGAAGTCAGTCAGTTGTGCGTGGGTGCAGGAGGTGACACCAAAGCAGTCGTCAATGTAACGGAGGTAAAGGTCGGGGGTGGGGCCCTGGTACGCCGAGAACAAAGATTGTTCGACATGCCCGACAAAGAGGCAGGCGTAGCTAGGGCCCATGCGTGTGCCCATAGCTACGCCTTGTGTTTGGAGGAAATGGGAGGAGTGAAAAGAGAAGTTATTGAGGGTAAGGACCAACTCCGCTAGGCGAAGGGGGGTGTCAGTGGATGGGTATGGGTTGCTCCTCTGGTTGAGGAAGTACCGGAGGGTTTTGAGACCATCCTGGTGGGGGATGCAGGTGTATAGTGACTGGACGTCCATGGTGAAGATGAGAGGATGGGGGCCTGGACAATGGAATGCGCGTAGCCGACGGAGAGTGTCTGAGGTGTCTTGAACATAGGTGGGGAGGGATTTAACAAAGGGGGATAGGATGGAGTCAAGGTATGTGGAAATGTGTTCGGTGGGGCACGAACAGGCAGAGACAATGGGTCTGCCGGGGCAGTCGGGTTTGTGGATAAGGTAAAATCGGGCTGTGCGGGGCTGGGAAACGATGAGGTTGGAGGCTCGGGGGGGTAGGGAGCCGGAGTTGATGAAGTTGGTTATGGTGCTCGAGATGGTGGCCTGGTCAGTGGGGTCATGGTCTAGGGGTAAGTAGGAGGAGGTGTCCGAGAGTTGGCGCTTGGCCTCCGCTTTGTAGAGATCGACACGCCAGACTACCACGGCACCTCCCTTGTCGGCGGCTTTGATAACCCAGTCTGGGTTGTTGCGGAGTGAGTCGATGGCAGTACGTTCGGAGGGGGAGAGATTGGAGTGAGACAGGGGAGTGGAGAAGTCGAGGCGGTTGATGTCCCGACGGCAGTTCTGTATAAAGAGTTCTAAAGCTGGAGGGCCACGAGGGGGGGTCCACGAGGAGGGGGTACATGGGAGACAGGAAAAGGGATCATCAGTGGGGGGCGAGGACTTATTCCCGAGGAAGAACGCTGTGAGGCGGAGGCGACGGTAGAAGAGCTCCAAGTCGTGGTGGGCGTAGGGCCAAAGCATTCCTTGCCAAAACAATTGACCTGAAAACAGAACACGGAGCAAAAGCCCTCAGGAAGTTATATCCCTCTGTTAGGAGCACTTGGTTTCTTTCTTTTTTTTAAATCTAGGAACTCCATTAAGTCTTTTTTCTGAATAATTTAACCCCAGCTTACCCAAAGTTAAAAATTTCAGAGCTAACAATGTCTACTGCTTTGTATCCTATTCAATAGATAACAAGCAGCAAGGTGATAGCTACCCAGTATGGATGCTTCATACCTTTTTTTTTAATATAGTTCATTCACATCCATAATCATTCCCCTATTAGAGATGTTTACCAGTCCATTTAATGTCCAACTACAATGGTCAGACTGGAGTCACATATGAAACCATCCGTTCGGTTGCATAGATCTCTTAGAATACAGGTGATCGGATATGTTTTAAAATGACCCATAATTCACGGTCGTTACTGCTGAAGCTAGCGTTTTTATTCAAGATTTTAATTGCTCAAAATAAGACCCCAAAACAATACAATTACTTTTAGATAAGGTAAACAAAAAAATCCACAAAGTATAAATTCCAGCTGATCTACAGAATTCTTATAATCCCATGGAAAGAAAGATGAGGTGCAGTAGTTAATTGCCACAAGCCAGCCTTCATAGCATTACAAGTGAACAAACTCAAACCACTGCCTTAATGGCTTCCTTCTACATTATAATTTTTCTGTGATTCCCTGTATTTCTACAGAAACCCGTTTTGCATCCATCAGCAAGATTCTTAACATTAAGACCCTCTGAATTCCCTACAGAATGAGGCAGAATGTTAACCCAAACCTGTCGACAAATCATTAATACAAATGACCTGTCAGCAAGTGCCAGATAAACGTGACACAAACCAAATTAGGACACATGGATAACATCACGCGAACAATAGAAGATTTCATTTCCCAGAAAATACTTTGACCGAAACATCCTGTGCCTAGATTTTACTTCCTTGGCAATAAATACAATTGCTGTGGATCAAATAGACCTCCCACTGAGAGAAGTTCTCATCAGCATGAAGACTGGTTTATGTTTTGCAGCACAATTTTCATTAAGACAACAGACAAAATGGCCACTAAGTGTGGATAGTGGTACACCACATATAAACATTTTGCAAGTTCACAACCACATCTTTCAAGATATTTTGTGATCCTCTATATCTGAAATGACAATAAGCCAATGCAAGTGTGTTTACATTCTGTTAATAATTTAGGTGTGTAAAATGTGCAAACATTCACTGCACATTACTAATGGCTGGATTAATCTGCTTGCTACATAATCCTAACATGTCCCTCCAATAGTTCATCAACTCAGAAGGTTCAGAATCCTGGAGACAATGGCTCGATCCTAACTCCACTGGGATGGGATAAGATGGTTAATTGGTTGGTAATGTTACAGAGAGGCTGGTGGGATGCCAGTAGCAAAATAACGCAGACATTTTTTAAAAAGATTGATTTGTAAAATGCTTCACTGAATGACATGACAGCCTTGTGGAATTACCTGGAAAATGTGGAGGGGCAGCACACAAAAGCACTGCACCAACTCCTTCCCTCGCCTTCACTGCTTGCCGCTCATCAGTCGGAAACCTCTCGAGATCTGCAGGAGAAAGATGAGAAAAAAATACTTTAAATTCAAAAACAATAGCCAATGGAATTTCAATGAGTAAAACCACCATTTCCAAACAAGCGCATGCAAGTCGGACTAGTGTAGCTGGGACATTGTTGGCCAGTGTGGGTGAGTTGGGCTGAAGGGCCTGTTTCCACGCTGTATCACTCTATGACCCTATGGTGCTTACAAATTTGTAGCTATGAGAAAAGGATAGGGTTGTCTTTTTGGAACAGAAGAGGTTGAGGGGAGGCAATGGAGGTGAATAGATTACGAGGGGCCTAGGTGGATGAAGTAGGATGAACTCACTTCCTTTAGCATGAGTTGGGGCCTGGGGTAAGTGGTCAAACTTTACAGGAGGCAGTTTTAAACTTGAACCTTCTGCATGCATGGCAAGGTATTAAACGTTTATTGGCACTGACGCTGAGAGAAGTTGAGCTTTCAACTTTTTAGGCAGCTCAACATGCTACTTTTCACTCCTTCCCAGTTCTGACAAAACTGATCAAGGTTCAAATTCTATCTCCCATCTTTATTTTATTTGCTTTGTTGTTCTGAGGTACCCAGTGAAAGGAGTGTGGTTCACAGAGGAACGTCACGGCAGAGTTCGGGGGCCAGTTGTTGAATAGGGTCTCACCTGGTTTGGCTTTCAAAGGTCTGACTGTGTATGAGCCTCATGGCTCCAGAAAAAAAACTTCACAGCCACAACTAAGTTTTACCGCTTGAAATAACATGTAAATTACAGTACAATGCCACCAAAATAATGCCAAACAATGTGGACGGGTGCGGAGAGGCCATCAGTTGTTTTAGTCAAACATGGTGCCACTTGCATGTGTTCTCAGTTGACTATTTCTGTACAACTGCTAATTGAGGGTGGTACTCGACTGGAATGTTTGTCAGAAAAGAGTTTCACTGGGCATTTGCACTTCAGACATGCAACAATTTAGCACCATTGAACCATTAAAGTTCTTCAAAGTAATTGATGTTGCGGAGTGAACAGAGAGAGAGCTGTGCTTTCAGAGGGATCTGAAGGAGTCTGAAGATGGGTCTCGACCCAAAACGTCACCCATTTCTATCCAGAGATGCTGCCTGTCCTGCTAGGTTCCTCCAGCATTTTGTGTCTATCTTCATTGAACCATTGAAACTGGTTCCAGTGCATCAAGTCATCTGTTGCAACTGTTTCCAGCCAATGAGCAGAATCTTTAGCAATACACAAACTTGATGGAGGAAGAATAAAATTATTTTGGTTCAAACTGGCTCAAAAGGTAGACTGGCAAAGAATCAGGTAGTCTTGGATAAAATCCCCCAACTTAGTTTAAACTGAATGACCCCCTCCCCCTGACCTCCTTAAATACCAAGTCATTGAAAATGAACTGGAATAATAGCAGCAGTACAATGAATCAGATGCATTGACCCTCAAGGAGAGATGAGCAGTCACTAATTAGATAGAAGTGCAAAAAAACAGACTCCAATGTGCACTTGTCGGAAGAAGTGGAACACAGATGCTTGAATAAAAGGGGACGAACTTCAACCATCAGAACTTGTCTTGTTTTAGTCTTACAAAAGCGAGAGGAGGGGGAGAATAAAAAATGTAATTAGTGTTGAGAGCTACTTTGTGTTGGGACAGACAAGGGATCTATCTCCACATTGTTATATTCAAATCATTTCAGAGTGGCCACTAAAAAAAAACTACCCACTCCCCCCCCCCCAAGCTCATTCTTGCTACTATGAGCAAAAATGCTTCTATCACAAAATCTGATATTTTCCTTAGAACCCGTCTTTGCTCTTCAACCAAAGGACGTATAATTTCCGTATCAGTGCCTTTTATCCCACAAGCAAGTTAAGTCTGTTGTTTATTGGATAATAAAACAAAGAACTTCTCATGGGGGACAATTTAAGAATCACTGCTGCTCCCTGTAATCTGTTCCATACATGGATGACCCTACATCAAACATAACCATAAAACCATATAACAATTGCAGCACGGAAACAGGCCTTCTCGGCCCTTCTAGTCCATACCGACCATTTATTTTCTCCTAGTCCCATCTACCTGCACTCAGACCATACCCCTCCATTCCCTTCCCATCCATATACCTATCCATTTTACTTTTAAATGTTAAAATCGATCTTGCTCCACCACTTCTGCAGGAAGATCATTCCACACAGCCACCACTCTCTGAGTAAAGAGGTTCCCCCTCATGTTACCCCTAAATTTCTGTCCCTTAATTCTCATGTCATGCCCTCTTGTTTCAATCTTTCCTACCCTCAATGGGAAAAGCTTATCCACGTTAACTCTGTCTATCCCTTTCATAATTTTAAAGACCTCAATCAAGTCCCCCCTTAACCTTCTGCACTCCAAAGAATAAAGATCTAACTTGTTCAACCTTTCGCTGTAACTTAGTTGCTGGAACCCAGGCAACATTCTAGTAAATCTCCTCTGTACTCTCTCTATTTTGTCGACATCCTTCCTATAATTAGGCAACCAAAATTGTATACCATACTCCAGAATTGGTCTTACCAATGCCTTGTACAATTTTAACATTACTTCCCTACTCCTATATTCAATGCTCTGATTTATAAAGGCCAGCACACCAAAAGCTACATGCGATTCCTCCTTCAGGGAACTATGCAGTTATTCCTAGATCCCTCTGTTCCACAGCATTCCTCAATTCCCTACCATTTACCATGTACGTCCTATTTTGATTTGTCCTGCCAAGATGTAGCACCTCACACTTATCAGCATTAAACTCCATCTGCCATTTTTCAGCCCACTCTTCCAAATGGCCCAAATCTCTCTGTAGACTTTGAAAATCTACTTCATTATCCACATCTTAGTATCATTATACTATCTTAGTATCATCTGCATACTTACTTATCCAATTTTCCACCCCATCATCTAGATCATTGATGTACATGACAAACAACAGTGGACCCAACACAGATCCCTGAGGCACCCCACTGGTCACCGGCTTCCAACCTGACAAACAGCCATCCACCATTACTCTCTGGCATCTCCCATTCAGCCACTGTTGAATCCATCTTGCTACTCCGCCATTATCACCCAAAGATTGAACCTTCTTAACCAACCTTCCATGGGGAACCTTGTCAAAGGCCTTACTGAAATCCATATAGACAACATCCACTGCTTTACCCTCATCAATTTCCCTAGTAACCTCTTCAAAAAATTCAAGAAGGTTTGTCAAACATGACCTTCCAGGCACAAATCCATGTTGACTGTTCTTGATCAGACCCTGTTTATCCCTTCCATTATTTTGAACATGTGTCTGCCCTGCCCTAACATGGTCATTTAATATGAAATGTTTACCTATGGAGTCCAAAGTTAAATAAACAGAGCATAAAAACCCCACAAGGACATTTCTCTTCAACTATCCCACCTGGCCTGTGGGAAATGGTGCCAGGATTGTCAGTGAATTATCGCAGCTAATGTTGCAGAAAACTGACCATCGATGCACAGTATCAAAAATCCTCGGCAAGTCCAGCAGCATAATCAAGGATGAGTCACCCTGGCCATTTCTCCCCTCTCCCTTCAGTCAAAGGGCATTGAAGTGTGGAAAGGCACACCTCTAGATTCAGGGATAGCTTCTTTCCAGCTGTTATCTGGCAACTGAACCATCCTACCGGAACCAGAGAGCAGTCCTGAACCACTATTGGACTATCTTTGATCGAACTTTACTGGCTTTACCTTACACTAAACATTATTCCCTTATCGTATATCTGTACACTGTGAATAGCTGCATTGTCATCATGCACTGTCTTTCCGCTGGCTGGTTAGCACGTAACAAAAGCTTTTCACTGTACCTCGGTACACGTGACAATAAACTAAACTGAACTGAACAGATAACTATCAGGGACACACAGATGTCCACGAGAGTAATCTCTGCATCAGGATGCTTCCCTTGGACAATGCAGAAAGGGTAGCGAATTTCAACAAAATTCTATCTGCATTGAATATTCTTCCACCAGAATCAGATCCCGTCTTACCCATTACTTCTGCAGGACTCTGCTTAAAAATGTATAATTAGGTGACGGGGTAAAAATATGCTCAATGGGCTTGATGGGATAGAGGTCTGTTTCCATGCTATATAATAAAATTCTAGGTAGAATATGGGATACACTGCTGCAGGGAGATATGGAGGTGGATAACAACAGAGCATTTAGCGTTAGGAACAGGCCCTTCGGCCCACTGAGCCCGCGCTGACCAGCGATTCCCGCAGATTAACATTATAACATACTAGAGACAATTTACACTATACCAAGTATACAAACCCAAGCCAACCATTTTCACCCAGAGAGTTGTGAATCTGTGGAATTCTCTGCCACAGAAGGCAGTGGAGGCCAATTCACTGGATGTTTTCAAGAGAGAGTTAGATTTAGCCCTTAGGGCTAAGGGAATCAAGGGATATTGGGATAACGAGCTGCCGGAGAAGATAGTTGAGGTAGGTACTAGTTTGGTTTATTATTGTCATGTGCACCGAGGTACAGTGAAAATCTTTTGTTGCGTGCTAACCAGTCAGCAGAAAGACAACACACGATTACAATCGATCCATTTGCAGTGCATAGATACATGATAAGGGAATAACGTTTAGTGCAAATTCAAGCCAGCGGTCACCAAAGAGATGGATCGTGGTTCAGCACTACTCTCTGGTTGTGGTAGGATGATTCAGTTGCATGAACAGCTGGGAAGAAACTGTCCCTGAATCAGGTGGACAGGTACATGGATAGCAAAGATTTAGAGGGATATGGGCCAAACGTGAAGTAGCAGGATTAGCGTAGATGGGGCATCTTCGTTAGCATGGGCAAGTTGGGCCGAAGGGCCTGCTTCCATGCTGTATTGTAACTCAAGAACCTTACAATGCCTGGTGTTACTAAATGCCACTTTAATTGTTTATTTAATACAGGTAGGTGATGAATTCCTGCCTGTAAACACTGCCTGATTTCTGGGAATTTCAGACCCTTGTGAACATACTCTCCTTCTCCAAGCCTGACAGCGTTGAACTGGTGCCCTCAAAAATATTTTTATCCATGTTACAAATAGCATCCATATTACAAATAGCAAATAACAGCCAACTCAACGGCTCCAATTTCATCTGTTGTGCTGAAGAATAAAGACATGCATTTCCCACACGCCTTTCACTGTCTGCCATACATCTGCCAATGAATCCCTTCGCTACAGCTCCTCTTTCATTTCCTATTATTCCAATTCTAGTTGCCTCTGTCAGTCTTTAGTGTTCCTGGTTTTTTACCCAGAGAGTTGTGAATCTGTGGAATTCTCTGCCACAGAAGGCAGTGGAGCCTATTCACTGGATATTTTCGAGAGTTAGATTTAGCTCTTTGGGCTGAATCAAGGGATATGAGGAAAAGCCGGGGTACTGATTTTGAATGATTATCCATGATCATATTGAATGGCGGTGCTGGCTCGAAGGGCTGAATGGCCTACTCCTGCACCTATTTTCTATGTTTCTATGTTTCTAAGCCAATTAACCTACAAACCTGTACGTCTTTGGAATGTGGGAGGAAACCGAAGAACTCGGAGAAAACCCACGCTGTCACTGGGAGAATGTACAAACTGTACAGACAGCACCCATAGTCGGGATCGAACCCGCTTCTCTGGTGCTACAATCGCTGTAAGGCAGCAACTCTACCACTGCGCCACATTGCTGATGGGAAAGCTCATCAAACAAAGGGAATGGAAGGCTCTGCCAATGGAGAGGGAGGAGGCAGCTTCAGTGTATTCACCAGCTAGATAATCTATTTCCAAGATAAATATACCATTCAACTCCATTTATTGCCAGAGAGGTAGCAATTTCAACAGGGAAAGACTTTATACAATGTCAGAATAACCCAAGTACTTCCCAGCCCATAAACTGCTTCTTGAAACACAACCACAGTTTGTTAGGTGCACAGTGCAACAGTGCAAGATTCCACAAGGAGCAATGAGTTAAACAATCAGATCAACAGCCCTTTCCTGTTTTATTGCTTGCCAAGTAAATAAGCAGAACTCGCAAACTGCCTGCCCATTTTACACGTGAGATGGGAGATTTTATTTCCACATGAGTAATGAGGGTGGACCTTCGGTTAACATCTCAGCTGAAAAACTGCATCAAATACAGGAGGGTGTTATTCTTAAGCGCTCACCCTCGCACCCAATAGAGAAAGTACTTCTACGAAGCCTTGACTGATATACGAGGGAAACTGGGACAAATACAAGCAAGCACATAAGTATTTTCACAAACTAAAACGTTTTTCACTGTATCTATCTCGGTACATGTGACAATAGTTACATAGTGACATGTTAGCAAGGTTCTTGGTTTGCAGATAAATACATACATCCAAACTGCAGCTCGGCCTCTTTGCTAATGATGGTTCCATATTTGTTTGAGGCTTGGCACTGGTATTTGCCACGGTCCTTCACCTTTTCCGGGTTGTTGATTACAAGGTTGCCGCCAATCATACTGTAGCGGCTATCTTCCACATTAATGAAGTGGTTGTTTATCTTCCATCTACAACACAATAAAAGCACATTGGAAAATTTGAAATAAGCAAGAAGAAAGGACTGTGCAAATAGGAGAGGCGGTGACCCGGTAAACATTCCTAAAAGTATAATACACACAGTGAAAGCAGTGCCAGTGTACGTGGTGAGCACTTTATATGAATGCAGTGGCTAATACCATTCCAGCACTCACCTGGTAATCAAATTAGGTTGATAGCAGATTGGGAAAAGTAAAGGAGGACGTAAAGTGTAGGTTTAATACAGTTCTGAATGTCAACATTAAGCGTATATCGCCACAATCCTTTGGACAGCTAACACCAGACCGAAGCAAAAGGGTACTTTTACCTGTAGGCTGGGGAAGGAATTGCACGAGCTCGGCAGTTTAGTGATACTTTCGCTTCTTCGGATTCTTCTGGGTAGATGGTAGGCAGTGGTTGTTCTTCAAACACTGGCCCATACTCCCTGCTGTCTTCTGCAATTACAACACATGGCCATTATAGCCAAGAGCCAACACCAAGGAGAAATACTGTGGCAAGTCATACTATTCACAGTGGCACATAGTTAACATTTGTGCTGGTCTGATCTGGTCTATCCATTTGGAAGATATAACCTACCTTCTCATCGCCTCCTTTCCCAATCCAGCTACAGCAGCATAGGTTTCTTTAAAGCCATCCTTGCCTTTCTTTGTGAACATCGGTAACGTTTTACCATTTGAACTGGTTGTCACCATGTCAGCCCCTACCTGGTTGTTTCCAATGACAACACATACACCAAAGGAGTACTGAGTGGTTGCAGTTCTTCATTGCTTTCCACTGATATTCTCCCCACACTGACAACACAGTCATTTTTACTGAGTTGTCAGTAACCAATCACTTTGGACTAAACGTCCATAAAAAGAGCCCACTTCTTACAAGCAACTGTTTTCTGTAACATTCATCTCTTAATCTTTGCCAAATAAAATTAAACTGCCATTTCTTCAGACTGAACCAGAGAGATTGTGGGTAACTTCTGCACGTCATTAGTTAAGCTCTGAATTTCTTTATAATGGCTTCTTAATAATTTCTTAATAATTGATTGAATTCAGTATTAAATGTACACATCTTAATTTATGGTCATATTGCAATGATAAGCAATGTGCACCTTAAACCTCTTCAAGTCACAAAGTGACTAAATACTTATTCTATTGCTTTCATATCTGCTGCCAAAGATAACATGTAATCAACATTTCAGCTTACAATCTAAACTCAATTAATTTTACGCTTCTTTCCTGATGGTACAAGTACGCAATTACTCCTTCCACATTGAAATCATCCAGGTCTGATCTTCCAAAGGTCCTTTGATTCCATTTCCATGTTTCTGGCAGATTCAAATCTCCAGTTGACGGTTCATTGAGATACCGCAGAATTTCAAAGAATCTACAATCCCTATACCCTACCTCAGAAAGGATAGAAGACCAAGAGGCCACTTCATTGACAACTTGCCAACACCTGATCCATTGATTGCCATGGGCACAGAAAAGGTTATAATCAGGAGATGCCCTAGCAGAAGGAGATTTGAAAGTGAAGCAATCACAATTATGGTCTTAGAAAAATTAACTTTAACTTTGCAGTATAAGTAACTACTGCCGGAATGGCAACAATGCATGAGGAACATTGCAGCAACACTGTTTGCCATCTTCTTACTGATAATGAAACATCCCATCGAATGTGGAAATATCACACAAAATCTAATTTAAGCTTCTGAACATTTGCTCATCCCAGTGATATTCTGACACTTGGAATCAGTGCTGATATCTCCACAAAACATTGATATTTGGCACCTGATTCTGGTGCTCTAGTTGATGATAAATCTCATTTACTTTTTATTTTACCCGTTTGGAATAAAAGCAAAAAAGAGAAGATCTCATTTATTAACCATTATTAGTCAGCTTTAACTAAATTCCTAACAGTTTTCACCAAAGGCTGTGGACTGACATCACAACTAAATTTCCGAATGGTCACCTCTGTGGCCTGGAAAGTATTCAAATATGTACAAAGCCAATCTTCTGTAGCTATCAGTCTGAAGAAGGGTTTCGACCCGAAACGTTGCCTATTTCCTTTGCTCCATAGATGCTGCTTCACCCGCTGAGTTTCTCCAGCATTTTTGTCTATCTTCTGTAGCTATCTGAAGGCTCTGTGACAAGTATGCAAAGTGAGGATTTTGGAGATGTAATGAGATGTTCCAATTGGTATTAACCAAATCTGGTTTAACATTAATCCTGCTTAACAACAACAGGTTAATGCATGTATTGTAATCCTGGTCAGAGATCACACCAGAGCATTAATCAGCTCCTGCTTTCATCCTGAGAACTTTGTTGATCATTTATCCCTTTTTTTTTAATCCTCTAAGTGTTTTCTTTAAATCCACTTTTGTTGTTGTGTTTATTTAATGTTTCGTTCTCCAACTCAGAGCATACACCAGCCAATGTTAATGACTCAGAAGCTTGTCCCACCCTAAATGATGGGTCTTTAACTACCAAAGCTTCACCCCAGACTTGGCTAAATTCAAGAGCTCACTCAAGCCAACACTGGTCATAAGAAAAAAACAAAATTGAAAACTGTATTAGACACAAAATGCTGGAGTAAGTCAGCAGGTCAAGCAGCATCTCTGGAGACAAGGAAAAGGTGACGTTCCGGGTTAAGACTCTTCTTCAGACTGAGAGTCAGGGGAATGGGAATCAAGAGATATAGAAGGTACATAGGACAAATGAATGAAAGATATGCAAAAATCAACAATGATCAAGATAAGGTGGAGCCCATAATGGTCCATTGCTGGCTATGGGGTAGTCAGTGAAACTCAGCAGGACGAAAGTCAAACTAGAACGACAACTGGGGCAGAGACGGAGAGAGAGGAGATACAAGGGTTAGTTGAAGTTAGAGAAATCATATTCATACCGCTGGGTTGTATGAAATATGAGGTGCTGTTCCTCCAATTTATGTTTGGCCTCACTCTGAAAACAGTGTTCCTATATTCTGCTTAAGGCAGGATCATGTGAAACTCTGTCAGATATTAGAAACACAGCTCAGTTATGATAACTCCATTCTGACCTGTGAATGACATGGCCTATGCCTCACTTACTGTAACAAATGAATGAGAGCTTTCTGTATACCAGTAGCAGTCGGGGATTAACTTGAATAAGAAAAACCACAAAAGACTGCTTGACTTATACTAAAGCTCTTGCAATCATCTCTGGATAGAAGAAATTAATAATGTATTTTCAATTCATAACAGAAAAGTCTCATAAGGGATGATGAAATAGAAAATTGCCTTGAAGGCTCATATTTCATCCTAATAGGTTTATAGGCTAAAATTATGCCTACAATATTAATGCACAGACTACTTTGAACATTAACTGTATTTAGATTTTTTTGTCACCGTTTCAAGACAAAATTGTGGGTTAATATCTTGTTATAGTAGCACCTCAGAGGAAATTTACACCAACACATTGAATATTTGTCAATGAATATTTGCCATTTAATTGTAAATCCAATTGCAATATTTGTAGGCTTGGTGATCACTTCGCCCAACACCTCCGCTGGGTTCGCAATAACCAACCTGATCTCCCGGTGGCTCACCACTTCAACACCCCCTCACATTCCGAATCCGACCTTTCTGTCCTGGGCCTCCTCCATGGCCAGAGTGAGGACCACCGTAAATTGGAGGAGCAGCAACTGGTATTTCTCTTGGGCAGTTTGCACCCCAGCGGTATGAACATTGACTTCTCCAATTTCAGGTAGTCCCTACTTTCTCCTCCCCTTCTCAGCTCTCCCTCAGCGCACTGGCTCCACCTCTTCCTTTCTTCTTCCCGCTCCCCCCTCTCCCCCCACCCCCCCCCCCCAACCCTCAGTCTGAAGAAGGGTTTCGAGCCAAAACGTTGCCTATTTCCTTCGCTCCATAGATGCTGCGTCACCCGCTGAGTTTCTCCAGCATTTTTGTCTACCTGCAATATTTAGAATGCTGCAGTGTTTCGGAATTGTCTTTTATATCAGCTGCTTAGGTGTATTAAGAAAACTTGACCTATTCAAGTGTAGAACACATACACTCCCACAATATCTTTATTTATGAATGGTTTTTGATATAACAGGTGAGAAAAACAGACTGATTTTTAAGTATTAAACCTTGTGTTTGTAATCAGTGCTGAGTGCACTATCTGATTCAAGTATTTTGTTGTTTCCTGTCATTCTGACCATCATAAATATGTGTTGCTGTAAGATCTTGCACTCACTGGGTTAAAGAATTCAAAGTCAGGGTGGAAGAAAATCCATCAATCCACCTTCATTTTCATCGATTCAAAGAAAAATCCACCGTACAGACAGGTAGAGTGGGTTTGTCCAAAATTAAAGGAATGAAAGCGAGATTGAATAGCTGTCTTAGAAAGCAAAAACAATATTGCAGTATTGCATTCGAAAAGAGCCCACTAAACACCCAGCTCTGTTTTAACCAAACATCAATCCTTCATCCTTTTGACCTAACATAATACCATGACATAAGTCTTTGACATTCCTAATATGACACATTTGGTGATGAAAAAACAGCCCAACTGTTTGCAATGCTCGTCAATGATCAAGTAAAAGGTGCCTGTCCCCAAATCTAGCATCCTGTTTAAAATTAGTATCACATCCATCATTGCTGAAACTTTCTCTTGAAATACTCTCTTAATTAGTAATAATTAATTTTGCATTACTCTCATAATTAACATAGAACTTTAAACACTCGTAAGTACAGAATGCATTCAGAGACTAACGTCGACAACTTTTGAAGAGAAGTGCAAGCGCTAAATTTGCAAGACGATCACAATCATGTTCTGTACTACAGGAATAAACTTCCTGGGAACTGTACTCGAACAACTGAGCGTTTTTTCCCAAAGCTGCCTCAGTTTCCATTGTACTGATCCTCAGATCATTAACTGTTAAACCAATTGCTAGCCTGCATGGTTTATTCAGTCTGGCTTTTGATGAGAGGTCTGAAAAAACTCTTGTTTGAATGGTGCATTTAAATTCTAATGTTAAGATTCACGCTTTGCAATCTCGGAACACTGACTGAAACTCAACATCAGTTTACGGAGAACTCAGAAGGAACATCAGACTCAAGCTCCACTCACTTCAAGGAAGGATTATCTAAAATAGCCTCCGTCGGAACACCTCGTTGCATTGGTTTTGATCGAAAGATACAGCATGGAAATAGGCCGCTGTGTCACAGCTCCAACAATGGATTCAATCCAGACTTCCACTACTGTTTGTGTGGAGTTTGCATGTTTTTTCCTATAACTGCAAGAGTTTTCTCTAGATGCTACAGTTGGACATATCCCAAAGACCTGTGGATTAGTAGATTAGTTAGTCACTGAAAATTGCCACTGGTGTGTTGGTGAGTGGCAGAATCTCGGGGAGAGTTGATGGCATTATGGAGAGAATTAGGAGAATTGGAGAAACAAGGAGCAGCAGATGCTGGTTTACCAAGGTAAGACATAAAATGCTGGATTAACTCAGCAGGCCAGGCAGTATCGCTGGAGAACATAGGTGGCATTTCAGATTGATTGCAGGGGTGGGAGGAAAGACAGCTTGAAAGTATTTGGATAAGTGTTGGGTTAGTATAAATACATGGACTGAATGGGTCAGAGAGCCTGCTTATGTGCACCAGTCCAATAAAGTACCTCCGGCCCAAAACAGTTACTGTTTCTCTTTCGACAGTGGCTGTCTAACCTGCTAAGTTCTTTCCAGCATTTTCAGCTTTCATTTCAGATTTCTAGTTTTTTTACATTTTAATTTTTTGTACGATATCATTCTAAATGTATCATTGTGCGTAATCTCTATATTACCTATTTGCTATAATCGACATTTTATTTCATATTAACAAAGGACATTACCAAACTCTATAGTTGGGAACAATAATGTCACAAGGGTAAAAAATACAATAGTCCTGTCAAATGTCAATTAATTATGGATCAACCCTGTGCTCCAAATAATGAGGTCCAGATCAGATTTACAGCTCCTGGGGTAAAACTGTACAAATATTAATGGATTGGTGTTGAACAACTGATAAGATTGTCAATATCAAGTTGTATGACAGAGTATGGCAAGTTTCTGATGCCATCTTCTTCAGGATATAGAAATCTGGAAGTATGTTCACTGCCTCAGGACAAGACTGAGATTGAAAGGTTCAGAGACATTGAGACAGGTGTTGCCAATAAGATAAATGATCTGACTGGACGGTGCAGCAACAATGAAGGAAGGTGTGGATCACTGCTTATTAAGCAACTGCACCATTTAACACACATTTCTATCCTTGCTTTCCAGCACACAGTCTAATGGAGCATCGAAATCCAATGTTTCACTTCTACTATGTTTACATATTCTGTTGTGCTGCCGCAAGTAAGAATTTTTTTGTTTTGTCTGGGACATCTAACAATAAAACACTATTGACTCCAACTGTGATCGATAGCTCTTCTGACTTTTAGATAGAAGATACAGGCTGAAATGAACACATCTCAAAAAGATCGCTCACCTTCACTGTTGAAGTTATGAGTTCACGATTTTGGATTGCAATCGCAACACTGGACCAATCCAAGCCCAGTCATGTGAGATGCAGATGGTGGAGAATCACTAATAGACACAAAATGCTGGAGTAACTCAGCGGGACAGGCAGCATCTCTGGAGAGAAGGAATGGGTGACATTTCGGGTCGAGACCCTTCTTCAGACATTTTTCTGGTAGTCGGAGAGCAGAAGGAATCAGGAGGCCGAGCAGTGAGAGAGGATGTTGCTGAACGCTCATCAAAGAGAAGAGGAGAATTTCTTCAAAGTAGACATACCTTGAGGAGATTTTGCAGTGGAGCAGACAAAATGTGTAGGAAAGATCTGTAGATGCTGGTTTAAATCGAAGATAGACACAAAATGCTGGAGTAACTCAGCGGGACAGGCAACATCTCTGGAGAGAAGAAATGGATGATGTTTCGGGTCGAGACCCTTCTTCAGTTCAGAATTACTAGTTTAGTTTAGAGTTTAGTTTACAGACACAGCGTGAAAGCAGGCCCTTCAGCCCATCGAGTATGCATGGACTATGATCACCTATACACTAGTTCTATCCTACACACTAAGGACAATTTAAAGAAGCCAATTAACCTACAAATCTGCACGTCTTTGGAATGTGGGAGGAAACCAAAGCACCCAGAGAAAACCCACGCAGTCATGGAGAGAACGTAAAAAATCTGTACAAACAACACCCATAGTCAGGATCGAACCCGGGTTTCTGGCGCTGTAAGACAGCAACTCTACCAGTGTGCCGCCCACTTCTACATCGACTACTTCATAGGAGCTACAAGGAACCGTAGATGCCGGTCTACAGAAAAAGACAAAACTTTAGGCAGCCAGAAGGAGAAAGGTCCGTTTCCATGACTTGTAATCCACTTGGTGTGAAATAAAATGAATGATTCCTCAAGCACATCAATATCACCAAAAGTGCTTCTTCAGTGACATCCAATTTCTTCCTGTTGAGAATTTCTCAGTATTATCGATCCACTGACACCACAAAGGGAGGGACTCTGAAAGTGCCCAGAAATAGTTGAAGGGAAAAATATCAGGCTAATGACCTTGTCAACCAGAGCCAGAACATACTTTGCATTTTTCATCAAAAGTGTAACAGGAATTGGCTTCCAAATAAATTCTGACATTGAACACCATGACACCAATGTGTGTAAAATTCAAGTGTAAAATTTCATGCAAATCCTTGAAAAACCTGAACTGAATCTCTAATTCTCCATTTCAGTTTAAAACCTCAGTTGCAATCAATACTTGTAATTGTGATGAAGAGAAAATCTCTACAATCAGACCAATCTGTACCATTCATTAGATGTAGAAACTTAGTGGCATGGGGTTACACATCAAATAAGCATGCCCTGCAACCAACCATGTTCATGTCAACCAAGTATCACCACTCATCCCACATTTCTCTTCACATTCAAGTTGTCTTGCTCATATGAAACTGTCCTTTGCAACTTTTTTTATACGCATGTTAGCTTGCCATTTTTCAACATGATTGCTTTGAGAAATAGTGGAACAGGCCACATTCTGAGGAAAAGTTAGTTGCTCAACATTATTGAACCACAGTATTCTCAGAGCAGCTGGCAGAAAGGAGAAGAAGATTTTCATCTATGTACCTCTGGGCTGAAATCAGAATTCGGACCCATGCTTTAAACTTCACAAGAATCAGAATGCCTTTCATTGTCACTATACACATGTACAATGAGATTAAAAACTGCTCCTGCTCAGTGCAAAACAAAACAAAAAGGGGGGGGGGGGTCAGGTGCACAGTTTCTGCAGCGCTATATACATATCCATAAAAAGACAATGGATAAATAGAAAGGATAAATAGGATTCCTATATCCAGTTTCAAGATATAAGGGCTTCAAGATATCAAAAGCCAAACAAGCATTTGATGATGAGTTGATCATCTTGTAAGATATTTCCTAAGACAAAAACATTTCATTCAAACTAAATAAACAAGACGCCTTGAGCACACTGCACCGTAGAGGGGTTTTGTGATTTCCAGCCGCATGGGTTTGCGGAGCTTCCAGCCATGGGCGGCGCTGACTTTAACTTAGCTGTATCCTGGGACCTCTTGCCAGGGGGTCGCCAGCGTTGAGTCTCCGCTCAGCTTGGCCTATGGACTTCGGGAGCTCGCGGTCTCTGGTAGGAAGTGGCCGATTTGGAAACTCCAAGCCGCTGAGAGTGTTTTCCGTTCCGATGCCGGAGCTCCGATCATCCCGGCGAGAGGTCGTGAAATATCAGGCCGCCCGTAGCGGCGACTGCGGAGAGCGCAAAGGCCCCGACCATGGGTGAACAAAGAGGAAGAGGACTGAACTTTATTTCTTCCCTCACAGTGGGAAACAATGATTCTGCTGTGTGGGTTTGATATATTCTTAAAATACATTACATTTAAATTACAATATTGGTTTTCTCTTTGAGCTGCTGATGAAGTCTTTCAAAAGTTAGTCAAGATTAGCAAGAAGATTCTTGAACCATATTAGTATCCATAACATGTTCTATGAACCATCTCTACAGATTAACGAGGAAAGGATTGGGTTGGAGGGCGGCGAGTGGGTGGATGAAGAGAAAATAACATTTTTTGAGGCCTCAGTATTCTGGGGATCCAAAGAAACCATGTTAGCATATATTTTCAGATTCCATATAGGACAGTCATCATGCCTTTAAAACAGGTTAGGTTGTACACATTAACCAGGTGTCCGCTTTCATTTTGTCTACCTTTCTGATAGGTTATGTAATGTGTGTTTGCAAATTAAAAAATGTATATTTGCAAACTAAAATTCGCAAATTAGGGCAGTACAGTGGCGTAGCGATAGAGTTGCTGCCTTACAGCACCAGAGACTCGGGTTCAATCCCGACTAGGGGTGCTGACTGTATGGAGTTTGCACGTTCTCCCCGTGCGTATGGGTTTTCTGCAGGTGCTCTGGTTTCCTCCGACTTCCAAAGATGTTAAGATTTATAGGTTAATTAGTTTCTGTAAATTGTTCCTTATGTGTAGGATAAAACTAGTCCGTGTTTGTGTTCTCAAGATAGTCTCAGTACAATTCATCCAGTTAGCTTGGAGTGGTAAGTAGACCACCAACAAGACGGTAGAGGTTGTCTATCATGGGGCGGCACGGTGGTGCAGCAGTAGAGTTTCTGCCTTACTGCGCCAGAGACCCAGGTTTGACCCTGACAAGGGGCAGATACGTAGAAAAAAATTAGGTGCAGGAGTAGGCTATTTGGCCCTTCGAGCCAGCACCACCATTTAATATGATCATGGCTGATCATCCAAAATCAGTACCCCGTTCCGGATTTTTCCCCATTTCCCTTGATTCCCTTAGCCCTAAGAGCTAAAACTAACTCGCTCTTGAAATCATCCAGTGAATTGGCCTCCACTGCCTTCTATGGCGGAGCATTCCAAAGATTCCAACTGTCTGGGTGAAAAAGTTTTTCCTTATCTCATTCCTAAATGGCCTACCCCTTATTCTTAAACTGTGGCCCCTGGTTCAGGACTCCCCCAACATAGGGAACATTTATCCTGCATCTAACCTGTCCAATCCTCTAAGAATTTTATATGTTTCTATAAAATACCCTCCCATCCTTCTAAACTCCAGTGAATACAAGCCCAGTCGACCCATTCTTTCATATGTCAGCCCCGCCATCCTGGGAATTAACCTGGTGAGCGTACGTTGCACTACCATTAATATTCTTCCTCAAATTAGGAGACTAAACTTGCACACAATACTCCAGGTGCGATCTCACCAGGGCCCTGTACAACTGCAGTAGGACCTCCGTGCTCCTAAACTAAAATCCTCTTGCAATTAAGGCCAACATGCCATTAGCTTTCTTCACTGCCTGCTGCTTACTGCTTGACTTAGTACAAGCACACTCAGGTCTCATTGCATCTCCCCTTCTCCTAATCTACCTTCCTGTCCTTGCCACCAAAGTGGATAACCTCACATTTGCCAACATTATCCTGCATCTACCATGCTTCTGCCCACTCACCCAACCTATCCAAGTCACCCTGCACCCTCATAGCATCCTCCTCGCTACTCACACTGCCACCCAGCTTTATGTCATCTGCAAATTTAGAGATGTTACATTTAATTCCCTCGTCTAAATCGTTAACATATATTGTAAACAACTGGGATCCCAGCACCGAACCTTGTGGCACCCCAGTCACTGCTTGCCATTCTGAAAAGGACCCGTTAATTCCTACTCTTTGCTTCCTGTCTGCCAACCAGTTCTCTATCCATGTCAATACCCTAACCCCTTTGCACCTTTTCTCTGGGAGATCCGGTTTCTTCGCACATTCTAAAGATGTACAGGTTTGTAGGTAGGTTAATAGGTTGTGGTAAGAATTGCAAGTTGTTCCTAGTGTGTGGGATAGTGTTAAGGGCCTGTCCCACCAGCATGCGACTCCATGCGGTGAGCGCGACCTAACGTGGTCACTTGAGCCGTCCGGTCTTGCGGGGCCGGTCCCGCTTCGATCGCCAGAGCCGTACTGAGTTGTGCGGAGTTGGTCCCGACATCGCGCGGGGCTCTGAAAAACTGATCGTGTTCAAAAATTCCGCGCGTCCACGGCTAGTCGGCCCACAGCCGCCTCGACGCATTACGCACCGCCTCGACGTCGTGCTTCCGTGATCCTCTCTATATGTGCCTCCGTGACCCTCTCTGTGTGTGCCTCCGTGACCCTCTCTGTGTGTGCCTCCGTGTCCCTCTCTCTGTGTGCCTCCGTGTCCCTCTCTCTGTGTGCCTCCGTGACCCTCTCTGTGTGTGCCTCCGTGGCCCTATCTCTGTGTGCCTCCGTGGCCCTCTCTGTGTGCCTCCGTGCCCCTCTCTGTGTGCCTCCGTGTCCCTCTCTGTGTGTCCCTCACTGACTTGCGGACTTCACTCCAACTTCGCGCCACGTCGCGCCACTCACCCGACCTCCGCGCGGCCCCCGCTGCCGGTTTGGTTGCGCTCGCCGCATGCAGGCGCATGCTGGTGGGACCGGCCCCGTACGGGGATCACTCGACCTCCGCGCAGCCCCCGCTTCCAGTTTGGTCGCGCTCACCGCATGGAGTCGCATGGACAGGCCCTTTAGTGTATGAGGTGATCGCTGGTCGACGTGGACTCGGTAGACCGAAGAGCCTGTTTTCACTTTGGATGTGTAAACTAAACTAAACTAAGGTGAATTTGCTCCACGGATGGTTTTGTGATCAGTTATTTAGGTCAGGGGAGCAGAATTGGGCTAAGACTATCACATCAGTGCAGCATAAAGCACTGATCAAAGAGTAACAGGACTTTGTCCAGGGTTCTGCTTCCAGCTTCACGCAAAGCTCAAGAGTGTGCACTGTCAGAGATTGCACTGGGGGTCAGGCACAGTTTGCTATGAGTTGCGGAAGGCTAATCTTCTTGTAGTTTCTAACAGCACTACAGACCCTGCGTTATCTTATGAGTTTCTATTTATCTTGGACATGGAGGCCAAGAGGGATGATTGAAGAAAGGCGCTGGGAACCTGTAGAAGGTTGTGAAAGTTAAGAATTTTTTTCTGGGACACCATCAACCTCTTCACACTGAACCCCCACCACTCACTAATAAATACAAGCGAATGAAGTTTTTTTTTAAGTTTAGGTTTTAAGTTTATAAGTTTATTGCCCAAGTATTCACATGCAAGGAATTTGCTTTGGTGCTCTGCCCGCAAGTGACAACATGACGTAAAATAACACATAAAACATCAAACATTAATAATGAAACATTATTGATTAAACATGTAAATTAAATAAAATACCAGAGCCAAAGGTGGCTACAGATTTTTGGTTATTGAGTAGAGCTTCTACTCATGGAAAAAAACTGTTTTTATGTCTGGCTATGGCAGAATTGACAGTCTGGAGTCGCCTTCCAGTGGGAAGTGATTCAAAGAGTTTGTGGTCAGGGTGAGAGGGGTCAGAGATGATTTTCTCCGCTCGCTTCCTAGCCCTTACAGTGTACAGTCGTCAATGGAGAGAAGGTTGCAGCCAATAACCTTCTCAGCTGATCGGATGATTCGCTGCAGCCTCCGGATGTCGTGCTTGGTGGCTGAGCCAAACCAGACCATGATGAAGATGAGGACAGACTCTACAAAGGCTGTATAGAATTGGACCATCATTGCCTGTGGCAGATTGTGCTTCCTAAGCTGCCGCAGGTAGTACATCCTCTGGTGTGCCTCTTTGACTGTGGAGTCGATGGTGGCCCCCAATTTAAGGTCCTTGGAGATGATGGCTGTGGTGTTGTTGATGGTGAGTGGCGTGAGGGGAGGGGGTGCTCTCCTAAAGTCTACAATCAATTCTACTGTCTTAAGAGCATTGAGCTCCAGGTTGTTGCGATGGCACCAGGACGCCAGCCGTGTCACTTCTGCACATGAAGGAGCTAACTTGAGTACGCCATGGTATTAATCATTACCTCATTTAAGAATACTTTTGCGTAAGTCTTTCAAGCAGTAACCTCCATCTGTCGAGATAAATTGGCTCATACTTTTCAGTTACAACCTTCTTATTATTTCCTCCCATTCTACGACTTTGATTAGCACTTCACTACTTAAGTGTAATAAGATGGAGACACAAGTCCTGGAGACACACTAAAGCATTTAATGTGCAATGAATTGCTTCATAAATGGAACAGGAATTCTTTGAACAAAAGGAATGCTGAATATTCATGCAAAATCCCATGAGAAAGGATCATTACCAATTCATTGGGTGTTGTTGACTTAGATTGCAAGAGGAATATTAGCTACGAACCCCCTCTTATGGGAATAGTGCAACACCATCTGTAACTATGCCACATGAATAGGAAGGTGGGGCAAGTATTCACTGCAATGGTAGTCCCTGTGTCAACAGCACTCCTTAAGATGTCAGCCTCAACAGGGACCTACATTCGATGGATACCCGAGCTCCTGACTGAACTGAAAGGAGGTCAGGTCAAACCTTCTCTACGGGTGTTACATTTGGGTCTCTTGAGCTTCAGCACATGAAGAAACTCTTCAATGTGTGCACAAGGCTCAGACTCACAAGGGGTATTGGCAAGATCATTATGGAGATTACCCGCCTAAAACCATACTCTCCACATAACTGTGTGGGAAGGAACTGCAGATGCTGGTTTATATTGAAGATAGACACAAAATGCTGAAGTAACTCAACGGGACAGGCAGCATCTCTGGAGAGACGGAATGGGTGACGTACTGGGTCGACACCCTTCTCAAGAGATGCTGCCTGTAGCGCTGATTACTCGAGCATTTTGTGTCGCTCCACATGACTGCTTTGCTTGACCTGCTCAGTGGCATGATGTGAACAGAATCCCACCCATGCCCAAATGGAAAGATCAATCCCCCCCCAACTACATCTCAAACTGATACAAGTACTTTCTTGCTCTTTCTGGTGACAGATCAGAATCCAGAATTTTTAAATGCTATTACTCAGCTATAGGTGACTGATAGCCCAGGCATCACACTCACCAGACTCTCTGATCTGAGCCGGCAGTGTTCGGTGCACAATAGATTGATGGCTGCACATTGTACTTCCCCAATTCTGTTCTATTGAAGTCTAAAGCTTCAACTTCGACAATATATATCATGGCAGTTTAGTACAAGTTTCAAAGGACATGTTTACATGATCCTAAATATTTGCTTGTACGATTAAATGGCAGTTGAAGAGTTTTAAGTTGAGATCTATATATTCTTGAACCCAGATAGTCAAGCTTATGGGTGAACCACAGGCAGATGACAGAGCCATCAAACTAAACAGCAATAGTTACCCACACGCTTGTGTTCTTGCATTGTCCAGCACCTTCAGCAACTGTGAGTTATTGATTTAAGAACTATATCGCAGAGGCACAGATGCTTGTTAATTACTTACAGCAGAGGAAGCATCATGTAGAAATGCCATCTGTTTGATTTCTTACAAAGGAGTTTCACATCCTTTACAGCCGCAAGACAAACACATGTGTAATATCTTCAATAAATCTACCCTTTCTCTGAGTGTTCGGTTCTCTCCAGAGGGAACTCCGTTTGGCCTAATGCCCAATGCCTGCTGTGCCTCATTTGATAACATTCTTAACCGGAGTCAGAGACTGGTAGGTTCAAGCCCTCTATTCTCTCAGTGAACGTTGGCTTCATTGGCAAGGCTAGAAGTGGCAACCTAGTCTGATCTGCTCTTGAAAAGATGGCGTTGAGCTGCTTTCTTCAACTGGAAGGGAGATGGTTTGATGCTCTTCATTAAGGTGATCATTATGCAGCAATTGTACACCCCATGTGTTATGTGCCTCCTGGTCTTAGAACTGAATCTTGCACAAGTCTTACTGCATTTGAGTATCAACTGCTTCACTGTCTGAAGGTTTGCAAATGGAATAGAATGCTGACTCTCACATTCCTGATCTCTTGATGGCGAAACAGTCATTGATCGGACAGGTGAAGTAAATTGGTCCTTGGGCATTTCCCTCAAACATTTTTTAAATTATGCCCTGCAATCTCAGATAATTACCCTCCACCAACCACAGCCCTTTTCCTTTGTGTGAAGTGCAACTCCAGTCAATGGAGACTATATCCCTGATTGTCGCTGGCCTTCACTGGCATTCCAACAGGCCTCACCTGATTAACTGTGCAGGAATGAACTGCAGATGCTGGTTTATGCTGGAGCAACTCAGTGGGTCAGGCATCTGTAGCAAAAAGGAATGTGATGTTTCGGGTCAGAATCCTTCTTCAAACTGAAAGATAGAGAAGGCCAGAACAAAACAGGGGCGGCAACAGATGACCCAAGGAAGGGTGGAGTCCCCTGATTAACTTCTGCTTTAACATGTGGTAGCAATTCTCATTAAAAATAATATTTTTCTTCCTTTTTTCTCTTTTACTTTCCCTTGGGTGCCTCACATGATACTCAACTTATCCACTAAGATATCCTTCTTTTTAGTCCTTTCTTTGCCTGCTTATTTTTTCCTCGTTCACAAGTTAAGGGGATGGATGGTTGGTCTCATTATTCATCAATGTCCCAGATATCTTCTGGCCCTCTCTGTTAACAGCTTCCACTTCCTTCTATTACGTAAACAAAGGATTTAAAAACAAAATGCATGTTGGCCCTAATAGGCCCAACTTAAGAAACATTTGGCACTGTGATTTTGAAAATATTTTCACTGAATTTACATAAAGCAAACTGCAATTTTCCAAGTAGCTATACAGCACAGGAACAATTCCTTTAGCCCAACTTGTCCATACTAACCAATTTGCTAAACCAAGCAAATCCAACTTGACTGTGCCAGGCCCATATCCCTTAAACCCATTCCTAAATATGTACATATCAAAATGTCTGTTAAATGTTGTAATTCAACCGCCTGTTATTTTCCTCTGGCAGGTCGTTACATATATCCACCATTCACTGTGTTAAAAAAATACCCCTCAGATTTAAATCTTTATCCATCTCATCTTAAACCTATGTCCTAATGTTTTAGACTCTCTCACCTGGGGAAAAGACTTTACCTATTCACCTTACTCACAGCCAGAGCCTTTAATTCAGTTTAGTTTAGAGACAGCATGGAAAGAGGCCATTCGGCCCACCGAGTCCGCGGCGACCAGCGATGCCGGTTACACTAGCACACACTACACACTAGGGACAATTTGCAATTTTTACCTAAGCCAATTAATCTTCAAACCTGTACATCTTTGGAGTGTGGGAGGAAACCGGAACAGCTGTGGAAAACCCACACGGTCACAGGGAGTATGTACAAATTCTGTACAGACAGCACCCATAGTCAGGTTAAAACCTGGGTGCTGTAAGGCAGCAACTCTACCGCTGCGCCACTGTGCAGACAAAAATATGCTGGAATGCACCTTTAATTAACCTACATGCCATGTGGCCAGAAAACAAAATAATAATGTTTAACTTTTTAACGAGGTGCTGGTATACTGTACCATCACAAAAAAAACACTGCCTATGGTTCTTATGTTACAACCTCTACAAAGTCACCCACCAGCCTCTTGTGCTCCAAGGAAAAGATGGCCCTGCCTATCCAGCCTTGCTTTATAACTCAAATCTTCCAGACCCAGCACCATCCTTGCAAATCTCCTCTGCACCCGTTCCAGTTTCATGGCATAATTCCTGCAGTAGGGCAACCAGAACTGTACTCCCAACGTGGCTTTGCCAGCGTTACACAATAGCTTGATCAATGGAGGCAAATGTGCCAATTGTCTTCTTCTCTACCCAGTCTTCGTAAGTAGCCACTAACTGTGAACTGTATACCTGCACCCCTTTGTCTTAATATTCTACAACAGGGCCCAGGGCCCTGCCATTTATTGTGTGTGCCCTGCCCTAGTTGTCTTAACAAAATGCAGCACTGCACATTTACCTGAAATAAACTGCAGCCGCCATTCCTCGGCCCACACCCATCAAGTCTATTTGCCGAACTAGAACAATCTAAGCTTTTTCAACCAAGCAATAGTACATTGCTGAAAGGAAGGGAAAGCCCTTTGAGTAAATACCATTCAGCATTAGTAGAGGGGCTGAGGAATTGCTTTCAACATTGCTATTTTATTAGCTTGTAAGTTAAATGGAGGAATTTCCTGCCTCATTTACTTGTAAGTCCAACCGTTCATACAGGATGTTCTGAACAAGTTAAAATTCTGCTGAAGGATCTCAACCTGAAACGTCATCTATTCCTTTTCTCCAGAGATACGGCTTGACCTGCTGAGTTACTCCAGCTTCTTGCGTCTGTCTTAAGTTAAAATTACAGTTTGTTCTTTAGCTAAATTGAACAATCAGCTCAACATGAACATGTGAAGTCGCCCTGAGTATATTAGGTTAAGTCGTATCTACAGTATAAAGATACATTACAGCTTATTCCTCACAATGCCAACAAGCATTATGGATGCACTGTAATGGTGTGGATGGGGGGGTACCAGAAATCACTGTCATACTAAACTTGCGAAGCTGCCCTGAGTCTTTCAGGTTATCTCATACCCATGGTATAAAGCCAAAGGACATAATCTTCCTCTCAACACCAACAAGCATTACAGTTGTACAGTTACAGTGAGTATCAGGAGCTCCAGACATCACAGACAAATGCCAACTCATCCAGATTTGAAAAAGTTTGCATTCTTTCGAATAAATCCTCCAATAATGAGATAGTTCAGGAACGGTTGATTGCATACACTTCCCAAATACCAAAAACAAGACAATTCTTAAAACGTAAGGCGTAACATACAGTAAATTGTGTTAAATGTGCAGTTACTGGATTTATCAGCTCACTTGCTAACAATGCTATATTTCCACGAATACATTGCAAAGACAGATCATTAACATTGGATGTTGGACGTTCCATAAAACCTGTGATGAAATACTAATTCCTCCATCCGAAGAGTATCTCAACAATTTAGTGCAATAGCATTTCAAGAAAGCATCCAAAAGACCACACATTTCCATTGATCATAGGCCCATAGTATGTTAAACCTTTTTGCAGTAATCATGAATGCACTGACAGCCAGTTGACATACATCATTCAGATTAAAATAGAATACATGTTAACTGAAGTTAAAGTCCCTGAAGAACTGAAATCTTAAACATACAAGGCATCAGTCAGCGTGATGTTTCCAATGTTCTTTTCTTTGATTTACATCTTTGAACATCCATCTTAAATCTCTAAGCACACAATTTCCTCGACGGGAAAATCCTCAGATTTTCATTCTGTCATCGCTCAATGTACATCATTCTGTTGAGATGAATACTCAGAGCATGGAAAGGATTACCGTCCGACAAGTAATAGCATGGATTCTATTTAGCAGATATATCACCAGGAGGTTATTTGAAGTAACTAGAAGAAAATATTCAACCGAAAACTACAGGGAATTTGCTGCATAGAAATACACAGGGACTATCCTTGGCTTATTGAGTTTGTTTATCTCTAGATACTCAAAGACCATTCCTGCCTACTTGGTGACTTTCCCACTCTCTGTGAGCCAAGAATAACAGTAATATTATATATATACATACATACATGCACACACACATAAATAAACAAATAATAATTTTACACCAAGGGATGTGTAATTTTACACACAAGGCCATCTCGGGGCATTGTATGTGTGAACAGAAAGCCCTCTGGCTTTACTGTGTCTGCACATATTAAGTTTACAATCGCCTTTCCACAATATACTACACTGCGTGGCAAGCCAGAAGACAATACTTGTTTAATCAAGTCTGTCAAATGTACCAATAGCTCACTGATAGGTTTCAATGTCAACAGACGTGGCTTTGTTTTGCACTGAGATTATGTTCCACTTACCATGAAGATTCCCTTGTACCTACTACAATAGAGTTTGCATTCATGTGAAGAAATCCTTTAGTTAAGACCTTGTGTTTTGACAGTGGAAGAACAGTGACAATATTCAGCCGGATCTGACAAACCAGGCACTTCCAAATCTATGCTGTCACCATAGATTTTATACATTTCACGCTGATACAGCTAGATCAAATTGCTCTTCTTCCTCCACGCAAGTGGCATATTGATACATATATCAATTAATAAGAAATCCCATTCATCTTTACCATACACTTATTCACTCTGTGCCTTGAAGCTCACACCGTGGCAACTGCACACTAAAATCCCAGTGCAAAGAAAATCTTGGATAATGAAGGGCTGATCCAGTTATTGAAATTTGGTAAATATTCTCACAACGTTGGGAGCAGATATTATGATCAAGGTGGCAACTGGGAATGGAGCAATAGATCACCTGAACCTTCAGATTGTCAGCTGGTTACACAGTGGAGTAGAACATTGCAGCTCCATAAAAGTTGCTGCATCTTTGATGCACACATAAATTACCGTCTTGTTGTATTGTCAGGATGATGTTCCGTGATCATCAATGAATCACATTATTTTCTAAAACTGGTCTAAATAAAGTCACAATAGCCCATTAATCCGTGGATCACGTGACAGAGTAAAAGCTAAAGGAGGGCATGTTCTCTAGTTGCCATGCAGTCACTTATCCAACAGACTTCATAAAAGCATTGCTTTCAATCACATTGCATGAACTCCAGTCAGGATACTTTTAATGTGAATTAGTAAATCTAACACAAAGTAGGCAAGAACTCATTGGACATAACTGCTGAAACATGCAGGACAATAAGGGATATGGTTTGCATTAACCCAATGCTTTTTCTCTGCATTTAATCTGACTGATGATCAATGGCATTGAAAAATCGCAATGAATTTGTTAATCGTCCCACGCCTACTGGCATTCTAACAAAAGCGGGGGGGGGGGGGGTTGCAGAAATTACTTTATCATGAAAATTCAGTCCTGACCTTGATGTGCTTTGCACCTGCAATCATGCCAAGGGGAGCAGCAGAAAACCCTTCACGTCTATATCACGCCCAACCTTCAACTTACCCGCCAAGCAGAAAATGAATGACAATGCAAAAAAATGACTGAACAGGAACCACATTCTCAGCTCTGGACCAAATTGGATGGCATTAATCTCCAAAGGGATGTTCTCTTGCTGGTCCGGTTGTTAGTTCACCAGTCTACCTGCAAAAAATGACAAGAGAGAATAAAAGTGAACACAGGCGTCATGATAGGCCATTTTATCAGTTGCTGAATTACCTTGCACTAAATAATACACCTTTATCCTGTATGTGTACACTGTGGACGGCTTGATTGTAATCATATATAGTCTTTTTGTTGACTGGATAGCACGTAACAAAAAACCTTTGCATCGTACCTACGTGACAATTACTTACATGCCTATCTACTTGTTACACGTGACAATAAGAAACTAAATTAAAATATTCATACAGAATCAGAGCTATAACGATAAAACAGTGTTGATTACATCAGATCATAACATATCCCTTAGAGTTAGCTTTCTATTTCAAACACGACTGCTCATCTCAGCCACACACCCACTGAAACCGAACCTACTATTTATCACTCCCTATCACTATGGGTGGCGCAGTGGCGCAGCTGGTCAGCACAATAACACAGCTGGTAGAGCTACTGCCTCACAGAACCAGAGACTCAGCTTCTGTCTGTCTGTATGGAGTTTGCACCTGAGACCACATGTGTTTTCTCTGAGTGACCAGGTTTCCTCGCACATTCTAAAGATGTGCAAGTTAGTAGGTCAGTTGGCCTTTGTAAAACAAAAAATGCCCTTAAAGTGTGTAAGGAGTGGATGAGAAAGTGGTATAACATGGAACCACTGTGGATGGGAGATCAATGGTCAGAAAGACTTGGTGACTGAAAGGCCTGTTTCCATGCTGTATCTCAAAACTAAGCTACACTTTAGCACATAAACTATCATAACATAACCATCCTCATGGTGTATCAATACACCCAGCAAAACCCATCAACACCTTGTATTAACATCCCCACTGGAGCCCATAACCTTCCATTCTCACGCTTAAGACCTTCTCACCGCACATCAACACACTCATAGAAACTCATCTCAGGAGCTCATGGACTAATCCATCATTGCCCACTCCCGCAGACCACTGACACTCCCAGCCACGATCATTCCCCTCAGAGAGTTTACCTCCTCAGTCTCTACATTCTCTCTATGCAGCTGTTGCCTGAGGTATTAACTTTTCCATATCGAAACCTAACTATATGTAATAAGCCCCAACATCAGAATACCCAAACATTTCACAATACTTGGGCTATACGTGCCGAAACAAAAACGACCATTTGCTATACAGTAATTATTGCAGCACGTATTTTGCATAGAAAATAAAGCAAGCCAAAGGCAAGGCCTGAAGAAGGCCTGCAAAGGCAAGGCCTGCGACCCATAAAATCCTTTTCTCCAGAGATACTGCCTGACCCGCTAAGTAACTCCAGCATTTTGTATCTATTTTCCTTGTAATCACATAATTTGATAATGGGCAATAATAAATTCGTCTCAAACCCCAGCCATTGCACTGGGGATGCTCACTGATGTCTTTAATTCTCTGCTATAAATAACAATGTATTCAGATGAATGAACTCAGCATTTGTGTAGTTTAGTCTTTTGCAGAATTTCAAGCTACAGGTGTGAGGGTGGCTACCTGTCACTACAATAATGGGATAATATAACACAAGCATATAGCAGCTGGAGTAGGCCACTAGGCCCTCAAGCCTGTCCTACCACTTAATGCAATCATGGCTGATCTACCCCAGGCTCCAGTTTCCCTTCTGTGCCAATTCCACAATCTTACAAAAATGTATCTACCTCCTCTTTAAAGATCTCCAGTGTCTTTGCCTCCACAACCCTCAGAGATGGAAAAATGCAACGTGTATGGGGTTTGGAGTAAAGGTGGGAGGGGTGGGGGGGGGGGAGGGGGGAGCAGGTGTGAGCAAATGTAAGCTTGCTTTCAGTGAATAATATTTTAGAGCATATCCACAAATCAGGACATTAATAATTGTTTTCAACTAGGTAAACATCTTTTACAGAACGCCAAGTAAAGAAAGGGCTTAGAATTCGTACAGGAGTTAACTATTTTGAACATACAACAGTAAACGTGTTCATTGGTGTTTAACCCATGATAATGTACAAACAGCTGAAGGTCTGACCATATCCCTCATTTACTGCTGAGCACATCTGCCAAACTGCAGCGACCCACTCTGAGAGGCAGGATATCACTGACAGATACCTTTGGATTTGTGCTTGCATCGTATATGAGCAGATACGAGGTGGAAGATTGCAACCTTCACGTGGTCCGCCCCGTTTCGACTAATGCAATCAACTCGACGTGCACACACCGAAGATCAAATACAACAAGTTGTCCTACAACTTTAGGCTGTGCACGCCACACGAAAGAAGAAGAAGATATGAACAGATAAAAGATGTTGATGTTAGTTTCACAAAGTAATGTTGAAAGCTGCTGATAGTGTTGCTGCCATTACAATTGCCAAGTGTAAAGTGCTGAAAATAAATCTATTTTTGGCTTTTCCACACAGGGTTTTGTGGGATTAGAAGATTGATTGCATAATTAAAAACATAAACGTCAGAGATTATCAGCCAAATATGATACAAATCTATACAGAGTTTATACCTATACAATATAGAAAGTATTTTCAGATCAGCAGAGCCAACTTTCCCTTGGGGCAGACACAAAGTGCTGGAGTAACTCAGTGGGTCAGGCAGCATCTCTGGAGAAAAAGGAATAGGTGATGTTTCGGGTCAAGACCCTTTTTCAGACTGAGAGTCTATTCCTTTACTCCAGAGACGCTGCCTGACTATCTTCGGTGCAAACCAGTAACTGCATTCCTATCTACATAAATTCTCGGTATGTGCAGGAATACAGACACAATGAATGAACGAAAGAATGAATGAATGAATTAATTAATACTTTATAGTCACAGTGAAATTCTTTCTTGCATACCGGTATGCAAATATTCGCCACATAACGGGCACTGACAAAGTTACAAAGTATCCCATGCCAGGTCCACCCCCTCCTTCCCCTCGATCCAGGGCTGCCTTAGATCTGCCCCTCCCTCCCCACGGTGGTCCCCCTACGCTGGGTCCTTCTTTGCTGCCAGTGGCTGCATTCAACATAGGCTCTGAGTTGCAAGCTCCGTCGACCCAGGCTCAACATGCTGGAGAAAATGCAGGAGCAACTCGTAGTTGGAAGAAGAAGGGTCTCGATCCAACACGTCACTTTGTGTCTAGCATCTAAGCTGGAGAAACTTTGCGAGACAAGCCGCATCGCTGGAGAGAAGGAATGGTTGACGTTTCGGGTCAATCAATCTCAGCCTGTCCCGCTGAGTTACTCCAGCATTTTGTGTCTATCTCCGGTGTAAACCAGCAATGCAGTTCCTTCCTACACATGTGCAGGAATATGACTGGGATTAGCAATGTATGGCTGATTAATATAGAGCACAAGTAAACTGTCACATAGCTTTAGGGAGTAGATGGAAAGCAATAGACCTCATGACAGACCTACTTGTCAAGGTTTCATTACTAACCTTAGAAAACCACTCAGCTTGGAAACTAAATCAGCCCTGACCGAATTGACACATACCTGGAGTTAATCACCTGCTGTTGGACACTGCCAACATGCAGCCAACCCACTCCTAAAATCAAAGTCAAGGTCACCTTCATTCTCAGGGTCCTTGCTTCAAGACCCTCGCTGACTACCTCTGCTCAGACATGCCACATATTACTTCGCTGCTGCACTGCAGAAGTCATAAAAGCTCAACAGGTAAAACGGGGAACATTCTATTTTTCATCAATGTAACTTTTACCGTCACGTAAGGAAGGAGCAGTTGAACACAACCCACAGCTTGCAAAAGTTCAGACATTCAGAAGAGGGTGCTCAAACCTTTAAAGTGTCAGAAATGCTCTCTTTTTGAAGAACAGTCATGGCCAGGTTGTTAAAAAATTCAAAAGCAAGAATAATAGTGTTTTGATTAGTGGGGTAGTCAAAGATTTCAAGCTAATGGGCCTGTTCCACTTAGGCGATTTTTCAGGCGACTGTTAAGTTGACTTAAGTTGACTTAAGCACAGTGCTTCCTTCACCAGCCCATTATGCAGGCGGGGGACAGGGCAAGAGGGGGGAGCGCCGTCTGAGTGAAATTCACATGGTGCAAAGTTAAGGTGAGATAGACACACATCGCGATGAACAGGAAGGTTAGTGCTGTAATTAAGGCGGCTAAAGCACAGTGTATGGTTAGTCCTATAAAAGAGGGGGGAGAAGAGGGGGGAGAGAGAGGGGGGAGAATGGGGGAGAATGGGGAGAAGGAGTGGAGACTACTTTTAAGTAGCCAGACAACTTTTAAGAAGACAGTGATACACGGCTGTGGAGCTCGGTAGACATTTAACATTACCGGTTGGTTATCCTTGGTTCTAAAAACTACTACTTACGGTTTATTTTTCCCAATGAGCCAATGAAATTCACCGGTCAGCACCGGCTACAACCTACAAGAACCTACGAGAACCTTCGACCTCCTGACAACCCACTAGGACCTCCTGGCGACCCTCCTACGGCACGAGAATTCTCGCTACTCTCCATGGCAGGTTCATTCTAGTCTTCCGCTAATTTTTCAACATGTTGAAAAATTCACCATAATGAGGCCGCGACTAGTTCCCAGAATGTGGGAACTCCTCACGACCATGAAGGCGACTCCCGGCAACCACCCTCGAACATGTGGCGACTCCATAGTCTCCTGCAGTCGCCTAAGTGGGATATGCCCATAAGGCATTTGGCAAGGCACACATCAGCCATCAAAATGAAACAGTGTAAGGCCACATTCTGCACTCTAGTATTTTTCTCTTTGCACTAGCAATATGCGTGTGGCTCGATTGCATTCATGTATAGTATGATTTGACAAGATAGCATGCAACGTTTTCACCGTATTTCACGTGGCTATAATAGACCAATACCAATGGGAAACGCCATTTCCATTTAAGAATTGCCACGGAACAAGACATTCCCCAGGAATGGAAGTCTTTCATAAATCAAGGGATATTTGCAAGGGATTGTTGAAATTGCAATATAAATATACTCTGGAGAAACATTCATACACAGATTTGCCACTGATTTTCCATCAGCCCTGGTTCAAAAGACTTTCTGGATCCAGGTGCCGAGATACCGGCCCGCAAAGTCAGCCTCAGAAGTCGGCTATGGGGATGGATCTGCGGCTCCGAGCCGGTTCCAGAGCCCCGGTCGCAGGGGGCAAATTTGACTCGCCGATCTGCCATGGAAATCCCGATGAGGTCGAAGGCGGCTGCCTCATGGGGCCTAGGCACCACATTTTCAGGAGAACTTTCAGGGGGGGATTTCAAGTGCGCTCTCATAATTTTGTTTGTATTTAAGGATGTAACATAAGTAGCCAGAAAAAAAAAAAATCAGTGGTGGACCTGTACTGTATCCCATACAAATCTGCAGGGCTATTTCTTTCCAGCTCTTGCTGTATACCTAATTACAGCTCAATTTAAATGGCCATTCAATTATACACCACTGATAACTCAGCACAATACTAATCTTAACTCTCAATCATTCATTCTAGTCTATTTGCAATAGTGGGGATCTAGGTCATTCGAATGCGAAAAGATTCATGTGGTGATTAACCTGGAGCTCAGCAACATATCGATCTGGTTAATCTGACAACTGTTAATTAAACATTGCATGAGGTAGGAAGACAGGACAGTGACAAGATGATAGGGTTACCACTAGCAATGACTTCCCTTTCTAAAGCAATTAAACATCACCGGCGTCATCACCACCGGCGGTTCACTGCATTGCCTGCGGCCGCCACAGTGCTGATCGCCGGAAAGGAAAGTGCGATACATCCAATCAGAATATGATTCAAGAGTGTTTTATTGTTATATCGCCCAGATAGAACAATGAAATTCGTACTTGCAGCAGCACAACAGAATGTGTAAACATGGTACACTGTAAACAATATGATAAACGAGAAAAAAATTCAGTGTATATATAGACATGTATATATTATATATATATACACACACACACATAAACACACACACACAAACACAAAAACCAACCAATAGTAGTGCAATAACAACAAAAAGTCTGTGTAGTTCAAAGCTGATTCAAAGCAGAATGTGCAAATTAAATTACTTACACATTCCCGAAAAATGTATTAATAAGACTGAAGATTACAGCCAGATCCTTGGTATTTTTGAAAGGACAATGATGAAAGACGACGTGAAGTAACACAATGGGATAACATCTTATTAGAATACATTGCTTTGAAACTCTTTATATTTGATCTAGTGTCGTTATTTGATTCAGTGTTGTTATATTTGAAATGCTGGTTGTTTCTATTAGTACAGCAGATAACCAAGTCATGAATGCACACCAAAACCACCCGTCTACAAATTCCTGACCAATTCCTCTCACCATCACCCGCGCTCTTCCCAGCTCTGACAGGAGCGGCTTCGACCATTCCCATTGACGTTTCCTTCAGCTCCACCGAGCTAAAGCGACAAATTAGATGTCAAATTCAAGGCAGGCTTAATGACCTAAAGTCCCCATGCATTTGTAACCTTTGCCCATCCACCCATGAGAAGGAACTCAGCTCAAAAACGCAAATCTGTCTGGACCCAAACAGAAGATGCTTAAAGCCTTCGTGTGTACAAAACGCAATCACTGTGAAACAAAAGAGCAGTCGCAAAGACGTAATGTAACATGCTTTTGGTTTGTAATTGTATGACCAAGGCATTGAGTGTTGGGCTGATGGCACCACTGGATGAATTTGAACATCAACAAACCATGGATGGTCTGAAATAACAACACAGAGTGCTGGAATTATTCAGCAATTCAGGCAGAATCTGTGGAAAGAGAAACAGTTAAAATTTCAAGTTCCAAGACGCCATTTCACGCTCCATGAATTATTAATTCTGCCCACACTGTGGAAAAACCTATTCCTTGTTTTAGGACTAACATGCCTCCCCTTGATAATGAATGGGGAGAAAAGTAAAAATTGTCCCTGCAGAATCAAGTACTTAAATAATTCAAGACTACCTGGCAATGTCAGTGGTTCAGAACTGAACTTCATTACGTTTCCCCATTATGCCCCCCTGTTTATTAAACTTTGGTGCGCGTGATTTCATCAGCACGAGTCACTCACTGGCACCAAGCCCCACCAAACGTTCATAGATCCTTACAGCACTGAAGCTGGTTCATCGCTCCATCACATGCAACCAACAAATAGTGAAAGACCTGGATACAGTGGATGAGGAGAGGATGTTTCCACTGGTGGGAGAGTCTCAGAGCAGAGGTTGTACATAGCTTCAGAATAAAAGGATGTACATTTAGAGGGTGTGAATCTGTGGACTTCTGCCACAGAAGGCTTAGGAGGTCAAGTCAATGGATATTTTTAAGGTGGAGATTGGCCGATTCTTGATTCGTATAAGTGTCAGTGGTCATGGGGAGAAGGCAGGAATATGAGGTTTAGAGGGTAATATTGTAAATTATTGTAGGATAGTGTCAGTATACGGGGTGATTGCTGGGTCGCACGGACGGTGGGCCGAAGGGCCTGTTTTCATGCTGCATCTCTAAAGTCTATACATCCAAAAATATTTTCAAAAGATATGTACACAAGGTATACTGGCAGCTAGGAGCCGTACTTTGGTACATTTAGTTCCCAGCTCTTGGACCGCATGCTCCCAGTTGTATTTCACTCATCCACACTCATTTGCAACAGTCATTTCAAATGAACAAAAAGGTCTGCCTTCATTTTGTGAAATAATCGAGTTACTTTTTTAAAGAAATGATGGTGATTATGGATCCGAAATGAAGGATCTCTGATTTCAATGACTTGTTAATGAACACTTAAATAATGAATATGCCTTCATATGTTTGAAGTCATGTGCGTCATGGTCAAGGGATTTATGCCATGCTGCTCTTTGGCTAATGTAAAATTTTAATTTCGAGAGCTAATCTCTTTTTCAGTCTGATGCAATAGGTTTCTGACAGTTCTGAAAGAGCAAGTGAATAAAAGATTTATAGCAGCAGCAATATCTACGAGGCAGTGTTACAAACTAAGATCTAATCACAACTGTCCGTGAGGAAAAGGATTTCTCTGTGGGAAATATTAGACTCAGGCTTTTACACATTTCTGAGCTCCCTTTTTTAAATTTGCTTTGACAACTCCCAGTTATGGTTAAGGCACCAAACTCCTTAAACTCACAGTGTTGGCTCTATCACTGGCCTTCATTCGTAGAATCTAGCAGCTCAACATAAAGCCATTCGGCCCATTGCAACTCTGCCCGTTTTCAAAAGTGTCACCTATTTTGTTTTACTGTTTTGGTCTTTTCCCACAAGTGCTGGTGATACCAAGCCACTCTGGCTGATGGACATTGAAGTCCCCCATCCAGAGTACATTCAGTGCAGTTGTCACTTCCAATTGCTCCTCAGCATGGAGGGGTACTGATTTATCTGGTGAAGGGATTATAGAGGGTAATCTGGAGGTTTCCTTGACTATTTAGAGATATAGCATGGAAACAGGCCCGAGTCCACGCTGAATATTCATTACCCGTTTACACTAGTTCTATGTTACCCTACTTTCACATCTGCTCCTTACACATCGGGGTACTTGAAAAAGTGGCCAATAAAACTACAAACATGGATGCCTTTGGGATGTGGGAGGAAATCGAGAACACGGAGGAAATCCATGCGGTCACACCAAGGAAGTGCAAACTCCACACGGGCAGCACCCCAGGTCAGAATTGAACCCAGGTCTCTGGTGCTCTAGCACTGTGAGACAGCACCGCTACCAGCTGCATCATTATATTTTGGTGATAATTTAATATTTAATTATATAATATATTTATATGTACGGGATACTGAGTTGGATGATCAGCCATGATTACATTGAATGGCAGTGCAGGCTCAAAGGGCCGAACGGCCTACTCCTGCACCTATTTTTCTATGTTTCTATTTAATTTAATAATATTTAAATATTTATTCTGAGTATTTAACCTGATGCGATATTTTACCTGTTGTGATATTTAACCTGATGCTTTACAAGGGTTCCATTCTCAATGTTTTGGACTTCTGGTGCTGCTCTTCCATGCCCATCCATACTGTGCCACCAACCACCCTTTATACTCCCTTCACTTATTCACAATCTGCTTTTCTTTACAACATAATCACGCAGTCCATGCTTTGTTTCTGCAGTGCAAAGATGGCCACATTATGAACATTGAATGCAGTACACTGGATTGAAAATTCAGCCAAATTAGTGCAATAACATCGTAGAGCAGCGCGGCCTTTCCTGGAGACTGACCCGGTGCTTCAATGCAGGCGCGGCACGGCGCGGACTCACCATCGTGGAGCTGTGATCCCCTTCCTGGGGATCGACTGTGGCCCTGTGGACTTTGGGATCTTGGAGACCGGTTTAAACATCGCGGTCCCTGATTGGAGACTGAGTCGGGGCTCCAAGCTGTGGCGAGTTTCAATCGTCCCGACGAGGGAGTTCCATCACCCCGACACGAGGGCCTCGGATCGCCGTCTGCGGGAGGTTTGATGGCCCTGACCACGGATGGTTTGACAGCCCCGACCGCGGAGAAGAAAGGAGGGAGAGGTTGGACTTTATTGCCTTCCATCACAGTGAGGAATGTGGGGAGCCACTGTGGTGGATGCTTATGTTAAATTTTACTTTATGTGGTTGTGTGTCTTACTGCTTTTCACTTGGTGTGGCCGTATGGTAACTCGAATTTCACTGTACCTTATGGTACATGTGACAATAAACCCATCTTGAATTAATACGTTGATGTTGGGTGTGATTGCCTGGGAGAAGGGGACTGGTGCTGGTTCACTTCACATGCCAATGGAGTTAGAGGATGTGGCAGAGAAGTGATTGGTAGCAATTAATGATAAATGGATGGCAAGATATTTATGTTCATTAGTGATAGGAGCAGAATTAGGCCATTTGGCCCATCAAGACTACTCCACCATTCAATCAGGGCTGATCTATCTTTCCCTCTTAACCTCATTCTCCTTCCTTCTCCCCATAACACCCGTACTAATTCCACCCTCTGTCTAAAGGAATTCCACCCTCTGAATATAAAAAATCCTTATCTCCTTTCTAAAGGTACCTCTTATTATTCTCAGGTGGTGGCCTCTGGTCCTAGACTCTCCCACTAGTGGAAACATCCTCCCCACATTCAATCTATTAAGGTTTTTCGTGGGTAGGTATAGTGGGTAAAGGATGTCCATTGTGCATAATGCATAAAGTAACTGAACAATGAATTCTTCTCCTGGTTGCAACATTACTGATGGAGATTAGGAATGGTCATCAGAAACCCAGTGATCAGCCAGTGCACTAAATAAGCAATTCAACAAGCAATCGACAGATGTACCAAATAATGATAACTCCAACTTCCATTTGTTTGAATTGTCATTTGGCGATAATGATGCTTCCTTGTGCAACGTTTACAATATTTTATTCCGCAACACAGGCTGTGTGTCACCATATCTGAATTCACACCTGTTGCTTCTGATACTTATCTTTTCAGAAGGTAACTGACCAAGGGAATCAAGTATTGCGTCATTTAACAAGTGATCTATTGACCAGCATTTGTGGGGAGGGTAATTTTATTGTTTAGCTTCATTTAGAGAAACAGAGCGGAATACACCGAGTCCGCGGCAACCAGCAATCCCCGCAAATAAACACTATCCACCACACTAGGGACAATTTACAATATTAACCAAGCCGTTTAACCTAAAAACCTGTATGTCTTTCGAATGTGGGGGGAAACCAGAGCACCCGGAAAAACACCACGGACTGAACATACAAACTCCGTACAGTCAGCACCCGTAGTCAGGATCCAACCCCGGGTGTCTGGCGCTGTCAGGCAACAACTCTACCACTGCACCATTGTGCTGCATCCTTAAAACTTTAAGGTCCTTTCCCCCATTAGACCACTTTACAGTATAATTTGTTTCTCCACATTCGCTGTTTCACAATTGAAGGACAGCCTTGAGCAACATCATTGCTTGTAGAACGATGCAGAATGCACCATAATTTGACAGCATACCTCCAAATGCAAGGTCAGTGAACAAAATTGAAGATTTCAATGATAAAATGACAGACTTTCTTTGAGTTATTGTGCATGATAAATTGATGAGTGTGTGGAATTACTGCTTGACAATGACGTTGGTTGATTGGAACTGCAGCCGTTGCAGCTGCGGCTGAATTATTCTTTGGATCAAGTGTTTTATTTTTTCCCAGCAGAAACAAATAAAAAGCCTTGTGCAATATCTCAGATTGTGCAAAGGAATGACAGATTAACTATTTCCACTGAATTATGATCTGCAGAAATGGCATGGACGGGGATTGATATTCAACCAGGTTATCACTACATTTTGACGTGAACAAAAGATTTTAAAATGACAATGATCCATCAAGATCCAGATACAACCCTCCTTTCATACACCTCCAGTCTTCTTCTTCTTGTGTATGGCGTGCACAGCCTAAAGTTGTAGATCAAGGGTAAACAGGTGACTACCTGGATTATAACCTCAATTTGGTTGCTAAAAGAGCGGCATGGTGGCCAGCGGTAAGTTGCTGTCTTAAAGCACCAGAGACCCGGGTTTGATCCTGACTGTACAGAGTTTGTACGTTCTCCCCGTGACCTGTGTGGGTTTTCTCCAGGAGCTCTTGTTTCCTCCCACACTTCAAAGGCATACAGGTTTATAGGTTATTTGACTTGGTATAATTGTAAATTACCCCTAATGTGTAGGTATGTTACAATACCTACCTTTAGCAGCTCTGCAACTCCCCGTGTGCGTGACTTCGGCGCCTGTCAGAGGGGGGCGTGTTTAAAATGCCGTTTTTCCCCAGACAGTATAAATCGATCCATGTCGGGCGATTTCGTCGCTAAAGAGAAATCGTTCCGACATTTCATTCATGGAGGTATTTTTAAACTACGCTAGATTATTTATTAACTAGAGTAGTTTAAAAATCACCTTCTAAAGCTCTGAACGCCGACAGCAGAACGGACCTAACGTAGGGGAGAAAATAAAGTGCACAGTTTATTTTTACATTAAAACTTGGTTCTTAGGAAGGCTTTAATCACATTTTCATGTTGCGAAAAGGAGACAAAAAAAATGTATGAACCGGCTGTATTTTTCATACCGACTTCACCGCAAACCGCAACGTTCCAATCCACCGCATTCCACTAAAACCCACTTGCTAGTTGATTTAAATGGCCATTAATTTACAGGCATTAAACACTAAATTCCTTCCATTTGGCCTATAAATTCATGACAATGAGATTTAAAAATCATGTTATATTGTGGATTATTGTGTGAATGTTATTTGGACACAGGCAATTTAAAAAAGTTTATCTTTTCATAAGAAATGGATGGATGTTTAGAGCTAGTAATTGAATTTTGTAATTAGCTACAATTAGATAACTAACTAATTATATGCTTTAATTTCAAGTCATCCAAGTAAGATTGTTTCATATTTGTTTCAGAATGCTTCAATATATAACTGAAAATTTCATTGTTCTCTTAATTTTTAAGAAAGTTATGGGCTTTTGACTGTTCTAGATCATAGCTTTTGAGTTAAGTCAATGGAAAGGCAATGGGAACAAGATGCTAATTTCCGAGTATGAAAATGGCCATAACTTTTTTAATACTGCAGATATGAAAGTGAATTCGGTGTCAAATTAAACTTGTTTTTATACTTTATCTGATGGGATAAATTGCAGACTTGATTTTTAAAATCTCAAAATTTTGTAACATTGCTATAATGTAGGTATGTTACAAAACTTACCTTTAGCGGTGCTGTAGTTCTGCCGCTGGCTCTGTGCGTGACTTTGGCGCCTTTAAGGGGGGGCAGGGGTTAAAATGCGGTTTTCCCCATGCAATCCGGAGCTTTCCTTTGTCGGAGTGCGATCTATTTCTGGAGATGCGTTCCGACTGCCGTTAAGTCCGTTTTTTAAAATAAATAGCCCGACTACTTAATCACTGCAGTAAAATAAAAAATAGCTCCTAATGCTGTGAACACCGACAATGGGGACCGATTTTACGTAGGGGACAGGTAAGTGAAAGCTGTTTATTTTTACATATAAACTTGCTTTTTTAGGGGATTTTAATCAATATTTCATGTTGCGAAACGGTGATTTAGCCCCCATACGAACCGGCAGAACATTTCCTGCCGATATTGGGTTTAAATTCACTGCAACCGCAACGTTCCAATACAGCGCATTCCAGAAAATCCCACTCGCAAGCTGTTTAAAATGCCCATTAATTTATGGGCATTAAACACTGAATTCCTTCAATTTTGCCTATAAATTAATGACAACTAGATTTTAAAATCATGTTATATTGTGAATTATTGTGTGACTGGTAATTGGACACTTAAGGGCCTGTCCTACCAGCATCTGACTCCATGCGATGAGCGCGATCAAACTAGAAGCGGGGGCCGCGCGGAGATCGGGTGAGTGGCGCAACGCGGCGCAAAGTGAGGCGAACTTGGAGCGAAGTATTAAGGTAAGTTCGCCAGGACAGAGAGGGGCACACAGAGAGGGGCACAGAGGCATACACACAGAGGGCCACGGAGCCACACACATAGAGGGTCACGGAGGCACCTACAGATAGGTTCACGGAGGCACAATGTCGAGGCAGTGTGTAATGCGTCGAGGCGACTGCGAGCCGACAAGCCGTTGCCGTGCGGAATTTTTGAACATAGTTTTTCGGAGCCCCGCGCGATGTCGGGACGAACTCCGCACAATTCCGCACGGCTCCGGCGATCGAAGTGGGACCAGCCCCGCGACACCGGACAGCTCAAGCGACCACGTTAGGTCGCGCTCATCGCATGGAGTTGCATGCTTGTAGGACAGGCCCTTTAGGCTTTAGATTTTTTTTTTTTTCTTACGAAATGGATAGATGTTTAGATCTAGTAATTGAATTTTGTAATTGGCTACAATTGGGCAACTAATTAATTATATGCTTTAATTTCAGGTCATCCAAGTAAGATTGTTTCATATTTGTATTAGAATACTTCAATCTATAATAACTGAAATTTTCTTTAAGTTCTCTTAATTTTTAAGGAAGTTATGGGCTTTTGACTGTCCTCGATCACAACGTTTGTGACAAGTCAATAGAAAAGCAATAGGAAGCAAGTTGCTAATTTCCGAGTATGAAAATGGCCCTAACTTTTTTAATACTGAAGATATGAAAGTGAATTAGGTGTCAAATTAAACTTATTTTTATGCTTTATCTGATGGGATAAATTGCAGGCTTGATTTTTAAAATCTCAAAATTTTGTAACATTGCTATATAATGTGTGCAGAATAGTGTTAGTTTGCATGGATCGCTGGTCGGCATGGACTCGGTGGGCCGAATGGCCTGTTTCTGCCCTGTATCTCTGAACTAAACAAGAGTGTAACATTGCACACTCAACCACCATTAGATTTCATACAGTTTCACTCTCCACATATTGGATGATCTGAGTTCATATTTCCACTGCTGCCAAACCATTAGATAAGACTTATTATGTTGGCGATTTGTGAATGCCCACTGAACCTCCCAGCACAGTGGCACAGGAGCTGGCTCAGTATAGAAACAACCTGCAAATGGGAAATCATCCTCTCATTAAAACCACCAGGCCAGCCTCACAAACTCACTGGCCTGACAGTCCATGTTTCATTCAAAGCAGTCTGTATCGTTATAGATGGTGTTCTTCAAATAAGACGTTAAACCATTGACTCATCTCTCCTGTCCAGTTCTTCAGACTGATTGCAAAGGACACGAGCTGTGCTTTGAGTGACACCGTGAAATATTTCCATAATGCATCTCGCAGTTTAGCCATTTTGTACCGAGGTAAAAATGGAGCTCAGGTGCCTCCGGAGAATTTATTTTGGCTTTGCCTGGAGGCGTGACTGTTGAGCAGTCTCTATATTGTCTGAAGATTACTGTTACCCCGGGGTGGGGGGGGAAGAGATTTGCCTGTGTTTACCTTATTGCTCAGAATCAAAGCCTAATTACATCACAGACGCACAGTGAGTAACCCCAGTTCACAGGAATGATAAAGGGCATGCAAGTCTCTCACAGCAGGAAGGGAACAGCTCACTGTCGATGACCATTGCAACACTAAAGGGTGCACAATGGACACTAGTTATCTTGGCTACAACAAGCCTACAACACTACAGGCAGCAATCGGGCCACTGTCAAATTCCCAGTCTAATTGGGAGACCAAAATATAATTACCATCTCATTGAAAATGCAAAGAAGGATCATCATCACAAGAAACCAGACCCCTGCTTCAAAGGAACCGAGAGATTTACCTTCAGTTTATTCCCCATTTTGTGGCAGTGAGCAGGAATATCATTTTTTGGGGCATGCACTTATCAGAAACAGCAACACATTTGATTAGGGTCTGAAGAAGGGTCTCGGCCCGAAACGTCGCCTATCTCCTTCGCTCCTTTGATGCTGCTGCACCCGCTGAATTTCTCCAGCCTTTTGTGTACCCTCGATTCTCCAGCATCTGCAGTTCCTTCTTTAACACATTTGATTAATTGTGTGGAGCGCTTGAAGGATTCAAAAGCATCATTTGCTTTCAGAAACATTGCAAAGTTATGCATGCAAGGAAAAAAAATTGTAAGATTGGATTTCACTGTCATAGTATAACATTTGATAGATTTAGATAAATTGTGAAAATCTATGACAATATATTATATGCCCATTATATAGTCTTGTATACATTATATACAAGAAGGTTGCCCGACTCGAACTGTCATCGATCCATGTTCTCCAGAGATGCTGCCTGACCCGCTGAGTTACTCCAGCACTTTGTTGTCTTTTTTTGTAAACCAGCATCTGCAGTTCCTTATTTCTACAAAAACACGTACTCCTCAGCTTACGAATGCCTGACAATAACACCCCATTCATAAAACTGAGCAATTGGGAAATCGACGGGATGGACTTGCTGGCTGCTGCGGGACTGCAGGTATCTTTTGCCATGTGGGACATTTATTCTTGGCCGCATTTCTGACTTGTGAACTATCTGGGTTACAAATAATTCTCAAGAACGGAATCCTGCATTGTCCTAGAGAGGTCCTGCATTGTATACGTATACAAGCACACACACACACTTAGTAAGTGTTTCCCCACTTTCAGGAGAATGCGATTATAAGAATACAACCCAGAGAATTTTGAGCCGCAATTACTAACAGCGGGCTACGTTGGAAACATCAAGGAATATCAAGGTCTGAAGAAGGGTCTCAACCCGAAACATCATCCATCGATGTTCTCCCGAGATGCTGCCTTACCCGCTGAGTTACTCCAGCATTTTGTATCCATCTTCAAGGAATATTCCCCTTATGGTTTAAATTTTGTCTCTTGAGAACGTAAAGTCAATCATGCGCAAGAGAGAATCTGACAATGCATATTCTACGACATGACCACTGCCAACCCCACAAGACCTAAAATATCTGGGAGTCACTACCGACCAGAAACCAGCCACTAAATACCATGACTGCAACAGCAGCCAAGAGGGTGGGTTTCCTGCACCAAGTAACTCATCCCCCGACTCCCCAAAAGATTCCCACCTTCAACAAGGCACAAGTCTGGAGTGCAAAACATGCTCTCCGCTTGCTTGAACAGCACTCTAGAAGCTTGAAGCAGCTTGCATGACTTATATTCCATCATACATCATTTTATCTTTGGAACTTTGTTTGAGTCATATACGAGGCGACTATTTGCAAACTTTGAGCATGGTATGCAAACAAAACATAGAAACATAGAAATTAGGTGCAGGAGTAGGCCATTCGGCCCTTCGAGCCTGCACCGCCATTCAATATGATCATGGCTGATCATCCAACTCAGTATCCCGTACCTGCCTTCTCTCCATACCCTCTGATCCCCTTAGCCACAAGGGCCACATCTAACTCCCTCTTAAATATAGCCAATGAACTGGCCTCAACTACCCTCTGTGGCAGAGAGTTCCAGAGACTCACCACTCTCTGTGTGAAAAAATTTCTTCTCATCTCGGTCCTAAGAGATTTCCCCCTTATCCTTAAGCTGTGACCCCTTGTCCTGGACGTCCCCAACATCGGGAACAATCTTCCTGCATCTAGCCTGTCCAATCCCTTAAGAATTTTGTAAGTTTCTATAAGATCCCCTCTCAATCTCCTAAATTCTAGAGAGTATAAACCGAGTCTATGCAGTCTTTGTTCATAAGACAGTCCTGACATCCCAGGAATCAGTCTGGTTCACTATGGCATGTCACATGTGATAATAAAGTATTATTCATTTATATTTAAAGATTAAAGATATTTAGAGTAACTCCAGGTTTATACTGTACCTTGGTACAAGTGACAATAAACTAAACTAAACTCAGCAGGTCAGGCAACATCTCTGGAGTAAATGGATAGGCGACGTTTCAGGTGGGGACCCGTCACACAGTGGCTGCAGTAAGCACCATCAGCAAAGCGCACTGCAGTTACTCAGCCCCAGGTTACTCTGACAAGACCTTCCAAACCATGACTGCTGCCAGCAAGAGGGACAAGGGCAACAGGTACATGGGAAGGTAGACCACTAGCTGCAGGCTCCCCTCCAAGTTACGCATGGAAACATATTGCCGTTCCTTCATCATTGCTGGGTCTAAACCGTGGATCCCTGCTCAACAGCACCATGGGAGTACCTTCACCAGAAGGTCTCTGGTATCTCATCACTATCCTCACAAAGCCAGCAATGAAAAGGGCTTGTTCCTGTACTCTACTGACCCATTTAATATTTCGAAAATGTTATGATTCTTCTATTTAGTCTCTTGCAACGACAGGATTTACTGCCAATCCTTAATTGCCTTTTGAGATTGTGATGGTGAGCTGCCTTCTAGAACCACTCCTGTTCATCTGGAAAGACAGGAGTTTGGCATTACTTGTCCAACTCACTCATCTATCTTTGTTTGTACTCAGAACATCCCAATGGATTGCCAGTCTTTTCTGCTAACAGTGAACCTCACGTGTAAACGAAATGGCACTCTTATAAACTAAATATGGTAGGGTTTGAAGAAGGGTCTCGACCCGAAACGTCACCTATTCCTTTTCTCCAGAGATACTGCCTGTCCCACTGAGTTACTCCAGCATGTTGTGTCTATTTTTGGTGTAAACCAGCACCTGCACTTCCTTCTTTCACATGGTAGGTACCAGGCACGTGCCGTGAGTAATTAGTCAGGGTAGGCAGTCAGTATCTTTGGTCAGTCGGCTTTTAAAAATCTTGAAAACCGCGCATGCGCAGATTGTTCTCTCCCCGGTGAGCTGTCAGTCGGCTTTTAAAAGAAACTTGCGCTGCGCATGCACAGTAGGATGCTGCGCAGCACATGCATGCAGTCCACAGTGTAAAGGCAGAATTTTAGCTGCCTTATCATAGAAAATATGTGCAGGAGTAGGCCATTCGGCCCTTTGAGCCTGCACCGCCATTCAATATGATCATGGCTGATCATCCAACTCAGTATCCTGTACCTGCCTTCTCTCCATACCCCCCTGATCCCTTTAGCCACAAGGGCCACATCTAGCTCCCTCTTAAATATAGCCAATGAACTGGCCTCAACTACCTTCTGTGGCCGAGAATTCCACAGACTTACCACTCTCTGTGGAAAAACATCTCGGTCCTAAAAGACTTCCCCCTTATCCTTAAACTGTGACCCCTTGTTCTGGAGTTCCCCAACATCGGGAACAATCTTCCTGCATCTAGCCTGTCCCACCCCTTAAGAATTTTGTAAGCCTCTATAAGATCCCCCCTCAATCTCCTAAATTCCAGCGAGTACAAGCTGAGTCTATCCAGTCTTTCTTCATATGGAAGTCCTGCCATCCCAGGAATCAGTCTGGTAAACCTTCCCTGTACTTCCTCTATGGCAAGAATATCTTTCCTCAGATTAGGAGACCAAAACTGTACGCAATACTCCAGGTGTGGCCTCACCAAGGCCCTGTACAACTGCAGTAGAACCTCCCTGCTCTTGTACTCAAATCCTTTTGCTATGAATGCCAACATACCATTTGCTTTCTTCACAGCCTGATCCACCTGCATGCCTACTTTCAATGACTGGTGTACCATGACACCCAGGTCTCGTTGCATCTCCCCTTTTCCTAATCAGCCACCATTCAGATAATAATCTACCCTCCTGTTTTTGCCGCCAAAGTGGATAACCTCACATTTATCCACATACTTCCGCGTGTTAAATGTACTGCGGATGAAAGGCACGGGAGAATTGTGCCTACCTAAGAGATCGATCGCTTAGGTAAGCATAATTCTCCTGCACCTTTACTATTTATAGTTAATAATTGCCATTTTATAATTTTATTCAGGGTAGGCACTGCCTACCTTGCCTACCCTGACGGCACGTGCCTGGTAGGTACAGATACGCTTTCCTAAGATATCCATGGTAAGATTTTTAATACCATGCTAATTGATACTAAGTCATATTTTTGAAGAGAGCAAACCAAAGTCAAATCCTCCCTCTGTCATGCTGGGATTTGAACTTGCATTCTGCGGATTATTAAGCCACGAACAATATGGCGTTCCATGCTAGATGAAAGCTATATTTTCCCCTGTGGATTCAGACTTAAAGCAGCCATAAGAAGATAAACTTCAAAAGACGTGCCGTGTTATTGGAATGAAGGCTTGATGCCGTTGATTCAACCCCTAAAATAGAGATGGGAAAGCTTTCATCTTCAGCTAATTGCAACTCCCAATGTTAGTCAACCAGCTCCATCTAATAGCTTTGATCTCCCTCAACTAAAATGCAAAATGCGTGCATTGCTTAGACCTGGCACTCCCAGTTACAATGGGTGGAACACGGAGCTGCAGTTTCAGCTGGTAACTGTCCCTTTGATCAATGCACACAAGATAAAGTTGGACAGGATCATCCCACTTGACACCACATAAGCCTGTGATTAATTTGCAAGTTACTGCCATGCCACACACGGGTAAACTGCCGCTTATGTGTCTCCTGTCACAAGTTATGTTTCAGTGGCGTTGCAGCCATCTCTTTATACTGTTGCAGTGAACAGCATGATGAAGAGTGTACTTAACCAGTGTTCATCATCGACAGCGCACCGATATTGGAAGGAGCTGGTGAGTAATTAAATTAAATAATTTAGATACATCCAGGAAATTAATTCAAACCAGGAGGTCTTAAATAAAGAGCAGTTAGCACAAAATACAATCAGCTTGGAAACATCATTAAAATTGGCCTTTAGATTGCACAGATTTTGAAAATATAGCACAGAAACAGCCCCTTCAATCTGCCGAGTCCGCGCCGACCAGTGATCCCACCCCCCCTCCCCCAGCATATCTTTGGAGTGTGGGAGGAAACTGGAGCAGCCGGAGAAAACCCACGCCATCACAGGGAGAACATACAAACTCCATACAGACAGCACCCATAGTCAGGATCGCCGTTCGCCCAGGAGCGTGTTTCTGGCGCTGTAAGGCAGCAACAAACCACTGGCGCCGCCCTCATGGTGAGAGTATGGTGATTTGGATCTTTGGATTGAACAGCATGTGCTGCCAAAGGTCACTGGTTATGAGAAATGAGATTGCAGGTTGGAGCCGCTCGCCATCTCAATTACGCCAACAGTTGGTGAGGAATATCGCCGCCTCGTCCCATCATCATGCAGGTGAAGAGAACCACTGGCTGGGCAAGACAAAATGCCAACCTGCTGTTGTGAGGAGAATGGAGCTTGTACCTCAGCTCATCGATTTATTGTAAGTAGCCTGGGCTGGAAGAAGCTGAGTGAACTAAATAATATGCTGTCTCACCATGCTGCCTTAGTCTTTTTAAATCATTCATTACATTTTTTAAATTAAATCTTAGTGCTTGAAGAAAACGTGCTTTGAAAGCAAAGTTCAACCTTGCCTTTCCTCAGCAGATGGACATCAAAGGTCTGGACCGATGACAACACAGCCTTCTGACTCACAGGAACTCATTGATCACTTGTTATGAGACAGACCAATCACCAAGTTGGCTGCAGACTCGTCACTTAACAATTCAATGATGCCTAATTATTGCCTTGCTCGAATTGCAGTCTCAAAACTCCAATTCATCTTCCTGGGTCCTCTAGCCATGGGTCAGAGCTCTGAGGATCAGGGCCAGGTGGTCAAGGGAGAATTGCTTTAAGGACAGGGTGGGGGGGGGAAGCGAGCCAGAGAATTTGTGCTTCAGGAAGGCGTGGGATGTTAGGCGAGGTGGTCATGCAATGGGCATGAGGGAACATGAGAGAGATACTGAGTATAGGTTAGTAAGTGTATTGAAGGGAATTGACCCAAGTTTGTCTCGCTTGCCAAACTGGGACTTGCTTACTTTTTATTTATTCACTCATTCACAACATGTGGGACATCACTGGCAATGCCAGCATTTATTATACACCTCTTACCACTCATGAGCTGCATGATGGCGAAGTTCAGTACCCGCTAGGGTTGGGTTAGATACCCAGTTCAGACAGGCACAGGAACTAGCATTGAGGAGTTCAGTTCTTGGAACTATCTCACCCCTACATCCCTGGTGATGCAGAATAATGTATGACGAATGGTGTTGCCAATTGCGCAAATGACATGAAAATTGTATTATCAGTGGTAATGCTCAACCTGGAAAAAATCCACCACTGAATTTCCGGCCTCTCTGGTTCCAGAGCCTTCCTGGATTATCCGTTTTGCTGGACCAACAGAAGTCACATCCTCCGAGAGGACTCCGACAGTACTGGAATAGTCCGCCTAGGTAGTCGAGGGGCAGAAATATCAGCCTGCAAAGTCGGCCTCTGAAGTCAGCTATGGAAAAGGCCGGAGCTCCAGAGCCCCTGCAGCAGAGGGCAAAGGCAAAATTTGATCCGCCGATCGGCGCGAAGTCCTGATGAGGTTGACCTCCTCACCTGAACTAAGGTGTCACATTTTGGGGGACCTCCTGGTGGATTTCAAGTGCACTCTCCTCATTTTGTCCAGATTAAAGGCTGGACTGCCAGTTGCCGGAAAATTGATGTAGGACGTGTAATTGTTACAACTGCGTTTTGCTAAAGAAACCTTATCTGAATTTCTAAGCCGCAGGTCTACCTAGGTCATGATCCCCAGCCGCTTCAAGAGAAGACTATTCTTTTCAGCAGCCACTTTAATCTATTTGAAATATCCATCCAATTCCAAAACCTCAAAACATCAGGCAGGGATTTTCAATCAGCAGTTGACAGATTCTACAGCTTTAGGCCTGCCTGCTAGGTTAATGCCAATTCAGAATCGCAGCATGTGTTTAAAATACCAGCCACCTCCTTTCACATTGTGGTTTCCCCATTGAGCAAGCATCATCTCTCCCAAGCGTATATACACCATTACTGAAGGGCATTGGAAGCTCTCTTCAGGTTGAGAGAACCAGATGAACCTGTTTCTCATACGTGCTGCTGAACCTAAGGCTTAGATCCAACCTGGACTTCAGTTCCTGTTTCCGGTCATTCAGATTTAACCATTCAGATTTTTGGAGACACAGGTTGCACATGAATTGGAGAGGAATTAATATTGTGGTGGGCAGGTTTGCTCATCCTACTCAGGAGGGTTTAAATTAGATTGGCAGGGGACAGGATCAATGCAGTTGTGAGCCAAGTTGGAGGCTGGAAGTCAGTACAGAAGGTAATGACAAGATTAGTCAACAGGATTGGCACGAACATGACAGGGAGTGAGGAAAGGTGTTTGGCTAAATTGCATTTATTTCAATGACTCAAACCTGACAGATAAAGTGAATGAACTCAGGGCATGGAAATTACATGTGACTGGGTCATATAGCCATTGCAGGAATCTGATTAAAGGAGAGACAGGGGTGGCAGTTTAATGTTCCAGGGTACAAATGCTATAGGCAAGATAGAGGTGGGAGTAAAAAAGGAGGGAGAGTGGCTTTATTGATCAAGGAGAACATCACAGGAGTAGTCCACGATAACATTACTGGTGGTTCATCCAGTGAGGCTCTATGGATGGTATTATAGGGGTGGAAGATTGCAACCTTCACGTGGTCCGCCCTGTTTCGACTGATGCAATCAACTCGACGTGCACAAACGGAAGATCAAATAGAACAAGTTGTCCAGCAACTTTAGGCTGTGCACGCCACACAAAAGAAGAAGATGGTATTATAGACACCAAGGACTTTGGTGAGGTGGAATGTGTCAAATGTATTCAGGAAAGCCCCAGGCAATATGTAGGGACCCTGTAGGAAAATCAAGAAGGGCCTGAAATGTCAGTGGTTGAGTATTTTGGGATCAGCTAACACAATGCCATTAGCTTTAATATAGTTATGGATAAGGACAAGATTGCTCCACAAGTTAAAGTTCAATATGATATTGGGGCAAGGTTAATGGATGGTATTTGACAGGAACTTGCAAGAATTGATTGGAGCATGTTGTTTACAGGCAACAAATGTGCAAAAGTGGGATGTTTTTCGAAGTCAATATTGAGAGTTCAAGGTGTGCATGTTTCTATTAGAGTGAAGTGCATGGCAGGTGGAAGTAAGGAGCCTTGGGCAATGAGAGAAACTGAGTCTAGTAAGGAAAAATAAGCCACGACTCAGGTACCGGCAGCTAGGGTGCAGAGTAGCCATAGATTTAAAAGGATTATGGGCCAAATGCGGGTAGTTTGATATATTGGGCCAAAAGGCCTGTTTCCATAATGTGACTCGATTGGCCTCCTATGAAACACAAGCAGGTTCAGTGGAGTTTGAAGTATGTTGGATTTTTCACCTTCTTCTGTACAAAGTCATCACACACCTGGAACAGATATTGCCACAATTCTTTGAAGGTTTCAATTATCCTCACATTCCACATAATTAAAACAGCTTTAACACATCAGCAAAACGTCCATATTTCAATTCAACAAAATGTGATAAAGATTAATGGAGATTCATGGGGGTCGATCGACTGTCACAATTGGATAACAACTATTTGCTGCCACATTTCTGATTGTTAGTACATCGGTGCTTTGCAGCTTTCAAGGAATTTATCTGGTCAATGTGAAGAGATGCCACTCGAAGCAGAGACAAAGCCACACAGTGTTTCCCCACAGCTTGGGTACACATTCTGTGCCAAGAATGAAAATCAGATTTGTGCTTTGTATGTCATCCCGTTTGCTTTTTTTTCTATTTACTTTGGCTACTCAGATGAAGAAAATGTAAGCTTTTCCCTTGCCATTATACTTCATGGAGTATAGTCACTGGTGTGTTGCAGCTGAGCAGCTAATCAATGCATATCATTTAAACCTTGATCTAAAATATATGCTGAAGGCCCATAGTGGTATTTGAAACCATAACATTCTCTCTCCAAAAACAAGAGCACTAACACTGAACCAAGGCTGACCATAACTTGAGGCAGCAGAAGCACTGGCTTATCACCAAACAGTACAGAACTCAGGCACTGTATTCAACCTACCATGTTGGGAATGTTTGCTGATATTATCATAAGAGCTAAAGGAATTAACTTATCTTGACTTTCCTGATAAAGACAGATACAAAAAATCCAAATCTCAACATGCTAATCTTCTGGGGAACACCTAAAATAAAAGTACATATAGCACACAGGGGATCACAGCACAACGAGAGGCCCTTCGGCCCACAATGTCTTCACTGACCATGATGCCAGTGTAATCTGTGCATCTGCCTTAAAAAAGTCTACATCCCACCATTTCCTGCCTGTTTATGTTCAGCAGAAATGCAAACTGGGTAAACTGGATAAACTGACTATTGACTGTTTGGCTAATTGATCTTTTCTCAAAAGAGCAGGAAGTTGATAAGAATGTGCAGAGAATAAAATTCTCTGAGGATTAGATGGATGTTTGATAGTCAGCCTGGATATGCTAAAATTCTAAAAGCCCTCTTTGTAACCCGCAAATTCTCCAATACGTGTTTTTGTGATTAGGCCCGCTCCATGTGGAAATATCATCTCTTCTTCTACTCAATCAAATACCTTCACAATTTCAAAGACCTCTATGAGGTAATCTTCACTCTTGAATCCTCCCTTTCTGCAGAAAAGAATCCCAACCCTTTCTCCATTCCAACAGTACAAAACACATCACTTGGCCTGAGGGCATGACATAATACAGAGCAAGCCTGCCTTAGGGGCCTGTCCCACTTACGTGTCCTTGGCACGCAAATTACGCGACCCTGTGGTCGTGTTGAGGCGTACAGGCATCGTATGGCCGCACGGGGCCGGTCCCACTTAGAAGCGCGGAGGGGTATGTAGTTGTGCGCAACATCGCGCGGAACTCCGAAACTCTTTGTAGTGAACGAAATCTTTGCACGCCAACAGCCTGTCACGGAACTGACGGCCAAAGTGGGACAGACCCAAGACCCTGGTGCGATGCAACGTCTCACCTTCAACAGCAGCAGAAGCAGGCGAACTCGGCCTGCGGCGCACGGCCGTTACGGTCCAGATCCGCCCCCACTTCTACTCCCGGAGCGGAGCCAAGAAAATTGAAGATAGACACAAAATGCTGGACTAACTCAGCGGGACCGGCAACATCTCTGGATTGAAGCGATGGGTGACGTTTCGGGTCAAGACCCTTCTTTTCAGACTGAAGAAGAGTCTTGACACGAAACGTCACCCATTGCTTCTCTCCAGAGATGCTGCCGGTCCCGCTGAGTTACTCCAGGTTTTGTGTCCATCTTCAAATGACGTCACGCGCTCCAGACGGCTGTGCAGGCGCATTAAATCGCGCGGGACCGTCGCGCCTCAACGTGATCACGAGGTCACGTAATTAGAGCGCCAAGGACATGTAAGTGGGACAGGGGGTTTACTCGTGATGGATTCTTCCCATCCATCTCCACTGCATCTGCCTAGTAGGAAAAATGAGTACTGGGAGGATAATTTTAGCAGTGAGCAGAAGCCTCTCGTTGATTTGCTTCCAGTCTTTTCTGTTATTTCACAAAAATGAGCCTTGCAACACATTCTGCCTTCGCAATGTTGTACGAGTTTTCCCCGGGTTGCGGTTGCCTGACTAATGGTCACTCCACGCCTAAGGAAGGCCGTCAAGATGAATGAGATGTGGGCATCTTCTGCCATGGTCTAATGGGGCATTTGGGCGTCCTGTCTCTGACCTTGCAGGCCTGCTCAAACAGAGTTAATTATGTTTGTCTCTCTACTCATGCTGCCTGACCTGATACTGTTAAAATGTCGCTGCAAAATTATTTTGCAGCCTCAGTAATTGATTTTATATCCGGATTATACATTATGAATGAGATTGCCCAGCCTGTATGTTAATACAGTAACACTAAAATCCTATTTCCAGGACAACTGCCTCGAAAGTTGAACTTTGAACTTTTAAACAAGGGCACTGAGCGCTGATCCCTTAATGGCTCAATTAAACCTGCTTTATGCACAGCGGATAGAACTAGAAAGAAGCCAGCCAACCAGGTCTTGCATCCAATGCCTGCTCAATGAGTTTAGTATCTGCGATGAATGAGGCAGGCTTCGACAGGGGTTGAGGAGGTTTCCTGACCTCTTAGAATGAATAACAGTAATTATGTGAATAGATTTTTCTTTTGTATATGTGGCAACGGCAGCTCCACAAATCTGTAGAATAGAATCCAAGGAAGTAGATGGTGTTAATCTCTTTAGTGCTGGCCAGCAGTCAATAATTGGCACCATGAAAATAGAAGTGTCTGCCATTTTTGGCTCAATGTCACCAGCTGCCTCTGTGATCTGGAATCACTTGTTTTGCTTCTTCATCACGTGGAAATGTGATATTATTTGCACTTATGAATGTTCTTTCTTGCAACATTCAACTTTCCTCCAAGCGATAGACAATCTTCTAATACTTCCGTGCTCTTTTAATTCTGGCTTCTTGCGAATCACAAGTTTCTTTTATCCCATCATTAGCTGCCAGAGGCTATTAGATCTGAGAAGAAGTTGGACAAACTTGGATTGTTTTCTATTAAGCATTGAAGACTGAGAGGAGACATATATGATGGAAGTATTTACAATTATGAGAGTCGTAAATAGGATGGACAGTCAGAACCTTTTTTCTCAGCGTGGAAATGTCAAATACTAAAGGGCATAGCTTTAAGGTCAGAGGGGGAATGTTTAGAGATGTATGTGACAAGTTCTTTTTAACAAGGAGAGTGGTGGAGGCCTGCAACGCACTGCCAGGGTGGTGGTAGAAACAGATACGTTAGTGGTAATTAAGTGGCTTTTAAGAGGCACATGAATATGCGAGGAATGGAGCGAATTGGATTAGGTGCAGGCCGAAGAGACTAGTTTAATTTAGCATCGTCAGCACAGTCACAATGGGCTAAAGGGACTGTTTCTGTGTTGCAAAGGACTCAATGTGGTGGGGTAACTCAGCAGGTCTGGTCATGTTTCAAATAGAAAACCAAAAAAGGTTCTCTAGCCCCAACATCACCTATCCATTTGAGTTACTCCAGCACTTTCTGTCCTTCTGTGTGTTAACCAGCATCTGCGGTTCTTTATTTCTATACTATGTTACTGTGCTGTACTGTGCTGGTCTATTTCCCCGAGTTTAACTAAAGCTCTCAATATCCCGATCCAAAGTTCTCATTACCATGCAGGGGAGCTCATTTAGGATGCTGTCAGAGGGCAAGGCCCTAGTTTGTACAATATGCTTAACAAACAAAATCAAATGTCTGATTATAAATTGTATTTTTTCTGTAAAACACCATTAAAGAGCACAACAGAAGATGTGGTAACACTGTGTTTTCCAAAAGGATTTCTTATTCTCTACACTTCTGAAGGGTGACCTTTCATGCAAGAAGGCTTTTATACAACAGCTGAAATTACACGTGATTAACTTGAGTCTGCTGCTCAAAAATCATTTCACTGCACTGCTGAGCAATCAAACACAGGCATGCTGCAGCAATCAGGCAACCTATCAGATGCCACTGTGCACTGCGCTGCTAGTGTTTAAAGTTTAATATTCCAATCTGCAGATTTATGGACAGACGATGAATGCGGTGGAGTGTACACTCCGCTAGATCACCTGAACACAAGACATGCAATGACCAAGGCAAGGACATGCTGATTCTCAAACACATCATGACGCAGAATGCAGACCTACAAAAGCAGTTGTAATAGCCTCTCAGCTACTCAACCGCAGGAAAACATGTTTAAAGGTGATGTAAAATTCTCTGGGACATGAATTAAGGCCAACCCTAATCTCTCCAGCATTCACTCCTGCATCCAATCTTGCCCACCATCTGTCCTGCACCCACAAACTACTGTCCTGCAAGGCATGGTGGCGCAACGGTAGAGTTGCTGCCTTACAGCGCCAGAGACCAAGGTTCAATCCTGACCACGGATGCCGACTGTATGGAGTTTTTATGTTCTCTCCGTGATCGTGTGGGTTTTCCGGTTTCCACCCACGCTCCAAAGACGTACAGGTTTATAGGTAAGTTGGCTTAAGTCAAATTGCACATTGCTCCTGGTGTGTAGGATAGTGCTAGTGTATGGGTGATCACTGGTCGGCATGGATTTGGTGGGCCAAAGGGCCTGTATCTATGCTGCATCTAAACTAAACCTGCCCTGCACCCCCAGACTATGGTCCTACATCACCCACTTTCTACCCTCTAACCACACCCTCCACTGCTACCCTGGAAGCGAGCTTTTTCGCCATTGATCTGGTTTTAATGAATGGAAGGGCATTTCAACTACATTGAAGGTGTGCTGAGAAGGACACGAGAGGCAATAATACACCAGTAGGTGATAAGGCTTAAAGTAAGCTTTAAACAAGTCTCAACTTCAATGCAAAAACAAACACGGAGTAATTCTGTAGGTCGAGCAGCATCTTTGAAGGGAAAAGAATTGTTGACATTTTGGCTTGAGATCTTGTATCCGAGCACACAGATCTGGGAGATGCACCTCCAGCAAAGGCAATAAATGAATACGTCAAAATCCCTTTCCCCCAACCTCTGGCAAGACACTGTCCTTGTTCGACCAACTGAAGCACCCTAGATTTCAGCATCTGCCATCGGTTTTGTCAACTACAATGTATCTGGAGTAATGGGTATCTTCATTCAGCAAAGCAATGGTATTTCAGACAGAGATGGTTAAGGACTGAGCAAAAAAACCCTGAAAATTAACATGGATGAAATGTCAAAAGTGTGGGCAAATGGTTCAATTCAGGTCTGGGTTTAATATTGTCATGTGTACTGAGGTACAGCAAAAGTCTTTGTTTTGCAACCAGATCAGATAATACTATGCATAAGTACAATCAAGTCAAGTACCATAGGTAAAGGGAAAATTTCTGAGAGCGGAATATAGTTCTCAGCATTGTAGCGCACTAGTTCCCCAGACAAAGTCCAATGTTTGCAATGGGGTAGAGGTGAATTGGACAGTACCCTGGCTTATGGAAGGACTTAACCCATAAACTGTTCTGGTTGGACGGGTAATAGGGAAGGAAAATGGAATGTCGGCCTTCATTTCAAGAGGATTGGTGTATTAAAGGTGAGAAATCTCAATGCAACTGTACAAGGCACCAGAGAAACATCCAGAGTAGTGCGGACAATTTTTGATTCCCCTTTTGGTGGCAATTCAGAGAAAGCTAACCAGTATAATCCCAGGTATGGAGAGATTGATTTCCAAAAGAAGGCTAAACAGATTGGGAGCAAAGAAGAATGAGAGGCGATCTTATTAAAATAAGTCAGGTTCTTATGGAGCTAGTCAGGCTAAATGCTCAGAGGATATTTCCTCTCATGGGAGTCCACGACTAGAGGGTAGTGTTTCAGAAGAAGTGGGTGCCCATCTACGACCAGATGAAGAATTTCTTCTGTCAGAGGGTTGCGCATCATTAAAACTCATGACTGCAGAGAGTTTTGGGCATAGATTTTCCAGTATTTATGGCTTTCTAGTAAAGAGGAGAATCAAGGGTTATGAGGAAAGGGTAAGAAAGTGAAGGCAAGAAATGTCAGATTAGCCACGATGGTATTGAATAACACATTAGATTCAAGAGGTTGAATTGTACACTCCTGCTTCTACTTCTTATGCTCTCGCAATCAAAAGAATCATCCCAAGGATGGAGCAGAGGGCAAAGTGAAACCAGCGTACTTGGTCCCAAAAGCAACTTTAAACTCTCCAAACAAGGTGCAATCCAACAGCTTGAAGGCTCAAACAAAGGTCACATTGTGCTTGCAACAAATGATGCCCGCACAAGCAAACAAATTAGATTAGTGCTTCTCGAAACCAAATTTGTGTCACTTCACAGATCTGTGAGATGCACCTCGAACAAAGGCAATAAGTTAACAGAAGACAAAATTCATGTTGTACGACCAAAGCTGTCATGAGAAGATGGATAACATTCGGAGAACTGTTTTGGGCACGTTTAACTGAGGTAGAATGTTATTATGGTTTTCAACGAGTGTAAGATATTGTGTTTGTCTTTGCTTTAGGTTCTGTAAGCACCTGTCACAGAATGTGCATCACTGACTTAAAATGTATCGGGGATGTCAAAGGTAGTCCTCTTTATCAAAGGTGATGTTTCATGTTGTAGGTGGAGTTGGCTCTGGATATTTATGACACTTGCCGGAGGCCTGTGTGTCCTTGTCTCAAATGGAACATCCCAGAGCCATTCAAAGGAAGCACTTCGTAAGTGAGGTGCTTTCCTAAATTCAACAGTTACATGGGTGTCCCATAATGACATTGCTAAGGACAGCCAATTTCCAATTTAAGTATGTGACTGCCAGGTAACTTGCCTCCCATCTCACTTGAATACCAGCTGACTTTCTCACACTCATTCCCACTCCACCTTACACATCGGCAGGGCATTCAATTCGAGTGGTATTGTTGATTGTTGCAGTATTGTTGTTCGTCTGAAGGAGAATGAACGCAGGAAACATGGCAACCAACTTTCACCACAGTAGGCCATCAGGGCGGCACGGTGGCGCCACGGTAGAGTTGCTGCCTGACAGTGCCAGAGACCCAGGTTCGATCCTGACAACAGGTGCTGGCTGTACAGAGTTCGTATGTTCTCCCCTAACTTGTGTGAGTTTTCTCCGGGATCTCCGGTTCCCCCACATGCAAAGGCATACAGGTTTGTAGGTTAATTGGCCTTATATAATTGTAAATTGTCCCTAGTGTGTGTGGGATAGTGTTATTGTGTGGGGACTGCTGGTCGGCATGGACTCAGTGGACCGAAGAGCCTGTTACCACACTGTATCTCTAACAGAAAACCCACAACGGGCAGAATGGTAGACCTTCTGCAGGCCTGAAACAGTTGGTTGGCAGCTCCTGCATCTCACTGCTTGTTCCTGCGTTGACCCTGGTGCGGTCATTCACTGGCGACCAATACGGGGGTTGACATATGAGGAGGTCACTTAGCCGTGCATGGGGGTGTGTTCCACCCCAAGGTCTCTCTTGGAGCAGCATCAGGGAAGTCCCACACACGGTTGTTGTCGGCTCAATGAAGGAAGCCAGCTACGCTCACACAATGGCTTTGACAGCGGCAAGGTCATCATTCTCAGCTTGCTGTTATCAGGCAACTGAACCATCCTACCAACAACTAGAGAGAGGCATGAGCTACTATCTACCTCATTGGAGATCCTTGGACTATCTTTAATCAGACTTTACCTTGCACTAAATCGTATTCACATTATGCCCTTTATCATGTATTTGTACACTGTGGATGGCTCGATTGTAATCATGTATTGACTTTCCGCTGAATGGTTAGTACGTAACAAAAGCTTTTCACTGTACCTCACTACATGTGACAATAAACTAAACTCAGCTTCACAGGCTGTGTAAAGCTATCATTGTGGATCATTGGGGTGGAAGATTGCAACCTTCACGTGGTCCGCCTTGTTTGGACTAATGCAATCGACTAGACGTGCACAAACGGAAGATCAAATAGAACAAGTTGTCCAACAACGTTAGGCTGTGCACGCCACACGATTGTGGATCACTGAATCAATCATAGAGCAGAGAATCAGGCACTTGGGCCCACCATGTCCACGCTATAGATATTAATCCCATTGTAACTACATGGCTTGAAGCAAAGCCTCTCTAACACATGATGAGATTTTGACAGGTTATTGGAAGAAGAGAAACTGAACAATGCAAAGGTGACTCGCACAGGGTTCAAAACAATTATTCCAAACAGAACAGTGAATAGTGTTTTCAGTTTGAACATGCACACACAATGATAGCTAATGGTGCATTAAGTTCTCTTAGAATGCTTGGAGAACTGATAACAGTTTAATTGGAAAAGAGTTCTCTGGTATTAAATTGATTAGATCACAGAATTGAGAGTCAAGAGTTGTTTTGAAAGGTCATGCGTGGCAATTAAACTGAGGAATAGACTGAATTCAGACCTTGAGATAAGGAAAAAGGGTTGGAAAGTAACAGTCATCCAGTCTCATGCCCAGTGAGGAAATCCTAGCGTTTGCTGGGACTCTTGGCCTTAGAGCCCAAATAAAGGCAGAAATTCCTCCTCATCTCCATTCTGAAGATACATAATTTTATTCTGAGGTTGTGTCCTCCGCTCCCAGATTCTCGCACTATCCACGCAGCATCCTCTCCACATTCACTCTATCCAAGCCTTTTATTATTTGGTAAGTTTCAATGAGGTCCCCACTCATCTAACCTACTTTGAGGTACATCCTTTTATTCTGAGGCTGTACCCTCTGGTTCTAGACTCTCCCATTACTCGAAATATCCTTTCCACATCAACTCCAGCTAGTCCTTTCATTATCTGATAGATTTCAATGAAATCCCCCCCTCATCCTTCTAAACTCCAGCGAGTACAGGCCCGCAGCCTTCAAACGCTCCTCATACATTAACCCAAATTTGGTCTTGAAACCGACATAAGTAAATGTTAGGAGCAATCAATTTCATGCTGCTCTATGGGGGCAGCACGGTAGCTCTGCATAGGATTGCTGCCATACAGCTCCAGGTACCTGGGTTAGATCCTGACTACGGGTACTGTCTGTACAAAGTTTGTACGTTCTCCCTGTGGCCACATGGGTATCCTCTGGGTGCTCCGGTTTCCTCTCACACTCCAAAGACGTACAAGTTTGTAGGTTAATTGGCTATGGTAAAATTGTAAATTGTCCCTAGGGTGTAGGATAGTGTTAGTACTATCGCTGGTCGGTGCGGACTCGGTGGGCCGAAGGGCCTCTTTCCGCACCGTATCTCTAAAGTCCATCTCAACTGAGATGCTACTTGACCTGTTGTGTTACTCCAGCACTTTGTGACATTTTATCAAATGACCCACTTACATCTATTCTCTGCTTCTTTCTCGTCAATCTTCAATCCTCACAAGTATTTTACTTCCTACACAGTGAGCTTTTATTTGCCACAATAATCTTCCTCCCACGCACGCCAATTCAATCTCACACACCACTGCTTAACCTTGGCACTCAAATGCGGCTTAATTTTAACAAATGACAAGTGATTTTCTAAATGACTTTGCTGAAAGTGTTTTTACTCAAGTGGCGATGATTTTCAAACATTGAGGTTCTTGGACTAATGGATGTAACATCAGTCAAAAGTGTTATTTATCACAGCATGAGGGCTTCTAGTAAAGCCCCACCAACACGGGCAAAGTGTGGAAATGCTCCCTGACAAGAAAATCCCTCACTTGTGAGATGAGCATTGTCAATGATTTGTTCCATGATAAATAACTTGAGGAGCAAAGGGCAGAAAATAAAAATAATGGCTAAAACTTTAGGCAGTATTGCAGACTAGTTGCTGAAGTGCCAAGATTATTCTGAAATTCCAAGCTGCGTGTGAAGCTCAACCATACCCACGTGGTTTCAAAAATGGACTGCCAACATCTGAGAAAACAGCTGTGTCCAATAAACCCTGAGGGATGGAAGGAAGGAGCCATAGATGGAATCATAACGAAGAGAGGGACCTCGGTTCGCAGGCCGATCCGATTGAAGGCGACGGAGGAAGGTCCTGCAGGAACCTGGGGCTTACCCTGATCGGAACCGCTCCAGTAGACAGAGTGCGCGGGCCAACCAGACACGGTGGCGCCAGCATGTGTAAATGTGCAAAACGAATTTCACTGTGCAGTTGCACATGCAATAAATAAAGCACCATTGCACCATTGATCAGGCACTGCACACTTGAACCCAAACAAGGCAGTGCAGCCAGGACACACTGCAGTGCGATCTGAGTGGGAACTGCTTCATTTCCCTGCTTCACGCACAAGGAAATAGATTGCATGCTATGCAAGTGTGAGAGAGGGAGAGTTTGCTGATTCAGTATCTTGAGTTGGAATTTGCATTTGCAGACGAGTTGCAGCCACTAACACTTGGTTGACTGCTATTCCCAGTCCTTATAATAGAAACATAGAAACATAGAAATTAGGTGCAGGAGTAGGCCATTCGTCCCTTCGAGCCTGCACCGCCATTCAATATGATCATGGCTGATCATCCAACTCAGTATCCCGTACCTGCCTTCTCTCCATACCCTCTGATCCCCTTAGCCACAAGGGCCACATTTAACTCTCTCTTAAACATAGCCAATGAACTGGCCTCAACTACCCTCTGTGGCAGAGAATCTTTGAGTTTGCATAATCTTTGAGTTTGATTCCTGTGCCAATACCTTTATGGTATGGGAACCGATTCTGACTGTAAATATTTTGTTATAGGCATTGTATAAATGGATGTAGTTGTTGACGGCTTCCTCTGTGCTTTGGTTTAAAAAAGAGAAAATGTATTAATTCCAAGTCATTATCTTGAATGGAACAGAGCAGAAAGATGTCATCTGCCTTCTCTCACTGACTGCATATCTCTCTGACCATGCAAAGTTGTAAATCTTTGTTCTATAGTTTGGCGACTTGCTATGAATGTTTTAAACATGCATCAAAAGGTCACCTAGAGAAAGTGATCTAATTGAGGCCTCTGTATTCTGCTTCAGTTAAAGAGCATGCTTGAATGTACACGATTCAGAATTTAGTTTAGTTTAGAGATACAGCATGGAAACAGGCCTTCAGCCCAGGCCAACCATCGATCACCATACACTAGCACTATCCTACACACGGGACAATTTACAATCTTTATTGAAGCCAACTAACCTTGTTAGGGTTGGATTGGGATCTTAGCTGTCATTAGCAAGAATGGGACTTGGTGGAACAGCTCGTGATAGCAGGCTCAATCTTGCTTGCAATTTGCCCAGGTCTGGCAGAAAACATATCCTTAAACAGCATCTAGAGGTTAACTCCGAGGGGTGGGAGATGATGCTTGAGTGCTCCTCAGGTCCACAAAGTCAAGCAGTGTTTGGATGTGTACTTTACCGACTGGCTCCTTCATTCACTGAGGTCACTTCATGTACTCAGCTCTAACTATAACATGTTGTTTGTTCCCAATGTATCAAAGAAGCCAGGGAAGCTGATTAAAGCCAGACAGAAACGTTTTGAGAGGCTTTTCAGAGAGGGAAGTCAAAGAGTTTGGACAACTGCAAGTAAGAATTTCATTGTTCTATCTGGGATAAATGACAACAAAACACTCTTGTCTCTTGAAAAGAGAGTTTCAGACCTTGGAGGAAACATCCACTGTTCATGATAAAATGGAGAAAGCGAGAGAATGTGCATGAGTAACTTGCCTCAAATAAATGGGGAATGGAGGGAGCCCATGGGCGAGGTCGGAAGGCATGTACACAATGGGTTGTGGAATAAAGAGGAGCATTTTAATGCTGGTTCAACAAGGGACAGGGGGAAAGAACCATTCACCCCATTCCAACACATTGAGAATGCAGTTCACAGTTGAGAACGAGAATGTGAGAATGCCAGCACGCTGCAGTATCCACAGAACAAAGGAGTTCAGTTACCTTGGCAACTGCCTCCTGCCTGATGAATAGATGCTGCTAAAACAGCATTCATCATACTCAACCTCACGCTTATTCATTAAAGGTTAGTGACCCTCCATAATCATTCACTAATTGAGCCTAATGCACCTTCATCAATAAAATAAGGATCTTTGATGGAAAGGAGGTGTAAATGCAAATTTGCACTTTTTTCCTTTTAATCCAGTGGAATTACTGAGGTCGACATTCCCTGAACTGTGACTTGTCTTTCCTTCGCTTTGTTTAATAATATGTCCGGCTTCCATGCCTGGTTAAGCACACTTCTTACTTTGCAAAGCAGAGTTTACAGGGTATAATCCCAGATTACAAATGACTGAGAGGAATGGATAACTCAGGTGTTGTTATGGGGCATGTGTGCTGGGACAAACAATAGAAAAGACCAACACAAATATGCAGCGCGCACAAGCACACACGTGCACACGCAAGTTGTGGCTATATAAACTAAGTATTGGGGGTAGGGTACTGACACAGATAGAAAATTGGTTGGCAGACAGGAAACAAAGAGTAGGGATTAACGGGTCCCTTTCAGAATGGCAGGCAGTGACTAGTGGGGTATCACAAGGCTCGGTGCTGGGATCGCAGCTATTTACAATATACATTAATGATTTAGATCAGGGGTCTGCAACCTACAGCCCCCGGGCCGAATGCGGCCCACAACCCAAATCATCCGGCCTACACGCGTATTTTTTCCCCGGTAATTATCCGGCCCACAGATGTCCGTCATCTCCAGTACCTCCAGGGCCCGAGGCCGCAGCGCCCAGGCGCAGTGACGTAAGGAGGCCTGCGCTGGTGGCCACAATGGCATAGCCACTGAGCTCTGGCTGTATCACATCCTGCGCAAAGCCGCCGGCACGGCCGCGCACCTTCAGTGTCTGGGCTTCACTGTCAGGATCGGGGTTGTCAATAGGGACGAGTGAGTGTGAATATTTGAGCCACCGCCTTCAGGACAGAGCCAAGGCAATGGTCCGTAGGTACTCCATGTTTGTTAGCGCCCATAACTAGGGGCCAGTGCTCCAGGTGACGTCTTTGAAGGTGCGGAATCTATGTGAACACGTGATTTGATGCCTGCCATCCGGGGCGGGATGGGAGCAGGATCCATGTGTACACGTGATAAATGTGGCCTGTCATCTGTTCACAGACATGTGTCCTGGCCCCTATGCAGAAACAGGTTGCCGACCCCTGATTCAGATGAAGGGATTAATAGTAACATTGGAAAATTTGCAGATGACACAAAGCTGGGTGGCAGTATGAACTGCGAGGAGGATGTCATGAGGATGCAGGGTGACTTGGACTGGTTGGATGAGTGGGCAGATGCACGGCTGATGCAGTTTAATGCGGATAAATGTGAGGTTATCCACTTTGGTGGCAAGAACAGGAAGGCAGATTATTATCTGAATGATGTCAAGTTAGTAAAAGGGGAAGTACAACGGGATCTGGGTGTCCTTGTACATCAGTCACTGAAAGTAAGCATGCAGGTACAGCAGGCAGTGAAGAAAGGCATGTTGGCCTTCGTAACAAAAGTAATTATAGGAGCAAAGAGGTCCTTCTGCAGTTGTGCAGTTTTGGTCTCCAAATTTGAGGAAGAACATTCTTGCTATTGAGGGAGTGCAGCGTAGGTTCACAAGGTTAATTCCCGAGGTGAAGGGACTGTCATATGTTGATAGAATGGAGCGACTGGGCTTGTATACACTGAAATTTAGAAGGATGAGAGGATCTTATTGAAACATATAAGATTATTAAGGGATTGGACACTCTAGAGGCAGGAAACGTGTTCCCGATTTTGGGGGAGTCCAGAACCAGGGGCCACAGTTTAAGAATAAGTGGTAGGCCTTTAGAATGGAGATGAGGAAAAAACTTTTCACCCAGTTGTGAATCAGTGGAATTCTCTGCCTGTGGAGAGGCAGTGGAGGCCAATTCAAGTCAAGTCAAGTTTATTCGTCACATACAAGATTTACAGTGAAATGAAAAGTGGCAATGTTCGCGGATTGTGCAAAAAAACAAACTACAAAACAGAATGGAACAGAATCAATTCTGGATGCTTTCAAGAGAGTTAGATAGAGCTCTTAAAGTTAGCAGAGTCAAGGGATATGAGGAGAAGGCAGGAACAGGGTACTGATTGTGGATGATCAGCTATGATCATAGTGAATGGCGATGTTGGCTTGAAGGGCCGAATGGCCTACTCCTGCACCTATTGTCTATTGTCACTACATAACTCCCTGGATCACTATAACTCAGGAATCAATCAAATTAAGAAAGGCCACAAAGTACATGAGTAACACAACAGGTCAGGCAGCATCTCTGAAGAACATGGATAATGGACATTTTGGGTTGAGACGCGAGTCTGAAGAAGGGCCCCAACCTGAAACGTCACCTATCCGTGTTCTTCAGAGATGCTGCCTGATCTGCAGAGTACATTTAGCCCTTTGTATCCTTTTGCATATTAACCAGCATCTACAGTTCCCTGTTTCTATCAATCTAATGAATCTAAGGCAAGGCCAATCTAAGGCAAGGCCATCCATTTTTAGCTGAGGAGACCAAAACTGCAAGAAAAACATGGTGGACACTAAAATGTAGTAGAATAGTACCCTCCATGTTTGATCTGTGTACAAATCAGGGGTTGATTAGAACGGGTGTCAAGGGTTATGGTGAGACTGGGTGAATCCCTGCACCCAAAAAGGCAAGGATTACTGGTCTTAATGACTACAGGCCTGTCGCACCGACCTCTGAAGTCAGGAAGACCTTTGAAAGGCTTGTGCTGGCCAAGCTGTAAAATAACATGAACCCCCTGCTGGACCCACTGCAGTTTGCATATCAGGCCAATAGATCTGTGGATGACGCAGTCAACCTCGGCCTGCACTTCATCCACCAACACCTAGAACGCCAAGGGACCTATTGAAGAATTGTATTTGTAGATTTTAGCTCTGCATTCAACACCATTGTGCCAGAGCCACTACACTCCAAACTATCCAAGTTGACTGTGCCTGAACCCCTCTGTCGGTGGATCACCAGCTTCCTGACAGAAAGGAAGTAGTATGTGAGGCTGGGAAAGCACATCTGGGACCCGCAAACCCTCAGCAAAGGAGCACCGCAAGGCTGCGTACTCTCCCCTCTCCTCTACACCAATGACTGCACCTCCATTGACTCCTCTGTCAACCTTCTCAAGTTTGCAGATGACACAACCCTGATTAGACTGATCCAGGATGGGATGGAATCTGCCTACAGACAGGAAATGACACAGCTGGCGTCCTGGTGCCATTGTAACAACCTGGAGCTCAATGCTCTTAAGACAGTGGAATTGATGGTAGACTTTAGGAGAGCTCCCCTTCCCCTCACCAGCAACAACACCACAGTCACATCTGTGGAGTATTTTAAGTTCCTGGGAACCATCATCTCCAAGGACCTTAAATGGGGGGCCACCATCGACTCCACAGTCAAAAAGGCACAACAGAGGATGTACTTCCTGCGGCAGCTGAGGAAGCACAATCTGCCACAGGCAATAATGGTCCAATTCTGTCGTAGAGTCTGTCCTCACCTTCTCCATCATGGTCTGGTTTGGCTCAGCCACCAAGCACGACATCCGGAGGCTGCAGCAAATCATCCGATCAGCTGAGAAGGTTATTGGCTGCAACCTTCCCTCCATTGACTGTACACTGCAAGGGCCAGGAAGCGAGTGGGTAATATCATCTCTGATCCCCACTCACCCTGGCCACAAACTCTTTGAATCACTTTCCTCTGGAAGGCGACTCTGGACTGTCAAAGCTGCCACAGCCAGACATAAAAACAGCTTTTTTTCCATGAGTAGCAGCTCTACTCAATAACCAAAAATCTGTAGCCTCCTTTTGTTCTGGTATTTTATTTCATTCACATGTTTAATCAATAATGTTTTATTATTAATGTTTAATGTTTTATGTGCCATTCCTAACTGTCACTGTACGTCATGTTGTCACTTGCGGGCGGAGCACCAAGGCAAATTCCTTGCATGTGAATACTTGGCCAATAAACTTATTCATTCATTCATTGAATAGTGGAATAAACTCCATGGGCCGAATGGCCTAATTCTACTATAATTTGAGAACTTGATGTTGTCTTCCCATGAATGCATCATAACCATATAAATGGCAATAGATGATGAATTCACATGAAGTCATCACTATATCCAGAACGATTCCAGTCATCCAAAATAAAACCCAAAACCCAATAAAACCCAAACATGATACTTAAATTGGGACAGAGTGATCAGCGAGGTGTTCTGCATTTTATTTGGAGGGAGATGGGTATCGGGAAGTAGGAGTGTGGGTTAAGGAAACAGGTGAAAGTCTGAAGCAGGGTTCCGATCTGAAACGTCGCCTATTATTTGTCTCCAGTGATGCTGCCTGACCCGCTGAGTTACTCCAGAACTTTGTGTCTATCTTTGGTGTAAGACATAATCCATCTCTGCATTGTGGTGAAGTGACTTGGAGAAAAATCTGCAATGGAGGCAGAGATTTATGAGAATAGGAAGGGCTAATAGCTGGTATTGTTTCATTAAAATGCTCATATTCTTATCAGAAGCTAAAACCTGCCTTTGCACCGACACAGATCTCCAGTGAAATGTGCAAACATTTAACTGAGAAATGAAGTGCATCCACATGCACATGGTGGTTGTAGCTTTGGGTCAGGAGATGGAGTCAATGGTTCTACAGGGATTTAAAATGACATTTGCATTTCATTTCATATATGCAGATGGAATATGAATGGTAATGGAGATGCAATTAGTTGCTTTAGACTGACATTCCAGCTGTGAGAGACACATTTTGTTCTTACACACGGAAGTGCAATGTTGTTGTCACACATTTCCAAGCTCTAATTTTCACAGGACTGATATGAAATAAAGACTGGGTCCAATCCTTCCCCTGCTCCCTGCAGCTCAGTGAAGAGGACCTCACTGCATCACGGAGGAGACTCCACTAACAGCTGTTCGCATCAGGGTGGGCAGTAACGATCCGAGGTGTCGTGAACCTCTGTACCGCGTTAAACGTGCCAGCTTGATGTTGAAACAATTAATGGCTTCCCAGGAAGGCACTTTGCCCCCAACTTAAAACTTCTATTGAGGCCTTGTACACGCCTAGACCATGGCACCCCTGAATAGGAATCAAATCCTGGCCATCAATGTCATCTCTGGCTTGGTTGATATCTCAAAACCAGCAGGTCATAGGTTCAAACCCCACTTTAGGTTTGAGCACATAATCCAAAGCAGCATTCTGGTGCCGCAATGAGGGAGAGCCACACTGGCAGATGATTTTAATCGACCTCTGAGGTGTCTGTAAAGCATCCCACGTGACCATGTGAAGAAAGTTAGAGGAGTCAGCTTGCTATTTGTGCAATCTTCTTGATAGCTGCCACACCGCTTACAGCCCAACAGTGGCAACAGCTCCAAATCTGTGTGGTATTTTGTACTTTGACATTCACAGAAGGTGCTGTATAAATGCAAGTTCGTTCTTACAAGCTCAGCGAATAATGCAGTGGATTCACATCCAGAACAGAGCACAAATCTCCAGTGACACGATCATTGCCTAGTTACCAGCAATTTCTGTCCTGTCAAATGTTTTGAGCTAAGTGCAGTTTGTTACGTCGACTGGCTACCATGGCAACATGCTTTCCAACAGTTCTGTTGCAGTTTGATATGTTGGCACAATCTTAGTCGAGATGCTGAGGAGAGGGATTAAGACAAATTAGTTAAAAATAAACTGAGAGGAAAAAAATAATTCATTGAGTGTTAAGAGAGAAAATAAGGAATTTGAAGATAATGACCGGGAAGGAAAAGAACATGAGCATAAATGTAGAAGGTGTCTCAATGTCAACACTGAAATAAGTGCTAATAGTAAATAAACGGCTCGGCTACTATCAGTAATAATGGGAGCAGCTTCTGACTCAATAGGTGAACGTAAATAAGTGATTAATGCAAGTCTTAATTTGCTGGTTTTAAACATGTGGCACATGACGATGAGTGTAGTACAAATCACAGGTTCTACAGTCAGCAAAATCAATGAATCAATGTCAGGCAGGAGGAGCCTGATGGTGAGAGGTAACGAGAAAGGAGGGAACCTGACAAAGAGTGGCTTTGCCTTGTAAATGGAAGGCGATTTGAGCAAATTAATCTCCTTTATAAAGCTTCAAATTATGCTGGTTTAGAGCAGAAATCACCCACCCATTCAGGCCCCTGCTATCATGAGATTCCTCTGTCCACTGGGGATATTAATGTTTCTCCTCACCACAACCATGTTGCACCATCTATATCCTCTCTGGCAACAGTGCTTTCCAAGATTCTGCATTCAGGTCACACTCCACATATGTATAAGAAAGAACTGCAGATGCTGGTTTATTCCGAAGATAGACACAAAATGCTGGAGTGACTCAGCGGGTCAGGCAAATTCTGTGGAGAAAAGGAATAGGTAATGTTTTGGGTCCAGAGTCTTCATGGTCAATGGTTTATTTATTATCACGTGTCCAGGTACAGTGAAATACATGGTCTCGAAGATGAAGAGTCTCGACCCGAAAGGTTACCTATTTCTCCAAAGATGCTGCCTGACCCGCTGAGTTACTCAACCATTTTGTCGGGATTGAGGTACAGGGCTTCGGAGGCACCATCCCAGAGGAGCTGCTACTTACGAACGAGACGTTGCATGAAGTTCCCGTCAGCATCTCAGTGGGCATACACAATCCCACAACAGTTGTTCAAAGAGCAGCACTTTGTTCACAATTATCCTTCAATTAATCTGGTGGAGCTGATGGAAATGTGAGAATAAATGGGATTACCCTTAGGATAATGTATAATTGGTGTCTTGATTTACTTTAGAATTTAGACTTTAGAGGTACTGCATGGAAACAAGCCCTTCGACCCATCGAGTCCTGGCCGACCAACAATCACCCCATACACCAGCACTACCCTACACACTAGGGACAGGTAGTACAAAAACAGAAATAGCTGGAAATACTCAGCGGGTCAATCAGCATCTGTGAAGTGAGAAACAGAGTTAACATTTGGGGTTGAAGACCCTTTCTCAGGGCTGCCTGACATGAAGTGTTTCCAGAATTTTCAGCATCCAGTTCATTTTTAGTTTCACACAAATTGTGTTATTCAGTATTTGACCAACACACAACAAATGTTTTAAAATGGAAGAACACAGCAAAAAAATCTGGAGACAAAAAGTCAGAAGCGGCTTCGTGCTTTGCTGAGACGAAGGTAACCAGCTCTCACCTCATGAATAATAAACAGAAAACTCCTCCACAACGGTGCGACCTGCTTCAGAACTTCACCAACTGTAGGCACGTCCATCAGCACGGAATCAAAGCTCAAACTGAACTCATGTTCCTGTCAATTCACCACTGGTGATGGTCAACGCCAGCTGAAAAACCATCTGTATCAGAACCTCAATGCCCTGCCTAAATTTCCCCAATATCCCACATTCACAGTTGACGTCAAGACCCTGCCCATCCTTCAGCATCTGTGCAAAAACAAAGATAGGCTCAGTTTCTCACGGTCACAATGTTTTTCTAAATTAATGGGCGGCACGGTGGCGCATCAGTAGAGATGCCGCCAAAACAGTGCCAGAGACCTGGGTTCGATCCTGACTACGGGTGCTGTCTGCACAGAGTTTGTATGTTCTCCCCGTGACCGTTCGGGTTTTCACCGAGAGCTTCGATTTCCTCCCACACTCCAAAGACATACAGGTTTGTAGGCTAATTGGCTCGGTATAAATGTAAAATGTCCCTAGTGTGTGTAGGATAGTGTTAATGTGCAGGAATCGATGGTCGATGCTGACAGTGGGCTGAAAGGCCTATTTCCACGCTGTATCTCTAAACGAAAAAAAAAATTGGTGGGGATCTGGACGTGCCTGGAAAGGTCATAAATTACGCATCTGCGTCAGTATTGCAGCACCAGTGACCCGGGTACGATCCTGACCACGGGTGCTGTCTGTAAGCAGTTTGTAGTCCTCCCCATGACTGCGTGGGTTTTCTCCGAATGCTCTGGTTTCCTCTCACAATCCAGGCGTACTGGTTTGTAGGTTAATTGGCTTCAGTAAAATTGTAAATTGTTCCTAATTTGTAGGATAGTGCTTATGTACAGGGTGATCGCTGGTCGGTACAGACTCGGTGGGCTGAAGGGCCTGTTTCCACGCTGTCTATCTAAAAGGTTCATTCATGTCAGAGTATTGAACAGGATTAGGTCATTCGGTCCATCAAGTATACTCCGCCATTTAATCATGGCTGATCTATCTTTCCCTCTCAACACCATTTCCCTACCTTTGCCCCATAATATCCTGCCACTCATACCAATCAAGAATCTGTCAATCTCCACTTTTAAAATATCCACTGACATGGCCTCCATAGCCGCCCGTGGCAATGAATTCCACAGATTCACCAACCTCTTGTCCTTTCTAAAGCTACATCCATTTATTCTAATGATGCAGCCTCTGGGCCTCGACTTACCTAGAGGAGGAAATATCTTCCCCCCCATTCACTCTATACTGGCCTTTCACTATTCGGTAATTTGGTTACCAACTCTGAAACAGTTAATTGCTAGCTAGTTATTTTCCAATAAGTCATGTGCTTTAGCCATGAGTCTTGGTTTCATGCAGTTCTTTTAAAATGCAAATCTAATATGCTGGAAATGTTTTACCACATTCAAGCCAAATAGATGATTATCACCAATACTCTTGAGGAATTAGCTGGAAATATATTTAGTAGATCTTTACAGTTCATTAAGAACTTGAAGTACTCTTGCGAAGTATTCCACGGATATGTTCCATTCATTTCACGTCCTCTGGGTGTCTCAACACATTAAAAGCTTTTTGTGCATAATGCCATTTGAACCCCGAGACGTTCAACACAGCGCCGGAAATGAAACAGTGGATGTCGGTAATGGAACAATCATTGCTGCAAGCTCTTTGCACAGAGCTATTATTTCTCTGATTGCATGATTTACTCAAATGGTGTCAAATACACATTAACTGTGACATAACTTGTAAGTTCATCTCAAGCATTCAATTGAAAAAGCAAGATAGTAATATTCTTGCAATGAAACACAAGCAATTGTCATAGTCAACAAGATGTCAATTGGTCTTGAAACAAACTGCTTGGAAGAATCCAACTGGTCAGGCAGCATCGGTGGAAGGAAATGGACCGACAATAGATGCTGCCTTCTTGCTGCTGAATTCTTTGGTCTTAGCTTGGCTCAGTTAATGGCACTCTTTCAATGGAAGGTCGCAGCTTTCAACTCCAATGTTGCAGTTGAACACAAAGATGCTGAAAAGTGTTGTTCATAAGTTAATGTGATAGGAACAGAATTAGGCTCTTTGGCCCATCAAGTCTACTTCACCACTCAATCATGGGCTGACCTCTTTCCCACCTAACCCTATTCTTCTGCCTTCTCCCCATAACCCTTGACATCCATACTAATCAATAATCTATCTATCTCTCTTAAAAATATCCATTGACAGCCTCCACAGCCTTAATGTGGCAACGAATTCCATAGATTCACCACGCCCTGACTAAATAAATTCTTCCACAACTCCTTCCTAAAGGAACATCCTTCTGAGTATATGACCTCTGGTCCTAGCCTGTCCCACAGGTGGAAACATCCACGTCATATCCACTCTATCTGTCAGTGGAACTCCGCCTCAGAGGAAACACTCAAATGATCTTCCTTCCATCTGCTCTGGTGGATTTATTGTTCAAAAACTCCAAATATTAATCTAGACATGTACACTAAAGGTCAATTATTTCAGTTACAAAATGGCTATGTTTAATTTATATGATCTATTTCCATTGGGCAGGGTGAGAATGATCAGGTTGCAAGTAACATAAAGGCATCACCAGGATACATGGTTGAAGGTGCTTCTTCTGGACAAGAGAGAACTCTTTGAAATTTCTAAAGCTGGTGAGTGCCGAGCTTTTGTGTTTCCCTGCATACAACCTGATGTATTTCTCACTGAAGCAAGAAGCGCCTTATTGCACAAAAGGTAGGCATCCTGTCAACAAATCAGCATCACTGGGCCTGAGCATTTAATTTCTCCCAACGATTCCAGAAGGGAGGTGCAAAGATATATCACTATGTGGACACTACCATGAATAATGGGACCAGTGGATCTCTCCCAGTTCATGTTCATAAGATGCAGCCATGAGGCGACTATTTATCAATCCAGTTCAGTTCAGTTTAGTTTATTGTCACGTGGACCGAGGTACCGTGAAAAGCTTTTGTTGCGTGCTCACCAGCCAGCAGAAAGACAATACATGAATACAACCGAGCCACACGCAGCGTACAGATACATGATAAGGGAATAACTTTTAGTGTAAGGTAATGCCAGTAAAGTCCGATCCATGATAGTCCGAGGGTCGCCGATGAGGTAGATAGTAGTTCAGGATAGTTGTTTGCGGTAGGATCAGTCCTGAACTACTATCCACCTCAGGGGTTCCCAACCTGTTTTGTCCCATTTTGTACCCTGGGGGTAAATTTACCCCAAGTTGGGAACCCTTGATCTACCTCATCGGGGACCCGTTCATGAAATCCTGGTTTTGCTGCAATTCTTCAATCCACAGGGATAGAAAGGAGAGTGTGATAGGCACTGAGAAAGGTAGAAGCTTCCCCATATTCTTCAGATAAATTATGCGGATTAAAGATATACTGGAGGCTGGGAGTGTTAAGCAGTGTGGCTGCATCAAGAAACAAGTTGGTAAGGGCAGAATATGGTAGGGGACCGGCAAGAGTTTGCAAACTGGTCTTCTTTGACCCTCTAACATTTCACTGCCACAAAGTGTACAACAATAACTTGTGGAAGACACTCTCAAAACAAATTGCTTGGAGGAGTTCACTCAGGGCGGCACGGTGGCGTAGTGGTAGAGCTACTGCCTTACAGCGCCAGAGACCCGGGTTCGATCCTGACTATGGGTGTTTGTCTGTCCGGTCCCTGTGACCTGTGTGGGTTTTCTTCGAGATCTTCAGTTTCTTCCCTCACTCCAAAGACATTCAGATTTGTAGGTTAATTGGCTTGGTATAAATGTAAAATTGTCCCTAGTGTGTGTAGGACAGTGTTAATGTGCATGGGTTGCTGGTCAGCACAGACTTAGTGGATCAAAGGGCCTGTTTCTGCGCTATATCTCTAAACTAAAAACTAAACAGGGTGAGCATGGAGGGATGCTATTGTGTTTCATCTGCAGGGTTGCGCTTGCAAATTTGGGCACCGCAAAGGTAAAAGGACATTGGGTGGTGTGGAACACTAGCACCTCCTGGATCCCTCCGAATTTAAAATTTATCACTGGTCTTCCACTGTTGTTGGATCCAAATCCAGCAGCTCCGTGGGAGCACTTTCACACAAGAACTGTGACGGTCCAAGAAGGCAGCTTATCCATATTTTTATGGAAAATGAATGCTAGCTTTGTACTAATGCTCAATTCCAAAAAACGAACAAAACAAACAAGCAATAGAGTTATGGCCTTACAGCAGCAGAGACCCGAGTTAGATCCTGTTTACGGGTGCCGTCTGTACGGAGTTTGTACATTCTCCCTGTGACCATGTGGGTTTTCTCCGGGTGGCTCCGGTTTCCTCCCATACTCCAAGGACATACAGGTTTGTAGGTTAATTGGCTTTGGTCAAATTGTAAATTGTACCTAGTGCATAGGATAGTTCTACTATACAGGATCATCCATGATTCGCATGGACTCGGTGGGCTGAAGGGTCTGTTTCTGCGATGTATCTCTAAAATCAGTATTTGCTTATCCATAACTACAGAATGAAAAGCAACTCCACTCAAACTGATTCAAGTTTGTATATCTAGTCATGATAACCAGCCATGATCATATTGAATGGCAGTGCTGGCTTGAAGGGCCGAATGACCTACTCCTGCAGTTATTTTCTATGTTTCCAGCAGGTTTGGTTTCATTCTTATTTAGAACAATGAACTAAAGGTAAATTTATATTTAATAGCAAATTGTCCCGAACCAGTTTTGTCAAAGCCATGGCCAAGAAAGCACAGCAATGCTTCTACTTCCTTAGAAGGCTTGGAACCCAACAAGACTCACCAACTTCCACAACATTTTATCAGGATGCTGCACAGCATGGTTCCGGAACAGTTTCATCCAAGACTACCAGAAATTGCAGAGAGTTGTGGACGTAGCCGAGATCATCACGCAAACCAACCCCCCTTCCCTCCATCGAATTCATCTATACTTCACGCTGCCTTGGAAAGGCCACCTGCATAATCAAGGATGAGTCTCACCCCCTCTCACTCCCTATTCTCCCCTCTTCCATCAGATAAAAGAAGTTTGAAAACGCATACGTCCAAATTCAGAGACAGTTTCTGCTCAGCTGTTATCGGGTAACTGACCCATCCTATCACCAGCTAGAGAGCGGTCCTGAACCACCATCAACCTCATTGGAGACCTTCGGACTATCTTTAATTGGACTTCACCTTGCACTAAATGACATACTCTTTAACTTGTATCTGTACACTGTGGCCAGCTTTGTTGTATTCATGTATAGTCTTTTCACTGACTGACTAGCAGGCAACAAAAATGCTTTGCACTGTACCTCGATACACGTGACAAAAATAAACTAAACTAAACTAATAAGACCCTAAAACTGGGCAAGTTGTAAAGCCACATGCAAAAACATCCACTCTAGGCAATAGCTCTCAAATGCCATGCACAGTCACCACCACAAGGAATCCTCAGCAATATTAATGGGGCTCAGGGCAATCCAGTGACGAACAATAAGTCAACACCAAGCTTTAGGCCGTGAAACCATCCACTGTCAAACAACCCCAAAATACTCAGCATCTGGATCACAGATAGGGAAATATCTGTCAGAACTCACCTGATAGCAGTGGCCCAGGAGCCCAGGATGTATCAATGCCACCAAGGAAGAGGGAGAGCAAACTATAAGAAATAAATGAAAGGCCACACCTCTAATCACGTCACAAAGTAGATGTCACATGTGAGTTTGAGTAAAGATGCAGCTTAATGTTGCCGCAACTATCACCTCTTTACCGACAAGGTTCTAAATAACTCTCTGCATTGTGTGCTTGTTCCAGACATTGAGTCAGCCAAAAATTACATTTGCATTATGGAGTGATCCTGAGACCAGAGCCATTTAAAGTTCATTAAAAATTGATACCAATCAGTGCCAGCTTCCTCCATTCTTCGATTTAATCCACAGTTACACCACCAGACCTTGTAGCAATCATGTCTAGGGATCAGAATCTGAAGAATGGAAATTCTTCAAGGACAGCTGTCGAACACTACCACAGAGAGAAGAATGCCTGTGCTCTCTCAAAGCTCGGCTTCATATTTAGACTGCCCAGAACTGCAGTGTCATCTCCTGTGGCCTCTCCAAGTGCTATGCTCCTTACTGAGCACCAACGCTGTTTCTAAGAACCGCATAGTTTGGGGCTTCTACACACCCCAGCTCTTGCGAAGCCCGATTTTGAGCTGTTAGATTTGTTCCGAACCCAATCCATCTAGCCTAGCGGTGACATGGCACATATTGTTTGGATGATGTCCTCAGCATAGGGGAGATCCTCTCACAAAGAGGATGGCAGACACTCCTCTCAATTTATAAGGGTTATGGGGAGAAGACAGGAGAATGGGGTTGAGAAGGAAAGATAGATCAGTCATGATAGAATGGCGGAGTACTTGATGGGCTGAATGGCCTAACTGTATTCCAAGAACATGAATCTGTCATGGGCAGATGCAACTTTAAACATTCAATGCCTGCTGCAGTTCAAATAAGTGACACATAGTTTTGGCTCAGGGAAGCCATAACACTGTAAGGAAATAGTTAGGGTTGTGCTACCTCTGATAGACAATATTACCCAAACTTCTGCACCAATAGCATCCCAACATAGGAACCCTTATTGTCAAGGTGATCCAGAGTTGAACGTTGTGCAAGGGAGATGTTTTTTCCTGCGTGCAAATTGTTGAAAAGACTGGCCATCAGCAACGCATTTCAAAGCATTTCAGTATGATCCATGTGAGATGTATAGACCATGTTGCACGTTATGATGTCCAGACCTACCATGGTCACCTGGCATCTGCTTGATTTAGTCTCTACCTTATTTTGGAATTCTCTCTGCAATTACTTTCTCAGCACTGGCACTATTAATCAGGAAAAAATCGTAGAAGGCCATTTTCAGAGGAACCTCACATCAAAATGTTGTCACTCACTGAAGCCTTCTTATCAGCTATTATTAATAATAACAATATGTTTCGCGGCATTTATTTACAATTGGATACAGTATATAGACACAAAATGCTGGAGTAACTCAGTGGGACAGGCAGCATCCCCTAGAGAGAAGGAATGGGTGACATTTTGGGTTGAGACCCTTCTTCACACCATACAGTATATATTCCATTACTTTAAATGTGGGTTTGGGTAGTACAAGGGTGATTATTCAATAAAAATGAAATAATTATAGCAAGCACACACAGAGCAATATGATTTGGGGATGTGGGTATTTAAAATAAATTCTGACAGAGGAAGAAAGTGTGAACTTTTCTCAAGTATTGAACCCTTATATAAGCCTCCATAGACATTTTGGAGATGGGGGGGGGGAGAGATAGTGTTGAACAGGTGGAAAACAGTGGGTCATGCGATGAAAGCTCTTGAAATGCAAACTGGGCATTGCATCAGACTTTACTGCATTACAGCAGCTATCCAGACTATTCTGTGAGATATTTAGCTGCCCAAAGACCATTAATTAATATGGAACAGGCAGCTGAACAAACTGCAGCTAAATTTCAACAATTAATTATTCAACATGTGGTTCATTTATAATATAAAATCACATCGCTACACAAACAGTGGCATCTGTTCAACCTCATTGCAACTGTTTAACGGCTGCAGAGTCACCATGCATGGCACATAATGCTGCTGAACAGCAAAATGAAATGTCAGCGCTCAAAGAAATGGTTGACAAATTAAAAATTGTCCTTTTCCCCTCTTATTCTTTTCAACACTAATTGAGGCTGCAATTACAGTGGCTATACTGTAATTACACTCTTGAAATAAAACAGCATTACAAAACCTTACATCTGCAACACAATGTGTATTAATTGTCAGCCAGTCTCCAGCGAAAATTCCCACATCACCCGAACAATATCAGTTCAAAGGTGTTACTGGAGCACATAATCAAAACACAAGTGGGTAGCAAAATTAAACTGTTACGCTGAAATCAGCTAAGGTGTTTAAAGCCTTAGTACACAGTCGATGTAGATATGGCCAATATATTCTTCTATCCCTCAAAAATAGCAAATCTCCAGCTGAGTTGCCAGTTCCCAAGTCTGGAGTGGTTGATAAGGTTTGCTTTCATACAAGAGCTGCACAGCGGCAGCGCAGGGCAACCGACTTTGATCTTTGGCCCCTGCTCTCCTCATCTTGACTCCACTTGGCAGATCGCAGGAGGACCCAGGCTATGTACGTCAATCACGAGTCACCATCTGCTTGAGCAGCCAGCATGGGGAAGCAGCTCAGTGCAAGCATGGCACCACGATTAACTTTCCGCTTATCTAAAAATGTGAGCCTGTAGCACAAAGAGTCCATCCAAAACAAAAACAAAATCACTGCAATAAAACAAATTGATTTTGTAAAACACGTGCCTGTTGCTGTCACAAGCTGAACCACAACAGATGCTCTTGCGGCACCTGAAAACAGCCAGGCAGCATCTCTGGTGACGTTTCGGCTCTGAACCCTTCTTCGGACCATGGAGACATTCTTCAGAAAAGATCTGAAGAAGGGTTCCGACCAGAAACGTCACCTATTCTTTTTCTCCGGAGATGCAGCCAGACCCACTGAGAATTATTCCAGCGTTTTGTGTCTATCTTCAGTGTAAACCAGCATCTGCAGTTTCTTCCTACAACTTCCTACAGCATTCATGTTCACTATTGGTGGTCCTGTAATACCGTAGTTGTATAGTGCTCTGATAAGACCACATCTGGAGTATTGTGTACAGTTTTGGTCTCCTAATTTGAGGAAGGACATCCTTGTGATTGAGGCAGTGCAGTGTAGGTTCACAAGATTGTTCCCTGGGATGGCGGGACTGTCATATGAGGATGATTGAAAAGACTAGGCTTATATTCACTGGAGTTTAGAAGGATGAGGGGGGATCTTATAGAAACATATAAAATTATAAAAGGACTGGACAAGCTAGATGCAGGAAAAATGTTCCCAATGTGGGGCGAGTCCAGAAACAGGGGCCAAAGTCTTAGAATAAAGGGGAGGTCATTTAAGACTGAGGTGAGAAAAAACGTGTTCACCCAGAGAGTTGTGAATTCCCTGCCACAGAGGGCAGTGGAGGCCAAATCACTGGATGGATTGAAGAGAGAGTTAGGTGAGCTCTGGGCTAGTGGAATCAAGGGATATGGTGAGGAACGGATTATATATAGGGGACGATCAGCCATGATCACAATGAATGGCGGTGCTGGCTCGAAGGGCCGAATGGCCTCCTCCTGCACCTATTTTCTATGTTTAAAATCCAACAAAATGCAAAAATGATAAGTCATTATAGTGTCATTTAATTATATTTTACATAGTAACAGCAAAACTGTAATATATTCAACTGCTAATTATAGATTATTGGCACTTCAGGAGTGTACTTTGTGTTAGGGACCAGAATGTTAATTTTCATTTCTCTCCCCTCCCTTTTCCTTCTCCCCGACAATGACTGACCATTACATGGTACTGGGATTTCTATTCACCTCGACGTTCATTCTGCAAGTCACTGTTCCTTTGCACTGAGGACTTCCTGGCATCAGTTCCCAAACTAGGCTTTCTCATTCACTTCAACTTGTGCACTTATTGCCTTCCTGTCAAGGTTTAATTTGATAAATGGGAAAGATGATGTCCATTCTGTAGGGTGCAGCTGCCTGCGTTCTTTTAACATTTGAGCTGGCACTTTGACAACGTTACTGGAAAATGAGATACAACCGCTTTCAGCAATAAAAGTAGGGAGGCAATCAAAGAACATGGAAGAATAGAGTACAAGAAGAGCTCCTTTGGCCCACATGTCTGTGCCAAACACGATGCCAAGACCAACTCTTATCTGCCTGCATATAACCCATATTCCTGCATATCCAGTCTTTTAAAAAGCCACTATCATATCTGTCTCAACCACCAACCCCGGGCAGCCTGTTCTAGGCATTCACCACCCTCTGTGTAAAAAGCCTGCCCTGTACATCTTTAAAAATTGCCCCTCTCACCTTAAAGTTATGCCCTCTAGTATTTGATATTTCCATTCTGCCTCCAGAGGCTCTACATAACATTTTGAGGGGTTGTCCACATTTCCTCTCAGAGGGTCAACAGTGGGAGGGGGGCCTTGTTACTGGACAAGTCGTCAATACATTGAGAGAGTTTAAATTCCATTTGTGGTGCTTTCAGACTTTGAGTTGTTTGAACATCTAAAACCTGTCTAATTGACCATGAAATTATTGATTGTTGGAAAAAGTGAATGTACTTCAAAGGTAGGAAATTTACTATTTTTAACCACTCTAGCTCCAGCCTTGAACCGATAAGCTTGACTCTTAATTGGTCTCTGAGATGACTCACAAGACACTCTGTCTCAAATAACATCACTTACAAAGAGGTAGCCAGCACAAGCTGTTGGAGATGGGCCTTTAAAGTAACTGCCTAATTACCCTGTCATGTCTGCTCTTTCCCTCACTGTTCTGCTCTTCTCAAGAGATGTCATGAGGGAAGTGAACTACTACCAAGGTTCCCATTTTTAAATGCGTCTGATTGCATTTCCTAACAGGTACCATGTGAACTTTGAATATTTCTGTTTCCAAAAGGTTGGGACATGATTTGCCATTAACCTCTGTAAACTGTGATCTAATGTGCCCTTTTCCATTAAAGCCACACCTCAAGGAATTCCCAAACTCAGCCAGGCAAACATTCCAGTAACCGGACCCCGAGTCACATCAGGGTGACACTGGAGCGGAGAACAAGGGAATACATTTGAAGGAATGTCTTAATCTTAAACTGGAAAAGAGAATAGAAAGTGGTCAGATAATAGTTGAGTTGGGGGTTAGAAGGTAGGTTGAGGGGTGACAGAAATACAGAGCTAAAGGCATGCCTGCCAACATTAAGAAAATTGAGTGTTGCTCAAGAGGTTGGCAGTGGAGGAGGGTTGATATCCCAAGTTAGGAAAAGGGCAGAGGTTCCTGGGTTGAAGGATATGATGAACGACAGGAGGGTCACGGCAATGCAGTGATTTGAAAACAAGGATGAAAATTTACACAGGAAATAAAGTAGGTCTAAAGGGATGATGGTTTATTGGAACCTGGTACGTTAGGAGGAGGTGACCAGTTTTTAATGAAATGAAAGAACACTCAGCTCATCTTCATTATTTCTCTAAAGTTATATGCATGACATCCAACAAAAATTAGCAGGGAATTCTCTTTGGCATTTAAACAACCATTCGGAATTAACTAGAGTCGAATAGGAATGGAGTATTGGAATTGGGCCTGTTTGCAAATGTAAAATTTCACACTGGAAGTTTTCTGTTTAGATGTGGAGATGGAAAGTGGTGGAAAGCTGGTTTCGCCACAAGATCCCTAGGTCACATCAACAGCCTCAAGCAAGGCAATTCTTTTGTGTTTTTTTTTTACTGTGCAGTTATGAATAGAGAACGGGTGATAATCAAAGTTAACCTGAAGAGAGGTAGTTAGAATTGATGTGGCACATATGAGTTTAGTGTGAGAATGGAGACGGTGGCAATGTACAGTTCAAATACGCAGTGGCAATGTACAGTTCACATACGTATCCCTTCAATTACGCAGAGGCTTGTGCTGTTTGGATAAAATTCAGTGTATTGACCAGTCACTTAACAAGAGTTTGCCTATTATTATCCGAGATTAAGTGACTGACATTTTATTTGTAACTACATTACAAGAGCTTCACCATATCTTAGCAATGTATTGCCATAAAACATTCCTGACAACATGAAAACATCTTTGACTCTTGCTGGACGATACAGGTAGTGTCCTTTGGGAAGGGTGTGTTTCCTTTCAATGCTAAATAATTTGGGTTTACGTTTTAAGGCTGGCAACATTTCGGATGAGGTTTTCTGTCTGGCCTCTACCCGAGCCTCCTGTAACTTTTCAACACTGCCAATAGAGTTATACGGTCACAAAGACATTCCTTGAAAGCTGCAATGTACAGATGTGCTAACACTCAAAAATGTGGCAGCAAATAGTTGTTATCTAAATGTGACAGTGGATCGAGCCCCATGAATCTCCATTTCATTTCGGAGTCACGTGAGTGACTTCGTGAAGAACCCGCCAGCACGCATGCGCGACAAAGTTCTAACAACCTTGAGTTGGTTGTTCTGTGTGAATAATTGTGTTTTCTTCCACAGAGACATGGACAGTAGGAAAAGTAAAGGTCGTAAAACTTCTGCAAGAAGTTGTCGGCAACCCAACCCGGAGCCCCCCTCCACGGCAGGAGGACGGGCCGGGAAAAAGGCGCGCAAGCCGGGGAGCCCTGTATTCACAGGATCCGGTTTACCGACGCAGCTATGCCCTAGCGGGGTACCTGCAGAACAATCAGTCGGTACAGCGCCGGAGCAGGTGCATCCTGACTCCATCTCTCTCTCACCCACTGGGTCGTTTGCAGAGACAAGTAAAAGGGATTCGCGTGCTGATGCACGGCCCTTCTCCCTGAGCCCTCTTGAAGGAGGCAGGGATACAATTCCACTACCTAGCCCTTCGGGGGTTGAGGTCTCACCAGGAGCCACTAGGAAGTGGTCTGGTGAATCAGGCAGGCCCGAGTCCACTGGCAGACCAAGAAGGGCCAGTGTCGACTCACCACCCAGAGGGACCAGGAGGAGTCACAAGGGTGGAGCCTCGCCTAGGTCACCGCTTCCCCCGCTGGGGGCAGGTCGGGACCGTACGCCGTCTGGGTCCAGATTTAGGACAGTCGGCAAGCCCGTGCGGACGTCGGGTCACCACGCTGCGGCGTCAGGTGCCGACCTCTCCCCACCCATGCCCTTTGAGGCAGCCGGGTCCAGCTCAGCGAAGAGGAGGCGCTCGAGCAGGTCCGCGCGGGAATCGCTCAGCTTCGCCGAGGCGGCTGGTAGCGACACATCATCACAGTACCGATATTACCTCGACGAGGTACGGACTGATGATCGAAGCCTCAGGAGTTCCTTCGGGCACGAGGCCTCTTACCTCCCACACCCGCCCGATGAAGGGCGCTTGGATCGTATGGAGAGGATATTGGAGCAAGTTCTACTCAATCAGAAACAGGACACACACAGCTCCAGGGGACTCATGGATATATCCCCGTCCCCATCTATGGACAACATAAGACCAGATGAGGAGGATATCCTGGTACATGCCCCAGCAGCACCTGAGGTCCCTCAGGAAGATCTGCTGGATGTGGCAGCCAAATTCGGGTTACCCGTATCATCAGGACAACCCCTCAACATCAAACTGGCCGCAACCATAGATTATCTTACCAACCATCAATTGCAGGAGGAGGTCCTTGCGAAGGCCATGGAGAGACACAAGGCTCCAGGGAACTGCAATTCACTCCACGTGCCGATTGTGAACATGCCAATCTGGGGTAATATCAGCCCGGGCATCAGAGCGCAGGAAGTGAAACTGCAGAGGATTTTAAAACTGCTTACGTCTGGGATCACCGCTTTTGCAAAGTCGGTAGATGGGGTTGATCTAAGCACCGAACAGGAGGATGCTCTAGCTCTGCTCTGCAATACGCAGTACGAGATCAACGCTTTCCGGAAGAGCATTATCAAACCTTCCTTGAATCCCAAATTTGCGGGACTATGCAGAGCACCTCCTACCCCCCCACCTAGACAGCTGTTCGGGGAAGACCTCCCAAAGCAGGTCAAAGAGCTCGATGACCATGCGAAAACCATAGGTCTGATGAGACCACATTTTGTGGCCAGACCTTCGGCCAAGAAGACACCTTACTTCAGGCCACGAGGTCAGACCGATAGGCCAACAAGGACCTACGTTCCGGCACCTCCTCAATATCAACAGCCTCATCAGCCCAGGCCTTTTTTAGGACTAGGCCCTCAGCGGCCAGCATGGAAGATGCGGATTCCGCACCAACCACGAAACCCAGCGCCTCCATGTCCCACCAAAAATCCCAGGGACCGCCGATAACCATGAAGGTAAGGGGGTCTGGGTTCCATGCACTTGCATGTCTAACCTCACGAATTGGGGGCAGATTACGGGGATTTAAGGAGGCTTGGGAAACCATCACTTCAGATGAGTTTATCTTGCAAAGTATTCAGGGTTATGAAATTGAGTTTATTCATGGCCAATTGCCTCCACCCCAGCATATGCCGAATCGCAAATTTGCACTTTCCAAAAAAGAATTGGCAGAAGGCTATGCTGAAATCTTGAGTTTACAAGACAAAGGTGTGATAGAACGAACCACACATGAACCAGTTGAATTTGTGTCTAATATATTTACTAAAACTAAAAAAGACGGTGGATGCCGGGTCATTATAGATTTAACTCACTTGAATACCTTTGTAAAATACACCCATTTCAAAATGGACACATTTGAAACAGCCAAATCTTTGATTTCGGAGGGCTGCTTCATGGCATGCATTGATTTAAAAGATGCATACTATTCAGTATCCATTCGGAAACATCATAGGAAGTTCTTGAAGTTTACCTGGATGGATCAGCTTTGGCAATACAAAGCATTGCCCAATGGGCTTACTACAGCCCCCAGACTGTTCACCAAACTACTCAAGCCAGTGTTATCTACACTGCGGAGACAAAATCATACGGTCATGGCCTATTTGGATGACATTCTGATAATTGGGCACACTCTGGAATCCGCAGAGTTGGCGGTTTCAGCCACAGTGGAAATTTTTCAACAAATGGGGTTTATAATCCATCCAGACAAATCAAAGTTCCTCCCCGCACAGATCATGGACTACTTGGGGTTCACAATAGACTCCAATCGCATGATCACCACCATCCCAACTAACAAAGTTGGTGATGTGTTTCAAGCATGCAAGAACCTGGTCTGCGCCAGTATACCGTCTATCAGATTAACTGCCAGGGTAATTGGCAAAATTGTAGCAGTATTTCCAGCTGCTCAATATGGACCTTTACACTATCAGAATTTACAAAGGTCAAAAATAACAGCATTAAAATTAAATGCTGGACATTATGATAGACCCATGCAGTTGCCGGTTAAGGCAAAACTTGAGTTACTATGGTGGATTGGCAATATCCATAACTCATTTAAACCCATCATTGTGCCTCGTCCAAAGGTATACTTGCAAACAGATGCAAGCTCCCATGGCTGGGGAGCTACAGACAACAATAACAGTTGTGGAGGTAGATGGGATTCACTTGAAGCTACTTTGTTGTTAGCACAAGGGATAAACTATTTGGAGATGCTAGGAGCATTCCACGGACTTAGAGCCTATTGTTCAAACATGACTAACACTCATGTCCGTCTCCAAATAGACAATACCACTGCGGTGGCTTATCTGAATCATATGGGCGGTACCAGGTCAATTTCATGCAATGAATTGGCAAACACAATTTGGCTCTGGTGTATTCAACGGAATATTTGGATCTCAGCTACCTACTTGCCAGGTGAGCTCAATACAGTGGCGGACACCAGGTCACGGAAGTTCAATGACAACATCGAGTGGATGTTGAACCCCCAAATATTCACCAAAATTACAGCCAAATTTGGTAAACCGGATATTGACCTTTTTGCGTCACGGTTGAACCATCAGGTACCAACATACGTATCATGGGAGCCAGATCGTGGGGCAATGGCGATGGACGCATTCTCGCTAGACTGGGGGAAATGGTTCTTCTATGCCTTTCCTCCATTCTGCCTCATCAGTCGGGTATTGCGGAAAATCCAGCTCGATGCTGCCAAGGGCATCCTCATTATACCCGACTGGCCTACGCAATCATGGTATCCGGTGGTCCTTGGAATGATAAGTCAACCATGGGTCCTCTTGGAGGGTTGCCCACAATTGGTGACGAACCCTGCCACAGGGGAACCACACCCCTGCCATAGTCATTTGAATCTATTGGCTTGCAGGATCTGAACAGGCCACTACTTCAGTATGGTCTATCTTCAAGGACAATGGATACCATGGGAGCATCATGCAGGGAGTCCTCAAGACGGCAGTACTTATCGTACATCAGGAAATGGGAATCCTATTGTGGCCGCATGGACGTTGCATATGACTCCGTCTCCATCACAGATGTGCTGGAATTTCTTGCGGGGCTACACCATGATCAACATCTCAGCTATAGTGCCATCAATAGCGCCAGGAGTGCGCTCTCGTCCTACCTCAATATTGAGGTAGGATCCAATAAATTGGTCTCCAAACTTATGCGGGGGATATTTAATTCCAACCCGCCGAGGCCCCGTTACAACGTCACATGGGATATTGGCAAAGTGCTGACCCTGCTGAGAACATGGTCACCCATGACGGGGCTCGAATTGGACAAACTCACCCTGAAGGTGGTGATGTTGATGGCACTTACTTCAGCACAAAGGGTGCAAACGCTTCACAAGGCCAAGATCGACAGAATGATCTCTACCCCTGAACGGGTCACTTTCTTCATTGATGAATTGCTCAAGCAGCATAGACCTGGATTCACAGGGCTGCAGCTGGAGTTTCCAGCATACCCCGCTGATGCTAGGCTATGCATAGCCACCCATATCCGCCACTATATCAAAGTGACGAGGAAAATAAGGGGAATGGAGCAATACCTTTTCATCAGTCACAAAAAACCTCACCATAGAGTGACGGTGCAGACGATATCCCGATGGCTCAGGATCGTCTTGAACAAAGCAGGTATTGACACTGATGTTTTTAAATCCCATTCCACCAGGGCAGCATCAACATCGGCGGCAAAGGCCATGGAGGTGCCCATGGACCAGATACTTGCCACAGCGGGATGGGCCAGTGAAGCCACTTTTCAACGGTTTTACAATAAACCCGTCACCATACCTGGAATGTTCGCAGGAGCCGTGCTGGATGCAGGCCGAGAACATGCAGTTCCCCCTCAGTGAGGGGTCCTTTCTTGTTGTTATTAATAAATATTATTATTTTTTCAGAGAAACAGTGACGGAAATTGATTACTGCTGTCCACCTTTTCAGTAGCGTGTGTGATAGCATGGACGTTGTCCAGGGCGTGAAATCACAGAAGCTTTGAAGTCTTCACGAAGTCACTCACGTGACTCCGAAATGAAATAGTAAGATTAAACGAGAACTTACCAGTTTGAAGTTTGATCTTTATTTTATGAGGAGTTGCGATGAGGGATTTCGTGCCCTCCGCTCCCAACCCTCGATCATAAAGTCAACTGGTAACTAGAGTCTCTTTAATCTTACTATAACAAGTCATTTCTTGGCTTGGTTTTTCTGTGATTCCACACCGCGGCTTTGAAGTATGTCGCGCATGCGTGCTGGCGGGTTCTTCACGAAATCCCTCATCGCAACTCCTCATAAAATAAAGATCAAACTTCAAACTGGTAAGTTCTCGTTTAATCTTACTATTAATCTTTATCACTTCTGAGAATCATCGAGTCACATAGTGAGGAAACTGGCCCTTCGGCCCACCTTGCCCACGTCAATCAACTTGCCCCATCTACACTAGTCCCACCTGCCTGTGTTTGGCCAATATCCCTCTAAACCTATCCTATACATGTACCGGTCTAAATGTGTTTTAAACAGGACATTCTACCTCTTCCCAACATGCAGCAACAGACATTGGTCAAACCTAATAGCCCATATTTTGTCCCCTGTGAAGTTGAATAAAACAGATGGCACTCAATGAAGCTCCGCATTGTACAAACCATGGTGAGATCCAGACAGTACGAGCAGGTCACTTGGAACAGGGCAAGCGTGTGTATGAACAAAATATAACCAGTACAGTGTAGGTGCCACGAAGCATCAGAAAAAGTAGCAAATTCAATACCAAACCCTGAAAGAAAAATAAAGCGAGGGAAAGAAAGATGGACTGGCTTGAGATAGAAAATGGAATAGAACTAAAAACTAAAGCTTTATTACAGTTCCTAATAATTAATTTAATGGAGCAGGACTGCACCCCTGCAAAATAGCATGTTTCATACATTTTGGAAGTAATGGATTTTATTTGGAGAGTTACTTTCTCACAGAGAGAAAGTCACAACATCCACTAAATGATGTGCAACAAGACAAAATAATATTTTCACACAGCAAGGGATTTTGAAACCACTTCAGGTTCTCAATGTCTCTCCGTGTCATTAACTTCATTGTTATACTATAATAAACTTTGGCCCTATGTGATACAAAATGCACATGGTAGTGTTGCACTGACTTCACACCACAGCTCAGAAATATACTGCATTTTAAGATTTTCTCGTACTCATTATAAGATGCTTCCTCAAGCATATTATTTTAAGCATGTTGCATGCATTTGTGCCATATCTTCACAAAAGTAGTATACCCATTTCAGGAAGAGGATTTTTTTTTCCATGAGGAAATACTTCACTGAATCTTCCTGGTGGGCTGTGCTGGCATCACTTTGTGGTAATTTGACTTTCACGGCAAATAACCATATTTTTAATTATCCATGATTTCTTCAGTCTAGAGAAGGGTCCCAACCTGAACCCATTCATTTTCTCCAGAGATGCTGCGTGGCCCGCAGAGTCACGCCAACGCTTTGCGTCTATCATTGGAATAGACCACCATCTGCAGTTCCTTTCTACACACGGAAGTAAATGGCTTTAGTTTTCTCCTTATTAAGCTGAATACATTTTCAGCTTACTCAGTACTAGATCTCAGACGACGAGTGTGCCAAATCCGATACACACTATTGATCTAAACACACCTAACTGACGGGGAAATAGTCCAGACATAGACATCTTAAACATGGAATCAATGTGCCGACAATTAAGTTGCTGATTCTCTACCAAAATTGAATATGCCAATTTCCTTTGCTTACATCCATGAAATACAATGAAGCATGGATCCATAGCACCAGTCCACCATGGAACCTGGAAGTCATCAGTAACTCACCGATTTTTGACAAGATTTACTTCAACGATTAGTAAAGCACTCCAAAGTATGTGTGATACAAATCCTAGTAGTTTAATTCACCCTAAAGAAAAAGCTGCATGGGAAAAATTCAAGTCTTGAAAGAAATTTCAAATCAAAAAAGTGTTTAATTTGCTCTAATGTTATTTGCACGGAGGCCATATACACTTTTTTATAAACTGCCTTTATTATCACCTTGTGAATTTTGGTCAAAGGTCTTGCATCAACACAGCCCGTGATGAGTTTGAACTTGACTGTAAATTGAATTGTTCAGCATCGGATAATGTTCGCCAGTCTTGAGGTTTATCATAAAAGAATTCCACTTCTTCACCAGCCAATTAACTAAAACATTGCCTTCATAAGGACAGTGTCATTTTTTACAAATCTCACTTGACAAAGGCAATAACTTTGAAACACAAACGCACAAAAATGGACAGCTCGACGTTGAAGCAAACCTCCTTTAGTCTGAAACATTAACTTTTTCACTTTCCACAGAAATAAATACAAACAGAAAAATGCTGGAAACACAGGGGTCAGACAGCATTTGAGGAAGGAGTAACAATTCAGGTCTTCTGAGGAATTCTTAAACCCAGTCAAGTTTACTGTCATATGCAAAATTATGACGAGTTACTGTTACAACGAATACCTTCCTTGCAGCAGCAGCATCACAGACACACAAAAACATTTTTTTACACAAATTCTGCATGACTGTAAAAAAGAAAAAGACTGCAAAAGAGGCAAGAGGTAATCTGTCGTGTTCCATTGGTATGGGATTGCACGTTTAATCATATCACTTTCCATAGATGCTGCCTGACCCGAGTGTTTCCAGCATTTTCTGCGATTTATTGATTGGAAGATATTGTTTTATTGATAGGAAGGAACTGCAGATGCTGGTCTATCTTTAGTGTTTTATTGGGCTCGTTCTGATTACCGAATAGCGGAAGGATTCTTTATTTTTCCTCCATAATTTCCCATGATCTTTCCATATCCTCCACCTTGCTGAACTTAGAGTTGATAATTTCCCAAACAGGCGTGGCGGACAGAGCAACGTATGCATTTACAAGGGTACACAAAAGGCTGGAGAAACTCAGCGGGTGCAGCAGCATCTAAGGAGCGAAGGAGATAGGCGACGTTTCGGGCCGAAACCCTTCTTCAGAGCATTTACAAGGACCACAAAGGAAGCACACACTAGCCAATAAGCATGCTCGCCCTTTCAATTGACACTTCCTGAAACCTCAGCCAACGTGAAATGCCAACACTATGACAATACTTTATTCAGTCAGATTCGCCACATATCGGAAAAAAGCATGTCCACACACCCGTGCAAGTTCGCACAGAGTATTTCTTTGCTGTGACGTGAGATGCCGAGTAACTAGACTATAACCTAACCTATATACTATAACCTAAACATCGCCTCATCTCCGGCAACACGAGCGATGACAATGAAGCCCAACAAACCCATCACAAACGCTCTTGGAATTACTTGTTTTCAGAACCAAGCACTGCTAATGTGATCGGAATTTGTTACAAGCTTGTTGACATTCAACGCGCCGTCCAGGCTGGCGCAGAGAATGTAACGGGAGTAAGAGGGGGTTCAACGTCCTGATTACAAGAACTTTAAACGATACTTGAAACACCTGATCCCCGTTACTGGATGCACGTCATAAAATCTCTTCCAAAGCATTGTGGAAAATAAGACTGTTTTTTTTTGGATTGGCTTTTTAAGAGGAGGGGGGGGGGGTCTACAAGTCACTAATATTTAAATACTGAGAGGCAAGCAAATGCTACAAGCGCAGCTGAAAAAAAAACGCAGGGTCAGTCATTCTGGCTGAATATTAAATAGGCGGCTACACCTTAATGTCTTTCCCACACCATGAGTATTAAATATATAGCGTGTTGGCTGCAACTTTTATCTGTAATAATCCATGTACTATATTTGTTCCCATATCAGATTAGAAATGCGCTTTAAAAAAAAACCTGCCTCTCACGTAAGCACAGGACGCCCCCGATACAGTCACACAGCTGGGTGTGAAAATAAACGCGCAGGCTGGGACGAGTATACAGTTAATGTCATGCAAAACAGTTACTCGTGTCGCTTGCCCCGTCGGTTACGATGCAGACCGGGTGAAATCCAAATCAATGCTTCTTTGAAGGATTTTCAAAATAAATCAGTAAATAAATTAATATTTGCAAAGCAATACAAGGCACATCGTGGGGTTTCCATTTGGGTACCTGATCAGAATTGTATGCCGTTTCGATATACAGTATTTATAAGTAGCAGTGGTGAAATGAAAATTGCATTACACACACAACTCAATCATTTTTTTTTAATCACTGGCCTTTCTTTTATGGCGCACATAAAAAAAATACATTGAATTAACTGGAAATGATGCGCGGTCAGTGGCTTCAGTCGTTTGGAACCAGTGACAGGAGCAGCAGTTTTCCAAGACATTTCACAAAAAAATATTCAGAGTTTGCATTCTTGCGCAAGGCGGGCGAATCGACGCAGCATCCACCTACCTCGCTGCAGCATGGAAACCCGACGTCGGCAGCCTTTCAATTCCCAAGCCGGAATCTCATAAAAATATTTGCTTCGACAGAAAATCAAATCGAAGCACTCTGGTCGCCCCTGTGTTTGCGCTGGTCTTCAACAGCCGCTGCGAGTATCACAACAAATAACCTCCTATTACACAACAGTGCAGTCGGCACATCATCCAGTTATATTTTTTTAAAAAGGCGCAGATTGCAAGCTCTGCAAACGGCAGTCAGGGTGGGATCAGTTCTGCCGTCAAACCAGGCGGTCGAGGAGCTGAAGACTGGGATGTGTCGTTCATTAAAGGAGCCGTCTGACCTGACGCCACTCGTCATGCCAGTAAATATCCACAGATTCATAGTGTGATACAGCATGGAAACAGGCCCCTTCGGCCCAACTTGCCCACACTGACCAACACGTCCCAGCTACATTAGTCCTATCTGCCCTCGTTTGGCCCATATCCCTCCTAACCTGTCCTATCTGTTTCTTAAACGTTGGAATAGTCCCTGTCTCAAGCACCTCCTCTGGCAGCTTGTTCCATACACCCACCACCCTTTGTGTGAAAAAGTTACCCCTCAGATTCCTAGTAAATCTTTTCCCCCTCACCTTAAACCTATGTCCCCGGTCCTCGATTCACTTACTCTGGGCAAGAGACTCTGTGCATCTACCCAATCTATTCCTCTCATGATTTTGTACCTCTATAAGATCACCCATCAACCTCCTGCACTCCAAGGAATAGACACCCAGCCGACTCAACCTCTCCCTACAGTTCAGACCCTATAGTCTGAACTATAGGGAGTGGACCCTATGGCAACATCCTTATAAATCTTCTTTGTACTCTTTCCAGCTTGATAACATCTTTCCCATAACATGATGCCCAGAACTGAACACAATTCCCCTTCCCCACCCAGTTCCCTCTAAACCTTTCATATCCATGTACCCCTGCTACACCTGTACCCCATGGCCACAGAATAGAGGTTGCAATGGATGGGCCCTGTTCCCAGTGTAGAAAGTTAACGACTATGAAGCGGGTAGAATGTAGAATTCATGCATCAGGTTTGAGGTGAGCGATTTGAGGGACCTCATAAGGGGCAACTTTTTCACTGGGAGTATAGTCATGATTTTATTCCCTGGAGCGCAGGAGGAATCGGTTTTATAGAGGTGTATAAAATCATGAAAGTTATAGATCAGGTAGACGTGCAGAGTCTCTTGCCCAGAGTTGGGGAATCGAGAACCAGAGGGCATAGGTTTTAGGTGAAGGGGGGAAAGTTTTTTTTAGGAATCTGAAGGGTAACTTTTTCACACAAAGAGTGGTCTGTGTATGGAACAAGCTGCTGGAGGAGGTCGTTGAGGCAGGGACTATCATAGTGTTTAAGAAGCAATTAGACAGGTACATGGATAGGATAAAAAAAGGATATGGGCCAAACGCAGGCAAGTGGAACTAATGTAGATGGGACATGTTGGTAGCTGTGGGAAAATTGAACCAAAGGGATTGTTTCCATGGTGTACGACTATCATCTGGACTGATCTGCCAGAAGAAGCTGTAGAAGTGGATACAATTACAACTTTTAAAAGACAGTCTTTTACTGAATCCACAGAGTCTTTTATCCAGGGTCAGGGAATCAAGAACCAGAGGACATGGGTTTAAAATGAGAGGAGCTAGCTAATAGGCGCCTAAAGGGGCAATCTTTTCACTCACAGTGTGGTAGGTATATGGAATGATCTGTCAGAAAAGGTAGGTTAAAGGTGAGAGAAGCAAGATTCAATAGGAGCCTGAGTGGTAACTTTTTCACTCGGAGGGTGACGGTGGGAATGAACTGCCAGAAGAGGTAGTTACTATAGCAGCATTAAAAGACATTTGGACAGGTACATGGACAGAAAAAGTCTAGAGGGATACGTCAAAGGTAGGCAAGTTGAGATGGGGCATCTTGGTTGGCATGGACAACGCAGGCTGAAGAGCCTGTTTCCATGCTATATGGAAGGGTTTGAGAGGTCAGGGACAATTGCACACAAATGACAAGCCAATGTGCAAACTCGGTCAGCATGGATGAAGTGGGCCAAAATAAATCACCTATTAATTTACAGGATATTCTGGTACAGGGATGGATTTTATATCAACACGGACAACAGTCAAACAAATGAAGATTCAAGAAACCGGCGGACGTCTCCAACCGGACACAATTTTCGGAGGGAAATTGGGTCGGAGACCCGACCCGAAGCAGCCCAGCGTCGGAGACCCAGCCCAGCGTCGGAGACCCAGCCCCGCATCGGAGACCCAGACCAGCCCAGTCCGATGTCGTCGATGTTTCTAACCCCGGCGGAGGAGAACATCCAGCGACCAGCGCCCACTGTGAGTCCCCATCGCAACGTCAGCTCCAGCCCCTTCCCCTCTGGTCCCCCCCCCGCTGGCTCTTACCACCCTCTCCCGCACAATCCCTGTCTTTTCTCAGAGCTCTCTCTACTCCTCACAACCCCCCCCTCCCACAACTACCCCTTCCCCACACCCCACCCCTCCCCCACCCCCACTCACCCCTTCCCCCCCCCCCCCAAACACCCCTTCCCTCCCACACATGATGACAAGGGGGAGGGAGTGATCTGCGCAGTTAGGGGCTATGGGTGAGTGGTGGAATATTGGGTTGGTGGAACGAGTTGCGTTGGGGGACCAGGCCTCCCATGTGACTGGGACCCAACGGGCCCCACTTAGTCTTGTGTTTTATAAAAGTTAAGAATTTTGCTACTATCTGATTTACTTAGTCCATATTATTCATTTAGAATGAAGATGCTGACATAATTTGCACACCAATACCCGAATTAATTAAATATTGATCAAAGGACTGTTGATGTTGAGATGAATAGAACATTTCACATCGAGATATGAGACACTTCACTGGATAAGGACATGGAGTGGTGTGATGTAAAGTATGGTTGTAGTATGGATTAGTCATAATGGTTGCCAAAAGGGTTCAAAGGGAAAATGGTCAGCTTCTGTGCGACTCTTGCATTGTGAACAACTATGAGATGTTACGCCAATGATACACCAACAACTATGAGATGTTATGCTAATGTTCCCACCACCTGAACTAAACATTCCCGTGCAAGTTAAAATGCTGCTCGTGCAAACTGTCTGCCACAATAACCAGCTGACGTACATGATATGGAAACAAATATTTTTCAAATTTGAAACTCACTCATTGAGGAGGAAGATTGGCTTGTCTGGAATATCCCTACCTTACCCAATTGTAATCACGATGAACTTTAATGCTAACTAAAATTGGATATGGAAAGCTACCCTCTCCAACCAAATGGCACTGTAGTGTACAGAACAATGTTTACTGATACAATATTGTACTTGGCGTTATGCAGGGTATATGCACAGGCAACAAAGTTTTGGGATTTTTAAGGATGAAAAAAAAACTTTATTTAGAGATACAACATGGAAATAGGCCCTTCAGCCCAAGAGCCTGCACCAACATGCGATCACTCCGTACACTAGAACGATTGAACAATTTCCAATTTTACCAAAGCCAATTAACCTACAAACCTGTAGGTCTTTGGAGTGTGGGAGGAAACCAGGGCACCCAGATAAAACACACACAGTCACAGAGCGAATGTACAAACTCCATATAGACAGCACCCATAGTCAGGATGGAACCTGGGTCCCCGGCACGGTAAAACAGCAACTCTACCGCTGCGCCACTGTACTACTCTAACCAATGACTGGTGATAAGGCGAGATATGAATTGTGGTGGATATGGGTCTGTCTGCATTTGAGGTGAGGTTGTGTTGATGACTCTCCCACTCAGAATTCTAACAAAGTTCTATGAAATCTGTTGACAACCATTATATTATATGCACCACATCTGCCTCCACCAATGGAACACATCAGGGATAGACTGCATGAAATGATTCCATTAACTATACAGTCTGAATAATTTACATAAACCCTCATTGCACTGTCACTGGAAATATGCAGTGAGATTATCTTTATATAACACAAACAATGGGAAAGCAAAATACCGAGGTACTTGAAAATGGGAGTTAAAACCGGTGAGTGATTACGTGAAGAAGACCCGCCAGTGTGCATGCACGTCAATCTTCAAAGCAGGGGCATGAAATCACAGTCGAGGTAATATAGTAAGACACAGAAGTCTAGAACTACCAGATGATCTTTGCGATTATGAGGGCCGGGAGCGGAGGGCACATAATCGTTCACCGTAACTTCTCATAAAATAAAGATTAAACTTCAAACTGGTATGTTCTCGTTTAATCTTACTATTTTACTTCGGAGTCACGCAAGTAATTCTGTGAAGATTTCAAAGCTCTGCAATTTCATGCCATATATCCAGGTCCATACGACATAGAAACATAGAAAACATAGAAAATAGGTGCAGGAGTAGGCCATTCGGCCCTTCGAGCCTGCACTGCCATTCAATGTGATCATGGCTGATCATACTGCTTCAGTTGACACAGGATAAACAAATAATGTATTAAACATAGTTTGAATTATACAAATTAATGTTTTAATAACAAAAGAAACAATAATGACCCCTCTCTCCCAGGGGGAAATTACAAAACAGAACCCAAAATAGCATGCCCAAATCCTTCCGTCGTGAGGACAGGTTTGTTATAGAACCGTTGAAAAGGCCCTTCACTGGACCATCCTGTGGCCCCGAGGATTTGGTCTTAAGGGACGTCCAGTGCCCTCGTTGCGGATGTTGATGCCGCCCTGGTGGAGTGAGATTTAAACACATCAGTATCTACTCCAGCACAATCCAAAGCCCATTTCAGCCACCTAGAAATGGTCTGCACCGACACCTTTCTATGAGGTTTTTTTGTGACTGATGAGCATCGTTGTTTCGGAGCCTCTAAGACTCTTGGTGACCTCAATATATTGACGTAGGTGCGTAACTACACATAGTCGCAGGTCAATGGGGTATGCAATAAGGCTCATTTAGGTCCTGGACGTCCTTGGCCTGCTTTGTTTGATTAGATCATATACATAGAACTTAATATTATTTACAGAAGAATGCATGCTGTCCAGTCGTAGCTTTTGCAATTAGCCGTTGCGCTGAAACAAGTGCCATGTGCATGACCGCTTTAATTGTTAGTTTTTGGAAAGACAGAGATGTAATTGGAGCCCATTGATGAAGCAGTGTGAAAACTATGCTCACATCCCAGATTTCCGTATATCTAGGTCTAGGAGGCTTCTTGTTAAAAAATACCTTTCATGAATCTGGACACCAATGGACGAGATCTAACAGAATGTTGTCCCGACCCCTGCTATAAATAGGAGGGCAATGCACTCCTATCACTATTAATGGTACTATAACTCAATTGCTCGTCAAAGTGTAATGTTATAAGGAACTCCAATACATCAGGTATGCCTGCAATGTGATAAGATATATTTGTCTGTAAGCAGAATATCTCCCATTTTTTAATATGAGATGCGTATTGTTTTTTAGTACTATCCCTCCAGGCCACAGTAATCACATCCACGGTCCGACTCGATAGTCCGAACCCCTAGAACAGTCTTGTCAGAATCTGCAAATCAACAGATTAATGCGATCATGTAAAGGGTGACTCTCTCCTGTCACAGGGTGAACCAACAAGTTGCTGCATTTGGGGATAACCATGAATGGCTGTGTCATCAGTCTCAGAACCAGTGGGAACCATGGCTGTGTGGGCCAGTCGGGGACTACCAAGACGCCTGAAGCACTCAATTTTGGTGAGTAATTGACTGATTAGGCAGAATGGGGGAAAAGTGTAAAAAAACATACCTCCCCAGTGTAGTGAGAATGCATCCACTGCTACTGCCCCGGGGTCAGGTTCCCATGAGACGTATTTAGGTAATTGGTGATTTAGCCTGGATGCAAACTAATCTATGTCTGGCAATCCATACCGGGTGACAATCTTTTGAAAAACATTTGGATTCAGCATCCATTCTGTGTTGTCATTAAACTTACATGACCTGGTGTCTGCCACCAGGTTCTCTACCTAGTAGGTAGATTGCTGAGACCCAGATGTTCCTACACCAGTGCCAAATGAGGTTAGCCAGATTATCACATGATAATGACTTAATTCCACCCATGTGATTAGTATATACAACTGCTGTGGTATTGTCAATCTGGAGCTGAACATGTAAATCATGCATTGTTGAACAGTACGCTTTTAGGCCATAGATTGCCCCTAACAATTAGTAAATAGTTTATCCCATGCATCTGTAGGATTAATGCCTCTTGCATACTCCATCTGCCGCCGCAGCTAGAATTGGTATCAGTGGCTCCCCATCCCGAAGCACTCACATAGATGCAGGAAAAATGTTCCCAATGTTGGGTGAGTCCAGAACCAGGGGCCACAGTCTTAGAATAAAGGGGAGGTCATTTAAGACTGAGCTGAGAAAAAACTTTTTTAAGAGTTGTGAATTTTTGGAATTCCCTGCCACAGAGGGCAGTGGAGGTCAAATCACTGGATGGATTTAAGAGAGAGTTTGATAGAGCTAGTGGAGTCAAGGGATATGGGGAGAAGGCAGGCACAGGTTATTGATAGCGGACGATCAGCCATGATCACAATGAATGGCGGTGCTGGCTCGAAGGGCCAAATGGCCTCCTCCTGCACCTATTTTCTATGTTTCTACATCAGTTTACAAACCAGAATGTTACTAGAACAACGTGAGACATTTGTTATCCACCATTGCAACTCGGTGATAGCTTCGACTGACAACTGCATCGGTCTATTAAAATGACCTGCATGTTATTTGAGTGCCTGTTCCTTAGCTCGTTGCACATTCTGACAGTGTAGAGGCCCAAATTATACTCCAGGGAAGGCCGCCACTAATTTGTCAATAACACTAGCCACTCGTCGGATGGAGGTTTGCTGTTCATCTACCAGATTGCTGCAAGCCTCCATAATTTCTAAACTTTTGGCTGTAGGCAGAGTCACTGACATGTTAGTTGAATCAATGGTGAACCCCAAATCGTCAATGATTCTAGATGGCATCAATTTGGATTTAGTTGGATGGATGAGGAACCCCCAACCTCTTGAACATATATTTGGTAACTGAAACTGAAAATTCAGCTGCCTCCCGAGTGTTGCCCATGATCAGAACATCATCCAAGTATGCCATCACAATGTGATTATGAGCCAGGAGTAGTCCCAATACCGGTTTCAACAATTTTGTAAATAACCTAGGGGCCGAGGTTAATCCATTAGGCAAAGTTTTAAACTGCCACAGCTGTCTCATCCAACTAAATTTCAAGTATCTATGGTATTTGTAATGAATTGGCACTGAATAATATGCATCTTTCAGATCTATACTTGCCAAATAACATCCTTTGGAAACCAACTGGTTAGCAGTACTGAAAGTTTCCATTTTTAAATGTTTACACTGGACATAGGAGTTCAGTCGGGTTAGGTCTAGAATGACTCAACATCCACCGTCCTTCTTTTGCTTGGCGAATATATTAGACACAAACTGCTGAGGCTGATGGTCCATCCTTTCAATTACCCCTTTTTTGAATAATGTTTCAATTTCATAATTTACCTGTAAAGTTTCTGGTTTTGAAAACACCAATTCCAAACTTGGTGCATGTTGTGTGGGTGGATGTAATTAAAAAATAAACTCAATTCGAAACCCCTGGATACTGTACAGTATAAAGGGATCTGATGTTATCTAGCACCATTCATTGTAGAACAATTGCAATCTACCCCCTACTGGTGACTGGTCTCTAGAGGATATGTCTTGGACAAGTCCAGCTGCTCGTACCTCCATGGTTGCTGGATTATTTTGCCTCCTAATTTTGCTGGGAATGTGCACTGGTGCATGGCAATGGGAGAGCCCAGCTTGGTCCTTGCCCCGCACCAGCGTCTGTGACCCGTCTGAAGGGGTATGGTCAGCGAAGTGGCATCCTGTTTGTCGTATGTGCTTTGATAAGGCCGGCCGTCTTCGCCTCGTCATCTAAGTTCTTGACTTGCTTTGCCAGATCTTCACCAAACAACAAGTTTGGTGGCTGTATGTTAGATGGTCTGCACAGTGCTGCAAATTTCAGATTTAAAGTTGGAATTTTGGGACACCTGTTGCTTTCACTGTTGCATGATGAGTCTGACCATTCCAACATAGACCATTCTGCAATTTGATGCCAAGATACTTGGTTTGGTTGGATTCTTCAAGGGTGACACCAAGTATGTTGTAAGATGTGATGCCTGGATTCCTCTTTCTGGTGACACGCATGGTTTCACATTTGGAAGGGTTGAACTGCATGCCCCATTGTTGTGACCACTCAACCATAGTATCGAGATCCTTTTGGACAGCATCTTCATCATCAGCTGACTTAATTGGACGGTACAGTAAACAATCATCAGCGAAAAGTCTGGTCGTACTTGCAACTTTTCATGGATGTCATTGATGTAAAGCAGAAATAGGTGTGGGACAAGTACTGTGCCCTGGGGTGTACCACTCAACACTGGGTGACAATTGGAGCTCTTTCCGTTCACACACACGTGCTGAAGACGTTTTGTCAGGAAACTGGAAATCCATCGTTTCGTGTTGGAACAAATACCGTAGAAGTCAAGCTTCCGAAGCAGTCTCTGGTGTGAGATGACATCAAATGCTTTAGAAAAGTCCAGTACAACTAAATCCGTGATATCGTTACTGTCAAGGTGCTTGGCCAGGTCATTTGTTGTCAGGATAAGCTGAGAGCCTCATGATCTATGCCTCCGCATGTTGGTTGTCGGCAAGAATATTATGTTTGTTCACGTAACGCATCAGATTACTATCAATGATATGCTCCAGCAATTTACAGCAAGTACGTGTTAGTGAAACAGGATGATAATTCGCTGGGTTGGTGGTTGAACCCTTCTTCAAGAGAGGAGTGATGTTGGCCTTCCTCCAATCCAGCGGTACATCGCCCGAGCGATTTTTGAAAAATGAGCTGTAAAACTGGAGCCAGTTCTTCGGCCACGATCCTGAGGGCTTGATTTTTTATCTGATCTGGTCCAATTGCTTTTGTGGTATTAATGTTCAGCAATAACATCTTAACACCTTCAACCTCAGTTTTAACAGCAGGCATATCAGCATATGGGCTGGGCGGAAGGACTGGAAATGATGAAGGCTCCACATCTTCCCGGCTAAAAACATGTTGGAATTGGTTCGCAAGAGCTTCTGCTTTCGCCTGGTCGTCAGTGATCAGGCAGTTGTTTACTTTTAGCATCTGGGCACCAATGTTGTCTGTCCGTCTGGATTTCACATATTATGTGATTAATGTAATTAATTCATGTAATTCATGTGCCGGATTTTCCTCCATTGCCTCACCAGTTCCTGCCGGTATGGCAAGTTTGCATGCCACATCCGGCACACCTGGAGCTAAGCTCTTGTGCTTTGGGATATGCTCCTCTGCTATACCACCAACTTCAGGGTCAGTATCATACTGTCCTGGTTCTCCCTGCTCATGCATGAAGGAGGTATCATGCAGCCCTTGACATGGCGCTGCTGGTATGGGCCCCCATGCCGACCCGCGGACGTATGGTTCCTCCTGTTGGTACAGGTCTTCCCTGTATAGACCTCTGCTGGAGGTTGCTGCTGTGGGCTGCTGGGGTAGCCCAGGAGTATAGAACTCTGGTTGGAACACCTCATGATGGAGTATCCTTTCCATAAGGTGCTCCATTTTGTCCAGGCTTCCCCAGACATCTTTCATGGTGGGAGGAGAGTCCTCTTGGCCTCATTAGAGTCCATAGGCCTTACCGATTTTCTTTTAGCCCCTGTGCATTGCAAGTGTATGAACCCACAGTTGGTCCATTTATAGCTGAAGGCAAAATAAGGAAAATTGGAGTGCATTGGCAATAACAAAATTGGCTTTGAAGATCAGTGATAGATTACAACTGAAAATTCTGAATACACACAGCACATCTTGAGCATGACTTCTTGATCCAAAACAAAGCAATGGTTGTGGTCCTCGAAAAGGGAGTGTTGTAAAAAGCAGGAGGAGAAGGGAGTTACTCAGACCCTTTCCCAAACAACAACAGTCCACTCATAACAGATGGTTGGCACAGCGTGCGATCTTAAAATTGGCACTGCCCTTGGCGGTGCCCCCAATTTAGACAACCATGTGGATGTCTACCTATTACTGCTGCAGAGGCAATCAATTGATATCAAAACAGCAGGTTTAATGGTGAAGTAAAAGACTCTGGGAAAACCATAGTTAAGACGCAGTGTGTCAGTTTTGATCATCATGACAAAAATAAAACTATGTGAAAAATACAAGACGTTTCTGTTTTGATCATAATGACGCAAAATAAAACAGATAACTTAGTGTCAAAAACGATGCACAATTAGTACTCAGGTTGATCCCAAGTGTAATGGGCATTTGCTGCTGAAAAGAATTAGTAAAAACAAATTTTAATTGTGCATCACAATGCAAAGCCATCAAATGGAAGTTAAAACAAGGAGTGTGATGCCAAGGGTCAGATACAGAATCTAACAAACCATAAAAAGAGGCACTTTTACTTGGGATATTTAGAAAGATTTCCTGAGCAAATTAACTCAAGAGCAATTACTGCCCAGTTGCATTGAAAGTGCAACTGGGCAGTAATTTAGAACATTATTGTGCCAGAGGGAAGGATTTGATGGGTTAAGTGACCTTAATCCCAGAATTTTCCATACACGAAGTGGTGATGATCAATCTCAGGGAATGATTCTGACAAATGATTTCAGAGTCTTGTTTGTGAGCCCCTGAATTACAGCGCCAGTGCTCATACTGTGAATCTTTCACAACATGCTCTCACAGGACCGGGAGTGGTTGTTAGCAGTTTCCCAAATGTGTTCCAATTTTTCCTGGAACTTGCATGGCAAAATGCCAACTTCATGCATTTTCACAGCAGCTTGCTTGGAAACTGCCCAGAGTACACGTGTTAACTTAAACTAGCATTGATGAGTGAGCCTAACCTTTTACAACTGAATTTACTCAACTGTATTTAATTGTTTTGAGTGTTATGTGATCAAACTGACAGAACTTACAGGTGTCCAGTCAGGCAAATGAAATGCTCTGCAACACAGGGCAATGAAAGGAGTATCCTAAATTATGAAGACACAAGATGTGGGGTCTTGCCCCGAAATGTCAACTATCCGTCTGCCTTCACAGATGCTGCCTAACCTGCTGAGTTCCTCCTGCAGCTTGTTTTCTGTCCAAAGCAATAATTTTGGGCCAAGACATGACACCACCTGTTGAAATCTGACTGCAAGTAGGGGAGCAATGGACAATCAAGTCAAGTCCGCTGTCATATGCACAATTACAGTGAGATACATCTATAATAAAAATCATGTTTGCAGCAACATCGCAGGCACATGGAAGTTTGCAGGATGCTAAGATAGGTGGTGGGGCAGGTAATGTAGAGGAAGCAACAACTGCAGAAGGACTTGGACAGATTGGGAGAGTGGGCGGAGAAGTGGCAGATGAAATTCAGAATAGCAAAGTGCAGAGTCTTGCATTTTGGCAAAAAGATAAAAGTGTGGATTATTTTCTAAGTGGAGATAGAATCCAGAAATCGGAGGTGCAAATGGACTTGGGAGTGCTGCTGCACGACACCCAAAAAGTTAATTTACAAGTCGAATTGATAGAAAGGAAGACAAATTCAATTCTAGCATTTATATCACGAGGACTGGAATACAAAAACAGATTTAATGCTGCGGCTCTATAAGGTGCTAGTCAGGCCGCATTTGGAGTACTGTGAGCAAATTAGGGCCCCATATTTGAGGAAGGATGTGCTGGATCTGGAGAGGTTCCAGAAGGGGTTTACAAAAATGATTCTAGGAATGAGTGGGTTACCATATGATGAGTGCTTAACAGCACTGGGCCTCTACTCGCTGGAGGGCGGACCTCATTGAAACTTACAGGATAATGTGGAGAGGAGTAGATGTGGAAAGGATATTTCCGTTGGCGGGAGTGTCTAGGGCCAGAGGTCATAGCCTCAGAATTAAAGGGAACTTCTTTAGTCAGAGGGTAGTTAATCTGTGGAACTCATTGCCACAGAGGGCTGTAGAGATCATGTCAGTGAATATATTTATCCATATGTGACTCAGACAATACACATGTGTATATACACACACACATATATATATATATATATATTTACACACACACACATATACAGTGCCCTCCATAACGTTTGGGACAAAACCCATCATTTATTTATTTGCCTCTATACTCCACAATTTGAGATTTGTAATAGAGAAAAATCACATGTGTTTAACGTGCACATTGTCAGATTAGAAAAAAGGGTATTTTTATACATTTTGGTTTCATCATGTAGAAATTACAGCAGTGTTTATACATGGTGCCCCCCCCAATTTCAGGGCACCATAATGTTTGGGACACAGCAATGTCATGTAAATGAAAGTAATCATGTTTAGTATTTTGTTGCATATCCTTTGCATGCAATGACTGCTTGAAGTCTGCGATTCATGGACATCACCAGTTACTGGTGATGTTCTGCCAGGCATGTATTGCAGCCATCTTTAGCATATGCTTGTTTTTGGGGCTAGTCCCCTTCAGTTTTCTCTTCAGCAGATAAAAGGCATGCTCAATTGGATTCAGATGGGGTGATTGACTTGGCCACTCAAGGATTTACCATTTTTATGCTTTGAAAAACTCCTTTATTGCTTTAGCAGCATGTTTGGGATCATTGTCTTGCTGTAGAATGAACCACCAGCCAATTGAGGCATTTATTTGAACTTATTTCAACATTTATTTGAACGATGAGGGATTACGTGAAGACCCCGCCAGCACGCATGCGCGACATTCTTCAAAGCAGTGGTGTGAAATCACAGATAGCAACGTAGACTAATATAGTAAGATAAGAGAGAACTTTCATACCAGTTGAACTTTATAATAGAGGGTTTTGGGAGCGGAGGGCACGTAATCCCTCATCGTAACTCCTCATAAAATAATGATCAAACTTCAAACTGGTAAGTTCTCATTTAATCTTACTATTTTACTTCGGAGTCACGTGAGTGACTACGTGAAGATTTCAAAGCTCTGTGATTTCATGCCCTGGAACGAGTCCATGCTCACACACTGCCATGCTGGGGTAAGAGGATGAACGTATTTCAGACATGACACTGCTGAAAAACAAAATAGGTATTTATTCATACCAAAAAAATAATATATCCCACATTGGGAAACTATTTTGCAGAACTCAAAATGTTTCCTGCAAATGTGTCAGGAGAGGCCACGGGTTTATTATAGAAGCGTTGGAAAGTCTTTTCATTGCTCCAACCCGCTGTGGCCAGGATGTGGTCCATGGGAACTTCCATCATCCTAGCCGCCGATGTAGATGCAGCCCTGGTGGAGTGAGATTTGAAAACATTAGTACCCACCCCCGCTGCATCTAACACCACCCTTAACCATCTTGATATGGTTTGCACCGTGACTTTGTGATGAGGCCGTTTATGGCTTATAAGCAAAGCTCTCTCCGTGCCCCTTAGAGTCTTAGTGACTTTTATATATTGCAATATAAGTGTAACGATGCAAAGTCGAGTATCTGCAGGATAGGCTTGAAATTCTAATGTTTGGCCAGATGAACCGGGTCGGTCTTGTTTTAATAATCCCTGTATAAGAAAAGTTATTTTGCCATTGGTGATAGTCATGGCGTCCATACTTAACTTGTGTAGGGACTGGACCCGTTGTGCTGTTACAAGTGCCATAATCATTACCATCTTGTAGGTGAGCTTGTCCAAGGTGAGCCCCGTTATGGGTGTCCATCCTCGTAACATAGTCAAGACTATGCTAATGTCCCACGTATGGTTGTATCTGGGCCTTGGGGAATTGGAATTAAATATTCCCCTCATTAGTTTAGACACTAATGGGTGTGATCCTATTGCCAGATGATCACTCCCTTTGCCCAGATAATTCGATAGAGCACTCCTTGCACAGTTGATGGTACTGTAACTTAATCCTTCATCGAAGTGAAGGGTAGCCAGGAACTCCAGTACTTTCGTGATGGTGGCTGTTTAATAGGTAGTGTTCGTCGTGGTACAGAACACTTCCCATTTCCTGACATACGTCAGGTACTGTCTTCTGGTGGACTCCCTGCACGACGCTGAGATGGCATTTATTGTTCTGTAGGAGAGTCCGTATCCCAGAAATGGCCTTTTCAGAATCTGCAAATTAATAGATTCATGCAGTCATGACTTGGATGACTGTCCCCTGTAACGGGATGTACCAACAAACTAGGTCGTTTGTTAACCCGGATGCAGGGTTCTGTGGCCATCTTCTGTACTGCTGGGAATCATGGTTGGGTAGGCCAGTCGGGCACAACCAAAATACCTGATGCGGAGTCTTGTCTTATTTTTTGCAAGACCCGACTGATGAGGCAGAAGGGGGGAAATGCATAGCAGAATAAATCCCCCCAATGTAGCGAGAAAGCGTCCATCGCTACTGCCCCTGGGTCTGGTTCCCAAGCAACATATGTTGGAAGTTGGTGATTAAGTCTGGATGCAAAAAGGTTGATATCTGGTGTCCCATAACGTTCTATAATATCTGTAAACACTTTCCAATCCAACATCCATTCTATGTTGTCGTTGAATTTACGTGATCTGGTGTCTGCCACTGTATTTAGCTTACCTGGAAGGTAAGTGGCTGAGATCCAAATCTCCCTTTGCAGACACCAGTGCCAGATATTATTAGCGAATTCATCACATGATATCGACTTTATTCCATCCATATGATTAATATAGGCCACCACTGTGGTGTTGTCAATTTGTAACCTGACATGCAACTGGTGCATATCCGAACAGTATGCCCTGAGTCCATGAAATGCTCCCAGCATTTCTAAATAATTAATCCCTAATGATTTGAATAGGGTTAGCTCTTGTGCACTCCATCTGCCTCCACAACTTGTGGTGGTATTAGTTGCTCCCCAACCTTTAGCACTGGCATCAGTTTGTAATGTAACCGAGGGATTCATGATAGTGATGGGGTTAGAACAAAGCTGAGCATTTTCTATCCACCAATTTAACTCGGATTTTGCCTTCCCTGGTAGTTTCATAGGCCTGTCAAAATGGCCTGCATGATTTTTGAGAGCTAAAATTTTTGCTCTTTGAAGGTTTTGATAATGGAATGGCCCAAATTGTGCTGCTGGAAACGCAACCACTATTTTCCCAATCACTCTGGCTACTTGCCGTATGGATGGTTCCCTGATGCCAGTGAGGCTTCTTTTTTTTTAAATAATATTTTTATTAGAAGTAAACATTTCACAATGATAAAACAAATTTACAAATACCAACTTAATTCGGTAATTATACAACTATCACATTGATTATTATTATCTTCTGTTTTTTAGAAATAGAGAGAAAAAGAAAAAAGAATAGGTTTTAAAACAACAAAGGTTGTGATTAAATAATAATTTTGATTATATATAAAAAAAAGGGAAAGAAAAAAAAAGAAAAAAAAACACTAATTAATATATATCTATTTAATATATATATATTTTTCTTTTTTAAAACAGTAAAAGGTATTATATATATATTTAAAAGAGAAACAACAAAGTATATTGTAAATAAAACTATTACAAATGATAATATCATCGTATTGTAGAGACATGTATACAAATCCCAGTTTGAAAATGAGTTATTTTCATCAAATCCTGTCGAGTACCCATTGAGTTGTGATACCAAGAACAGCTATCCCTTCAAATATTGTATATATGGAGACCATATTTGTTCAAAGATTTCATATTTGTCCATTAGGACAAATCTGATTCTTTCCAAATACAATGTCTCCAACATCTCTGCTGTCCACATTTTAATTGTGGGGGTTAATGTTCCCTTCCAAAATTTCAATATTATTTTTTTTCCCTATTATCAAACAGTAATCAAAGAAATTTCTTTGATTTACTGTTAATACCAATTTTGAGTCCGGAATTCCTAATATTATTAACTTTGGATCTGGATCCAGTTTAACTCTAAGAACTTCAGAAATAACTCTAAAGATTTCTGTCCAATAATAACTAAGTTTTGAACACGTTACAAAACTATGTGTTAAATTGGCTTCTAAATTCTGACACTTATCACAAATAGGAGAAACGTTAGGAAAAATTCTATTTAATTTGGTTTTCGAATAATGTAATCTATATAATACTTTAAATTGTATCAATGTATGCCTAGCATTTAATGAACAACGATGTATACGTTGTAAACTTTCTTCCCAAGTTTCTTTCATTATAGATAAACCTATTTCATTTTCCCATGCTTGTCGATATATTTCTGTTGTTGGATTCTCCCTATCCAAAATAATATTATATATAAGCTATTAGTTTTTCTGTGTTTGGGTGTTTATTAAACAATTCATCTAATAATCCTGGTTCTTTATTTTTATAATCTTGTGTGTTTGACTTAATATAATCTCTAATTTGTAAATACCTAAACAAATTATGTGATGGCAATCCATAAATATCTTGTAACTCCTGAAATGAAAGAAATTTTCCCTTTCTGTAAAGGTGATCTATCCTTTTAATTCCTAAATCATCCCAATGTCTAAACCCCCTATCTAATATAGAGGGTTTAAATAAAGGATTATTCATAATTGGTAGGTTAAGTGACAAATTATCTAAATGTAAAGTCTAAACTATTTGTTTCCAAATACGTCTATTGCTATGAATTATAGGGTTGTCCCTATAAATTTTTTTTTGTACTTCTCTTGGCGCAAAAAGAATCGAACCTACATTAAAAGGTAAACAATCTTCCTTTTCCATCTTTAACCACATTGGTTCATGATCCAAATTTACCCACCAAAAATTCATATTCTTAATCTGAACTGCCCAGAAATAGTATAAAAAAATTGGAAGTGCTAATCCTCCATTTATCTTGGATTTACATAAATGTTTTTTACCTATTCTATGATTTTTATAGTCCCAGATAAAACTATTAACAATGTTATCAATTTTTAAAAAAAAAGTTTTCGGGAGATAAAAGGGAATAGCTTGAAACAAATATAACAGTTGTGGTAAAAAAATCATTTTTATAGCATTTATTCTACCAATCATAGATATAGGAAGTGTTTTCCAATATAAAATATTTTTTCTAAGTTTATCTAATAATTGAGGATAATTGGATTTAATTAATGAGTTATAGGATTTATATACATTAATACCTAAATATTTAAATTTGTCCGTAACTATTTTTAGTGGGTATTGTAATATATTTGATCTTATTCCAGTTATAGGCATAATATCACTTTTATTCCAATTAATTCTATATCCAGAAAATGTACTAAATTTAGTTATAACATTAAATAGCTTAGGAATAATAATCTCCGGTTTTGTAATATAAATTAAGACATCATCTGCATATAGAGATATTTTATTAGTTGTAGTATCAGTATTATATCCATATATTTCTGGTTCAGATCTAATCCTTTCAGCTAAAGGCTCTATCACCAGAGCGAATAACAAAGGCGATAGCGGACATCCTTGTCTACAACCCCTATAAAGCTTAAATTTAGCTGATAATATTTGGTTAGTTAATATTCTTGCAGTAGGATTCAAATATAGAATTCTTACCCATTTACAAAATCTATCCCCCAATTGGAATTTCTCCATTACTTTAAATAAATATGGCCATTCAACCTGATCGAATGCTTTTTCTGCATCTAAGGATATAACAGCTAATTCCGTATCACATACTCTTTTTGAGTATATAATATTGAATAATCGTCTCAAATTATGGGATGAATAACGTTTTGGAATAAAACCTGTTTGATCATGATGTATTATTTTAGTGATCACCAAACTTAATCTCCGAGATAAAACTTTAGCTAATATTTTTTGATCTGTGACCAGTGAGGCTTCTGCATGCTTCTATCAAGTCCACCACTTTGTTAGGTGGCAAGGTGATAGACATTAGCTCAGAATTAATAGTGAATCCTAAATAATCCATGGTAGTGGAGGGTTCCAATTTCGATTTATCTGGATGTATGATAAATCCCAGCTTTTGAAAAAGATGTTTTGTGGCTAAAACTGCCAATGTAGCCATCTCCAAATTCTCCCCGACAATGAGGATATCATCAAGGTAGGCCATGACAATATGGTTTTGTTTCCTTAAATAAGCTAAAGCTGGTTTTAATATTTTTGTAAACAGTCTGGGTGCTGATGATAACCCATTGGGTAAGGCTTTGTACTGCCACAAATGTCCCATCCAGATAAATTTCAGGTATTTCCTTTGATCCTTGTGTATAGGTACTGAATAGTATGCATCTTTAAGATCAATGCAAGCCATGTAGTACCTTTCAGATATTAGCTGTTTAGCCCTGACAAATGTGTCCATCTTGAAATGGGCATACTGAACGGAAGTATTTAGTTCGGTCAGATCTATAATGATGCGGCACCCGCCATCTTTTTTATTCTTAGTAAATATATTTGATACGAACTCTTGAGATTCTCTGATAGTCTTCTCAATTACCCCTTTATTGTTTAGTCTTAATAGTTCAGCATGGCCTGCCGTTCTTTCTTTTTGTGAAAGTATGAACTTCCGGCTAGGCGAATGCTGAACTGGGGTAGGGAGTTCGTGTATAAATTCAATTTTGTAACCCTGAATACTTCCGAGTATATAAGGATCAGAGGTAAAAGTGCACCACACATCATGAAACAAGTGCAACCGTCCCCCCACATTTGATGAATTTAGACATGCAATGTTTCTGAGGGAACCAGACCCACCTACCTCCATGGTTACTGCCGGTGTTGCGGTCTCTGCCCTTGCTTCTTTTGTTGCTGTGTTGCTGTGTTGTGGGATGGCGCATTTTCCAGGAAGGCCGGGCTGGGCCATGGCCTAAAAAAGACCGTTGTGCAGGTGGGCCGGCCTTCGAGCTTTCACCACCGGATGGTCTGTCATAGTATCGTCGTCCGGTGGGTGTGTAGGGGTGCTGCCGCTGCTGGTAATGGGGTTTTGAGGTACTGGGTACCTTAATCAGGCCTATAGCCTTGGCCTCCTCATCCAGGTCTTTCACCTGCTTTGGAAGGTTGTCCCCAAACAGCAGATTTGGCGGTTGCGTGTTACCTGACCTGCATAATCCCGCGAATTTGGGATTGAGTGCAGGTTTTATGATGCTCTTCCGATAGCTGTTGATTTCAAACTGTGTATTGCACAGTAAAGCCAGAGCATCTTGCAATTCTTCCAGTAACTCAACCCCAACAGCAGTCCTGGCCACTGCTGTGATCCCGGCGGCCAATAGTTTCAGAATCCTCTGAAGCTTTATCTCATGGCCTCTTATTGTAGGGCTCATGTTCCCCCATATAGGGTTATTCACTGCTGGAACATTGAGAGAGTTACAATTTTCAGGAGCGAGATACTTCTCAGCCGTGGCATTAATGGCTTGCTCCTGTAGCTGGTTAGTAGCCATATAGTTTATGCTGGCTGCCAGCTTCTGGTGAATAGGCAGTCCTTTTTGTGTAGGAACGGCATGTTTGTTCACCATGTCCAGTAACTCTTCTTGCACCCCCAACACTGCTGGTTGTTCAGCCATTTCCCCCTCTTCAGGGTCAGCCCAGCTCTGACCCCTAATGCTCCCCTGTGAAGAGGGTGAGACATTTGGCAGTCCATGATAGGATCCTGCCGTGGGTCTGCGAAGAGACCCACTGTGACTCTGCCCCTGCACAAGCAGGTCACGCTGGAGCAACTGCTCCACCATCCGCTCCATGCGGGAAAGACGTCCGCCGTCGCTATCAGCGAACGGGGTGTCTTCGGGTCCGGACCCAGCTGAGTCAACAGCCCCGTCCGACTTCCGGTTTTGCCGCCCGACCGCGGCGCACCTGCGGTCCTTATTGGCGAGAAGTCGGGAGCTGCCGGTAACACCTGCAGCTCTGGAGTAGCGGCACGCTGCTGGCTGCTTTCCACAGCAGCGGATTTTGCCGCTGCTCTCTTCGATTTTCGCGACTCCATAATGGTTTTCCTGTAAAGCAAGAACACCGAGTCGCCACGCTCACCACTACAGGTGAGACTTACCTTCCGTAAGTTTTTAAACTTACGCTGGAGGAGCGACGCTCCTCCCGACTGTCGCTTCCGCAATGCGTTCGACGATATGTCGCGCATGCGTGCTGGCGGGGTCTTCACGTAGTCACTCACGTGACTCCGAAGTAAAATCAGCAGTTGTATCATCAATGAAGGTAAGTGAGCCAGTACCTTCAGCAGCCATACATGCCCAGGCCATAACACCCCCACCACCATATTTCACAGATGAGTTGGTATGCTTTGGATCTTGGGCAGTTCCTTCTCTCCTCCATACTTTGCGCTTGCCATCACTCTGATAAAAGTTAATCTTCGTCTCATCTGTCCACAAGACTTTTTCCAGAACTGTGGTTGCTCTTGGCAAACTGTAACCTAGCCATCCTATTTTTGCAGCTAACCAGTGGTTTGCATCTTGCAGTGTAGCCTCTGTATTTCTGTGCATGAAGTCTTCTACGGACAGTGGTCATTGACAAATCCACACCTGACTCCTGAAGAGTGTTTCTGATCTATCAGACAGGTGTTTGGGGATTTTTCTTTATTATTGGGAGAATTCTTCTGTCATCAGCTGTGGAGGTCTTCCTTGGCCTGCCAGTCCATTTGCGATTAGTAAGCTCACCAGTGTTCTCTTTCTTCTTAATGATGTTCCAAACAGTTAATATTGGTAAGCCTACGTTTTGGCTGATGTCTCTAACAGTTTTAATCTTGTTTCTCAGTCACATAATGGCTTATTTGACTTTCATTGGCGCAACTTTGGTCCTCAAGTTGATAAACAGCAATAAAAGTTTCCAAAGGTGATGGAAAGATGGGAGGAAAGACTAGGTGTTGAGAGTTCTCTTGTACCTGCATTAAGGAGGCTTTTAAACACACCTGAGCGATTACAAACACTTGTGAAGCCATGTGTCCCAAACATTATGGTGCCCTGAAATGGGACTCGATGTATAAACACATCTGTAATTTCTACATGGTGAAACCAAAATGTATAAAAATACCCTTTAATAAAATCTGACAATGTGCACTTTAACCATGTGTGATTTTTTCTATTACAAATCTCAAATTGTGGATTACAGAGGCAAATAAACAAATGTTGGGTCTTTGCCCCAAACATTATGCAGTGAACTGTACATACACATATACACTGATGGTATACAAAGTGGTCAGTGTTGTACAACAGGTTTAAATCTGCTTTAAAAGGAACGGAACAAGCAAACAGGGAAAATAAAATGCTGTCTATTCAAACAGATATTCCACAAAATCAGGCTCAGGCTCATACTTGGGGAACATAATGGGTAAAATGGCAGATCAATACCAGATTTTAATGTGATGTAGAACCAGTTGGTGAGAGATCTATTTGCAAAAAATCAGTAGTCATGGATAACTAAAAGCCAAGGGACAATGTTATATAGAATGACACAGTGGAAACCCTCTTTAATCCTGCAAAGAATAACAATGACACTAATAACAAGACTTGGCCTTTCATGTCGATCCTGCCCAAAATAGACCAATAAGGACCACCATACCTTCCAGTGTTGAGTCAATACATATCAAACACTGACCCAGATACTTCTTAAATGTAGCCAGTGTTCTATCTCTGCTGCTCTTTCTGCCAGTCAGTTCCAAATCCCACCATTTATTTTCTCAAATTCCTTCTAAATCTGTTACAAATCATCTTAAATCTATCCCTTGCTTGTTATTGATCTCGCTGTTAAAGGAAATAGATCCATTGTAATCACCATAAGTACAGCTGTGGTGATTTTACATCTCCTCCAGGTCACCTCTGTTCAAATGAAAAATAACCTTAACCGGAGTTATTGATTTCCTCGTAAATCAACCTGTTCATTCAAACAAGCTCCTTGTAAATCTCCACTGGAATCTCTGTGGTTACCACATCCAGTGATACGTCACCACCGCTGTGCACAATCCCCTTGTTGCCCCAAAATAATTGTTCAGCTCCAGTTTAAACTCCTTTCTCTTATACTCAATCCATCATTGAACGGAGAAAAATATCTTCCATGCTTTCTGCAGTGCTGCCCCATTGTTGTTTTTCATCTACATCAACAATTTTGATGAGAATGTATAAACATGATTATTAAGTTTGTAGATGACTCAAAAACAGATGGAGTTGGCGACAGTGAAGATGGCAAGCAAGAATTACAATGGGATCTTGATCAGCTGGGCATGTGGACCTGAGAGTGGCAAATTAAATTTAATTTGGATAAGTGTGAGATGTTGCATTTAGAGTCATACAGCATGGAAACAGGCCTTTTAGATCAACTTGCCCATGCCAACCAACACCACAGTAGGTCAGCATGGGCAACTAGTCCCACCTGTCTGTTTTTGGCCTATATCCCTCTAAACCTATCCTGTCCATGTAATGTCTAAATGTTTCTTAAATGCTGTGATAGATCTTGGCAGATCAAACCAGGACTGAACCTTCACAGTGACCAAAGGGCCCTAGGAGTTTTGTGGAGTAAAGAGATCTAGGAGTACAAGTACATAGTTCTGCAAAAGTAGGTAGACACAAGATGCTGGAGTAACTCAGCAGTTGAAGCAGCATCTCTGGAGAGAAGGAATGGGACAATTTGCTTGGCTCGGACAAGTTGGGATGAAGGGCCTGTTTATCTGCTGTCTCATTCTATATTACCATGAGCCCAACTAGTTTAATTTAGTTTAGTTTATTGTCATGTGTAGCAACGTACAGCGAAAAGGCTTTGTTGCGTGCTAACCAGTGTCGGTGCTGTTGTCGGTGGAAAGATAATACATGATTACAATTGAGACATTTACAGTGTATAGATACATAAGGGAATGACATTTAGTGCAAGGTAAAGCCAGTAAACTCCAATCAAAGATAGTCCACGGGTCACCAATGAGGTAGATAATAGTTCAGGACTGCTCTCTAGTTCTGGTTGGATGATTCAGTCACCTGGTAACAGCTGGAAAGAAACTGTCCCTGAGAAACTGAAGAAACTAATGATTTTGATCGGGACCCTGCTTGAAACTCAACTTGAAACAACACCTATCCATGTTCTCCAGAGATGCTGCATGATCTGCTGTTACTGCAGCATTTTGCATCTAGTTTTGGTAAACCCGCTTCTGCTGTTCCTTATTATTACATGATGATTTTGATTGGTTGCTATCAGAGAATATCAGACAAGTGCAGATACAAGGAGTGTTATTATCTAACTGAACGATGAAACAGGTTCCATGGGCTGATTATCTTACTCCTGTTCTATGTTTGTATATCATCACAATATGCTTTCTGTAATTTTTTTATCATTGTCACTTCAGTGAAAATATTATTCTAGCCTACACCAAACCCATCTCGGAAAGAAAATCGCAACCTGTTATTATCTGGAAATTTTTCTGGGAGAGAGATTGTCATAATTTGAAAAAGGAAACACAATTAAGGCTTTTGACTAAATCAGCATTATTTGATCACGTCAGACAAAGCATACGATGTCATGTTAAAAAGGCAGCTATTAATCTGTCTGATTCCTCAATGCATTATCGCAATGCACAACATGTTCCTTTCAATTCCTGTCAAAACTACTTGATACATTAAACTCCAAGGATGATTTCTGACACACACCCTGTTCTTTCCAGTGAATGTCAGGCTGAACAAGCATCTCATGGTGTGCAAATTACCTAAGCAATTCTGCAAGATCGCCTGACCAAAATAGACACAAAACATCTGGATGATGACTTCATAGCTCTCCTTAAATTTTGACAAAGGGCTTTCTCTCAGGTTTGTTAAATGCTTTGAGCAGCCAGTCACTTGAAACAAAATCCGGGGTCCTTGATCCGAGAATAAAACAGCTCTCAGTCAAGGTCTAAAAGGCCACCACTGCAGCCAACAGTGGCAGGTGTAAACACCACAGAGGGAGGTGGTGCAGACCAGTCAAAACCAATTCTATTCACACGCTTCAAAGCCAAATGCTCTTTTCTCCTGAGCCATTCCTCTCCATGAAGATAAAGGAGTAGAAATTCAGCAGCTTTTTGAGAGAAGGGGGGAGGAAGGAGGTTCCAGATTACTGCACCCCTTAATATGACACATCATGCTAAAATCTTAATTTTGTTCATTACAACCTCTGTACCCATGGGACTACATCTACACAACCTGCCCTTAATTCCATCACCATTAAAGCACTGACCTATTCAAGATGATTATTTACCTCCTCTGCATTTCATTTTTTTTAATATCATGCACTGAATTTATCATCATTTCCATGTAGTTGTATTTCTACTTTAAACTTTCTAAAATGAAAGTTATCAGTCATAGAGATCTGTGGATTTTGAAGTGGCTGGAGTTTGCATGGGGTTTGCACAATAACACAAGAGGGGTAGGAGGTGTTTAATGGGGTGGTTGGGGTGTTGCTTGCATTTGGGCCTGTGCATGTTCCATTCACAAATTCATCAGCATATCATTCCCTTCCTGATACTCCTTGCCCAGTCTGATCTGTAACTGGCACACAACTATTGCAGATGATGACCTTGGAATATTCAACTCTGAAGAAGAACAGGTATCCATGTATGAGGAACCTGATGTTAGACTCACTTTCCTAATACTCATCAAGAGCACAAACCTATGGTGCAAAAGGGACTGGAAAAGAGTCCCAGAACTAAAATATTAACTGCTTCTCCATCCAGTGATGCTGCCTAACCTTCTGAGTAAATGGAGAACCAGAGGACATAGGTTTAAGATGAAGGGGAAAAGATTTAATAGGAATCTGAGGAGTAAATGTTCCACACAAAGGATGGTGGATGTATGGAACAAGCTGACAGGGGAGGTAGTTGAGGCAGGGACAATCCCAGCATTTAACAAGCAGTTAGACAGGTACATGGATAGGACAGGTTTAGAGGGATATGGACCAAATGCTGACAGGCGAGACCAATGGAGCTGGGACGTGTTGGGCCGAAGAGCCTGTTTTCACACTGTATCACTCTATGATTCTATGAATGTTTCCAACATTTTCTGATTTGTTTGAACTGGTTTTGGCAACCAATTTCTTACTTATATCGATTTTTATTGAAATGTTTAGCAATTTGCAAATTGAAGACCAACATTGAAAGTATTTTTGCCTACAAGCCAGCATCTTACAACGAGACACCACTTAGCAAAGTTAATAGCATCCAACAAATAATTTTTACCCTAAAAGAAACAAGTTATACAAACATATTTTGCTTCAGACTCTTGCCCTGCAGCTGCATCCAATTTTTGCCTTGGCAACTCTATCTAGTTTCATCAGGTGACATTTAAATATCAAAAACCATTGCAATGCAATGCAACAAGCACAGGTATAATTAAACTTCAAACAAGATTGCATCTCAAAATCCAACTGCTCAATCTCAGCTGTAACAGGGTGAGATAAAGATAATTATCAGGTATTCCAGAGCAGAGTGAGTCACTGGGAAAATGAATGAAACAGATTTGTGATAGAATACAGAACAGTACAACACAGGAACAGACCCGTCAGCCCACGATATCTACGTGGACATTGATGCTAAATGAAACAAATCCCTTCTGACTTCACATGAACCATATCCAACGATTACCTGCATATTCGTGTAGCTATTTAATGGCACTTCAGTTCTACTATCGTTTCTACTTCCCAAACCCTCTTCAGCATTCCAGGCACCCACTATTCGGTGTAAAAAAACTTGACCTACCCATCTCCTTTCAATTTTCCTCCTCTGACTTTAAAGATGTGTCCTCTAGTATTTGATATTCTCATTGTAGGGAAATGGTTCTGACCATCTACCCCAACCATGTCTCTCAGGATTTTATAAACTTTTGTCTCCCCTCAGCCTCTGATATGCCAAAGAAAACAAGTTTGTCCAACCTCTTCTGATAGGCAATACACTCTACTTCAGGCACAATCTTGGTAAACCTCTTTTGCACCCTCTCTAAAGCCTCCACATCCTTTCTTTAATGGAACAACCAGAACTGCACACAATATTTTAATTGGAGCCAAGGATTTATAAAGCTTCAACATGACCTCCTGACTTATACTCAATGCCCTTACCAACGAAGGCAAGTATACCATATGCCAAAGATAGACACAAAGACCTGGAGTAACTCATGGGGTCAGACAACATCTCTGGAGAAAAGGAATAGGTGACGTTTTGGGTCAAGACCCTTCTTCAGACATCCTCTTTAGCACTCGCCTTCTTTATCGCTCGCCTTCTTTTCCACTCGTGTTGGTACTTTCAGGGAATTATGGTCTTGCACCCCAATCCTTCTGAACATCAATGCTGGTAGGTGTCCTACAATTAACTGTATACTTTCCCATTACATTTCATTTACCAAAGTTTAAAGTGCAAGAACATCCGGTGGCGCTGTTGCTAGCTGCCTCCGCCTTCAGTCCGATATCTTTTTGGGTTTTTTTGTTATGTTGAAGAGTGTTTTCAGTTTTTTTTAATGTCTTTATGTGAGGGGAAGAGGGTACCGTAAGGGGAATATCGTCCTTCCATCGCTTCCTAGAGAGGATGCGACTATTATTCGAGTTGTGTTCTCAACCTGCCCCCCCCCGGCAACCTACCTACTGGATTGGCATGGCCTTTCCTGCCGTGACCAACCAGAGCTCCAGCAGCGGCGGCGCAATGTTGGAAACATCGCGGGGCAGGCGATGCCTTATCGGGGATCGCCATTGCAGCTCCAGAGTGCTGGGCTGGCTGCAACGACATCGTGGAGCTGTGGTTCGTGGGCGGCGCTGATCAACATCGCGGAGTCCTGCGACTCTGCACGGCTCGGCCTGTGGACTTCGGGAGCCGTGGAGTCCGGTGGGAGGTGGCTGATCTGGAGGTCCGGGCCACTGAGGATGTTACCCGTCGGGGTTCGGCGTCGGGGTTCCATCGTTCCCGGCGAGAGGGCCTGAGCATCTGCTTCACTCCCCATCCCCCCACTGGTAACAAGGGCAGAGTTCCCCTTGTCCTCGCCTTCCACCCTACCAGCCGTCACATACAACAAATAATCCTCTGACATTTTCGCCACCTCCAACGGGATCCCACCACTGGCCACATCTTCGCATCTCCTCCCCTTTCGACTTTCCGCAGAGACCGCTCCATCCATAACTCCCTGGTCAATTCGTCCCTTCCCACCCAAACCACCCCCTCTCCTGGCACTTTCCCTTGCAACCGTAGGCAATGCTACACTTGCCGCTTTACCTCCCGCCTTGACTCCATTCAAGGACCGAAGCAGTCTTTCCAGGTGCGGCATAGGTTCACTTGCACCTCCTCCAACCTCATCTATTGCTTCCACTGCTCTAGGTGTCAGCTGCTCTACATCGGTGAGACCAAGCGTAAACTTGGCGATCGCTTCGCCCAACACCTCCGCTCGGTTCGCACTAACCAACCTGATCTCCCGGTGGCTCAGCACTTCAACTCCCCCTCCCATTCCGAATCCGACCTTTCTGTCCTGGGCTTGGCCAGAGTGAGGCCCACCATAAATTGGAGGAGCAGCACCTCATATTTCGCTTGGGTAGTTTACACCCCAGCGGTATGAACATTGACTTCTCCAATTTTAGGTAGTCCCTGGTTTCGCCTTCCTTCCCCTCCACTTCCCAGCTCTCCCATAGCCCACTGTCTCCGACCCTTCCATTCTTCTTCCCGCCCCCCCCCCCCCACATCAGCCTGAAGAAGGGTCTCGACCCAAAACGTCACCTATTTCCTTCACTCCATAGATGCTGTCTCACCCGCTGAGTTTCTCCAGCATTTTTGTCTACCTTTGATTTTCCAGCCTCTGCAGTTCCTTCTTAAACATCTACATTTAAGTAATTTATGTACATCATGAAGAACAGAGGAGATTAAGTGGCACAAATGGTGGTGGCAAAGGATTTTTAATTGCAGCTGATCTGTCTGAAGGAAATTTTGGAAAAAAAGTGTACAAAAACAAAACAAAATTCCTTGAAACTCAGACTACTACTGGAAATTGGAAAGAAGGAAAATGTTAGAAATTTGCAGCAAAATAGGTAGGATTAGTGAAGAAAGATAAACTGAGCTATAGTGTGTAATAGGCCACACATTGAAATCGGGCAGTTCTCAAAACAAACTGAAAAGGATAGCAATACGAAATTATGAACCCAACAACTGTGCCAAGTCTCAATCCACTTGAATTCACTCTGGACAAAACACTACACTTAATTGACACTTTACACACCAGCTTTAATTTTCACAGCAGGAGAAAATTGGCTGCTGTGTTTCCCATCCACAGGAGACTTATTTTACAGCATCGCCCAACCTGCAGCCACCAATACTCTGAAAGTAAAGAATGCAATCACTTCCACCTCAAAAAAACATCCTGACTTGCTTTTAGATGTTGCTTTGCCTTTGCCAAGTCAAAATCCTGGTATTGTCAGTCTAAAAAATCTGGCGGAGTTGCTTCATTACACAAACTACATGTATTTGAGAAGATAGTCCACAGCCATTGCTGCCCATATCCAGTGAATAATCTTGTACATCACTGTGTGAAGGAACTGGATGAAGTAATATTTTGAATGCTGTAATTGTTCGTGTGAAGGAGACCAGTGTCCATTCTGCAAAGTAACAAACTATGAATAACACGAAGAAAATGAGTCAACTTCACCTGCCATAACATTGACTGAGATGGGGAGACGTTTGTGTTCACAATTAAAACTCCTTGGACAGTGCTGGAAAGAGGATATACAAGGACTGGGCTGCAATGGCTCAACGCCGTATTTAACCATGTCAAATAACCAACCTTTCCTCTGATCCAAGGTCATCTACTTGTAACATTATCTATTTTTTTCTCTTCACTGACTGGCCTGGTCTGCTGGGAATTTTCAACATTCTCTTTAGTCTCTGATTCCCAGCAACTGCTGTGTCCCTCCTCCTCCCAGATTAATCCAACTTCTTTATTTTCACCAAATGCTGACATTATAAATACTTGTTATCTGGAGAACGCTGGTCTTCATTTGAATGAACATTCCCCTTCCTCTACATTAAACATGCTTGTATTCTCATTTATCCTGATCTGACGAAGAGCCAATGATCTGATACAGTGATTCTGTTTCTCCCTCCACAGATGCAGCCTGACCTGATGAGTATTTCCTGCATTTTCTGTTCATGTGTACCAAACACCCCAAAAACCCTGATAGCCTTAGTCATCCTTACCTCCACTTGTTTGCTCCTGCAGACCATTGATCTGGGGTAAATGCAGTAAATAGCTTCCTCCACTATGTAGGAAGTACCTTCCTCACCCTCTCACAGTTGGGCCTCTGTTGATTCCAATTGATGGACCAGCATCCAGTTTACTACATCTTAGAAATTTCCACTTAGTCCACACAAAACTGAAAGAGGAGCAACACAGTGAGTGGCGACTTAGTATCGCTGATCATTTTGGTAAAACCAAAATTATATCTGAAACAACGTTCCTTCTGGCTACTCTTATGACAAGGATTTAGATCATAACCAACTGCTGGGATCCAAAGCTACAGAGAGTGAGTCAACGAGTGAGTTTTCCATTACATGTGTCATGGGCGTTCCTCTGAAAAATAGATTTGACATACTGGGACGTATGATACAACGGTGATTGGCCTCATCAGCGACAACGATAAGTCGGCCTATAGCGAGGAGGTTCAGCTCCTAGCAGCATGGTGCGCTGACAACAGCCTGGCCCTTAACTCCAAGAAGACCAAGGAGCACATTGTGGACTACAGAAGGTCTAGGGGCTCCCATCCATATTAACGGGACGGAGGTGGAACGTGTTTCCAGCTTCAGGTTTCTGGAGGTCAACATCTCTGATGACCTCTCTTGGACCCACAATATCTCTACACTGGTTAAGAAGGCTCACCAGCGTCTCTTCTTCCTGAGGAGACTAAAGAAGGTCCATCTGGTGAACTTCTACCGTTGCACCATCGAGAGCATCCTTACTAACTGTATCACAGTATGGTATGGCAACTGCTCTGTCGCCGACCGGAAAGCACTGCAGAGGGTGGGGAAAACGCATCACGGGTTCCTCACTCCCCTCCATTGAGTCTGTACAAAGCAAGCGATGTCTGCGAAGGGCGCGCAGCATCAAGGACTGCTCTCACCCCAGCCACAGACTGTTTACCCTCCTCCCATCCGGGAGCCACTACAGGTCCCTCCGTTGTCAGACCAGCAGGTTCAGGAACAGCTTCCCTGCAGCTGTTACACTACTTAACTCTGCACCTTGGTGATTGTCAGTCACCCCCACCCCGGATACTCCATCCCTCAGTAAAATTGCACTACTAATACGGTTTGTACATATATATATTTTACTGCTCATTAATCTATGTTCGCTCTTCTAGGTGAGATGCTAACTGCATTTATTTGACTCTGTACTGTACACTGCACCATGACAATTAAAGATGGAATTGAATTGAAAAAAGGAGAGAATGCCAAGGACAAATGGAAGATGGACAGGGTGTTTGTGGTTAGCATGTGAGGGGTAATGAGTGTGGGAAATAGAAGGAAATGGGTCGGAGAGCATAAGGGGAGATGGGTGCGAGAGTGCTGGAATGGAGGAGATTGAAGGGTTGCTGGGTGATGTGGCTTTGAGATGGGAAATTGTTTGGGGAGTAGGATTGTGGAGAATGGGTGCTGAAAGTTAATGGATGGATGCTTGGTTGTTTGTTGAGGAATAAGGTGTGGGGTAGCAAAGAATAAGTGAGGGTATATCAATGAAGAGAACAAAATAAGTGGTAATCGCGGAGAAAGCACTGCAGCTCGCTGACTTAAACTGCCAAACACAGCTGAGGTGGCTCTCAGATCTCCTAAAACTCTGACTCCAGTCTTAATACCAGATTTGAAAAGATAGAGCTCCCAGTACAGAGGCAGGGGAAAAGGTTGGTGTAGCAGTGTGTGAAGACCATGATCCCATTCACAGGAAATCCATTTACCAGAACCGCCAGCATTGCGAGCTTCTGCAACCCGAGATGATACCCAGTCAAGCTAAGCTTGTCCGCAGATGACATGTTGGTGCTTGGATCGGTTCTAAAGTGTGCTTCTAAAGTGTAATCATTACTAACTGGGTCTCACACTTTAACACTAGGATGCAGATCACAGCAGGAAGTAGGGCAGCACCGTCCTGTATCCTCCAGACTATCTAAGGTGCGTCAGATAGCAGAGGACTCCTCAACCACCTGATATTGTAAAGGTTGATCACTGACCCTATTCAGAACCCTTATCATGATTATTTAAGCAATATGTTTCACCACTCATTTTAATGGTTTCACATCTTATTCTTTCATCAATGTCATTCCCAAAGAAAACACAGAAATCTGGAGTAGCTCAGCAGTTCACCAGCATCTCTGGATAGGTCATTCACAGATGGGCTCCATTGTAAGTCCTTACCCCAAACTTTCAATGAAACCATACAACAAGCTGTAGTTATAAATATATTCTTCCATCCAAATGGAACATGTACATTTTGGCAGGGGACAGAATTAATGTACAAAAGTCTCTTTAATGGGACTAGACTTCTATATTTCCAAGGTCAAATGAAGCCACAGCCATAAATAGACAAGATTTGTATAATCAGTGAAACCAGAGAATCCAGATATTGAGTATGGACTGTCTCAAGTAATCTTCCATTTTTTGTTTTAAATTTCAACATGTTTGTTAAGTTTTTATCAGAGAATCGTAAAGGCTGAAATGAGCCCGAGTGCTCTCACCCCAACATCCTCCAGACAGAACAGATGCGGGGACTCCTGGTTCTCATCTTTTACCCCACTAGTCTCCACATCGATCATCATTCCCTCCAGCCGCAACGAGATCTTACCACTCGTCACATCATTTGCTCCCCACCCCTTTCTGCATTCCTCAGGGACCATTCCCTCCATGACACATAATTTAATGTACAAAATCATGAGAGGAATAGATCGGGTAGATGCACAAAGTCTCTTGCCCAGAGTAGGAAAATCAAGAACCAGTGGACATACGTTTAAGGTGAGGGGGGAAGATTTAGTAGGAACCTGAGGGGTAACATTTTCACACAAAGAGTGGTGAGTGTACGGAATGAGCTGCGGATGAAAGGTAGTTGTGGCAGGTATTATCACAACAATTAAGAAACATTTGGACAGGTACATGGATAGCACAGGTTTATGGGCCAAACGCAGGAGGTGGGACTAGTGTAGAAAAGACATGTTGGCTGGTGGGGGCAGGTTGGGCTCCGTGCTCTAGTCTCACTCCCAACTTACCTCCTCCTTCTCCAGCCCACCCCCCCCAATTCCTATCCCTCTACCAAGGATGCAACACACGATCCTGTAGTACCGTTTATCAGCCACTGAATCTCCCGTCTGTCTTGCTCACTATCGAGTCTCCTCTCACTACAATCCCGTCTGACCCGTTGTGTCTCAGAGCCAATCTTGGTGCCATGGACCTGACAACTGTTGCTGCTGTTCCTTGAATAGACATCCCCTCCCAATGGTTTCGAAAATGGTACAAATATTTGAGGGGTAATGACCACATGGGATTCTTGCACTCTCTGTCAACTCCTTTTACCTTTCCTAGTGGTCATCCAGCAACTTTCTTCAAGTACTTTAAGTGTAATCATCTTGCTATATCTTGCTGTTCCTGTGTGCCCAACTCCATTTGCTTCATGTGATCAGTCAGGAGCTGGAGGAGGTCAAAGTTCCCACAAAGCATAGCTACCAGGGACACTGGAAAATTCCTTCATCACCCACATCCAGCAGGAGGTATACACCATTGCCTTAACTATCATTCCGAGAGCACAAAGTCAAGAACCAAGTCATAAGACCTTACCTTATCTTACCTTCACCCTCTGATGAATCTTGCTGAAGCCTCTTGAGCCCAGAGGCTTATCCTCGGACATGGCACTTCACTTTAGGCACAGCCACTGCCCAACAATAACCACTCCACGAGTGTCTACCTTCCTTTCAAATACCACCAGATGCTTTCACTTCTCGAAGCAAATATCTATTCTGCAAATTTCCCACACTCCTCCTCCGCCCAGCTCCAAATTCTGCATTGAAAGAGAGTCAAAGGCATGCGTAGTTGCTGTCTCCTTATGGAGAGAACCTGGACAGAAATGCCCACATTAACATGTAATGGCTTCAAAATGTATACACTTGAATGTATGTCTCCACATTCCAACACTTTATAAAAATGCAAATGTGTTGTACATCCTTTTATTCAATCCATTATTAATTACATATTGGCAAAGATTTCCCAACATTTGAATATACAAATTTGATCAGCGTTTTAATAAATAGCTGGAATTCTTGTTCCTTGATATATATGTGGCAAGTTGCATCCACATTCCTGAACTCCCACAAACAGGCCTTAAGCCAATGTGTTAAATGCAATGATAGACAATGTGCTGGGGTAACTCAGTAGGTCAGGCAGGATCTCCAGAGAAAAAGGATGGGTGACGTTTTGGGTCAGAACCCTTCTTCAGACTGAAGAAGGGACCCATCCCGAAACGTCACCCATCCTTTTTGGGCTTCACAGGCAAGATGGCCACTCATTTCTCATTACTGAAAGTGATGTTGGTGAGTCTCCCTAAGTGGAAGTGGTTGAGGCACAACTCGATATGAATTATTCAACTCCAAGAGGACAATAGAGGGTCATCCTGTGGGGGAAGTGAGGGACTGGAGAAGTACAGGGTAAGGAAAGAGGCCCAGGGGTAAAAATCAGCTGTGAATTGTAAGATAATTCTTGGCAATGCACTAAACGTTCAAGTTTATTCGTGCCTCCATCTGAAATTTTAAATCCTCATGAATTTTAAATGCAGGCTTCCACTTTAAACCAAATATTTTCTTTGTCTCTTATCCTGAATACACCAGATGATTCAGCAGGGGTTCAACCACACAGACTGTTAGTCTCCTGCTTCATTGCCATTTGGCAACAAGAGACTTCACAACACATGCTGCATCCTGATGACTTATGCAACAGAAATCTGAGAGGGGGTGTTTTATATTTCGCTGCACCAATGCAACCACACCACACCATTCCAGCCCAGTAAAGGAAAATAGTTATTGTTTTAAGCACTCATTGGAGTAATATTTATGCCACAGCTGACTGGATGATTTTACAGCATATTGCTCTTATGAGTGAAGAACTTTCACCTTTACAAAGCAATGCACCTCATCTTCAACAACCAAAGAACATGGCTTGCTGCAGCATGGGAGAGTTTGGTGAGTGTTTATCCCCATCTCATCTATGAGGTTTTCTTTAAATTCACTTACAGGATGTGAGTGTTGCTAGTAAGACCAACATTTATTACTCAAGATAGTCACAAAAAGCTGTAGTAACTCAGCGAGTCAGACAGCATCTCTGGAGAAAAGGGTCTGAAGAAGGGTCTCGAACCAAATCATCACCTATTCCTTTTCACCAGAGATGTTGTGTGACTCGCTGAGTTACTCCAGCTTTTTGTGTCTATCTTTGGTTTAAACCAGCATCTGCAGTTCCTTTCTAAACATGTACTACCCATCTTGATTTATCATTGTAAAGATGTTGATGAACATAGAACATCGTTCTGAAGTAGGGTCCCGACCTGAAACATCACCGTCCATATTTTTCCGTCCATATCATGGATCTCTCTGTTCCGTTGTGTGAAAGAATCACGACTGATGCAATTCACTAGGAAATCAGTGATTGATACTTAATTCTATGGCTCATTCCAGTCAAAATATCTGTCCGATGAATGGCCACGACCCGAACGTCACCTATCCATTTTCTCCAGAGATGCTGCCTGACTTGCTGAGTTACTCCAGCATTTTGTGTCTGTCTATAGAACACTAGCAGTCTCGTTAGGGAATGCATTCGCCTGCAGGGAGTTCTAGAATTTTGATCCAGAGGCAATAACTGAATAAGTGTGTGCCCAGATAAGGGAAAATAGCAACGGAGGGCAACCAGCAAAAGATGTTCCCAGTTGCTGCTGCACCTCTTACTAAATGGTAGAGTGCTTGGGATTGGTAGATGCTAGCAAAAGTACTGCCTTCCAACTAGGTGTTGGCATGCAGGCGAGTACGTACTGTGGACCCACTCAAGTGGAAACAGTGAGGCGGTGTCTTCATTTAAAGAGGCAAAATTGATGACCTTTGTCTGTTGAATCTGATCTTTGGAATTAAAATCCAGCCCTCAGCTGCAGAGCTAGTAATGCATCACACAGTATTGCTTGGTTCCCAAATTATTTTGTATATTGTTTGTAATCAGCTCCACCATCAGCAAGTCCCTGGGGCATCATTACAACCATCATTAAAGGGCATTTTATCCATTTAGTGGTTAATCAACTAGCCTTGATTAACGCACAGCTTTTTGCCTCCCAAAATCATCTTAGTGTCAGGGATATGCCACTAGATAAGTTTTTAATATAATGGCTATTGAGATAGATAGTAATTTGTGCTCCAAGTGTCCCAGTCGATACAAAACTAGGCTTATTTCTCAGATGTTACTCATTTGTGACAAACCACTTGTTTTATTCACTTGGATACACATACTAAAAAATACTAAGTGCAAACATAAAGGGATTAACCCGTTGCTCCATGGGCCATCCATTCTGCTCCACATGCTGTACTTTGAAGTTCTCAATATACATGTTACTGAAAGAACAGAAAAAAAATTTCAAGAATACTGAAATTACATCGGGAAACTTTGAAGAGATTGTCTTTTTCTTGAAAATAGACACAAAATGCTGGAGTAACTTAACGGGACAGACAGCATCTCTGGAGAGAAGGAATGGGTGACATTTCAGGTTGAGACCCTTCTTCAGACTGAGAGTTGGGGAGGGAGAAACTAGAAAGGTACAAAGAGCATGTAAGAGGTGAACAAGGATAGATCAAAGCAGACGATAATCGCTTTTGCTAGCACCTACCAATCCTAATCAAGGAAATGTACGATGGTTCATTGTTGTCTGGTGCTGCCTGTCCCACTGTTACTCTACCATTTTGTGTCTATCTTCGGTGTAAACCAGCATCTGCAGTCCCTTTCTACATGTTTGTCTTTATCTTTACCAAGTCTGTGAGAAAAGTTGTGATGGAACTACGAAGTTTCTTCCTTGACTCTGGCTAGCTGGATCATAGACCAGATCTATCTTGGTAGCGTTCTTATTCCAGATTGTAAAGATTATGTCGGACAGACCCCAGCCTGAAGCCCAGAGGGCAGGACAGCATTGTACCATAAAATTAATCACTTGCAGGCATTGCCCATTATGCGTTGGTTTCATTTTAAGAAAAATGTCATGTGCACAGATTCAAAGCAGGCCATGATTGCCATCAATGGTCATAAACATACAAAGTCAGGCCTGCACTTGACTACTTTGCCATTGACTCATAAACGATGGCCTGTTCCAAGTGATTATCTGCGAGGTTCTTGGTCCCACCACTAAACCATATCTTGAAGAGCAGATTCTCATTCCCTCCACATGCTCCCTGACTTGGTGAGTTCCTCCAGCACTTTGTGTTTAACTCAAGATTCCAGCATCTGAACTCCCCACTCTTAACTTCCCACGATTAATTTGTGTAGGGCAGTTTTCTGCACACATCGCATGGCAGAACAAAATGTATCCCTCTTCTCATCTATTCTCTCTAGGCTGTTTGCCCTGTAGATCTGGAATCGACGAAGATGGAGGAGGAGGAGGAGGATAGGTGATAAAGAGGGGGAACTACTTGGACCAGCTATCAAGGTGAACAGTGTGATCCTGGTCAAGATGCGGACTTTAATCCAGGCCCATTGAGGGATGACACAGAGGAGAGTGTGAAACAGTAACATATGAACTTCAGTATCTTCAATGACACTGTGTCCTTCGCCAGCCACTGGCCATGATAATGTCCAAACCCATGTTTACCAGCATCTTTTGATACACTTCATAAGTGCCTCTTCTAGTATAAACGCTCGAGGAAGCAAATCCTTTCTTCATCAAGCTCATCTTATTTTCCACAGAAAAGAAAATGGTTTCCCTGTGGATCTTAGCAAAGGGAAAAGATTTCCATCACATTGACAGATGGAAAAGGGTGAGGCAAGGGCAAGGGTTAAATAAATTCTGTGATAATCTACTCCTGAAAATAATTGCAATTCTAAATCTAGCTAACTTCAAGTTAAGTTTGGCATAATTAATGCATATTTTTTGAGTAAGTGCAATCAAAACATAACACTTGGCAAGAAAATGTCCTATTTAAATTGCAAATCAATTCCGCTTCAGCACTTTATCATCACTTGAGAATATTGTGCTTTTACACCAATTTCTCTGTTCCCAAGGCTTCTCGTACCTCATGTCTGAATCAACGCTTTAAGTGCTGCCTCCAGTAGTGATTTTTAAGGGTCTTCTAGATGGGCACATGGATGTGCAGAGAATGGTTATGTATGGATCATGTGCAGGCTAATGAGATTGGTTTAGCACATACAGTGTGGGCTGAAGGGCCTATTCCTGTGCTGCACTTTTCTATGTTATATGTTCTATGTAAGCCATTTCAGCCAAGCTCCCTCTTTACCCAATGCACGACTCACTTACCATTCTTTCTTTTCACAATCCTGAGTAGCCGGGTAATGTGGGTGGCACAGTGGCGTTGGTGAAGGAGTTCCTGGATTTAGATGAAAGAATAGCAATATATTTCCATATCAGGGTGAGAGAGACTTGAAGGTGAACCTGCAGATGGTGATGCTCCAAAGCATCAGCTCCCCTGATCCTCTTGTCACAGGTTTAGGAGATGCTACATGAGCAGCTCAAGTCAGTCAATGGTATACACTAGCGTACAGTAAAGGGACCTGCTTTGTCATAAATGGCATTGAGCTTCTTGAGTTACAATCACAGTGGCAAGTGCAGAGTATTCCATCACACACCTGACCTTCAAATAGAATTCTCATTGAGGCCAATGCCTCCCCTTAGGCTCACCTTCCAAACGTGCAGTCAATACTCTCTTCAATTTCATTAACTTCATTTATTTTTCTACAAATGCTGAGATTTTTCACCATTTTCTATTTCAGGAGCATTTATTGTGTCATTTAATATACTGATAGATCATAGTTTCTCCCGTTTCTGCCTCCAAGACCCATATTTATTTTCACCAATTCATTTTATGCATACTACAAGCTCTCACCTACCATTAACATTGCTTCATCAGTTATATAATTTATTTCTATTTTCTATTTCTATTTATTAATTTTCTTGTCATTCTATTTAAGTTTCCAAAACTCGCTCAGCACTTCAATTTATTGATCTTCATGAAATTACAAGCCTCTTGTTTTAATTTGATACTATTAGCCAAAGTGAACCACCCTATTAACCAAAGCTCATCCTTAAGAGATCACTGCCAAGAACTTGTATTCTAGAGTAGTCACCGATGTATCATCTTTCTGAAAGTTTTTAAATAAGTCAATGGAATGTATATTTAATGAACCGTAAAATATTTCCCTAAATGTTCTCTATTATTTATCTTCTAACATACCACTTTTGTTTTGATAAGGAAGTAAGATAATTCTATCGTACCAGGACAGAACACTTTGAATACATCTAACGCCAAAACATTAACACTGTTTCATTTTCCACAGATGCTGTCTGACCTGCTGAGTGTTTCCCGCACTTTTTTTTGTATTATTGCAGATTTCCAGCAGCTGGTTTCAGATTTCCAGTAGGTTTTTTTTTTAAATTTCATTTACTGTGCAATTCACTACCACCACCAGGAATTGCAAACTCAAAGAAGTCCTCCTCTGCACGTCAGAGGAACTTTCCATCCATCTCTCCCTTGCCTTGTCCACCTCCGTGGTTAATCTCCAACAAGGCTTTGAACAAAACTGGCACAGTCACATCTCGTTCCTCAGTCTCCAGTCAGTTCTGACGAATGGTTTCAGACCTAAAATGTTCTTTCTTGTCATCAAAGTGGATATAACAGATACAGATGAACCAGGAATTACTCACATTGCTGTAAGATTATCCATATGTAATATTAATTCAGTTTCCCTCTCTCCACAGAAGTTGCCTGATCTTTTGGGTATTTCCAACATTCTCCTTTTGCTTTAAGTTTCCATGAGAACCGTGACCTGCATCTCACAGCTTCATATATCCCTTTGTTTATGGTCTTTCTCCCTCACAGCTCTCATTCACCAATTAACCAAATGGCTTCATCAACAGCCCTGGCCTCCCCCAACCTCTCTGCAACTTGAAACTAACTTACTTTCCAGTGTCTGATGAAGTCTCCAACTTAAAACTGTTAAGTTTCTCTTTGTAATGAGGCTGCCAGATTTGCTGAGCGTTTCCAATAAGTTGTGTTTCATTTCAGCATTTCATAGATGTATTGGTTCAATCTATCAATGTCCTCTGCTGAATGGGCATACAATGTAACTCTCACAAGACCAACACTAAGATTATAGAGATACAAGAATTGCATGTGCTGGTTTAGAGATAAAGCCACCAAGTGCGGGTGTAACTCAGCATCTCTGGAGCACACAATAGGGTCGGGAGCCTTCTTCAGACTAATGCTCTTGTCAAATTCACAAATAAACACCTTCCTTGAGGGAGCAAGTTGTAGCAATGAGTTAAACAGAGTGGTTTATTTACAAACTCTGAGTAAGGATCCCACCCAGCTCACCAACACACACTCAGATCAATTTCTTCCCAACTTATAATTATTCCTTGCTGATATTTTTCCCTATCCTTTCATGCTAAAATTTAATTCATGCAAGGAAAGGGGAAAATGCATTTATACATCACTTTTCAAAACCTCGGCAACTTCACAGGGAGAACGAACACACTCCACACAGATTGCATCCATAAACAAGACCGAACCCAGGACTCTCACGCTGTGAGGCAGCAACTCACCACTATGCTGCCCTCCTCTTCAAACAATGTCTCGGATTATTATCAAAACAACTCTGGCTGCTGGCTGGATTTTTCTCTCAAGTGTCTTGAGTGGGATTAAAACCCAGGCAATCAACTAAACGGTGAGCAATAGTTAACAGCAGTAAGCTCCAAATGCCTGAAGTACTTGTACTTCCATGTCAAAGGCTTGAATCACGAATGAATGTATCCAGATCTTATATTTCAATTAACACTTAAACCAGCCTATGACCAAACAATTTCAAACATCAATGAAAAAATAGCTCAAAGAAATATTCTCACTTAATGTTTGTGTTAAATGTTGGCCACATGTTTCCAAATCTTTGGTAGTCATTCCTACTCCATTTTGGGGTGCCCAGTCTGGAGAGAGAGATGGGGTGAAAAGGGATAGACTTTGTTCCTCATAATCCATAGAACATCAAACAGTACAGCACAGGAAGACGCCCTTCAGCCCACTGTGTCTGTGCTAAATACAATGTTAAATTAAAATAATCTCTGCCTGCATGTGGTCCATATCCCTTTCGTTTCTACATATCCATCCCTTTCCTACATATCCAACCCTTTTCTTACATATCCAATGTAGAGGCCATCCTTCTGTCTGGCTAGTAGGAAAGATAAAATGCACCTTTCAAGGATGCACAAAGGAGTGGGGAACACCAGGAGCAACAGCTGGTGAAATGCCTGACAAGTAAATGTCATAGGGAGACAGTTCTGATGGTGGAAACAATGAGTTAATCCTGTTTCAGGACAAGTCATCCAGCCATTCAGTCTAAATCGCTCTCCGAGTCCAATGATCACGAATTCAAGCCCCACTTCACAGACACTTGAGGCCATAACGTGTCAGTATAAAATATTCCATTTGAAGGAGAGGCAAGTACCCCAGTCAAAACTTATCCCACAACCAGCATCATCCAAACGAACACTGCGGTATCATTTTCACTCCGCCAGTAGTGTGGCCGTGCAGTCTGGAAATTAATAATACACCACACTGGGATACCCAGAGGCTTTTAAACACATTGTATCAGTACAAATCCTTCTTTCTTCTCGCAAATATGTGCTGCTACATGATTTGCTGCTCATGATCAACGTGAACAAATATGAAAGCGTCATTGTCCAAGTTGTTTACGATATTTGCCTGCGTGGAATGCTCATAACATCAGTGAGCAACGATAGCGCTCCAGGGTCCAGAGACAGCGGTAAACTGAGAATTGCAAGCTCATACTCACTGGTATTGCAGTAATCTGGTGGAACTGAAGAGAGACAATCTTGATTGAAGATGCTTCAATGGTTGTGCGCAGGAGTCACCTTCAAAGTCATCTGGTTGCCTGAAAATCAACAACAATGGAGCATTTTACAATGTAAACTACACTGATTGATTTGCAACTTTCAGTGCATGGCTGGTGCTCAGATGTTTATCAGATATTTGAAGGCGGGTTTGAGAAGCTGATTGTGGGGTTGGGCGGAGGACCTGGGGGGGGTGCACTAGATCAGCACTATTGACAGATGTGGACACAAAATGCTGGAGTAACTTAGCAGGTCAGGTAGCATATCTGGAGCTTCAGTCTGAAGAAGGGTCCCGACCAAGAAGGTCAGCCATCCATTTTCTCAAGAGATGTTGCCTGACCCACTGAGTTAATCCAGCCATTTGTATCTATCTTTGGTATAAATCAGCATCTGCTGTTCCTTTTTATTACTATCAACAGACAAAATTTGTCCGATTCATTTTGCCATGAAGATTCACAAAGTTTAAGTTGACATGTTTGAATTGTTAATCAGCCCTATTTGCCTGTAAAATGTACAACATTTGTTTTAAATATAAGCACGCCTGCATTTTAACCACCTCTATAATTTTTTTCACCGGAAAGGTTTATAATCATTTTGTTAGTTACAGGGTCCCAAAGTCACAAAGCATGGAAACAGGCACTTCAGCCCAACCTGTCCACACGGACCAACATGTCCCATCTACACTTGTCCCACGTGCCTGCGTTTGGCCCACATCCCTCTAAACCTGTCCTTTCCATGTACCTGTCTAACTGCTTCTTAAAAGTTGTGATAGTCCCTGCCTCAACTACCTCCTCCGGAAGCTCATTCCGTACACCCACCACCCTTTGTGTGAAAAAGATAATAAAATCCTTCCCCCTTCACCTTAAACCTATGCCCTCTGGTTCTTGATTCCCCTACTCTGGGCAAAAGACTCCATGCGTTTACCCCATCTATTCCTCTCCTGATTTTATACATCTCTATAAGATCACCCCTCATCCTCCTGCGCTCCAAGGAATACAGTCCCAGCCTGCTCAACCTCTCCCTATAGATCAGACCCTCGAGTCCTGGCAACATCCTTATAAATCTTCTCTCCACCCTTCCCAACTTAACAACATCCTTCCTATAACACAATACTCTCAAAGCGGCCTCACCAATGTCTTATTTAACTGTTATATAAACAGTTGAAGGACATTAACACAAACACTGAGTGCCATTCGCATGGGGGAATGCAAAGTTTAATGTCCATGGGTGGTCAGCAACATAAAAATACAGGTGGGCGTTGAAGTTTGATTCCACTTCATGGTTTTTGAGCGACTTGGGCAGCCCGGTGGCGCAATGGTAGAGTTGCTGCCTTACAGCACCGGAGACCAGAGTTCGATCCCGACTACATGTGCTGTCTGTACAGAGTCCGTACGTTCTCCCCATGACCACATGGGTTTTCTCCAAGATCTTCGGTTTCCTCTCACACTCCAAAGACATACAGACTTTTATTTAATTGGCTTGGCATATGTGTAATCTGTCCTTAGTGTGTGTAGGATAGTGTTAATGTAAGGGGATCGCTGATCGGTACGGACTCGGTGGGCCAAGGAGCCTGTTTCCGCGCTGTATCTCTAAACTAAACTAAACTTCACCTATCCATTAATGACTCCAAGTGCCACCATTCCCCAAACTCCCAACACCTTTTCATATTTTGATTTTTATGACTACAAAAATCGGCGGCCCTTTGAACTTTGCTCTGAAAGAAAACACATAATCTTGCTCCTTTGTTCATCCTCTAACATTACTACATTGAATCTCATTTCACTTAAATTTCACTTTTTTTTGGATCCTTCCTAAATAACTCTGGAAGGGCAGCAATGTTATAATTACAGGGTTGGGTTACAATGGTTTAATTTTGGACTGATATTGTAATTAGGAATGTAAATGGAGCCTCGATCGGGAGTCAGACTCTGACCTGACATGAACGTGGTCTCCCTGAGGAGGAAGTATCACATTGATTTGCTTCATAGTCAACTAAAGTCAATAAAGCTACATAAGAATTGCTTCAGCACATTCTTAAAAATATGAGGCATTAACTCTTGGTATCTGACTCTACCATCAGACCTAATCTTTTCCTTCAGTACACAGGTTTTTAGGACATAACTTTGCATCACTTAATTCTATTTGACCTTTGTTGTGGACTATAGCCTTTTGCCTTGGGTCTTTTTTTGTTTTAAAAATGCAAGTTCAAGCACACAGTAGAACATTGAAAAGATCTGGCAATGCCTACATACCAGAGCAAAAGTAGAACATGACAGATGCTGTACATGTGATTATCTGAAGCATTTCCTTGCGTATTTCTGGCATCTCCGGCAGCCTCCAACTAATATACCTTCTCCTTCCCCCCTTCATTCAGCTCCTCACCGTAACCTGCTTTGTATTCCCACACTTTCTGCTATTATCCCAGTGGTACTTCAGGTACGTGAAGCAAGTTACGCAATCTGCCAGACATTCTCATCAAATAGACCATTCCAAAGTAAAACGGGCTAAACACATCGACATTGTGGCGCAACGGTAGAGTTGCTGCCTGACAGCACCAGAGCCGTAACCTGAGTGGGTTTTCTCCGGATGCTCCGGTTTCCTCCCAAGCTCCAAAGACATACAGGTTTGTAGGTTAATTGGCTCGGTAAAATTGTAAATTGTCCCTAGTATGTGTAGGATTATGTTAGTGTACAGGGATCGCCGGTCAGCGTGCGCACAGTGGGCCGAAGGGCCTATATCCACGCTGTATCTCTAAACTAAACTAAGCTGAACTAAACTGCCCCTGCTGTATATGTGGCTGGATCTCGCAAAGAATAAGGTTAATGCCAGTTGCTCTCTGTTTTAGCTGGTTAATAAACATTGGGTAGTTTGTGGGCTCAGTATTATTAATCAACAAAGGAATTACAGCAGGAACTGGTTCCAGCAGCAATTTGTCCATAAATATAATCAACAGCTGCTCAGCAATTAAATATTAAAATATTCAGAACCTAAGAAATTCAAATAAGTTCTCTCCCGTGGGCAACTAATAATCTGTGATAAATTACAATGCATCTACAAATGCCAATCATCAAGCATAAAGCTTTGAAATAATACCTCATTTTATTACGGTTAAAGCTTCTTTCTCGTGTTCCATGGTTACATTTGCTTGGCTTGGGCTGAATTCTGTAAAGTAAGTAATTGCTTTTTTTTGCTGCAAGAATATGGTCCTCTGTTTAACGGCATCTGTAGCTCATTAAACGTTTTATTTTCAGGCTAACATTTCAAGGCTGCCACAATGAAAACCAATGTCTGATTAGGACAAAGTGACAAATTGTGCAATAAATGTGACAAATTAGAGATGGGAACCATTTTAATTCTCTCGTAAGGGGGAGAAATATTTCTGGAAATGGTTCTGACAACTTTGATAAAATATGAAAGCAAATAATTCAATGGTATAAATAAGTCTTGCATTTGTCACACCTGACCACTCTTCATAAGTATTTCATTGACCACACAGCACTTAGAAGGCACTATATATTAGTAAGATTAAACGAGAACTTACCAGTTTGAAGTTTGATCCTTATTTTATGAGGAGTTACGATGAGGGATTACGTGAAGACCCCGCCAGCACGCATGCGCGACATTCTTCAAAGCAGCGGTGTGAAATCACAGAACACAGAAGTTGACTCAATATATAGTAAGATAAGAGAACTAAAATACCAGTTGATCATTATATAGAGGGTTGGGAGCGGAGGGCACGGAATCCCTCATCGTAACTCCTCATAAAATAAGGATCAAACTTCAAACTGGTAAGTTCTCATTTAATCTTACTATTTTACTTCGGAGTCACGTGAGTGACGTGAAGATTTCAAAGCTCTGTGATTTCATGCCGTGGACGAGTCCATGCATCACATACTGCATCAGTGAAGAGCTCATTTTAATTATGCATTCAGACATGACATAGGTATAGACATGTTGATGCTATTAATGTACACATAGTGATAATAGTACCTCCTCCACCCAGGAGAACTATTACACAGACCTTAAAAGAGTCGGCAAATACCCCTGGTCTGGCAAGGGTATTTCTAATGTTCGGAATCGTTTGTTAGACCATCCTGTAGCCGCTAGGATGTTGTCCCATGAACGTCCATCCCCTGCTGCTGAAATAGTTGCAGCCTGGGTGGAGTGAGACTTGTATGTCAGTGTTCACTCCTGTATCCCAGAACCCATATAAACCACCGGCCGATGGTCTGTAGTGATTCTTTAGTGAGGCTTCATGTGACTAACAATCATTGCTAGTTCAGATAGTGACCTTAACATACTGGTGTAGATGTGTGGCCACATACAACCGAAGGTCCATGGGATATGCAATTCTAGTATGAGATCTAATGTCCCTGGTGATTTCTGCTGATTAAGTGATAACATAAATGTAATTCCCTGCAGAATGATCATCTTGTCCAGTCACAGCTATGCAAACTGGACCCGTTGTGCTGACTCAGCATCATGAGCATAACCACTTGGTTTAGTGAGCCAAGGGCAGGAATGGTCCAATGTTAACATCCCATATCTCAGCGTACCTGGCCTAGGGGGGTGTCGAGTTGAAGATACCCTTCATAATCTTGATAACAGAAGGTGACCTGACAGAGTGGATTCTGCTCCTCGCAGCCAATATGCTGAGAAGGCACGTGCAGCGCAGTAATGGCACTCTTGAAATGATAGTCAACCCCATATGGAACTGAACTACAGACGTCAGTCAATCGTGTCAACTTCCCTATGAGAGAAGCACTGTTTGTTTGGTGCTAACCCTGCAATTGCAGTGAGTACGTCCGTAGTTTGGTTTGACAATTCTAAGCCGCAGGAAGCGGTCTTCCCAGTCTGCAAGTCAATGTATAGATTTAAGTATGCAGAGGATGGTTCCCCGGTCACGGCTAACCAGCCATATAGTGCCTGGAATCCATATAAGGTTCTATCATCATTCCCAACATCAGCGGGAATCATGGCTGCATTGACCAGTCAGGCACTCCGAAAATGCCTGAAGCGGGAAATGCTGTATTTGCAAGACCCGTCTGGTAAGGTAAATGGAGGGACACAATGAACATACTTCCTCAGTGTAGCGAGAATGCATCACTGATGCCACTGATACACCACGTATTTTGCAACTGGCGTTTGAGCCTGGATGCAACATTTTGATTTTAGGTGTATTCATCGAGCCTTAATGTCCTTGAATCCTTGCGATTCAACATCCATTCTCGTTTCCCTGCTGATACGCCAATGCCAATGAAGTTAGGTAAACTATTACCGGATACTTTGACTTGATTGCACACATGTGATTTACATATAATAGCACCAGAGTGTATCAAGTTAGACTTGAGCATGCAGATAGCATATTCGCACAAACCTTTATCCACAGAATGCACCTTATGTGAATAGGTAGTTGATACCATATAACTGAATAATGATAACTCATGCAAACCCCATTCGCCTCCATACTAAAGATGGTATAGTAATTATCCTTCTTTAAGCATAGCATCAGTTAGTAATTAACTGACGAGTACTAATGAAGGTTAGTGGGGCAATGCTGAATACTGTTTGTCCACCATGGTGACTTCGATAGTTTCAGCTGGGAATAGCCTGTGAGCTTGCTCCTTTGCACACCGTATATCTGATGGCGCAGAAGGTGCAATAGCACAGCCGGCCAATATATTGCCAATCCCAGACAATTTAATAATTTCAGTTGGCATCAATATACTGGATGGATGAGAATCCAATTTCTGCAGAATGGTTTGTGGCTGATACCGCTGATTTGGTAAAATACAGTGTTTTAGAACATTATCCAGATAGCCCATAAAATAATATCTTAGGTGAGCCCAGTGGAAACTGTTCCCCTGTTGTTAGACAGTAAAAGTCTATACTGCATATGCGAGTTGAAACCGGTATCTTTCATAGTGACCATGAGCGGCCCGCAACTACGGCCCGTCTTGAAAGGCAACTAGTCTTGCATAAACAAGTGTAAATTTACCAACTTGTAAATGGTCCACATACTTCATTTTTCGGAAAGAACCAGACCCACCTACCTTCATGGTTATTGGTGGTCTTGTGGTAAGCCCAAAGGCCCCTGCCGCGGGTTCTAATTCCGTCCCAGATTTGGAGAGTAGGATTGCTGGGGTGTGTGGACCCAATTCCCTGAGGACCAGTTTGGCCTTGGCCTGAAAAGCCAGCTGCCACCAGCTTCAGTGAAAAGCTTGCTGACGATAGAGGGGTGTGTTGCCGTGGTACCTTGATAAGCCGGACACCTTTAATTCTTCATCCGGTTCTTACTTGTTTGTGCAGGTTCCTGATGAGAGGATTCGGTGGCTAGACATTGCTGGCCTCACTTGAACCTCCAGATTTGAAAATTTAAGGCAGGTCCGATGGCGTTCTTCTGGAAGCACCCCCATATAGCGCTGTTCACTGCTGGTCCTTTCAGGGACAATTTTGTAGGTGTATGGTATCCCACTGCCGGCACCTGTGATATGGTGTGAGGTGGCTGTTCCTTCACGAGGAAACTCTGGCCTTCAGGCTACGTTTCGCGAAGGTCTTGATGCCACACCAGAATTTCTGGAACCTCACGTTTGTACTCCAGTATGTTCCCTGGACATACTTCTGAGTCTTCCGCTTCATGCGGGATACTTAGGCGGTGTACCTTCCAGACCGGACCCATGCGGAGTCTCCGAGGTTACCCGCCGACGGGAAATTCCTCCGCAGGCGGTGAATCTTAGAGCCCGGACCCTCCAAGTCTACGGGCTCATCCACCGGTGGTATATACGCAGCCCGGACACTGCAGGTCTCTGGGCTTACCGTAGGCGGTATATCTCTACAGATATGCCATGCATGGACCATATCAGGAGGGAGCATTAGTGGGATGAGCGCTCTCTAACGCTATCCATGCTCCACATGGGTAAACGGCTGAGGACGTACCCATGTTGGAGGGGACCCTCCTGGCCTGCCCAGGCCTTTCAGACTCCATTGAACCTCTCTGGGCCGCTGGAGTCTGAAAAAATGCTGCCGGCTATCCGCACTTCTGCAGTCCGCAGCCGTGTCTTCACACGGTCCCCGCTGCCCGGTTTCCCCGAGCCGGTTTCATCTCGTGGTCTTCCCGCGGTCCCTGCAGCCTGGTTTTCCACCGAGCCGGGTTCATCCCGTGGTCTTCCCGCGGTCCCTGCAGCCTGGTTTTCCACCGAGCCGGGTTCATCCGTGGTCTTCCCGTGGTCCCCGCAGCCGGGATTCCCCGAGCCGGAATTCCCCGAGCCCGGTTCATCCCGTGGTAGTCTTCCCCCGGTCCCCGCAGCCGGGTTTCCCCGAGCCGGGTTCATCCGTGGTCTTCCCGCGGTCCCCGCAGCCGGGATTCCCCAAGCCGGGTTCATTCCGTGGAGAATCTTCCCATGGTCCCCGCAGCCGGGATTCCCCGAGCCGGGTTCATCCCGTGGTAGTCTTCCCCCGGTCCCCGCAGCCGGGATTCCCCGAGCCGGGTTCATCCCGTGGTCTTCCCGCGGTCCCCGCAGCCGCGTTTTCCCCGAGCCGGGTTCATTCGGTGGAGAATCTTCCCGTGGTCCCCGCAGCCGGGATTCCCTGAGCCGGGTTCACCCCGCAGTTAGGCTTCTTCCTGCGGTCGGATTTCCCCGAGCCGGGTTCACCGCGCGGCTTGATTCTGTTGTTGTCCCGGGTTCTCCGCGGAATCCATTCTGCAGTTTACCAAAGCCGGGATTCCCTCACGGTCCCTGGAGACGGGATTCCCCGCGTAGTCAGTGGTGGTGTTCCTCCTCCAGCCGGGCATCCCCGCGATTCTCGCAGTCGGGATTTCCCCGTGGTGTAGGGGAACACAGTATCTCCAGCAGGAACTCTGTGCACAGAGCTTCCTGCAAGGAGAAAAAACAGACCTGGAGTTAAGTTGAAAAACTTACCTTCAGGTTTCAAACTTACCGCTGGTGGAGCAGCGCTTCCACAGCCTGTCAATGCGCAATGCGGTAGACGATGTCGCGCATGCGTGCTGGCGGGGTCTTCACATGGTCACTCACGTGACTCCGAAGTAAAAATGCAATTAAATCTCCTTTCTTTAAAACTCATTAAAAATGAAATATTTCCTGGAATGATAAATATTGGTTTCAAAGACTTAATGAAATGCATATTAGTTGATTTTTTAAATACCATCTGCTGAGAATTAGGTAACAGAGAATGGAAATATCATTATGTGATTAACCAAATGGATGAAAAGCTAAAAATGTAGAGGGATCTTTTAAATAATTAGCATGATTAACAATAGGCAGGAGCTTCGACTAAAAATGGAACCAGCAAAGTACGCCAACCCCACCAAAGTTACATCTTTGAGAATTTCACTGGAGTCACAGAGAAACCCACCATTAGACTCAAGCTTCTCCAGACCAACCACAGAGTGCCAAAGGAACAGAACTTTCACTAACATCTCACCACCTGATTCAGCAGCAGAGATTGTGACATTTCAGTTTACCCCTCAATACTCCAGGGAAAACAAGCCCATAACAGATCTTCCAATCCCATCAAAAAGAAAATAAAACTAAATATTACCCAATCTTACTGTTAAAACCAATTCAGTGACTCTATTCAAGAAAAATGGGGCCTGCATAGATGCCAGCATGACTGGGGCAAGATTGAGGCAGTCCCTCCACTCAGCAGCATACAAAAACTATCAGCGACCCTTCAGAGAGTCCTGGCATAATGTGCTCCCTGTTGTGAAAGTAGGCAAATACTGTTGGCATCCAAATGGAAGTACATGCATGACTAGTCACAGCTACAGGGAATTATTTTGCCTGCCAAATGTTGGTGCCAAAAACAAAAGATAATTGCACAGGACAGAACATTTCTCCTAACATCAAAACAAGTAAAATTGTTGGTTTTTTTGCATGCAACCATGTAAATTTCTCCACAGAATTTACAACACAGAGCACTCTCTCCACCCAATAACTCCCAATGTGTATGCCAGGAGGTAGCTGGGCATAAAGCAAGGGGTTTGTCCATCATGTTTATCGTGCACAGGCTGGCACAGTATATCCATTGTTTGGCTGGCACCGACGGGGCCACCACTTATTGCTCTTTTATAATGCTGTTAAGAATCCATCTCTGAAGATATTTCAATCATACAAAAGCCACAGTTATAGCACATACTAACTTTGTACAGAAAATCTGCCTTAAACCTGCATACAATCATTTAATGCTTAAAATATCTTGGCTCCAACTCTGGATATCAAAGGGGAATGAAAGATGTGTCATCCACACAATGAGACTGCCCTGCATTTTGCAGGCAACACTCTGGGGTTTAGATAATGAAGCTTGTGACCCACAAACAATTAAACTGTCCCACAGACAATTAAAATCAATAAACCAGAAATTAAGTATTCATTTCTTCCTTCCGTGCCAAACAATCTGTTCAGATTCACCTTCTGCAATGAAAGCATTGGCTTTAGTTGACTTTTCAACAGGAGAATGGCACAAATGAAATCTGCAGGCAAATGCAAGATCTTGTGAAAAGAATTAACTGGCTGATGTAAGAGAATACAGCTACGTAATAACTACTCCACATTATGCCACCCAAGCAAGCAAAATACATGCTGACGTGTGAAAAATTGGGCTATTTCTTTCCACTGCTTTCTCCCAGTCACCAAGCGTTAACTTTGGTTCATCGTTCCGTGGTTAATTTACTGTCTCCTCACTTCCCAATTGCTCCCCAGTCAAAAAAGTGTTCATTCTATTTCGCCATTTCAGACCCTGTGATTAATCTCCGCTGCGGCAGGCTCTGACCGTCACTGCGACCTAAAACATTATGACCAGCAATTTGCCAATTTAACTGCATTTCCCGACTGGTATTCTGTCAAATAGACCAGGTGATACCAGTGACAAATAGTATTCCTACCCATCCCAATCCCAAATCCTAGCTCATTTTATCAAAGATCATTACCTGTAATCCAATTACAACTCAGCGCACTGCACGGTACTATGCACGCTCTCATCGCTCGTGTCTTCTGTACAATTAGTCATGTCAGCCTCCAATCCCCAAGGCACACTGAAGCTATTGATCACTTCGCAGTGTGAGCTGCTGCCTCGTCACATCCCATCCACAGACCCGAATAAATTATTGAGGCGCTGCGACTCAAGGAAGAGTATTTAGAACTTGGCATTTAAAATTCAAGGGACAGATTTTTCTCCTGTTAGACCTTTGAAGAAGCATAGCGTCAGATGATTGCATGTGAGAGACCAGTAAAGAAAAAAAATACACATTTGCATTGCCCATTCAAGCATCTCAGAGAACTCTCCGGGCAGTTTCTACAGCTTTGATTTTATTGCCTACTTTCTGTATTGACATGGTAACTAAAGACAGTTTCTTGAAATAAACGTCAGATCAGAAAGTAATTTACTGGCAACTTCAAACGAATACCACCTCACTAATGAAACTTCCACTCTGCATTGTTGGGATTTGCCTTCAGCTCTTTCACAATATTGAGTTGACCAACTGACCCCAACATATTACATTGTTTGCCTAATTATGTTGTCAATTTTTCAATCTTAAAAATGTCCAGGCAGATTCTTTTTATTGCACTACAAGTCTGCTTCCCCAGCGCAGTGCCTGGGCACCTTATTAATAATTTAACCCAGTGGTCAGTAGACATGGGATTAAGGGGCCCAAGAGGTCAAGGGGCACAAGGCTCATCCACAACAGACTGAAGAAACCCACAGTGATTACTCAATTACCGTTTAAATTTATGGTCTGCAATACCATTTGGCATTGACGGAAGAAACATAACTACATCACTTCTGATTTTTTGAGGAAGACAAAACCAAGAAAGAAGCCCTCAGCCATAGGTCTTCAGCGAGGTGTGCGGAAGAGCTATATAATGACCCAGTGTTCTCTGCTCTCTCCCCAAACCCATCAAAAAAAAAACCAGGAACAAAAAAAGGCCTCCAGCCTTTTTAAGCCCCCTTCACCATTTATTAATTTCACAGTTGATCTTCCACCCGAGAAAAGTTGTCTTGCTCAAACTCGTATCAATATCAACTCCCTGGAACTGGCACAGAATATTGCATTATCCTCCAAAATACCACTACTTTATATGTGCCACCATTTTAAAATCTATCCGCCCAACAATTGAATGTGAAGTTATCAAAATTTGAAGTATCTCAAATATCTCTCCCATAATTCATATGTTGCAGATATTAATTCTAGGTTCCAAGATGAATGCTGAGAAGTGACCAGGGCAGACACTTCATAAACCTGCAATCTCCATGTTTAAACAAAGGACTTCTGTGTGGATGTATTTCTAACATGGCAAAATCTGCAATTCCTTCACTTCTTCAACGCACCTGCCACATCCTTATCCAGGGATGGCAGGAACATCATCAACACATGGATGGTAGTGTTTAGGACCACCGCCACCACCTTCTCAAAAGGCAACCAATGCCTATTTATGCCAGCCTTGTAACCAGAACCTCTCCATTGCACCTGTGGTAGTCTGCTCACACTCTTCAGCTGCTGGCAAAGGATACATCACAGGGTGGTCAAGGCGATAGTGCGGAGGATCTAATGTTCCACGTCTAGGGCTCAACACTCTTCCAAAACCACTACAGTAAAGTTAAAAATAAAGTATAAAATCATACAGCATGGAAATATGCCCTTCAGCACAACTTGTCCACACAAACCAACATGCCCCATCTACACTAGTCCCACCTGCCTGCATTTGACCCATATTCCTCTAAACCTATCCAATCCATGTATCTGTCCAAATGTTGAATCGCTGTGATAGTACCAGCCTCAACTACCACCTCTGACAGCTTGTTCCATTTACGCACCACCCTTTGTGTAAAATAGTTGGCACTTGGGTCCCTATGAAATTCATCCCCCGTCACCTTAAACCTACGTCATGTGGTTCTTGATTCCAAATTATTCCAAATCTGATGACAAACTTGTGCTTCCATCGCTTCTCTACAATAAACTATTGCACAGAAACAACTAAGCTATTGAAACGCTGGTGCCCCATCTGCCTACTTCTGCGAGCTGAAGGAAAAGTCGATGACAGTTCCTCTCCTTGAGATTCTAGTCTGGATGATCTCCCAAATGAAGAAGCAAGCAACAAATTATGAGAGATGACAAGAGATTGGTAGCAGAATGGCCCTGAGGCTAGAAAACTGAAGGTGCACCTGACCCTGACCTCCATCAATTAAACAATGCAGGAACAGACACGAGACTATGCGTGAGATCATAGGTGTAACAGAGAGAATGCACAAAGTGGTGCTTGAGTGCTGGTCCTTTAAATAGTGTAACTTCCAGATTAATAAAACTTGGCAGTATTAGTATAAAATAGTGATAAACCTGTTTGATGAACTTTTTGCAACTTTGTCGACACCAGAAACATGGCAACTCTTGTGTACCGCCTAGTTGAGGTCTGCTGCATGATTTTACCCGGTTGTGTACAAAACAACAAATTTCACTGTACCTGACAATAAAGTATCATTGAATCATTCAATAAATAGAACTTTTGTTCTTCAGACTTGAGGTTGGAGATCACCCTGGTGACAATTGCTGGCTGCAGTACCACTGCTGATGTCAGTCCATAACTAGTCACACACATCAGCAACTGGCGGAGAAATGCTTCCATTTGTCGGCTTTCCATTCAACTCACCCCACCACACACGCTCCCGCTCCTTTCCCCCTTTCACACGTATCAACTGTTTATGAAAGGCACAGATCCCAAGCTGCCCTGCCAAGAAGTCAGGCACAACAGGCCATTGAGTGCAACACTCACTGCTGAACGCCTGACAACAGATATACTTGTTGCACTGGGGAATTACAGAAAGAGAGGATTGTGATTCAACAAATCTGGCTACTTGACACAAGTAGATCAAAGCGTGTTCGATAAAGATCAAATCATTTGTTTCTCCATAAACAATTTTATTATATAGCTGAGTGTAAATGTGCCTTAAAAAAAACAATGCAACCTCGATTCCGGCTGCTCTGCACGTGGTCTGGCCCTATTCATTTGTTGTATAAATGGCATTATTTAATCATTGAAAGAGCTGTAGTGATAAAGTCATAAAGCATAGAACCAGTTCCTTCTGCCTAACTTGCCCACGCCGACCAAGATGCCCCATCACCACTTGTCCCACCTATTTGCATATATTCCTCTAAACCTTTCCTATCCATGGCAAAGTGCAAGTGTAAAGGCAATCTACACTCACTCGTTCCATTTCACTGATGGTGTTGTTCCTGGTGCAAGGAATGCGTTCCCTGTTTTATTTTTTCCATTCCTTCTCTCCAGAGATACTGCCTGTCTCGCTGAGTTATTCTAGATTTTTGTGACTATAATCAAAAATGTTTTAACCCGAAAGTCTACTTGAAAAATGCAACATCACCTCAGGTTCCTGGGAATCTGTAGCCTGTGACTGCTCAAGACCATGATAATATTAAGAATCTTGATTCCTTGATTTTTAGGGAAACAAAGAAGACTATGTGGTGGAAGAAGTGCAAGGACAAAAAACATTCCCACCCACCTATGCTTTCAGACACACCTGCCCCATCGGTGGTCTTCACGTTGGCCTCATTAGGACAAACAAAACCTGAATCAAAGTCAGTCAACTTTAATTCTGAGCAACTGCCAAAGAAGGTGCAGGTAGCAGTGACATTCTTAAAATGAAAGGAACAAGTGATATATAGGAATATGATGGATGTAAAAAGGAAGACTTAAGCCAGTTTAAACTCTAATCTCCAAAACCCATCTTTTCGAGCAAGTACTCCATCCATGCTTTCCCATTACTGCCAGGTCCCATCAACTCTCAGACTTGCCAATCTTCATCTTTCTAAACTGTCCAGACCTCCTCTCTGGACGATATCCCAAGACACAGTGATCCAGAACTACCCAGATTCTTCCCTCAGTCATCCCCAATTATAACCCAAACCTCCACTAAAACACACTGTATATTGAGGATCCCATGTAAACCTCAGCTTCATGATCCGCATAGAGGACACTATTATATGAAGTAGTGGAACAACAGACACTCTAGGTGCCCTTTGTACAAATTTACATCATATTTCTATCCTTGCAAATAATCAAGGATATACAAGTACATTCCAATACATAACAACACTTCTGAGACACAGTAAAGTCCACTAATTGGTCTCCAAATCTGTACAGCAGCAACTATATTACTGTGAGTTGCACTTGCACCTATTAGGTTGGACAACCTGAGTGCATATCAAATGAGGCAATTCCACCAAAACAGGAAGTAGGCACAGAACATTCCATGGCAGAAAGTTCTATATGTTGATTATTCCCAAGGATAGAAATATGAAGTAAATTTGTACAAATGGCACCCAGAGTGTCTTGTTTCACTGCTTCACGTAATATTGTCCTGTATGTGGATCATCATGATGCCGAGACTTCTATGTTCTATACAACAACATAATTATTTGAGAACTCACCATCATTGACAAAAAAAAGAGACAGAAGCCTGGAATCAAACATGATAGATCAATAACATCCAAGTAAAAGTAATTGTCATCTTGGAAATGAAAGTGCAGAGTCTAACCATGCAATGCACAAGTTACAATTAAAACAAAGTACATGCGATAAAACCAGATTAAGTGGTCAACCAAGAAAACCCAAGCCCAAAGCCAAAGTAGTATCTAAACTGCTTATACACACTTACGCTATAGGACAATAACTAACTCCATATGCAATGATAAGTTATCTACATGTTTACAACTACATAAAAACTAATTGTGTAGATGCAAGTATATAATTGGGGTTATCAAGTGGGCACCTCCCTTCACTGCTATTTCGTTGAGTTAGGCCCACGACACCTTGGGAATGTTCAACAGTTAGTTCTGGCATCCCAGATCCCCCTCACTCAATACCTTCTCTCACCACCCATGCTACCAGTATCTACTAAATAAAGGTAACTACAAACAAGTGCTACACACTCTATCCTGTCTTACACTTCTTCTACCCCATCGTAATTGCCCCACGAATATTGTCATAATGGAAATGAAAGTGCAAAAAGTCTAGCCATGCAATGCAGTTTGTATCACTGATGTCTGACAGGGCAAAATAGAGTAAGATCCCAACCTCTGTGTGGTTCATATATTTGAAATTAAATCAGTTAACATGCTTTAGCAAGATGGATTCAGGGCTTACATGTAATAGAGGGCGTGTGCAGTGAACTGGCACACATCAGATATTAAGGCAGTGGCAACTCCTACCCAGTAGCATCATCAGGACAACATGCTTTCATGGCAAACGTAAGACTAACATTTTTAACTACTTTGAACTGAAACAAGGTGACTCTTGCGTATTGTATCAGTTTAATCTGCTATTTCATTTCGGAGTCACGTGAGTGACTTCGTGAAGAGCCTGCCGGCACGCATGCACGACATATCGTCGCAACGCATTGCTGCCGACGGCTGGCGGTGGAGTGCGCTCCCCGCCAGCCCTTCATAAGGGACCGCTTAGGTAAGTGACACTAACCTTAAGTTGGTTGGCCCTTGCTGTCTGTTTGTCTTTCAATAAGGGCGTGGATTGGAGTTTCGATGTCTGGTCAAAGTCGTCGACCGACCGGCCCGGCGCCCTCATCGTCGTTTACACCTGGGGCCGGGAGAAAGGCGGGGAGACCGATGCCTCCTGCTTCTGCAGGTCGGTCCCGCTGACTCGCCACAGCTCCGAGGAGGAGTTCGTGGAGGACGACAATGGGGTGCCACCCGAACAGGTGGACCCTGCCACATTCAGGTCGCCAGCGGCGACCACGGGGAAGGGGTCTCGTGCGGCTGCACGGCCCCCCTCCGCTAGCCCTTCGAAGAAGGGCAGGGGAGGAGCCCGTAAGCCTAACCCGGTACGGGCTAAGGCTTCACCTGCCGCCGAGTTGCGGTCTGGTGCAACGGCGGGACCTGGGTCTGTGAGGTCTGCTACCCAACTCCCAAACCCCGCCGCCGGGACGGGGGGCTTGGGTACGGTCCCGCCTCGGTCGCCGAGTCCCCCATGGATGGGAGGACGAGACCATGCGTCGGCATCGTCCACGATGTGGACAGCCGGCAAGCCCGCGCGGGCATCGGGTCTCCATGCTTCTGCTGGAGCCGACCCCCAGCCGTCAGGGCCCTTTGTGGCAACGGCTTCCGCTCCCGCCAAACGGAGGCGGTTGAACACCTCTCCCGCGCGGGAATCGCGCGGTTTCGCTTCGGCGGCCGGCAGCGACAACTACCGGCACCGAGATCACCTCGACGAGGTGCGGGCCGATGACAGGAGCCCCGGCAATTTTTCTGAGCCGGAGGACTCCGACCACTCGAGTGTTCAGGGTGGTGGGCGTGTTGACCGTATGGAGCGGCTGCTGGAGCTTCTGCTGCATAATCAACAGCAGCAAGCGTCCACCAACATCGACAGGCACAGGGCCGTCTCACCAGCCTCCATCGTCAGCGAACTACCAGAGGAAGAAGGATTTGTTGACCATACACCAGCTCTATCGGAGCCACCGACAGAAGATCTACTGGATGTAGCGGCAAAATTCGCTGCCCCGGTCACAACTGGGCTTCCGCTTCACCCCAAGCTGGCGGCCACGGTGGACTTTCTTACGAACCACCAGCTCCAGGAGGAAGTCCTCTCGCAGGCTATTCATCGCCACAAACCTCCCTCCAACTGCAATGCCCTTAATGTGCCTGTGGTCAATACGCCCATATGGGGCAACATCGGCGTGGCAATCCGCCATCAGGAGCTGAAGCTCCAGCGGATTTTAAAACTCCTCACGGCCGGCATTACCGCCTTTGCGCGGTCGGCCGATGGTGGTGATCTCTCGTTGGACCAGGAGGATGCTTTGGCACTTTTGTGTGCCACTCAACACGAAATCAATGCCTTCCGGAAAAACAGCATCCGTCCATCCATCAACCCTAAGTTCGCCAGGTTGTGTAAACCACCACCGCCACCGCCGCCCCGACAACTCTTCGGAGAGGACCTTCCGAAGAGAGTCAAAGAGCTTGACAAGGTAGCCAAGACGGTGGGACTCATGCGGTCTCAGATCGCCCCCAGACCGTCGGTGCCAAAAGCTCCACCTGCTCGACCGCGAGGCTCGGCCGCTTCAGCAGCCAGACCATATGCTGCGACACCACACCGATATCAACAGGGCCAGCAGCAGCGGTCTTTTTTGGGGTCAGGTCCACAACGACCCCAGTGGAAAATGAAGCCACCCCACCATCAACCCAACCCAGCACCTCCGCGGCCAACCAAACATGTCAAGGACCGCCAGTGACCATGGAGGTAAGGCGGTCTGGTTTTCTTTTTCCTGTTCCTTTAACATCACATGTTGGAGGGCGACTCCGGTTCTTTTCTGAGGCATGGGAGACTGTTACTTCAGATGAGTTTATTTTGCAGAATATTCGGGGTCATACTATTGAATTTATTCACGGGGACATTCCTCCATCCCAGCATATGCCTAAACGGAAGTTTACGCTGTCTGCGGTTGAACAGGCAGCAGGCACAGCTGAAATTTTTTGTTTGGAACAAAAAGGCGTGATAGAGAAAACTATGCACGAACCTATTGAATTTGTCTCCAATATCTTTACTAGACCAAAAAAGGATGGAGGTTGTCGAGTGATTATTGACTTGACCCAGCTGAATACTTTTGTAACATACACCCATTTTATAATGGACACTTTTGAGACAGCCAAATCACTGATTTCGCATGGTTGCTTTATGGCATGTATTGATTTAAAAGATGCATACTATTCAGTATCCATTCGGAAACATCAACGGAAGTTTCTGAAATTTGTTTGGATGGATCAGCTCTGGCAATACAGGGCTTTGCCAAATGGGCTTACAACCGCCCCTAGGCTGTTTACTAAATTGCTCAAGCCTATTATGGCCCAATTAAGAAAACAACAACATATTGTAATGGCCTATTTGGATGATATCCTGATTATTGGCAAAACCCTGGAGGCAGCTGAGAGGGCAGTTTCGGCCACTGTCACGATATTTCAGCGGCTGGGGTTTATTGTCCATCCAGACAAGTCCACGTTCTACCCGTCCCAGGTTATGGATTATCTGGGCTTCACGGTGGATTCCAATCGGATGAAGGCCACCATACCAACTAACTAGGTTGAGGATGTCACCCAAGCATGTCAGGATCTTGCATTCGCCAGTATACCATCTATCCGGCAAACAGCTAAGGTGATTGGCAAAATCGTAGCGTTGTTTCCGGCAGCCCAATTCGGGCCTTTGCATTATCAAAATTTGCAACGAGCCAAGATTGCCGCGTTAAAAAAGAACGCTGGTCATTTCGACAGACCAATGCGGCTGCCTCCTAATGCTGAGATTGAGCTACAATGGTGGGTGTCCAATATTGGCAGGTCATTCAAACCCATTATTGTGCCCAATCCGGTGGTATATTTGCAAACTGACGCAAGCTCCCAAGGCTGGGGAGCTAGGGACAGCTGTTCTAGTTGTGGGGGTAGGTGGGACACCCTTGAAGCTAGCATGTTGCTATCGCAAGGGATAAACTATTTGGAGCTGCTTGCAGCATTTCACGGACTTCGGGCTTATTGTTCCAATCTCGGTGGAGCTCATGTCCGTGTCCAAATAGACAACACCACGGCGGTGGCATATTTAAACCATATGGGCGGTACCAGGTCAGTCTCATGTGACAAATTGGCTAATACCATTTGGCTCTGGTGTATTGATCGGGATATTTGGATTTCAGCCACCTATTTGCCAGGTAGGCTTAATACTGTGGCAGACACCAGGTCACGCAAATTTAACGATAATATTGAGTGGATGTTGCATCCTCAAATATTTGCCAAAATTACAGCCAAATTTGGTCAACCGGATATTGACCTCTTTGCGTCACGGTTGAACCATCAGGTACCAACATACGTTTCATGGGAACCAGATCCTGGGGCATTAGCGATGGATGCATTCTCGCTAGACTGGGGGAGTTGGTTTTTCTACGCATTCCCCCCGTTTTGCCTCATCAGTCGGGTATTACAAAAAATCAAGATGGATGCCGCTCGGGGCATTCTTATCATACCCGACTGGCCCACACAGCCTTGGTATCCGGTGGTCTTTGACATGATTAGTCAACCCTGGGTCCCTTTAGAGGGTTGCCCGCAATTGGTTTCTCACCCTGTCTCAGGGGAGTCACACCCCTGCCATGCCTATTTAAAATTACTGGCTTGCAGGTTCTGACCAGGCCATGGTTGCAGTATGGCCTCTCCAACCGAACCATGAACACCATTGGGGCATCATGTCGAGAGTCAACCAGGCGAAGATACCTCTCCCACATCGCCAAGTGGGAAGCCTACTGCAGCCGCTCTCGCATCGCCTATGATGATGTCTCCATAGCCGACGTCCTGGAATTCCTCGCGGGGTTGCACCACGATGAACACTTAAGTTACAGTGCCATCAACAGCGCCAGGAGTGCGCTGTCATTCTACCTCAACCTCGAGGTAGGATCAAACAGGCTAGTGTCCAGACTAATGCGGGGAATATTTAATTTGAATCCGCCTACACCACGCTATCACATCACCTGGGATGTCAGGGATGTACTTACCCTGCTCAGGACGTGGTCACCCATGGAAGGGTTACAACTGGACAAACTCACCATGAAGCTGGTGATGTTACTAGCGCTGACTTCAGCACAGCGGGTTCAGACGCTCCACAAACTCCGTATTGATAGGATGACGTCTACCCCTGGAGAAGTAGTCTTTTTCATTGATGAGCTACTAAAGCAGCATAGACCTGGGTGCACAGGGCTGCAGCTGAAGTTCCCGGCATACCCCGCAGATGCTCGGCTATGTTTAGCCACTCATATCCGTTACTACGTCAAGGTGACGAGGAGCATCAGAGGAATGGAGCAATACCTGCTTGTCACTCATAAAAGACCTCACCATCGAGTGACAGTCCAGACGATATCCAGGTGGCTCCGGATCGTCTTGGGTAAGTCAGGTATTGACACTAATGTGTTCAAGTCTCACTCCACCAGGGCTGCATCGACGTCGGCGGCGAGGGTCATGGAGGTGCCCATGGACCATATTCTCGCCACAGCAGGATGGGCGAACGAAGCTGTGTTCCAGCGGTTCTATAATAAGCCTGTTGCTGCTCCTACAGTTCGCGGAGGCCGTGCTGAACGCCGGGAAAGAACGTGGGGATGTCCCCGAATAAGGGGATTTTGCTGTGTTATTAATAAATATTCTTTGTGTTTCAGTATAACCTGGTGTCATCAACTTGTTTACTCCCATCCATCCTTGCTAGTGGTGTGTCAGCATGGACGTGGTCCAGGGCGTGTAATCACAGAAGCTTTGAAGTCTTCACGAAGTCACTCACGTGACTCCGAAATGAAATAGTAAGATTGAACGAGAACTTACCAGTTTGAAGGTTGATCTTTATTTCATGAGGAGTTGCGGTGAGGGATTTCGTGCCCTCCGCTCCCAACCCTCGATCATACTCAACTGGTAATTAGAGTCTCTTTAATCTTACTATGCCAAATCATTTCTGTTGTTGTTTCTGTGATTCCACACCGCTACTTTGAAGAATGTCGCGCATGCGTGCCGGCGGGCTCTTCACGAAATCCCTCACCGCAACTCCTCATGAAATAAAGATCAACCTTCAAACTGGTAAGTTCTCGTTCAATCTTACTATTCTTCCACTCTTATTAGGGCCACAGTCTTAGAATAAAGGGGAGGCCATTTAAGACTGAGGTGAGAAAAAACATTTTCACCCAGAGAGTTGTGAATTTATGGAATTCCCTGCCACAGAGGGCAGTGGAGGCCAAGTCACTGGATGGATTTAAGAGAGAGTTAGATAGAGCTCTTGGGCCTAGTGGAGTCAAGGGATATGGGGAGAAAGCAGGCACGGGTTATTGATAGGGGACGATCAGCCATGATCACAATGAATGGCGGTGCTGGCTCGAAGGGCCAAATGGCCTCCTCCTGCACCTATTTTCTATGTTTCTATGTATCTTATACTCGAGTATGAATTATGCCCAAGTACAGCAAAGTTTTTATTAAACTGTATGCAAAAAAAAGAATTTACTGTCCCTAGGTACATGTGACAGTAAAGTACCGTTGAACCATTAAACTGAGCATCTTGATGATGATCAAAGCCCTCAGCAGGAGGTGATGCCGCTTCAAAAACAAGCATCAGCTGGTCCATTAGGATTGCGATGGAAGACTGCAACCCAATGCCACAGAGTGAAAGTGCAGTTGTACTGCACTGAATGCTCCTAATAAATCTTCAGGTCACAATTTTAACGAGTACTTTGTCCAATGGGCTGCAAAACGTAGATTTGCACAATGAGGAAAGAGTGAAGGAGAAGATATGATTATCACATGACAGATGAGTTCAGAAAACCTGAGGGAGGGCAGGAAATACAAGAGACTTGGGTCTTGGGAACTGAAAGATAGAAACACAGTGAGGACATAGAAATGCAGACCATGGGCAGAATGCAGGCAATTTCGGAAAACGTTTAGTGTTAGGGTGGTACAGTGTTGCAGCCAGCAGAGCTGCTGCTCCAAAGATCCCTTCAGCAGAGTTTGATCCTAATCGCTAGTGCAGGCAGTGCGGAGCTTATTCATTTTCCCTTGTGACTGTGTGGGTTGCCCCTGATTACTCCTGTTTCCTACTGCATCGTAAAGACCCATGGGTCAACTGGCTGTTGTAATTTATCCCTCATGTGTGTGTTAGTGGAAGAACCCAGCAGAGGGGGGGGGGGGGGGGGGATTTGGGGTGAATAAAATGGGAATGGTTTTAATGTGTGTAAGATAATCAGCATGGCCAAAGAGACTGCTTCCACACTGAATGACTATAACCTCAATATATTATTTAAGCTTCTAGATTTGTATCCAGAAGCCTAGAATTGTGCGTTGGAAACGCGTTGAAATCCCATCATGACAGCTGGAGAGTTTAAATTCACGTCTTAAATAAATCCGTTAAAAAAATCCGGTTACAGTAATGGCTGTAAACTATCATATAGTCATTACAACCACATCTGTTTTAAAACAGGAAGTTCATTGCACCCACACTTGCTGCCCTGTAACTGACCCTTAAACTGCCTCCTCAGTTCAGAGGCAATTAGGGATGGTCAATAAATGCAGCCTTGCCAGCAGTCCAGGCACGCACCATGAATGAATTATTTTAAATACCAGGAAAAATACTGAGCATTCATTTCACAGATATGTATAGTTCCTTTGGACACAGCACAGCCACTTTACAGGCATATTATGAAAATATAGTAATATGTGATAGCAATATCATGTAGGAAGCAATTGCAGATGCAGGTTTACAGTGAAGATAGACACTAAAAGCTGGAGTAACTCAGCAGGTCAGGCAGCATCTCTGGAGAAAAGGAATAAGTGACGTATCGGGTCGAGACCCTTCTTCAGACTGACAGTCAGGAGAGAGGGAAACTCGATGTATGAAAAGGTTCAGACCAAACAGAGCTGGTACCGATGACCAAGGAAAGGTGGAGCCCACAATGGTCCATTATTGGCTGTGGAAGAGGTGATAATGAAGGGATATATAGATACGTCCAAAATCAGTTGGAAGTCAAAAGCTTGAAGAACTCTCAGGTGTTGTGTGGATATCATTCCCTCTCCAAAGTCCCATTAACTATCTTGGAAAGAGGGCAAATTAGGACGGAACAATGGCGCAGCTGGTAGAGTTGTTGCCTCACAGCACCCAAGGCCTGTGTGCAATCCTAGCCATGGGTGCGGTCTATGTGGAGTTTCCTGCGGGTGCTCTGGTTTCCTCTCACATCCCAAAGATGTGTGGGATTATAGGTTAGTTGGTAGATGTAAATTGCCTCCAGTGTGTAGGGAGTGGATGAGAAAGTGGGATAATATAGAACTAATGTGAACAGATGATCGATGGTTGGCGTGGAAGGGCCTGTTTCCAGACAGTATCCCCAAAGTAAATGATATTTAAATAAAATCCTCACAAACTAGTATTTTTCCGTCCATATCATGGATCTCTCTGTTCCGTTGTGTGAAAGAATCACGACTGATGCAATTCACTAGGAAATCAGTGATTGATACTTAATTCTATGGCTCATTCCAGTCAAAATATCTGTCTGATGAATGGCCACGACCCGAACGTCACCTATCCATTTTCTCCAGATATGCTGCCTGACGCGCTGTGTAACTCCAGCACTTAGTGTTTACCTTTGGTTCAAATATCTGTTTTTCATACAGATAGTGGAACGTATGTGGAAGGAGCTCCAGAGGAAATGGTTGAGGCAGACACATTTAAAAGATATTTATACAACTACATGGATACCAACAGTTTAGATGGATATGTGACATATGCAAGAAAATGGACAGGGACAAGCTGGGCCGAAGAGTCTGTTTCCATGCTATATCACCTCATGACTCCATTATACATTGATTTTCAACCTATTTACATTGCCCCAAATATGGGGTACTTTGTTTTACAAATAATGACAATGCAAACACATGAACAATTATACCAACACAGCTCACCCAATCTGGGATTTTGCAACTAATTGGACATAGGCATACTTTAGTACAGATTTCAAGATGCGGGAGGAAGAGTCAACAATTAGCATGAAGACTTCACTTATGTGGGGAGAATGAAAAATCTGGAGTGTGCTACAAGCAGTCAGAGAAGCAGTGATTTGGTCGAGATATGTGCGGAAACTAAACTCTTGAACAAAGAAGCTGCGATTGTCAAACACAGAGGCTGGCGAGTCCCCTGGTTTTCTTAGTGCACATATAATTACACAACACAGCAAAATGGATGGTCATAAAACATTCCAGCAACCTTTTCAAATGTCTGTGCACTAGAACGGAAACCTTGAGGTAACCTTGCACAGCTATAAAAAGGAAATTAAACTGCTCAGCAAGAGTTGAGCAAGAAATAATGTTTGAAGGGTAATCTTCACAACTGCAGGGCACTGCCATTTCTATTCCAGCAATTGCACAGTGACTTTAAAATAATAACTTTCTTCCCTCCTGTGCGTCACTTTTAAATGTCACAATACAGGTTTTATTGTGTGACAGCTACTAGCTTGGAATTGCATTGAAGATCGGAGATTTAAGAGCCATCAGATCAATCCTATGCCTCCCTACCCAACAGATCAGTATGGGTATAGGATACCCAGTCATTCATTTCTCACCTTGTACACCCAGACAACCACCAGCTTTATTCCCACAGGGGCACCCAGGCACCATGGATGTCCCCCCTTCCCTTTCATCCAGATGACCTACAGATCTGTCCGAATGCGTACATCTGGACCTCCATCTGTTACACTCACCCGCTCCGTTCTGGCTCCCACACCCAACAATTAGATCCCAGACCAAATCTCTGGCAATAAAACATTCCATAACATCACCCAGCTCTTAAACAGTCACAAGATTGAATTCACAAGTTATTTTTAAAGCAAGAACACTGTTAAATGCCTCCAGGCAGGAGCCACAAATGTGCCTATTAATGATTTAAATCGGAGCCATCTTCCCTTCGGTCATGGGATCAGGGCCCAGATTAAATTATTTTATTAAAACATTTCAGATTGCCAGAGAGTTTAGATTTCGTAGCACGAGGCATATGCATCAATCTGCACTGAAATAACAATGTGTGTCTTCCTAACAGGACTCAGTGAAATGTCAATTTACCCTGTCATCCATCTTCCAAATTGTTAATGTAACATTTTGTTGTTAAAATCAGAGCATTCCTCGGATCTGATTTTACATTTGGGAAAACTGGTTGTTCTATCAGACCTAACGATACACCGACATGCAAGACGCAAGGAATTCGGGTATGAGCACCAAATGGTGAAGGAATTGAGAGGGAAAAATGAAGCAATTGAAAAACATAATTAGAACGAAACAAAATTGCTTAGAATGTCAAAAAAATGTTTTACCATTGACGGCATAATATCTAGGAAGTGGTTGCACAATGAACCTCATCAAAAGCCAGTGTGATGTGGACTAGGATACATCAACAATGCTCAATAGTTCTTGTCTCGAGAGTACTGTCCAAAGTCTGTGTAACCTTTCCAAGAATCCTTGCCCATCACCCTTCAACCACAACCCAAGAATCAACCTGGAGAAGATTTGTTGCACTCCCTGTCCAAGGAAAGGTAAACTAGCCAGAGAGGGATACCAGTTCAATACTCAATATTCAGATGTCGTCCCATCCAATCACAATTATAGGATGCCGTCTTTACTCTTGTATTTAAATCCTCTTGCAACATAGCCCAATGTATATTTGCCTTCTTAATTAACTATTGTGTCTACAGATTAGTTTAAGGACATCTTTGAACAAAGTTCAGCTTGAACACCAATGCATCAATTTCCCATCATTTCTTCACAATTTTCCACATTATATCCCATTTTCTTTGTCCCCGTTACTATTACTCCAACCTTACTATTCACAGCCCATCCCGAACCAAAATTGACATGTGCACCAACTGTTTTCTATCCATTGATCCACTTTGATCCACCTAGTTTACTAATTCAAATTTCACACATTCTAATCTTCTTCAACATTTGATGTTATAAATAAACTTCCTAAAATACAACACATCTAATGGTCACCCTTACCTATTCTGCTAGTTATAATGAAAAAGCACTAAATAAAATTGACAAATATGATTTCCCCTTTAATAAATCTCTACCAATCATTTCATTATTTTATTATTAGTATCCCAGTTACAACTGTTAATGACAGTTAATGACAGATTCTAGCATTTTCCTAATTTTCCTATCTGATAGGTCACTCCAATGTTTTTTTCTTTCCCATCTTAAATAATGGTTAAATTTGCCGCCTTCAATCAGTGGAAAACCATAAAATGTGTGAATATTGGAAAATGACAAGCTTGCATCCACTATCTCCATAACTATCCCCTTTAAAATCCAGAACTTACTCTTAAAAAGAGTCCGAAGTGTCTGAAGAGGGGTCTCGACCCGAAACGTTGCCTATTTCCTTCGCTCCATAGATACTTCCTCACCTGCTGAGCTTCTCCAGCATGTTTGTCTACCTTAAAAATAAGTTACTTGGTCTTGTAGCTTTCATGTGTAAGATCAGCAGATTTTTGCGATTTGGAAGACATCTATCAAAGTTTACTGTATTCATTCCAATAACAAGACAGTTTGATTGAACTGGGTGGCAGAGCAGATTTGACGGCGGTCCTGAACACCCACCTCATTGTCACATCATCCCAAAGGAATCTCCAGCCACTATTGCATCCTGAAGCTCAGATCCTCAATCAGTTTGTACAAAGCAAGCTCTCGGAAATAAACTGGATTTCTATTTAATTTGATCGATGGATTTATATTAGCCCAAATACCAAAATTGTCCAGAGTTGTGGAATCATTCATGTCTGGCTAAGAAGGCTTCAAGTCTCTGTTTAATATCTCATCATGAAGATGAAGCCTTTGGCAGCATTGCAATCACACAGTATTTCAATGCAGCCGACAATTCTCTGCATGGGACACAAAGTCAAGATCTTTTGAACAATGGCAAACATAAAGCTGACAATCTACTTCATGAAGACACTTCATCAGCTTAACTCTGGAAGAAGTCTCACTGGATAAGTTGAAAAGGTCAAGGGTACCTGGCTGGAACGGACAGGATCCAGTGTGTGGGGTGGTGGCATGAACTAGGTTTAGGATAATGATTAGGGGTTTAGGTGGGTTTAGAGGGTTGACATCCTGTCACCTGTAAAACAGAGAAAGACAGGGACCCAATACCAACAGCAGAAAGGATGAACATCTTCTGTATGTATATTAAGGCCAAAAATAACAAGGGAAAGGGTAGAGCCCATTTGGGGCAACATGGGCAATCTATAGAACATATACAGGAGGTGGATTCTAAATGAATACTTTTTGATCAATATTCAGAAAGAAAACATTGTCATTGAAAAACTCAGCAATGGGGGAGGTAAACTACGAGTGCAAGAATCCTTGAACAAAGAGGAGAAACCAGATGCATTGGTGGCATTAAATGTGAATAGCTTCTCATGGCCACGTGAGATTTTCCCTCAGCTTCGATTGAGGGGCCATGCCTGACCTGCTGAGTTCATTCTGCTTTATGTTTTGCTCAATCTTTTATTTTGCTAAACTCAAACTACTGGAATTAGCCTTGCTCTGTTACAAGAAATTTCCAACAGCTGAAATGGGACAATAGAGACTGCAGCCTGAACAGTATCCACAATGACATCAGCCAGCTTTTCCTCGTTGTATTCAATGTTAAGAAACAGACCTCTTGAGAGTCTAGCAAACACAATATCCTAATATTATGAGTACCCTACTGGGGTGAAGGGAGTCTTTCAGATAACTCAGTACACTGTATTTATAAATACGTGGCCTTTGCTATGTTGAACTTTAAGAACTGTATGATGCCTAACTGCTCTCTATGTGGCTGCTACATTATAATGTATGAACATTGATGAAGGTTTGTCCAGCACTGTGGAAAAGACCTGACATGAAGAATGCTATCTGTCAGATGTTCTTTTTCAATAAAGTACCCTTGAGGTTACTTTGAATTTTCCTTCTGTAAGAAAACATGATGGTCTGTTTTCTTACAGAAGGGGTGCAACACAGAGTGCTATTCTGCATCTTAATTGTGGCTGTGTTTGATCTGGCCAGAGTCACTGCAGAATATTAGCTGTGGGAGACCAATTTGAAGCTCGTTTCTGTTTGATGTTAGACATCTGAAGATAAATAATTGCTTAAAGATTGCTATCTTCGGATGCCAAAAATCATTTTTTTTAATTTTACTTCAGATCTCCCATTTCCAGGAATTTGATTTGACTTTCGTCTCTTAAAATATTTCTGATTCTGCAAAATATGGCAGCATCTGAGCAATTTTATTATTTTTTTTTTATATGCTCTTGGTCCCAAATTACATTATTCCTGGGAAGTTTGTGTTGCAAGGATACCAACGTTAGAATCTATCATGTCCAAGAATTATCTGGTGCGAAAGGTGCTGGTGCTTGGCCATCACACAATTGTTGAGTACAAGATTACAGCATATGCATTTGCTCGTGTCTCCAAGAGATGAAATGATCTTGAAACAGGCCTCAACTGAATCAAAGGCTATTCATGTTTCAGGATACAAGGCAGAATCCGTGTGCATGGACGTACAGATGCAATGAAAATATTGTTTAGTTTAATTTAAAGAAACAGCTTGCAAACAGGCCCTTCGACCCAATAAGTCTGCACCAACCAACATTCACCCATATACTAGTTCTATCCTGCACACTACAGGTAATTTTACAGAGGCCAATTAACCTAAAAACCTGCACGTCTTTGGAATGTGGGAGGAAACCAGAGCACCCGAAGAAAACTCACACGATCGTTAGGAGAACATGCAAACATCGTACAGACAGTGCCCATAGTCAGAATCGATACCCAGTCTGTAGTGTTGTAAGGCAACTCTACTGCTGTGCCGCCCCGTTTGTAGGAGTATTGCAGACACAGATTTAGACAAGACATATGTTATAATAAATCATCCAGAAAGAATACGACAGTGAAAACAAAAATATTGCGCAAAAACAAGGCATTAGTACAAAACAATGAGAAAACAAGTCGTGGTAATAGAAGGGATAGTCTGTGATGTTCCATTGCCAAGGTAGGACAAGTGTTGTGCAGGTTGTTTCAAGAATCTTATATTTGTGGGGAAGTAGCTTTTCCTGAAAATGGTGATGTGGGACTGAAGGTATCTCCTGCAAGGCAGTGGCAGCAAGATGATGGATGGTGAGGATCCTCGTTGACAAATGCCACCTCACATAGATGTTTTTAATGGAGTGGAGGGCTGTACATGTGATAAACTGGGCTAAGTCCACCATTCTTTTTAGTCCCTTGCATTCCTGTGCATTGGAACTGCCATACACAGCCATGATGCAACCAGTCAGTATACTTTCTACAGTGTTTCTGTAAAGGCTTGTTACAGTATTCACCGAACATGCATCTGAGAAATTAAATTTTCTGATGGATGGCCAAACAGCAATCCTGAGCTACAAATATCATATCTAACCATCAAGCATACCCCTTGTAGGTGCATGTAGGACCATCAGGTCCTGCAGGTGACGACCTCTGTACCATTGAGTGGAGTTGTGCTAAGGTGCAATACATAGACTGTTGTGTTAGGTGGTAAAATGTTGATTAACGGCTAACTATATCAGCATTAATATGCTCCACTCCCTTCATAGATGTACTGCCACTTACTCACACCCTTAACTCTACCTCATTCAGTGATCAGTTATTGTACTTCAATATTACACTATTTCAAATTGCACCACAATCTTGCACCAATCTGCAGTACGGTGTTGCAGCGGTAGAGTTGCTGCCTTACAGCGCTTCCAGCACCAGAGACCCAGGTTCGATCCCGACTACAAGTGCTGTCTGTGTGGAGTTTGTATGTTCTCCCCGTGACCACATGGGTTTTCTCCGAGATCTTCGGTTTCCTCCCACACTCCAAAGACATACGGGTTTGTAGGTTAATTGGTTTGGTATAAATGTCAATTGTCCCTAGTGTGTGTAGGATAGTGTTAACGTGCTGGGATCGCTGGTCGGTGCGAACTCAGTGGGACAAAGGGTCTGTTCCCATGCTGTATCGCTAAACTAAACCAATCCGCTGTTTTGCACTCATCATCATATATATTTTGCGTTTATCACTACTGTTTACTCTGTGAACTTCACTGGAATGAAGAATTTCATTGTACCCTGGGGCATATGACAGCAAACACATTGGAATATGAAGTCATAAGATCAGGTATTAAGCAGAGAAATGTAAGTTGATCTGCACAATGAGGACAGCATTTATCTTTGCAAGTTTGTACAACGATGACAAATGGGATTGACCTGCTTATCGATTTATGGTCTGAATGGCTATTCCTTCTCCTGATTTACAGGTTTCCAAACAATGCGGATGAGACGGTGGACTGAAATTTGGGTGTTGCGTCACACTTCTTCACACAGGTGAGTTTCGCTCGAGATGAAATGGTAAAGGACACAAATATCTCCCATACAAATGATCAAACGATGCTCACAAATGGCGCCATAAGTCCCACAATCCTGGACAAAATTGCTTCACATAGCATTAACTCAATTTTTAACATAAACTGCCAGACTGTTTCAGCAGCAATATGCAAGTGATGGGAGCCGTGGTATGTAGTAGTAGCAGACAGCAAGTGTGCAACCATGTTAAGACGGAGATCTTTGAAAACAATAGAAATGAAATTAAAGGATGAAAGCCCTGCCCTCCAATGTTTAGCCCATCCCTTATTCCCAGGACAGGACTTCAGGTGTCTGAAGGAGGCCAAAGCTGGAGCTTGATGAAATCCAGATTTGTGTCTATTCGCCCTCATTTCTGTGGTTCCGAGCCAGAGGTGGGTCATTCTGGGCAAGTTCTCCTGAAATCCGCAAATGTCTAGTTCAATCAGGAAAGCTGTTCCCAAGTGCTTTTCTCTCCTTCTTTCATACACTGCATATACGTGACACTAAGTGAATGTGAAAGTACATCATCTCCAAAGTGCTCGTTTCCATGGCTGCTTTCAAGTTTTAATTGCATTAAATGGAAAAAAAGGTCAAGTTAGGTTAAGGAGACCATTTTTTGTGTCTATGCTGTTTTCGGGATACGGAGATAATTTGAACTTGGCAGTAAGGATAATAATAGAACACTTAGAGCAAAGAGTATCTAGAACCATGGCATAATTATATCTCCTCTGATATTTGAAGGGTGGATCTTTAAATATCAATCTCGATTAAAACATTGGCAGAATAATGTGCAAGGGTACAAACTGAACTAACTATTTCCTTAAGAAATAGAAGGCCATTTTGCCCCCGTCAGCTCACAGAATAACCTTATTTCTCACAAACTTTCCCTGTAACCTCTCATGTTTCTTTCAACACCCTCCTGATTGCACCACTCGCCTACACTCTTGGGGCAATCACAGTAGCCAATTAAACTGCCAACCAATATGTCTTTGAAACATGGGAAGCAAGTGGAGCACTTGATAGGAACTCACGCAATCACAGGAAGAACCTGCAAAATGCAGACATCATCGAAGGTCAAGTTGGAAGCCGGGCGGGTGGAACTGTGAGGCAGCAGCTCTACTGCCTTAGCCGTCGTTGAAATTGGCCTATGTCCAACTGGCTACTTTAATCATGGACTGATCGATATCATTGATATTATGATCGCTGCTTCCTGGATATTCCCTCAGTGATGTAACTCCATTTAACTTGACTCACTGCCTAAAAGCAAATCAGCCAAGTGATGCAGAGATGCTTAGGAGGTGAATTGAGGGAAACTGCTGACCCCGTTAGGAAATTGTTGGAAATTGGATGAGCTGGACATAACATAATAAGCATGTTATTGGAGATATTAATAGGGTGAAACCCATTTCTGCTCTTTTACTCAATAAATGTAAATGGTTAAATGGAGGAGGAACTGGTCTTTTCTAAAGTAGTAAAAAAGTTGGGAAAAGAGGAAACCAAAGGGGATAAGGGTGGTAACTTAGGGCCTGGATATCAAAGTGCGATTAACAGAAATAGAAAGTAATAGAAATATTAATGTACAGCATGCTGCCCTTCACATACAGAGAGCTGGAATACAAGTTTTTCCAACCACCCGGAGTGGTACGAGAAACGTCTGCAGTTGCCTTTGGTGCAATTCATGCATTGCACCGCCAGGTTACAATACGGCAAGGTCGCTACATGTTAGCACCAGCAGTTCATGGGAGATACTGCAGCAGAACGTGATAGAAGACAGCGCCATCACAAGGCAGCTGATGGGTTCTGCAGATATTTGCTTTTGTTCCGGGCAAAATTTCCTCTGCATCTGCAAAGGTGCCTTTCAAAAGAATGTAAATTAAATTGAAGTAATAAATTAAAGTGTAGGAAAATTAACTGCATTAAAGCCAGACAAGCACAACTATTGCTTCTGATATAAGACAAGTGGTCCTGCATGCAGCCTGCAAGATGTCACTTCTCGCCAGCACTATTATTTTTAATGAGAGATTTCTGTCACTGAGTAGTCAATGTCTTGCACAGTGTGTGCAACTTATGTATTGTATGTTTTTCTGTGCTGAATGTCTAAATGCCTGTGATGATGCTGCAAGTTTTTCATTATCCCTTTACCTCACTGCACTTGTGCATGTGAAACTAAACTCATTTGAGAAGTGGATGAAGTACATGGAGGTGTTAATAAAATATGTAGGCTCAAGAAAAGGAATGCTGTAGATAAGCCAAAAACAAACACTTCAAACTCTTAACTTCTTATTCAACATCAAGGTACTTCGAGTAATCGAGTCATAGTGTTACAGTATGGAAACAAACCTTTTGGCCCAAATTGCCCACACCGGCCAACATGTCCCAGCTAACTTCCTTCCACATTCCTTAAGATAAAGACATTTCAAATCACTTTATATTGGTTTGGTATTTTCAACACAAGAGACTACTGATTTCATGACACAGCTGCAAGTTTTGAGATACGAGTTCCACTGAGATAGTTAGAGCACAATAATTATACCAGGGGAAACTGCTCCCAATAAAGTAATTTCTTTGTTGTGGCTTAATTGGTTTATCCTCCTTATGAGAACCTGATTTAATAGAAATGTGCAGCTGATCCCAACATTACTCTTATTCCTGAAATCATCTCAATATCAAATTTACTGGGGCATCTCAGTGCAGGAAATTATGTCCGTCAATGCCTCCAAGTGTCCTTTGATTGCCAGTTTCCTTTACGACCAACATGGACATGCCATTTATTGAACACAGGTTGACAAGGAAGTTTGACCTCTGTTTCTGCACCAATTAAATCCCTTGCAGGAACGCAATCCATTCGTAGATCAAGGAATGAATGTACTGAGTTTGAATCCATTAAAGAAAAAATTGAACTGCTATCAGGAAGACTCTCCTCACAAAGAGGGATCAATACATTGAATCAATTTCCAGCTTGGACTAGAAGATGAGTGCATGCATCTGACAATGAGATGGGTATTGGATGGTGGGAGAAGGATGTATAATTGTAGAATTATCCTATATGGCTGAGCTCAGATAAGCCAATAGCCTCATTGATCATTGACCATCATGGTCAAGCACAATTTGCAAAACAACTGCACCAATCAGTAGAAACCAGCCCTTGCATCATTTCTGTGCTGTACAACTCTATGAGAGTACAGTCCGTTTCTGTTGTTATATTGCGAATGATCTTACAACGTAGGAGGCCAAGTTAATGTTGGCTCTTTGAGCATTCCCATCAATGCAATTTACTCACTTATTTTCCTGTAACTCATTCGCTTTTGTGAGGGAGAGACCTCAGATGCCCTCGTGTCATCAGGTACCCTCCTTCCACCTAGAAACACGAGGGGTCATTTAACCAACCCGCACATCCATTTGTTGTGGATTGGGAGGAAACCAGAGCATCCAGGGGAATCTCACGCAGTCATGTTGAAAAAGTGCAAAGTTTGCACAGAGATGACCCAAAGTCATAATTGACCCAGGTCATTGGAGCAATGCAGCAGCAAAACCAACGACTGTAACACATGGTCATAATGTAATTTGCAACATAAATATAAGTAAATGGAAAGTTTAGAGCAGTAACTGAGAGATCACAAATTGGGAGCAAAATAAACTGCTGGAGAAACTCAACAGCTCAGGCAGAAACTGAAAATAAATGGGTCGTTGACTTTTTTTAGTTGAGACCCTTCATCTGTGCTTCAGGATACTTGGTTCATCGGATATCCTCTCTTGATAGTTTGTTTTTTTTACAAACAAATGCATGGTAAAGGAGATTGAAAGAAAAAAGGTTTACATGTAAAACACAGCAAACTTAATCATTTGATTGAATAACACACCTAACTTACTTACAGCATGTAATTTGATGTTATCCGTTCAACAGGAACATGCTGTAGGAAAAAGAAAAAGGCCATTTTTAAGAGCCTCAAGGACATTTTAAAAACCAAACCATCTCTCCGAAAAGAGAAAAGAAAATTTACTATATATTATAGGAAATCAGGCTGGCAATCACTCCCAATAGGATATGAACACTGATTAGATTCCTGTAGCTTGTATTATAATATGTCCAAGAGTAACTTTATTTTAGATTAATTTTGTATGTAGTGCACATACGCAATGAAATTCCTCGATATATATTCAATCCCGGGTTCTCATTAGATCAGAGTCTCCTGAAGGCAGGTGGTGCAGGGAAAAACAAGCCTAACACAAGGTTGCACTGGAGTCAGGACTCTGAACTTAGGTAAAGTTGGGAATTGGATCACCTTAGAATCACAATATCAAACCTCAAGGAAAGGCAGCTTTATCAGGAATCCTGATGTATAATCTTTTACTTTTTAGTAGTTGGCAGAGGCCACAATGATGGTAGAGACTGATAAATATCTTTATTTATTTTGCTTCATAGCAACAATCTTAAGGTTATGTGATTTCGAGTACTATACAGCAAAAACATATCAAGAACACTTGCATCTTAAGAAATCCACAAATAGGCAAGTGCAGTCCTTTCTGTACAACCCAGTCTCTCTTTGGAGATAGCTGAAGTTCCAAAATAGTTTTTGTTTTCAAATGTAGGTATGTTACAAAACTTACCTTGAGCAGCGCTGCAGTTCTGCCGCTCCCCGTGTGCGTGACTTTGGCGCCTTTCAGAGGGGGACGGGCCTAAAGTGCCGTTTTTCTACAGACTGGGCAAATCCATGTCGGGCGATTTCGTTGCGGAAGAAAAATCGTTCCGACATTTAATTAATGAAGGTATTTTTAAATTACGCTAGATTATTTATTATCGAGAGTAATTTAAAAATCATCTTCAAAAGCCGTGAGCGCCGACAACGGGAAGGATTTTGCGTAGGGGAGAAAAAAAGGTACAGTTTATTTTTATATTAAAAGTTGGTTTTAATGGAGGCTTTAATAATGTTTTTATGTTGCGAAATGGGATCCAAAAGAAACGTATGAACCAACAGTATTTTTCCTCCCGCAAACCACAACGTTCCAATCCACCGCATTCCACTAAAACCCACTCGCTAGCTGATTTAAATGGCCATTAATTTACAGGCATTAAACACTAAATTCCTTCAATTTTGCCCAGAAATTCATGAAAATGAGATTTAAAAATTATGTTATATTGTGGGTTATTGTGTGAATGTTATTTGGACACTTAGGCAATTTTTAAAAAGTTTATCTTTTCTTAAGAAATGGATAGATGTTTAGATCTACTCATTGAATTTTGTAATTAGCTACAATTAGATAACTAACTAATTATATGCTTTAATTTCAGGTCATCCAAGTAAGATTGTTTCATATTTGTTTCAGAATGCTTCAATCTATAATAACTGAAAATTTCATTGAGCTCTTAATTTTTAAGAAAGTTATGGGCTTTTAACAGTTCTAGATCACAGCTTTTCAGTTAAGTCAATTGAAAGGCAATGGGGAACAAGATGCTAATTTCCGAGTATGAAAATGGTCATAACTTTCTTAATACTGAAGATATGAAAGTGAATTAGGTGTCAAATTAAACTTCTTTTTATGCTTTATCTGATGGGATAAATTGCAGACTTGATTTTTAAAATCTCAAAATGTTGTAACATTGCTATCAAATGTTGTGACAATCTGTTCATTAACTTGCACAATGTCTTGCAACAGTTTGATTCCCTGTTCCAATGTTATATCCTTGTTCAGACATCATCACATTAATCATTGATTCTCATCTATTCTCTTCCAAAAAAGCAAATTAGAATTTCAATGCAATCAAGGATAAATCTGCACAATATAGATTACAATTTCACTATTTGATCTGAATTTCTACATCAGCTGTTTTGTCTATGAAATGTATTTAAAACAACAAAAAACACTACCATGACTCCAAGTGCTGACTCACAGGATATTTCCAATCTGCACTTCTTCATTCCATGGTGCAGAAAACCTCCTGATTGCTTGGAATTCTACATCCAGGAGTAGTCACCACTTGTCTTCCTTCCAACTCATCTGGCCACAGTAACAGCTGGAACTTGTGCAAGCTGCCTATGACCGCAGAGTCTTTGAGAAAAGCATCTTACCCATCAACTGGGACGCAGCTAGGACCTGAATCATCTGTGCGCACTAGGCACAGTCGAGCCAGAGCTGGGAGCAGAGACACAGCAATGTATGCTGCAGGGACATTACGCCAAGAATTGGATACCAAAAGTTGACCGCTTCTCTTTCCACAAATGCTGCCATACCTGAATGTTACAGCATGTTATGTTTTTGTATGGGAAGACATAATCTACTTCCTTCAGCCCACCAAAAAAGCAAAGCGGGGATGGGCATTTGTTTGTAGCATATTTCACCAAAGTGCAGGAACTCATTCACTTCCCAACAAAGTCTTTCCTGGTAACCTACCTTGAGCATCTGGCTGTAATGTTGGAGAGGCGCGTTGAGACTGTAAGGTCCCAATGCACAAAGGACGTGACTCCTGCGGGCATTGAGCCACCAATCTCCAAATCCGTCATTCTTTCCCAACACTTCCCAATAATTGGAAGAATGCATTGCATTTAGTATCTTTTGAAGTGCAAGGTGCAGTATTCATAATTGCAATTCAAGCACAACTGCTAGATCAATGCAAAACTGCTAGGAAGCGATACATGGAAATCTGCAAAACATTTCCCCATACCTCAACTGAAGATTTCTATCTTTATCTGACACAAAAGCATGAAAAGTAAAAGCATTCGCCCCGCAACGTCTGCTCTGCCATTCAATCAAATCATGACCGATCTTTCAGCACTACGTCCGTGCACTAAGCCCCATTTTGTTTGATCTTTACATTTAAACATCTATCTACAATATACTCAGTGACCAAGCTTGTACAACTTGGTCAGCACAGCGGCGCAGCAATAGAGTCGCTGCCTTACAGCGACAGAGACCCAGGTTCAATCCTGACCATGGGTGCTTCTGTACAGAGTTTGTATGTTCTCTCCGTGACCGCGTGGGATTTCCACAGGTGCTCTATTTTCCTCCCACATTCCAAAGATGTACAGGTTTGTAGGTTAATTGGCTTCACTATAGAATGTAAATTGTCTCTAGTGTGTAGGATAGTGCTCGTGTGCAGGGATCGCTGGTTGGCGCAGACTCGGTGGGCCGAAGCACCTGTTTCTGTGCTGTATCTCCAAGCGAAACTAAATTCCAAAGATCCACTGCACCGGTAAATACATTTCTTCCCAAGCCTCCCCTGAATGACTGGCCCCTTATTTTGAAATCAGGATCCCTTGTTTCGAGACATGACAGTGAGGGGAAATATCAGCTCCACATCTACCCTGCCAAGAAGATTTTTTGTTTCGGTGACAACAAAGATGTAGTCTGACATCCTCAACAGCCATTCCAGGAATCAGTGTAGTGAACCTTCACTACACTCCCTTGCATGTTTCTTCTTTCTCCGGCAGGGAGAGTAGATCGAACACAACATTCCAAGTGCAGTATCTATATGACTGGCACAAAATATCTTTACTCTTATATCCAGATCTTGCACTTCATCTTCTTGCATTGTAAATGTTTGCAGTATCTATGTATTAACTTCCAGTGATTTGTGCGCGAGGACCCCAGTTCCCTCTTGACATCGGTGCTTTGACTTTATGCGAATGTGGATGCCGCACATTTTCCACATTGTATTCCATCTACCATTCACCGAGCCAACACATCTCATAACCTCTCTTATGCCCTCTCAGCCATTCCTGCCACCTTGCTTTGATCATTCAAATAGCTTGGGAACATCTGTGGTCCATAACTGACCCCTGCAGCATTCCATCAGACAGACCAAAAATGATCCATTTACTCCAACACTGTACCTTTTGTCCTGTAAACAGTCCTCAATCTATATTAGTACATTACCCCCAATATTGTGCATCTAGCTTTGTTAATCTCTAGTGTGGCGTCTCACTTAGGCCCTTTGATAGTGCAAATGCACCACATCAGCTGATTCACCCATTCTGCCATGTTTACTCCACAATTTCACAGTCTGTAGGAGAGCCATATCAATTTAAGATAATCTATGCCTCGTAAAATTCTGAAATTCGCCCAATCCTTAGTCTTACGACTTTTGTTTGCAACATTGCAAACCTATTATTTTGATTGAGTACAATCCTAACTTTTCTTGACAGCTGTAGCTGGGCCAATTTTGCCAATATGCATTACGGGGAAATATCTTGCTGGTTTAATGTAGTTAATTGTATAAAAAAATGCCATTGCTGGTTTACCTTGTAATATACTTTCCCCAATCTACCATGACCAACTCCCACCTTGCATCTTGGTAGTTTATTTAGATGTACTGTAATACCTTTGCTTCAATTGAATTAAATCACTTTCAATCTTTAATTATGACATTACAATCCCAAGACCCATCAACAACCAGATCCTCGTTTAACTCTTTCTCATCGAACAATACGTTCGTGCTAACATAGCGTGCTCCTCCAATAATTTCTCAACATACTGATTAAAAAAAAAACATACTTTAAACACTCCGTGAATTTACATTCACCCCATTACAGCGCAGTTCGCTGTCTGAATCTGTATGCTTATTAAAGCTCCTACAACTATTGCATTATCCTTTTTATTTGTAACAACTTTGAGCTGACCTTTGCAAGAGTGAAAGTCAATAACCTGTTGACTTCTTTACTGCACTGTCCCGATACTCTGACAAATGAAAGACCAGCATTTATTTCAAAACTTCCACAACCTTAGGACACCGTAATAAGCCTGACTGAGGAATTTTGGAAATGTACTCAGGAAGCACAGCAGCCAATTCATGCTCAGGAAACTCCCACAGAATGTAACACGACTAATAATCAAAGACAAAATGAAATAGAAAAATGCTGAAACATGCAGATCAGACATTATCTGCACAAAGGAAGCAGAGTTAAAGGTCTTTCATCAGAACTGTTGAGGGATCTTCTTGTCGAGTCCACATCACAAGTTTAGAAATTGTTCAGCCAGAGCTGAACACACTTCTCGGCATCTTCATACAATGGGCATCTTGTGCTTCTTGTGCGTAGTGGTGGAAAGATTAGTGGAAACAGGGCCGTGATGTGAACACTCTTTCCTTGACCCCTGTTGAGGGATAAAGGACTACCAGAAAATCTCTCCTGATCATCTTAAAGTCAGATTTATCTTTCACATCCACCAGTGAGGGCAGAGGTCTCATGTCCGAGAAGAGATGTGTTAGTCTGTCAAGCTATCTGGCGAGATGCTATCAGATGAGATGCGATAGTCTGCCAAGCTATCAGGCAAGATTTGACATTCCTGTCCATAGTGCTGGAGAATTGCTCTCACAATCTGACTCAGATGAAAGAACGCCGTGACCCGATTCCAAGATGACAGTTCCTCTCAGAGGCAAGGGATGTGTCTGCTGAGCTTGCCTGATGTTTGCTCAAGTACGGACTGACAGTATGTGACCGTTTGATGGTCCACGTTATAGAACACATTTCACTGACTCCCTCGTCAACCAAATAGCATTTGACATAACAAAAAGTTATTTTTCTGCTGGGTTGATGAAATTGGAAAATTAAGAACAAATGAAAACAAATTTAGAAATGATAAGATGCTAAAGACTGAGCACGAGGCCTGTTCTAACCGAACTCTTTATTACTCCCTTTCCCTGACTGTACAATACATTTTAAAGAGAGGTCAGCCTTCCAATCGACCTTTGAAAGCACTGACACCTTTTTAGTGTGTTGCAGAAGAAAGGAATGACAATACGGTACCACTTCAAAGATATTGTTCATCAGCTCCTGGAGACAGGAAGCAAGTAGGGGTTCTCGGATGGGAGACACTATCTGCAGATCATCGCACATGAAAGTGTTACAGTTATTTACTGTAAGTGCACCAAGTCATCTGATGTATTAGTACTGCACGGAAAATGCAATTTTAGTTTAGTTTAGAGATGAATTAATGAATAAGTTTATTGGCCAAGTATTCACATCCAAGGAATTTGCAAAGATGCTCCGCCCGCAAGTGACAACATGACATACAGTGACAGTTAAGAATGATACATAAAATATTAAACATTAATAATAAAACATTATTGATTAAACATGTGAATTAAATAAAATGCCGGAGCAAAAGGAGGCTACAGATTTTTTGGTTATTGAGTAGAGCTTCTACTCGTGGAAAAAAAGTTGTTTTTATGTCTGGCTGAGGCAGCTTTGACAGTCAGGAGTCGCCTTCCAGAGGAAAGTGATTCAAAGAGATACAGCATGGGAACAGGCTCTTGGCACATCGTGTCAATCAGCAATCGCCTGTACACAATCCTACACACTAGGGACAATTTACAATTTTTACCGAAACCAACCAACCTACAAACCTCTATGTCTTTGGAGTGTGGAAGGAAACCGCAGCAACCCGAAATAGACCACATGGTCTCGGGGAGATGGACAGACTCTGTACGGGCAGCATCCATAATCAGGATCGAAGTCGGGTCCCTGGCACGAGAAGGTAGCAACTCTATTGCTACGCCACCTGTGCTGTCTATCTCTTCTCCCACTTTACACAGGCACCAACTCTGCTGCTTCCACCAACTCTTCTATTATTCATTTAACATGGCTGTTTAGAATGCAAGAAAATGGGAGCAGGAACAGATTCCAGGCCCCATTCAATATGGTCATGGCCAATCTGTCCTAGGCCTTATCTGTCAGCTGCACAAAGCGCTTAATTCCTTAATCTTTCCAAAAAAAAGTATCTACTTACTCTTTAAGTAATCCCAGTGTTCTAGCCTCTACATCCATCAGAGAGAATTCCAGATATTGACCGCCCACTGCAAGAAGTTACCACACACCTAAATTTTAAATGGCTGTTCCCTAACCTTGTAGCGATGGCCCCTTCAGTGGGTCAAAGGGCCCATTTCCACACTGTATCGATAAACTTAAACTAAACTAAACTGTTGCCCCCCAGCTCCACTGGTCCAGGTTCGATCCTGACCTCGGGCGCTGTCTCTGTGCACATTCACTCTGTGACCAAGAGTCAAGAGAGGTTTATTGTCATGCGTCCTAGATAGACAATGAAATTCTTGCTTGCTGCAGCACAACAGAATATGTAAATGTAATACAGAACAGGAGCTAAAAGTTCAGTATGTCTATATACCATAGACCATATATATACACAATAAATAAACAAATAAAGTGCAATAGTAATAATAGACTGTTATTGTTCAGAGTTTGTTTGATGTTGTGTTTATTAGCCTGATGATTGAGGGGAAGCAGCTATTCCTGAACCTGGATGTTCCAGATTTCAAGCTCCTGTATCTTCTTCCCGATGGCACTGGTGCTCAGTTTCCTTCCCGCATCGGAAAGACGTGGCGGTAGATAAAATGGCCAACATAAATTACCCCTCAATGACGATGAGCAAAATAGAATGCGTGTCGAGACAATAGGTTACAGGAAGTACAGAGGGAGGTTGAGGGAGGTATGGAACAAATGGGGCTGCTGGCATGAACACAATAGACTGAAGGTCATCCTTCCACCTTGTTAGATGTTGAGCTGCGACTGAAACATTAATTACAGATTTGTAGATTGTAGGAAAAACATACATTCACAAAAAATGTAATCTTTCACCCATCACTAATGATATAAAAGAACATTTTTAACTCAGTGTAGCCTCAGCTGTTTGCGGACATGAAAGTGTCAATGAATCCCAAAGATCCTTCTAGCTTTTACAGACAGCCAGTTAGTAATGTCCCTGGGAGTAAAGTCCCTATTGAGGAGCTGACAAGTCCTTCACATGGGAGGCTGCTTAGTTCCAGTTAATGGTATCTTGTTTGAGCTGACAATACATCTGCCAAGAAACACGTCTAATATTTCCACGGTGTTCACAGATCTGCACTGGGGCTGGGAAGAGAAACAGATTATGATGCACCCTTTGGAAAACCAGTCAGGGCCCTGCTGAATCCATCTTAAATGGGCAGCAGCTTAATCTTGAAACCACTTTGTCACAGAACATAGAACATGTAACAGCACATCACTGTAACAAGCCCTATGGCCAACGATGTCTGTGCCAAACATGATGCTAAATTAAACTAATCCCTTCTGCCTGCTCAAGCTCCATTTCTCTCATTCCCTGCATATTCATGTTTATCTAGAAGTCCCTTAAACACCATTATCATATCTGCTTCCATCACCATCTCTGTCAGTATATCCCAAGAACCCACCACTATGTAAAATCTCCCCTCGCACATGTCCTTCACACTTTCCCTCCCAATGTCCTCTAGTACCCCTCTGGAAAGTGAAAAAAAAAATTGGGAATTCCTAGAACATTGTAGAATCAGAGGGGAACTGGGGATGAAGGGCCACGGACTGGAGATATAAAAGTGGGAAAGCCCTGCTTGCGACTGCGGACATCCAGACCATCCCATCCCACACATCGTGCATGACTGCTCACTGAGGCTTTTCAAGTGGGGCCAACAAAGCCATCCACCCAGCAACTGATGCTGCCCTGGTCTGGATGTCTACCCTTGATCTACAACTTTAGGCTGTGCACGCCATTCTCAAGATGAAGTGGGGAAGTGTGTTAGAACAAGACTCAGATGCTGGCATACATTTGAAAGAGGGTCTGTGAGGGCTGCAGTGGGAGGCAGGGAGAGAAAGAGATATCAATTTATTTAGAGATACAGCATGGAAACAGTCGGCCTTTGGAGTCCATAATGAACCACAATCACCCATAAACTAATTCTATTTTATCCCAGGTTCGCATCCTACACATTTCATAGAAGCCAATTAATCTACAAATTTGTATGTCTTTGGAATGTGGGAGGAAACCGGTGCATCCGGAGAAAGGCCATGCGGTCACAGAGAGAAGGTACAAACTCCATAAGGCAGCACCCGTAGTCAGGATCGAACTGGATCTCTGGCGCTGTAAAGCAGCAACTCTATTGCTGGGCTACAGTGCTGCCTTGATAACGCAAAGGGAAGCTACCCAGTTTGTTTCAGGAAGATTCTCCTTCCAGAGAAATGCCTTCCAGTAAAAATCCCAAACGTTCCACCCAGAATGCAGGATTCCTTATTGCACCCAGATTGTAGGACACATTGTACTCCACTGCATATGCATGGTTGGAATTTCTGGCGACTCACTGCAGCGGGATCCAGAACGAAAACTATGAACTTCACAATCCATGCCGAATCCTAGATTTTTGTTTTATTTTATTTTTCTGTCCAAATTCAAAAGATATGCGATTTGTTTTTGCAGCATATGTACGGAGTTTTATAACAAATATACTAAAAAGTGAAATTTAAATGAACAGTCATATCCCGCCTGGGTAATCTATAACGCCATGGTTTAAACGCTGAGTTTTCCAATTACAGCTAATCCTTACCTCCTGTGTTACACTCGCTCTCTCATTCCGATCCAGCCCCATGCTCCCATTTTAGTCCCATTTCCCATTCTCCCACCAAGTGCACCCACATATACCTTTCCTGTTGCCCTACTTTTGTGCCCCTGCTTATCATTAAGCCTCTATCTTCACTTTTGCCACTCCCCCACTACAAACTGCCTTTTCCTCCCCTTGTCTGCTTCCACATCCTCTACCTACATTTGTCGCACAACTCCACCCCAACCCCCCACCTCACCCCCCCCCCCCCATCATCACATAGTTCCTCGGACCAGCTATCACCTACTGATCCCAGTCTCATTCCTTCCCCATCTACCTTCAGTCTTCACTTGCTTTGCTAATGTGGGGGCTCAACCCAAAACATCACCAATTCCTTCCCCTCCCCAACAACACACAGCCCTCTCCCCAAACCTCACACATCCCACCCAGACCACAGATGCTACTTGGCCTGTAATGTTCTTTTGGTGTTTCTTTTTGACCGGCTCTTACCGGAGTCAATGGAAGGAAAGCGTTCAGATCTTGAAGGTTGGTGCCTCAGAAATCTGTGGGTGAAGGAAGAAAATCACTTGATGGCAGCTGAATGAAAGGACAAACTGTGCCAACCACAGACATTGTGAATGAGCAAAGAAACCACAGTTGTCAAACTAGATTTGATAGAGCAATAAATTTAACAATTGTTAAGAGTCTGCCCACTGGCAAATAACCCGAAGTGGAGGAGGAGGCAGTTCAATCAGTAACTTGCACAAATTGGACAATTAATCACAGGCTTCATTCGGTACTTTCAAAACAACAACTAGCATACAGAGATCAGAAGAAGGTCCAAAGGAAAGTGACGAGGCTGCTGGGGATATGGTTAATATTTCTGACTGGACATATACGCTGGCACCCACCCACCCAGGACATGTCTATAACAGATTAATCAAGCACGTAAAGCAGTCTGTAATAAAAAGGAACTGCTGGTATTTAACAAAGACAGGCACAAGAAGCTGGTGCAACTCAGCGGGTCAGGCAGCATCTCTGGAGAAAGTGGGCAGGTGACGTTTCAGGTTGGGATCCTTCTTCAGACTTGGATTCAGGTAAAGCACTCTCCCATCATTTCATTTCGGAGTCACGTGAGTGACTTCGTGAAGAGCCCGCCGGCGCGCATGCTCGACATATCGTCGTATCGCGTTGCTGCGACGGCTGACGGAGGAGCGCGCTCCTCGCCAGCCCTTCATAAGGGAACCACGCAGGTAAGTATGCTACCTTAAGTTGGTGGTTCTTGTTGTGTTTGCTTCACAGCAAGAACATGGATGGGAGTTTGAGAGGCCGGAGATCGGGGAAAAGTCGCCAGCCAGCGGTTCCGGAGCGAGAGTTGTCGGGGGTACCTGCAACACAGACCGGAACGAGGGCGGAGATGTCGGTGAGCTCTGTCTTTTCAGGTCCGGACCCGCCCGCACACCACAGCTCGGAGGAGTTCGACGAGGAGGAGTGTGGTGTGCCGCCAGAGCAGGACGACCCTGCCATGGCAGTCAGGTCGTCAGCAGGCTTGCTGACGGCCTCGAGCAGAAGGGTCCGTGCGGCTGCACGGCCCGTTTCACGCAGCCCTCTGAAGAGGGGAAGGGCAGGAGCCCAGAAGCCTAACCCTGTCGGGGCTAAGGCTCTGCCTGCCGCCAAGGAGCGGTCAGGTTCCAGGACGGGACCCGGGGCAGCTGTGAGGTCCAGCCGTCGCCCCCCAACTTTCGACGCCGGGACGAGTCAGTTAGGGGTCCCGTCACGGTCGCCGAGCCCCCCATGGATGGGTGGGCGAGACCATGCGTCGGCAAGGTCCACGATGTGGGCAGCTGGCAAGCCTGCACGGGCTCAAGGTATCCAGGCTTCGGCTGGTGCCGACACCATGCCGCATCTGTCCGTAGAGGCAACGGCTTCCGCTCCCGCTAAACGGAGGCGGTTGAACATGCCCGTGCAGGAATCGCGCAGTTTCGCCTCGGCGGCTGTCGACGACAACTACCGGCACCGGCAGGGCCTCGACGAGGTGCGGGCCGATGACAGGAGCCCCAGCCAATTTTCAGAGCCGGAGGACTCCGACCACCTGAGTGTTCAGGGTGAAGGGCGTATTGACCGTATGGAGCGGCTGCTGGAGCTTCTCATACAAGGTCAACAACAACAGGCATCCAGCAGCGACAGGCACAGGGCTTCATCACCAGCTTCGTACACCAGCCTGGAGCAGCAGGACGAGGAGGCAGTGGTCGACCCCATCCCACCCCCGCCTGAATTACTGGCGGAGGACCTCCTCGATGTGGCCACCAAGTTTGCAGCCCCTCATTCCTCGGGGCTTCCCATCAATACGAAATTGGCAGCCACTGTGGACTTCCTAAATAATCACCAGCTTCAGGAGGAAGTTCTACTACAAGCCATGAGCCGTCACAAGGCTCCATCAAACTGCAACTCCCTCAACGTGCCTGTGGTCAATACGCCAATATGGGGCAACATCAGTGCGGCTATCCGTCAGCAGGAGCTGAAAATTCAGCGGATCCTGAAACACCTCACGGCCGGGATTACTGCCTTTGTGCGGTCGGTCGACGGAGAGGAGCTTAATTTGGACCAGGAGGATGCTCTGGCGCTTCTGTGCGCTACTCAAAATGAAATAAATGGCTTTTGCAAAAATAGCATCCTCCCAGCGCTCAACCCTAAGTTTGCAGGGTTGTGCAAACCACCGCCGCCGCCGCCGCCGCCCCATCAGCTCTTTCGCGAAGACCTTTCCAAAAGGGTCAGAGAGCTTGATGAACAAGCCAAGACCGTGGGGCTCATGCGCTCTCATAGTGCCCCCACGCCATCGAGCTCGAAAGCTCCGCTTGGCCGCTCACGAGGGTCTGTCAGCACTTCTACCAGAAATTACCCTCCAGCTCCAAACCGATATCAACCACCCCAACACCAGGGGTCTTTTTTAGGACAGGCTCGGAAGAAGCCGAGGTGGAAAATGAGGACGCCACGACCTCAAACCAACCCAGCACCTCTACGTCCACCCACTCGTGTCAGGGACCGCCGGTAACCACAGAGGTGAGGCGGTCTGGTTCTCTTTTTTCTCTTTGTTTAACTTCACATGTTGGTGGGCGTCTGCGGTTGTTTGCGGGTGCATGGGGTCACATTACCAGTGATGAGTATGTGTTACGGAATATTCAGGGCCATAGCATTGAGTTTATTAATGGGGACATCCCTCCGTCTCAGCATAGACCGGGTCGTACTTTTAAACTAACGGCTGCGGAACAGTCCGTAGGCTATAAGGAAATGTTAAGGTTGGAACAGAAAGGGGTCATAGAGAGAACGGTTCATGAGCCCGTTGAATTTGTTTCCAATATTTTTACTCGACCTAAGAAGGATGGAGGCTGTAGAGTCATTATTGATCTAACCACTCTGAATAACTTTGTAACATATACTCATTTTAAAATGGACACGTTTGAAACGGCCAAATCATTGATCTCACAAGGGTGCTTTATGGCATGCATTGATTTACAGGATGCGTACTATACCGTACCCATGAAAAAATATTACAGAAGGTTCTTAAAATTTATCTGGATGGATCAGCTGTGGCAATATAGGGCGTTGCCTAATGGGCTCACCACAGCCCCTCGATTATTTACTAAATTGGTGAAGCCAATTATTGCTTATTTAAGACAACGACATCATATCGTTATGGCCTATTTAGATGATATTTTAATTGTTGGCCACACCTTGGAATTAGCTCAACAAGGGGTTGCAGCTGCGGTCAATTTGTTCCAACAGCTTGGGTTCATTATTCATCCAGAAAAATCTAAGTTCTGCCCCACCCAGGTAATTAATTATCTGGGGTTCCAGGTGAATTCCATTAGCATGAGAGTCACCATACCAATTAACAAAATTGAGGAGGTAACACAGGTGTGTACAGATTTAATCAATACTCGTATACCATCGATTCGTCACACAGCTACTGTCATTGGCAAGATTGTGGCTTTGTTTCCGGCAGCCCGGTATGGACCTCTGCATTATCAAAACTTGCAGAGAGCCAAGATCGCTGCGTTGCGACGGCATGCTGGTCATTATGATCGATCAATGCAGCTGCCGCCTGCAGCATTGGATGAGTTACGATGGTGGGTTTGCCACATTAGTAACTCGTTTAAAACTATTATTGAGGCGAAACCGATGATATACTTACAAACTGATGCGAGCTCTGATGGCTGGGGAGCTACGAATCAATGTTCTAGTTGTGGGGGCCGATGGGATACCCTTGAGAATACGATGTTGGTATCACAAGGGATCAACTATTTGGAGCTGCTTGCAGCGTTTCACGGACTTCGAGCATATTGTTCCAAGATCATTGGAGCACATGTCCGGCTCCAAATAGACAATACCACAGCGGTGGCGTATTTAAACCACATGGGCGGTACCAGGTCAGTTTCATGTGATAAATTGGCTAATTCAATTTGGCTCTGGTGTGTCAAGAGAGACATTTGGATTTCAGCTACCTATTTGCCAGGTGAGCTTAATATTGTGGCGGACGCCAGGTCACGCAAGTTCAATGATAATATTGAATGGATGTTACATCCTGAAATTTTTGCAAAAATCACAGCCAAATTTGGGAAACCGGACATTGACCTTTTTGCGTCCCGGTTGAACCATCAGGTACCAACCTACGTCTCGTGGGAACCAGATCCTGGGGCTATAGCGTTAGATGCATTCTCGCTAGACTGGGGGAATTGCTTTTTCTATGCATTCCCCCCGTTTTGCCTCATCAGTCGGGTATTACGTAAAATTCAGATGGATGGTGCCAAGGGCATCCTTATCATACCCGACTGGCCTACACAGCCGTGGTATCCGATGGTCTTTGACACGCTCAGTGAACCTTGGGTCCGTTTGCAGGGTAGCCCAGAATTAGTTACTCACCCTGTTTCAGGGGAGCCACATCCCTGCCATGGCTATTTAAATTTGTTGGCTTGCAGATTCTGAATCGGCCTTTAGTTCAATACGGCCTTTCTACCCGGACCATGGATACCATTGCGGCGTCGTGCCGAGAGTCTACAAGGCGAAGATACCGCTCTCACATCAGGAAGTGGGAAGCCTTCTGCAGCCGCTCTCGCATCACGTACGATGCCGTGACTATAACCGACGTCCTGGAATTCCTCGCGGGGTTGCACCATGATGAACACTTAAGCTACAGTGCCATCAACAGCGCCAGGAGCGCTCTATCATTCTACCTCAATATTGAGGTGGGATCCAACAGGCTAGTGTCCAGGCTCATGCGGGGTATTTTCAATACGAATCCGCCTACACCACGTTACAATATCACCTGGGATGTCAGGGACGTTTTAACTCTGCTCAGGACGTGGTCCCCTATGGAAGGGCTCCAGCTGGACAAACTCACCATGAAGCTGGTGATGTTACTAGCGCTGACTTCAGCACAGAGGGTACAGACACTCCACAAACTACGTGTCGACAGAATGATGTCTACCCCCACAGAAGTAGTTTTCTTTGTTGACGAGCTACTAAAGCAGCACAGACCTGGGTGCACAGGGCTGCAGCTGAAGTTCCCGGCATACCCCGCCGATGCTAGGCTATGCTTAGCCTCCCATATCCGTTACTACGTCAAGGTGACGGCAAGCATCAGAGGAATGGAGAGATACCTGCTTGTCACTCATAAGAGACCTCACCATCGAGTGACAACACAGACGATATCCAGGTGGCTTCGAGTCGTCTTGGGTAAGTCAGGTATCGACACTAATGTGTTCAAATCTCATTCCACCAGCGCTGCATCGACGTCGAGGGTCATGGAGGTGCCCATGGACCATATTCTCGCCACAGCAGGATGGGCTAATGAAGCTGTGTTCCAGCGGTTCTACAACCGGCCCATTGCTGCGCCTCTACAGTTCGCAGAAGCCGTGCTAAATGCGGGGCAAGAATGTGGAGATGTCCCCGAATGAGGGGTTTTTTGATTTGTTTGTTAATAAATATGCTTTGTTTTGCAGTATGGACTAGTCAGCAAGTTATTCCTCCCATCCATCCCTGGTAGTGGTGTGACAGCATGGACGTGGTCCAGGGCGTGTCATCACAGAAGCTTTGAAGTCTTCACGAAGTCACTCACGTGACTCCGAAATGAAATAGTAAGATTGAACGAGAACTTACCAGTTCGAAGGTTGATCTTTATTTCATGAGGAGTCGAAGTGAGGGATTTCGTGCCCTCCTCGCCCAACCCTCAATCACCTTCATCTGGTAATCTTAGTCATTTCATTCTTACTATGTGAAGTCATTTCTTTTGATTGGTTTCTGTGATTCCACGCCGCTACTTTGAAGTATGTCGAGCATGCGCGCCGGCGGGCTCTTCACGAAATCCCTCACTTCGACTCCTCATGAAATAAAGATCAACCTTCGAACTGGTAAGTTCTCGTTCAATCTTACTATTCTACTTCAGTCCCAGCTTTTCAACAGAATAATCAACTGCATCAATGCAACACCTGCCACACTTGTCTTCGTAATAATCTCTTGAGGACAGACTGTTGGTTGCTTTTTACTCTGGACTTGCATTAAGCCCAGGCATACTTATTTTGGTAACTTAATTCCTAGGTTTATGATACACACTCAAGCCTCTCAAACCAACCAGTCCATACTGTTGTCCATACTCCACAAGCATCCTCTATTCTCTCCAAATTTATCGGTGCTATCATCTATTCCCCTCTCTCACTCGCTTGCCCAAATTCACCTCACAATGCATCTGTGCCACTTGCTCAACCATCGTAAGACAGTGGGTGGCCCTTCTCACTTTATCCATGAGAAATCTTTCACAGTTCTCTTCTGATTATTTTGGTGACCGTCTTACATCAATATTCAGTGCTATCCTACACATGGAAACATTCCCCGTGTCCCCTTAATGAAAATCCATAATTTGGATGATCTCTATTAGGGTACCCTTCATCTCTTCCCACTCAAGAGACACAATCTGTTCATCCTTTCCTGATATATAAATATATATGCAGGAGGTGCAGAAGTGACCAAATACTTAGCTCTACACGGCATATCAAACAGCTATTTATGGGTAGCAGAGACATCAAAACACTTCACCGCTGGAATCATTTGAGATTTTTCTTTCCCTCTAATTAATATTATCTCTTTTCAACAGCTAGTCTTTATTCCATGGGTTTAACTCTTTCTCGTGAAATCCCAGTGTAATTTTGTGCCAGAGGGGAAATTAAGCGCAAGGTTATAAGACTGCAGCTACCACTTTTACTTGCAATTCTGCTTTTTATTCTCTTCCCCCACAGAGCAGAGAACTGTGCAGATGATACCAGCAGGGAGTATCTGGATGAAAAGCCCATGCTGGGCAAGCTTGACAGATTAGTCAGTCTCCTCCTGCCAAGAGCAGGGTACGAGAAATCAAATTGCAATTGAGCAAAGGACTTTTCAGGGGAGCACAGTGATTCATCTCAGTGCTCTATTTAAATAGTCTGGTTAACTCAGAACACAGCTTGGGCTGCCAATGTCCAGCAAGCCAGGAAAATAATGTTTCAACTATTAACAGGGTGCAGAAGTATTTGATCACCTGCACCCTTTGTTTCAAGTTTTATAAATGATAACATTAGGAAAGGATAAACAGATTGTGAAGAGGTGAAGGGTACCCCAATGGAGATCATCCAAATTATGGGTTTTCATGAATTGGACACGGGGAATGTTTCCATGTGTGGGATAGCACCGAATACCAGAGGCATTTATTGCTGGTCCTTCAACGTGTGAGGAGTCACGTTCGCTAACTGGCATTCATAGTTCTGTTAAATTAGGAATGTCATTTTTTTTTTTGTTAACATGCAACCTCAGGTGTGGTAAACATACAGAATTTCCAAGTCAGGATTGTGCAAAATTAAGAGAAAATGTAAGGGTTACTTACGGCACCCATGGTGTGCTCGTGGTACCAGGAGTGGACGCTGGTGGCTGGGAGTTAATCAAGCAAACTGCCCTACCAGTGTTTTTGAAGCAGCAGTCAAAGTGAAGAGAAAAACATTCCAACAATCCTGTCTGTTTGGCAATGAAGATACATGGGTGGTACAGTGCACAACGGTAGAGTTGGTGCCTTACAGCACCAGAGACCTGGGTTTGATCCTAACTACGGGTGCTGTCTGTACGGTTTGTATGTTCTCCCTGTGACCGTGTGGGTTTTCACCGGGAGCTCTGGATTCCTCCCACACCCCAAAGACGTACAGGTTCATAGGTTAATTAGTAAGATATTATTGGATATAACATGGCATTAAATGAGAAAGTAAATAGATGTTTGAAAATAATAAATTGCTTCCTCTTTTCATCCAATCCAAAGGGTCAATTTCTGTGTTGCCAATTGCAGCAATTAGCACAGGGATTAGTATGCAATTGTGCGCATTTACGCCGAACTGATTTAAATTGTAGAATTACACGCAGGAAACATACTCACCACTTGCTCCCCTGGTGTTGCACGCAAGCAGTGGGGAGGCTCCCTCAACTGTGCACCTTTTCTCTACAATCAGAAAGACTGTAACTAAAAGTTAAAGAAAATCTAAGAGCAAGTGGAGAGATTTTGGGTAGTACTAATAGAGCCGAGGTTTCAGAGCTCCAAACACCCAGGTTCAATCCTGGAATCCAGAAGACAGACACAAAAAGCTGGAGTTACTCAGTGGGTCAGGCAGCATCACTGGAGAAAAGAAACGGGTGATGTTTCAGGTCAAGACCCTTCTTCAGACCACCAAAGCTGTCTGCATGGAATCTGCACATTCTCCCTGGAACTACCCAGGTGTTCCTTGGACGCTTCGGATCCATTCTACTTTGGTTCTCTTCAACACTCCTGTTTCCTTCTGCATCCCATGGCAGATGCTGTTTAGTAGATTAAGTGGTTGACATATATGAGCTCAAGTATGTAGATGAGATGTAGAATCTAGAGAGACTTGATGGGATTGTGGGGAAAATGAAAAGGGAGTAAACAGATCTGGATTTGCACAACCTTGGTGGGTTGAAGGCCCAAGTTTGTGGTGTATGAAGTTAAATATATCCAAAATACTACCAGCTTCCAAATAACAAATAGTCCATACTCATGCAGAGATATCTGATAATTACATGCATAGCAACAGATGCAAGTTGGGCTAATGCCTGAAAATGAGCAAATTTTCACTGCTATCAGGGGCCAGTAGGGTGACACATTCAATCTAAACTATTGCTGCTGGACCTCAGGTTCTTAATTTGAAGTTTATTAGGAGATAATTTTGAAGTGTGCCCCTTATACCTGCTGGGGTTATCCAACACATCCTCCATTCATCCTGTCAGATTATTGGTCCAATTCATCATCATTAATGTGGCAATTTAATACTTAGGTTCACATATGGTTCTAAGCACCTGGTCTCTACAGTATTCGCTGATTTTAAAAAGGCTACAATAATGAGTTGATGGATTACAAAAATAATTGAAAGTGGGTGGACAGTTTAAACAAGCTGCTAATACACAGAATCCTTAGTTTCATAAACAGAGGATTACACTACAAAAGACAGGAAATCATACTCAACCACATTAAAGCGAGTTCAGTTCCAGCTGCCACGTGTAACTAATTCATACACTGCTCATAAAGAGAGGTGGGATGATACAGAACAGAAGATTGAAATGATATCAACAGCGAGGGATCACAGGCACATGGATAAAGTGGGATTCATCTCCTTCAAGTAAAGTCAACGGTTAAAAATAAAATGTTACCGCTGGCTGAATTGTCAATAGCCAGGCAGCTGAGATTTAAGCTGCTTTTATATTCATATGTACATCATCTGAAAGGCCAACACTTATCCTAACCAGACTCTGACCAAAGTGACTTGTAGGCCAATTTCAGAGGTCAATGTGGAATCAACCACATTGCTGTGGAATAGCTTAAAGACTAAATCAAGTCTATAGAAGGATGCTTATGAATCACATGGGTTTTCACAACCAGCTGGTAGTTTTCCAGTTATCATTACTAAGACTGGACTTAATTTTATTCATTTGTTTAATTACTAGAATTTGAAATCTGCCAAACTCTGGGCAAGTAGCACTCACTGAATTTTGCTTTTTCTGAGCTAGCAGAGAGTCGGGCAACACAGTGGTGCAGCAGTAGAGTTGCTACTTTACAGCACCAGAGACCTGGGTTTGATCCTGACTAGGGTGCTGGCTGTACGGAGTTTGTGCGTTCTCCGTTTGACTATGTAGGATTTCTCCGGGTGCTCTGGGTTCCTCCCACATTCCAAAGATGTGCAGGTTTGTAGGCTAAATGGCCTCTGTAAATTGTCATTAATGTGTAAAATAGAACTAGTGTACAGATGATCGTTGGTCAGTGTGGAGTGGAGGGCCAGTTTACACACTGTATCTTAAAAGTAAACTAGGTTGATGGGCCAAACAATCCATTGTTATAGTGTTGTACGATTCAATGATTCATTTACTGTGCTCATCCAACTGGCTTCAATTTTGCTGAACTTTGGGGAAGGAAAAATAATATGGGTTTTCACTTCACACCAAGAAAAAACAGTTGGACACCAGCAACACATGCCAAGCAGCACATAACTGGAGGTTGTCAAAGATCATAGAATCATAGTGTGTAGGAAGGAACAGCAGATGCTGGTTTACACCAAAGATAGACACAAAATCTGCAGTAACTCAGCGCAACAGGCAGCATCTAGGGAGAGAAGGAATGGGTGAGGTCGGGTCTGGTCAGGTCTGAAGAAGGGTCTCGAACTGAAATGTCACCAATGCCCTCTCTCCAGAGATGCTGCCCATCCCGCTGATTTACTCCAGCATTTTGTGTCTATTTTATGGAATCATACAGCACGGAAACTGGCCCTTCAGCCCACTGTCCTAACCAAACACATAAATCCCAAACACTCACTTACATGAATCCTACATTCGCACGATCATTCCTCAACCATCTACTGTTCACGTTCACACGTTGAGTGATTCAAAGCAGCTAAATAACATCCTAACCCACACCTTTGGGATGTGGAAGAAAACCGGAACACCCAGAGGAAGCCCACATGGTGACCCGAATAACATGTAAACTCCACACACAGAGCACCAGGAGACAGAATCACACAGCATGGAAATAGGGCCTTCGGACCAACTTATCCATGCTGACCAAGATGTCTATCCAAGATAGTCCCATTTGCCTGTGTATGCCTCAAAATCTTTCCCCAGAGATCATATGACTAAACCTTTGAAATTACCATTCTACTAGCTGCGTCACACCATACCCTATGCAGTCAAATCATGTTCACAATGAATACAGCCAGCTATGCTGTGCATCATGTGAAAGGCAAATCACGTCTGACTAATTTAACAATTATTTTGGAATGCACCTATTAGAATAGCGAGGGAGAACCAATTAATGTGAATTTTCAGCAGGCTTTCGATGAGGAGGATGGTTTACAAGGTCATGGCACATCAAATCGAGGGTAATAGACTGAAGAGTTAATTTTAAAATGGAAAATAGAAGAATAAACAGAGGCCCTGCAACTCTAAGGCAGAAGGTATATTTTATATTGTTGTAAGGCAGCAAAAGCTAACATGATACGCCAATTTCATTGCCAAAGTATTTGAATACTTGAGTAAAGAGATTTTACTCCAAATATATGCAGCGTTGCTAAAGCTTTTCCTGGAGTATTGGATACAATTTTGTGCTCCCTACCCAAGAGAAGGATAGTTTTGCAATTAATGGAGGACAGAGAAAATTCATAACCTTTCTTTCCCTTGGATGCATGTGTCAAAGACTAGAGGGTATAGTTTGAAGGTGAGAAGAGCAAAATTTTAAAAAGAAATGTGCATGGCACGTTTTTCTTAGAGATTGGTGAAAGATGCTCGTAGGGGTAGTGGTGGAGGCCGATACAATAGTAGCATTTGAGGCTTTTAGATAAGCACATAGATGTTGAGGAAATTGAGGGATATGGATGACGTACGGGCAGAGGAGATTAGTTTAACGGCATCGTGTTTGACATGGATATTATGGACAGAAGGGCCTGTTCCTGTGCTGCACTCTTCTATCTTGTAAATTCTATGATTCACCAGACCGATTCCTGGCATGGAGGCTCTGGCATATGACGAGTGGTTTGCCCTCTGCCCTCCAGAGTTTAGTAGAACGCAAGGCAACCTCATCAAAACAACAAAGAGGGATGGAGAAGGTAGATGCTTCCTCTGGTTTTAGAATCTGGAACTAGTAAGGGACACTGTCTTAGGTCTGAAATGAAGAGAGCATTTTCTTCTCATTGAGTATAGGAGCAAAGAGGTCCTACTGCAGTTCTACAGGGCCCTGGTGAGACCACACCTGGAGTTTTGTATGCAGCTTTGGTCTCCTAATTTGAGGAAGGACCTTCTTGCTGTTGAGGGAGTACAGAGTAGGTTCACAAGGTTAATCCGGGGTGACTAGAATAGAGCGACTGGACTTGCATTCACTGGAATTTAGAAACATAACATTATTAAGGGATTGGACACGCTAGATGCAGGAAACATGTTCCCGATGTTGGGGGAGTCCAGAACCCGGGGCCACAGTTTAAGAATAAGGGGCAGGCCATTTAAAACTAGGATGAGGAAAAACGTTTTCACACAGAGAGTTGTGAATTTGTGGAATTCTTTGCCTCAAAAGGCAGTGGAGGCAGATTCACTGGATGCATTCAGAAGAGAGTTTGATAGAGCTCTTACAGCTAATGGGATCAAGGGGTATGGGGAGAAGACGGAACGGGGTACTGATTGTGAATGATCAGCCATGATCACATTGAATGGAGGCGCTGGCTCGAAAGGCCGGATAGCCTACTCCTGCACCTATTATCTATGTATCTATGTATGTAGGTATTTATTCTTAACTCTGGGGGTGGTGAATCTTTACATTTCCCTACAATAGTGGCTGTTGAGGTTCAGACATTGATTGCATTCAAAACAGAATGATAGATTTCTGAGTAAGAGGGGGATATAGAAATCAGGCAAGAAAGAGAAGCCGGATGTAGGTCTTGATGAATGGCAGGGCCTGTTCAAGTGTTGAATGGCCCACACCTACTCCTGGTGCGTACGCTCCTAGCGCAAGGTTGCAGAGAAACCTGACATAGGCAGCACTGAATGGGGAGGCAGTGCAAGGGTGAATAGGAGTTTTGGAAGGAGTTGAGGGATGGACTGCAGCTTTTGTTTTATTGCACGATTCTTTTAACCAGTCAGCAAAGAAAAAGAGCAGAATAGGAATCAAGTGGAATCAACAAAGGGATTGAAAGCTTTGGAAAACTCCTGCTCTGGTTTCTAAGCAAGATTTTCAGTGAATTTGAGAGCCGTGTATTGGTTACTCAGATCAACCATCTTCGGCTTTGTCCCTAATAAGATTATTTACATTTTCTGATTAGCAACACATATGCTAATCTATGCCTTTGCATCTGTTTCCAATCCTCCAAACAAATCAACTCATTTCTTTGTTGTTCATTTTGGAAAAGCACTCAAATGAAATGATGAAAGGCAGCATCAGTGGCTCACTTTCACTGAGCTTGCAACACTTAGAATAAAAAAATGAGCACCTTTGATTATTTGGAATAATCCCTGCTGAAATACCTATTTATATTCAAAACATTAAAATAACACAAATCCTGTTGTACATGATTTTCCCCACACAAAAGAAAATCATATATCAAAAAGGAAGCCGAAATCTATTCATACTCACTTCGCCAAGCTGGCTGAAATCTATTTATACTTGCTTCAACATTTCTCTCTCGCACAACTTTTTGCAAAGAATATTTTAAAAGGGAAATTATCTGAATTAAACTCTTAACATTGCTTTCTGGTACATTTCCAAAACCCTCAAAATTGGCACTACAAAGAAATGAGATAATCTGGAGAGTTTGCACGCCCATGCACAGAAGTGGTAACAATGACTATATTTGGACGATAACTAATGATCCTCACGGTCCAGGGCAAAGATAGGATGCCAAACCCAGGCTCAGAGAGGCTGAAATGTTGTTTTTTAATGATAAAGCTCAAATCTATGGATAGATGCTATGGAGCATAGGTCTAGAAAATGGTTGAATCCAGCTCTTTTAGGAATTGCCATCTAGGGTGGAATGAGCAAACAAGGCAAGAAACAGGTCAGGAGACGGCAATAGCAGGTATTCAATCAATCAACAGGTCGGAGAACATGGATAGGAGAAGTTTCAGTTTTAGACCCTTTCCGATTAAAACCTTCTCAGTCACATTAAATCGTTAAGAACCTTCTTCAGACTGATTGTATGGGGAGTGGGGAGAATTAGTGGAAAAGTGGTAGGGGGCAGGACAAGACTGGCAAGTGATAAGTGGACATACCTTTTTCTACTGGTGCATCGCAGCCAGAGTATATCGCAGAGTACGGAATGAGAATTGCCGTGTATGGCGGCAGATAGCCATTAGTCCCGAACATTGACTTCCCTAATTTCAGGTAGTCTCGACTTTCTCCTCCCTTTCTCAGCTCTCCCTCAGCCCACTGACTCCACCTCTTCCTTTCTTCTTCCCGCCCCCCCAAACCCCTCCACCCTCACATCAGTCTGCGGAAGGGTTTCGACCCGAAACTTTGCCTATTTCCTTCGCTCTATAGATGCTGCAACACCCGCTGAGTTTCTACAGCATTTTTGTCTACCTAAGTGATAAGTGGATGTAGGTGAGGAGGATATTAATTGGCAGATGGGTGGATAAAGGCGAGAGATGAGAAGGAGACAAAAGTGCAATAATAGAGGAACAAAGGATTCAAAGACATAAGGAGACAAAAAGGTCAGATAAGGGGAGGTGTCCCATCCACACCTCATTTCTCCAGCTTTCTCCCCTCCACTACAATCAGTCTGAAGAAAGGTCCCAACATTAAATATTGCATATTCCTGTTCTCAAGAGATGCTGCCTGCTGAGTTACTCCAGCACTTTGTTTTACTCAATATTCCAGCATCTACAGTTCCTGTGTCTGTAGATATTCAATCAACTGGCCTATAATGCTGAACAAGAGTTTATCCCATTCAAAAAGAGGAATTCACATGAATAAGACAATCTATAGTTAACAGAGGAGGTAACGAGAATGTTAAATTGAAAATTAGGCTGTACAAAGTGGTAAGGTTTAGAGATAGGCCAGAAAGAGGACTGAGAGGCATTAAGAAGATTAATGCAAGACTAAAAAGCTCATTAGGGAGAAAATTAATTTTGAGAAAGAACTTGCGGGGTAGTATAAAAAAAACAGTAGATGTTTCTTTGGTTATTTGAATAGGATGAGAGCAGCTAAGGTAAATGCAGGGCCTCTAGAGAACAAGACTGGCACACCAAAAAATGACACATATGTTGAATACATTTTTTGCATTAGTCTTCACTATGGAAGACTAAATAGGGCACTAAGGCAGCTTGAGTGATAGTAACATGAGGCAGCAAATTTAGAACAAGAAGTGTCAAGCTTTTCATTTATCTGAGAGGGCCAGTGGTCAGAGGTAGACCCAAAACACGCATCTCATAATTTTAACAATAAACTGATGAAGCATGATAAACTTGAAGCATCACCAGGTTAACGGCCTTATAACCACCAAACACACACCCCAAGACCAAGTTTCCTATTTTAATGCTGTCCAGCTAAAGGGATTATCCAGGCAGCATCTAAAATCTCAGTGTCTCTCAAATTATCATATATCTGCTTCAGAAATTGGGCAATGTAATCTTTAACCATACAAGGAGGGCAGAAAGGGTCTTGTTTAATCCGTATGTAACAATAAGTTGAGTCGAATCCAAAATGAGTTTGTGAACACTTATATTGTAATTAAGTCATAAAAACAGTGATTCAATTTATATTTTGTTTCAGTAAGATAAATTGACAGGGGATTGATTTTAAATAAAAGTACATGCCAAGTCATACCTTTCCAAAACAAAAAAAAAAATCACATGAAGGCAAACTCACAGAAAGCACCAATTGTGCAGAAACTATCGACTCGTCAGCCACCCATGCCAACATGAAACCGTCTCAAAACCTACTCCCACCCCAGTGCCTGAGGCAGCACGGTGGCGCAGAAATAGCGTAGCTGCCTTAGATCGCCAGAGACCCAGGTGAAAGCAGTTTAGAGGAGATTTACTCGACTTCTGAGGGGAGGCCGGACAGGCTGGACTTTGTACCCTATGGGAGTTTAGCGGATGGGGTAATTTGATTGAAGCATAAGATCCTGAGCAATTCTAACAGTGTGGATGTGGAGCAGATGTTTCCTTTTGCAGGAGACTCTCAAACTAGGAGTCGCTAAAAATAAGAGCTCACCTGTAGGTCAAAGATAAGATTAAACATTCGCCCCAAGAGAGTTGTGAATCTTAAAATTCTCTTTCTGAAAGGGCAGCGAAGGCAGTCAGAATATTTTTAGCTCAAATAGATATGTTTGCGACGGGCAAATGTGAAGGATGATTGTGGGAAGACGAGCTGAGCGTATCAAATGACAGAGCAAGCTTGAGGGATTGAGTGGCCTACTTCTGCTCTGAATTCAGTCATTTGTTTCATAGCAGTATCAACATTAGTAGGAGGAAACATGTAGGCAGGTCATTTGAACAAATAGCTAGGTTTTAAGGAGCATCTCAAACCGAGGACATGTGTTTGGTGCGAAAAAAAACAAAACAAATTCCACCTTTGGACACAGGCAGCTGATGAGATCAGGAGCAATTAAAATTGAGTATCTAAGAAGCTATAAATTGTAGAGAGTAGAGCTCTCTTAAGGTTGTAGGGATGGAGGAGAATGGTATAGGGACAATTTGGACAGAGTTTAAAGTCAAGGGTTGGTTTAACCGCAAGTACTGGTTGACGAGAATGATGAATTAATTGGGCGTAATTCAAATTAGCTTTAGGGCAGTCAAGTTTAAATTTATCGGAGGGCAACCAAGGGGAAATCATCTAGGAAAATAAACGTCTGCACAGCAGAGTATGGAATGGATGAGAGTTTCTACAGAGGTTCAGAGTTACTAGAGATGGGCGTTGTTACATAAATGGAGGCAGACCATCTTGACGAAAAAGTGGGTGCAGTTAACAGCTCATCTGAGGGTCAAAGATGTTACAAATGCCTCAGTCAGTAACAGGCGAGAGGAGGAGGACTGAAAGCAATAGCATTAGTTCCTTTAATATTCAGGTCATACAACTTTCAGCTCATCCTATACCAGATGCCAGATGAGTGTTAACAAATAAGGTCCAGCAGAAGAATTAAGAGCAGTGAACATTAAAGTCACCAATAATTTTGTAGCAAAGTCTCCCAGTAATTTAGTTTTGACTCTTCCAAATGGGAAAGCATCCAACTTTAGCATCCCAGCACTGTGAATCAGTCATGCATCTACTGATGACTACTTGACGGGTATCCAGTGCAGCAGAGCATTTGGCCATTGTGGTTTGTACATTGATGCTGGCAAGGAGCACATTGCCTGACGTTCTCTCTGGCACAAAATGGCGTTCACTGCAGGCTGAGTATTTACTAACATCTCGGAACTAAAGTCATCAGAAAAATAGTGCAAAGAATACAATTAAAATTTGCTTTAACACACGGTTGACTCAATGCAGAAGTGTATTACAAAGACATGTTTCACAAAACCTGAAGCCATGTTTTAACACTGAGATAAGCACCACAGCTCAATTTTTGCATCTAATCGATGAACTGAATATGATGCCAGATTGTTATAGTTTTACTTTTACTTCAGACACCAGGACCTAATACATCAGGTACAACGCAAGTGAAGAATAAAGCTCTCTCAAAAGAAAAGGCTACTTGAGTGCGCCTAAACTCCATAGAACAGCTGCTTATAAATCAACAAGCAGAGCTTGGATAAAAATATATAACGTGCAAGAACATACTTGAAATTAAGCTCCATATTTAAGAACCTCAGAGTTATATGGGCAATAAAATACCATTCCTAAAATACTATGTAGTAACTATTATCACACTGGAAACATAACCCACAATTTCCAACAGAAAGCTCCTGCAAACAAAAGTGAGATAAATTCAGATTCAGATTCAGATTCAATTTTAATTGTCATTGTCAGTGTACAGTACAGAGACAACGAAATGCATTTAGCATCTCCCTGGAAGAGCGACACAGCAAATGATTTGAATAAATAACAATAAGTGTCCGGGGGGGGGGGGGGGGGGGGGGGGGTGATTGGCAGTCACCGAGGTACGTTGTTGAAGATTAGACAATCCTGTTTTTGACCAAATGAGGGATACATTTGGGGCAGTGTAGCGGGAGAGCCCCACTCCTCATCTGTGTGGAAAGGAACTGCAGATGCTGGTTTATACTGTGGACACAAAATGCTGCAATAACTAAATGAATCAGGCAGCATCTCTGGAGAAAAAGGGCAATTGATCTTTCGGGTGAGGACCCTTTTTCAGACTAGTCTGAAGAAGGGTCTCCAGCTGAAATATCACCCATCCTTTTTCACCAGAGATGCTGCCTGACCCACTGAGTTACAGCAGCACATTGTGTCCTACTCCTCATTTGTCAACTTTTACATTTGAAGTAGTTGATGCTACTTCCATTTTTGCTGATACACAGCACTCCATCACATCCTCAGTGCCATCCTAATTGGAATAGGGATCATGGGGTGCCCTGTTCATTCACTCAGTGCTCAATGCAATACTCAGTGTGAAGCAGTAACCGAGAGGAAATGAAATGTAATTTGTGAGTCAATGCTAAATTCCGAATATTGAAAATGCAGCGTGGAGTTCTCCTTTCTCTCAGATGCTAATTTTGCTTGCTACAGCAGAATTGGCAGAAGCCAAGTTTAATTACTCATTGTGGTCTAAGCCACCTGCTCATCTCGCAGTGTTCAGAACCATCTGCTCATCTGCAGATTCAATCCATCTCCATCATGCCTTGCTGTAAGCAAAGCCGCAGACGCTTATCCCAAAGAGCTGGCCAACCAGGAATGCCAGCAAAACAAGACCAATAAGGCAAAACTAACAACCAGCACACCAGCCCCAAGTACATTCACTTCCTACCTGTCATCATTCGAAGCTTTAATTGTGCATCCAGAATGGGATCCAAATAGCCGAGATTACTTCTCCAAGTTCTGGAGTGATTGAGATCACAATCCGAAATCAGGGGAGAACTGGCAACCAAATGAGCCTCTTGGCACTATCATCCAAACAGCCTGCAACAGAATTACACTACGCATGGTCCATTAAACTCCAGCATGCTGGCATGTTGGAAAATGGGTGCTTCGTGGGCTCATTTGACTGAAAGGCCAATTCTGTGCTTTATCCCTGTAATTCTATATGGCAGAGGCCATCTAAACCAGGGAAGTGCAATCCAATCAATTGAGAGAGTGATGGATTATCCGGATAGGTGGACACATTTTAACTTCTATTCGTGAAATGTAGGCATTGTTGGAAGGGCCAGTGCTCAAAGGATAACTCTCACCACCCGTGAAGGTAAGTTGCCTTTTTTGCAGTGGGTGCATAGATGTTAAGCCTGTATTATGGATTACCTGGTTATATGAATGGTTCTTAGGTATCGAACAAACAAGGATGATGATGTCAATGCATTTTCAGTCAGGCTGGTTTGCAAGTCAGGAACCTTGCACTGCAATACTATCTCTCTGCTGTTCCACATTTTCTTACTGGCATATATTGCAAGTTCAGGGGATGCTTTCAAGAAACTGCTGACAGATTTCTGCACTGCATTTTCAAGTTGGCAGTCACTGCAACCGAAGCACTTAGGTGGTGGATGAGCTATTGATTGAGCAAGCTGCTATGAACAAAATGCATTAACCTGCTTGGAACTTTGTTGAAGCTGTGCTTAAAACCATGCAAAGATGGAGTATTGCATCATACTCCTGCTTATGGTATCTTTGAGGTCGGAGTATGGAAGCAGGGTAAAAGGACAGGCTCACAGAATCAGGATTTCACCTTAAGACACCCAGCCTGACCCACACCAGTCACCATAACATGATTAACAGTGGTCCCTGGTTAGTGCATTCAACTTAATGATGGTTATGCCACGCAATACTAACAATGGTTGCCGTCTCACTATTGGCGATTGGCAAGTCTGATGAAAGCTACTCAACATTTCTTGGCTCCAGCCCAAATATCAGCGTAATCTTACTGCACGATTTGCTTCAATATTTGAACTTCAAAATTATCAACAAGGATCCTTACTTTGATCTTCTGAATGGAACACCAGTAATGACACAGCTGAAGATGGTGGACTTTGGACACTGCCCTGAGAAACTCCCGCAACCAAATTCCAAAGAACAGGATGGTTGATCACTAATCACCATAGCCATCATCTTGTGCGACAGTACAACTCCAGCCTGCAGAGACTTGTCGCTCCAACTAACACCGATGTCAACAGCGATCTACTTTTCATTTCTTGGTGCCAATATGGGAAAATGTGATCTGTCAAACTTGTATAGCCCAGAGAAGGGGCCTTCTGACCCCACATTCACACTGACCTTATTAGCATTGATCCCATTTGCCTTTGATGGCAGTGTTCAATTCCTTGCCTATTCAAGTGTCTAAACACCTCTTAAATGTTGTTATTTCCAATTCTATCACCTCTTCTGCAGATCAGTCCAAATAACAACCAAACTCTAAATAAATAAGTTACCTCAGATCCCCTCTAAACCTCCTCCACTGCATCTTTAACCTATCTCTTGTTTTTTGCTAGAGCCAAGGGAGAAAGATTTTGACTATCTCCTTTATGCCCTTCATAATCTTAAATCATTATCAAGTCGTCCCTCACCTCCTTAACTCATGGGAATACAAACCCAGCCTATCCACTTTCCTCTGATAACTAAAGCCCTCCAGGTAACATCTAGATGACTCTCTTCTGTACTCGATCAGCTGACCTAGTTTGAGAAGAGAGAGAGAGACAGCAGAAAAACCGGGAAACTCCCTCTACAAGGCCAAACACGGCTACAAGGATTAATCTGACTGTCGAATTCTTACTGAATTGCCACTGAATAGAATCGCTACTGTTGAATTGCTCTAATTTTCCCCTCACACATTATCCAGTCTTCTGCCCAGTCAGCAAGTTAAGTCGAAGAATAAAAAGAGAGGCCAAGACACAAAAATGCTGGTGTAACTCAGTGGGCGAGCTTGACCCGCTGAGTTACTCCAACATTTTCTGTTTATCTTTGGTATAGACCAGCATCTACAGTTCCTTCCTAGACAAAAAGACAGGCTCTTTTTTTTAAATGGTACATGTACTTAGGAACAGTGAAATTGCTTTTTAAAGATACTTCATTAGAAGATTTACTATATATAGGTACAACCATACTTAAGTATAAGAATGCAAGAATAGTAGATTACACAGACAGTCCAATTCTAGGCTGGTGTGATTTTGATGTAGAATGCAGTGAAAAGTAGAAGTTTTAGCCAGCAAACCCACAAAGGAAATAACAGGAAAAGGCAATGAGAGATCTCGAGTTGACAAGCAGACACAAAAACCGTCTTGATTAATCCAAGCATTCAAAATGCGACTTGCTTGAGTGAAGGTTAAATGCAAGAAGGCATGACGGCTCTTCAACCACCCCTTCCAGCCTCCCAGGAAACAGAGAACCTTGACATCCTTGGGAAAATTAGGTGTCATCACAGGATGATGAAGACATGATGTTTTGACCATTCATTCTGTCGGTTCGAGCTGATTGGCAAAGCTTAATGTTGAACCGTAGCAGAAATGAGGACCAGGAATCACTGATTTGTACGAGACCACATTTGCATACGAAATGCAAACAAATTATATCACTGCCTGTTGAGAGGTTTTGCTCATTAACTTATTTAATAGTCTTTCAGAAATTTGATTTTAATGACAGCGCTAACAAAGTTGAAGAACTGAACCGGGCAAAGTACTTGTTAAAACAGGTTATTAAGAGACAAAGGCAGTAAAAAAATACTACTGTGTGATGCTAAATCAGTGCACGCTTGATAAATCTGTAAATGATGGGTATTCAGTCCTAAATTATGAACGCAGTGAGAACACCAGCCCCCAGCATCACCAACTCTGTTGCAAGCTCAATTGCTTCTAATACTGAGTAGATAGCCAGCATGGAACCCCTGCGCTGAGTAAGCACATAATGAAAAGGGGAGACAGCAGCTTTACTTTGACCTTACTTTAGCAATACAGCGTGGAAACGGGCCAATTGGTCCACCAAGTCCGCGCCAACCAGCAATCACCCCATACACTTCTTACTTACACGCACTTGGGACAATTTTACATCATACTGAAGCCAATTAACCTAGAAACCCGAGGTTTGGAGTTTCTTTAGAGTGGGAGGAAACTGGAACACCCGGAGGAAACCCACGCATTCACAGGGAGAACGTACAAACTCCATACAGACAGCAACCATACCCAGGATCGAATCCGGTTCTCTGACGCTGTAAGGCAGCAACACTACTGTTGCGCCATTGTGCTGCTCTCCATGGTATTGAACAGGTAGGTGCTGATGACAGGGGTTTTGGATCTGGGCTATCTCCCCAACTGGGCACACACTCACCATTGTGAGCCGAGCAGCCACACTGCATGCCCTGACCACTCAACACTGGCCAAAACAAAAGCTGAATACCCTGATCCTCAAACAATCCATCAGCCATTTCAAGTGAACACAAGCACCTGTATATTAATTATTAGTCCAAAAGTAATCTGTAAGAATGCAAGAGAAAATGCAGGGTCAAAATTAAATATATGTATATTTATCAGACTAATGACCAAAATTGGCAAACTCGATATTGCCACACTATGGTTAGCATCTACAAATAAACAATCAACTTTAACACTAAGAATCATAAGATAAATTGTAAATCGCCACTCGCAAGGTCATTTGTGCCAAAACATCCAAAATCTGCCAACCCAGTGCATGTCAAGCATCACACTAATGGCCAGAATGGTTCACTGCAATACAAATCATGTCACAAAAACTAGAACAAAACCTTAGATTAAACTGTTGGCCCAAACAAAAACATCACTTGACTATGAGAGGAATAGATGCACAGTCTCTTGCCCAGAGTGGGAAATTGAGAACCAGAGGACATGGGTTTAAGGTGAGGGGGGAAAGATTTAATAGGAACCCGAGGGGTACCTTTTTCCACACAAAGGGCATGGGTGTAGAGAACGAGCTGCTGGAGAAGATAGTTGAGGCAGGTACTATCGTAACGTTTAAGAAACATTTAGATAGGTACATGGACAGGATATGTTTAGAGGGATATGGGCCAAATGCAGGTAGGTGGGACACAAGGTGCGGGAGTAACTCAATGGGTCAGGCGACATCTCTGGAGAACATGGATAGATTACATTTAGGGTTGGCACCCTTCTTCAGACTGATCAAGTCTGAAGAATGGTCTATGACCCAAACGCTAGAGATGCTGTCTGATCTGCTTAGTTACTCCAGTAATTTGTGTCCTTTTTAGCTAGTTAATAATGATCATAGAACTGAAGGCAAGTTATTGATCTTGTTAAAAAATGAACTGACTGGTAGGAGACAGTATAGATAATTGGGAGGAACTGGAATCAGAGATACCCCGCAGGTTTCTGTCCCAACCTCATCTATATACGAAAACAGTTCCCTACGAAGACAGTTTCACAACCTCCTCTCTAACTGCTCCCCCTCTGTGATACCCTCTTCCCTCCTCTCTCTCCATGCCCCACACCCAGGTGCGCACACATTCCATCTAATATCCCACCCCTTCCACCAATATCCCTCTCTCTGGCTTTATATTTCACTCCTCCTCTCTCTTTGTGTCGCCCTTTTCTTTTCTAGCCGTTGTCCACCCTCTCCCCTACTCCAATCAGGCTGACGAAGAGTCTGCACCAAAAAACAATCCTTTCATGTCCTCCAGAGATGTTGCCCGATTCATTGAGCAATGTATTCTACACAAGATTCTAGCATCTGCAGTTCCTTGCCTCTCTTGCAACTGCAGTATTTGGGGCTAGTCCATTTGAGTTTCTGAACAATAGAATATTGTTGTATTACTATTGGTGAGACCCTCGCCATCAATATCACAAGTAGAGAGCTAGATTCTCTCTTGTTGAATACCATTGCCTGGGACTTCTCTGGCACAAATTTTACTTGCCGCTTTCCAATCTATTGCTTCATGTTGTCTAGGTTTTTCTGCAAGCAGCAATGGGCTGCTTCATTCGCTGAGTGGTTGTGAATGGAGTTGAGCATTGTTCAATCATCAGCAACGATCTCCCAACCTTCAGTTGGAGGTTCATTGACAAAAATTGAAGATGGTTGGACCTAAGACAACTGCCCCTAGTTGCTCATGCAGTGAAGTATTTGCACTGGGATGATTGATCTGAAACAACAGCACTCATCTTCTGTTTTAAGAAGTATGACCAAAATCAATGAAGCAATTTCAAATTTACAAAGCTTCACTCTAAACTCTCACTGCTGGAAAATGCTTTGGTCCAAATTTGGACCAAGACTGTAATGAGGTCCAGAGCCAAGTGGTCCTGGTGAAACTCAAGCTATCCATTGATGAGCAGGTCATTGGTGACTAAACACCACTTGAGAGCACCCTCAAAATCAGTTTCCATCTCTTTATTGATGATTGAGATTGAACTCTCCACCAGTAATCGGTCAAATTGGATTTGTTCTGCTCTTTGTCAACAGGGCAATTTTCCACATTGTCAGGTGCATGTAAAATGTTAGAATTGCATTGGCTGAAGGTTTACCTAGTATGGGAATGCAGCACTTCTGGAAGGCAACCAGAATGTTTTCTGGCCCCATTGCCTTTGCTGTACCCACCAGTCCTTGAATAATGTTATTTAGAGATTTGCTTTGTGATGGTAAAGTTACAAGAACAAGCCCAGCTGGTTCACCTATTCAAGTATCACTACTTGGAGAGGCAGACGAGTGCTCCCCAAAGTCCTGGCCAATATTCATCTCCAAGCCAACATCACCATTTCAGCTCATCGGATTATCATCACTTAGAATTGTGTGAAACCCTGCAATCGTTAATTTTCTTTCCATTTTCCTACATTACACTGCCAACTACTTCAAAAGGTACGTTATTGGCGGTGAAAGTTTACATATAAATATAAGTTTCTCATCATTAATTCATTGCCAAATATAAACATTTGCAGATGCCTACTGGAATTGGTCATGCCAAAGGAAAAATACTTCTAGAGATAAAAGCCACCCCATTTCATTTAAGGGAAGGTCCAATGTAAATTTAGATGCAATCTAAATCTCTGAAGCAATAAATGTGTTCTTTAAAAACTGCATCAGTTTCCCAGGGATTTTTATTTCCAATTTCCACTGAAACCATTATGAACTAACCCTCCCAAACAGGTCAGGCACTCAGATTATGCACGATAAACTCACTGCATTCATTAAGCCATTTTATCAAGAGAAGCTATGAATAAATAAACCAAGCAGCTCCAATCACACAATCCCTGAGATACAAGTCAGTCAAGCATCCACGGTGTTTTCTGAGTACCACTAATTGCCACGGCAACTAACATATCACCTGGAATCATTCTGAAATTTAAAGCTCCTTTGCAGTGTTCAATAAAAAAAGGACAGAACGGAAGTTCATAAATGTCTCTTGGGGATTGAAGGGAGTCGTGCACTTAATCTGAAATGCATGCTCATTGAAGTTAGCCTCGTCAATACTTACATTGACTTAAATCAACATAACACGGGTTGGTTGGTTAGATTTATCCATGAGTAGTAAAGATTTAGTACAGCTAATGAATCACTTTCTGCTCGCCCCTGAAACTGCAGCCTTCACTTGTTGAACTTGTGACCTGCTGATTTAGAGTTCAAGGTGCAGCCCCTAAACCAAAGGTCACCTGCTAGCCATTGTTGCCAGCCCTGTTTTGTTCTGGCCGTCTTGATCTTTGTCTGAAGAAGGGTTCTGACCCAAAATGGTCATCTATTCCTTTGCTCCAGAGAAGAGTTGCTGCCTGATCCACTGATATACTCCAGCATTTTGTGTCTACCTTCTCACAGGAATTAGGCCTCCCCACACCACACAGCTTTATTTTTTTTACACTAGAAGCTGCTATAATAGTAGCATTGTCTGGAGACACTGGATCCATCAATCCTCTCATGACACTAATAGATCCAAAGTAAGACCTTGAACACTATTTGAACTTCTGCAGTAAAAATTCAATACGCTGCTGTAGGGAGCAATAAATAAAATGCTCAACTTAGAGGGTCAGGCAGCATCTGTGGAGTTTACAGGCAGACAATGTTTTGACTTCATCAGAGAAGAAGTGCAGGAGGAGGCTGAAAAAGAAACATGGGATGGGTCAAAGCCTGGCAAGTGATAGGTGAAAAGGGGGAGTCAGATAATGAGGAGCACAATGTAAAGAGGGAAGGATATGGATGAGTACAGTGAAGGGGTTAGAAGGGGATAAAAGGGGAAAAAAGTCTCTGGGATGAGCATACAGAGTAGGGCTGGGGTGATGGAAGATTGTAGGAGACAATTGGTGAACAGGGAAGGGGGGCGGGAGTTAGTTGGTTATCACTCGAAATTGGAGAAATCAATGTTGATACAGGTGGGTTTTCGGCTTTCCAAGTGGAATAGGAGGTACATCTGGCTCATTCTGGCAATAGAGGTGGTCAAGAACAGAAGGGTCGGAGTGGGAATGGGACAGGTGTTAAAATGGTAAGCAATGCGAATGGAAAGGGGAATTAGGGCTCTTGGGATCTACAACAGAAAGTGCCATCTCTGCAAGTTGATCAAGCTGCAACCCATCCCCGCTAATCTGGCCACCGGGTGTGCTATAGGCTTTCTGCCCAATCCCAACAAGATCAGTAAGGGTGGTACAGCCCAGGCACGTGCCGTCAGGGTAGGCAAGGTAGGCACTGCCTACCCTGACTAAAATTATAACATAGTAATGTCTAAATATAAATAGTAAAGGCATGGGAGAATTATGCCTATCTAAGAGACCGATCTCTTAGGTAGGCATAATTCTCCGTGCCTTTCATCCACGGCGCTTGTAACACGGTAAGGTCTGTGCAGCCCACGTGCCGTCAGCGCTGCCTGACGCCGTCAGTTTCAATCGGGGCTGAAGGCAGCAGAAATTCTGCCTTTGCAGCACTGCGCATGCGCATCAGTCTACTGCGCATGCGCAGCACAAGTTTCTTGGCGGGGTTTTCAAATATGGTTTGTCGTGTACCAATGATGTGGTAAGTACATTTCTTGATGATGTTTTTAAATACCGTATTTCCCAGGGTGTGGGGGTAGGAGCAGAGCTCCTTTCCAAGCCTTTGGGGAGTCTGGCCTGGGGTAAAGTTGCGGGGAGGGCACGAATGTTATGAAGGAGGGGATTGGGATAATGCCACTTGCGCCGCTCCTTGCACGGAGGCGTGGAATGCCACCGCATTGAGGCCGGGGGGGCGGGGGGGGGAAAGAGAAGTAGCTCGGGTGGCTGCGCGGCCGCCGGGCCGTACAGCGGAACCAGCTGCCACCTTAGCTCCTTCTGCCGGTCCCCGCTCACCTCTGGCAGCTCTCAGTCTAAAAACCTCTTTCCTGCTGTTCGCTGGCCTCACTCATGTCCTTAAATCCCGACAGCGTGATTGAGGTTACTCGGCTGTGAGAATTTAAGGATTTGCAGGAAGCCGCTGACAGGAGCGAAGTCGGCGTACGGCAGGCGACAGGTGTTCCGACGGAGAGCACTGCCAAAGGTGAGCGGGCCAACAGAAGGCGCTGAAGTGGCGGCCAGTTCTGCTGTCGGGTCCCGGTGGCCGCTCGTAGCTCCCCGAGCTGCTTCCATCCCCAGCTACAGTGCGTGGCTTCGCGCCCGGAGAGCTGTGGTAGCGGTGAGTGAGTTACTGGCAGCATCCCCAACACCCTCCTTCTCAACACTCGTGCCCTCCCCACAACTTTACCCCTGGCACAGACTCTCCACACACTGTGAAAGGAAGTGTTCCCCCAATTGGTCCCTTGAACAAGTGTTGTCATTCAATAAGATGACAACTGATTCAACTATTCCCTGTGCTCCCGTTTTTCCCACCATCTCTCCATCTGCCATCACCCTTCACCCCCCCCCCCCCACATTCAGTAATTCAGAATAAAGGATTTTGGGGGGGGGGGAGAGAGAACTTTCAAAGTCCATACAGACAGCTAGCCCGGGTCTCTGGAGCTGTAAGACAGCAACCCTATCTCTGCGTCACCGTGTCGCCCGCATAACCTATCCATGTTCTCCAGAGATGCCGCCCTCAAAGTTGCTCAGATTGCCGCTAAGAAGCACCAAGCTACTCAGGAGAGTTTACACAAGACAAAAGGCCAGCCCTGTGGTCAAATTAGTGCGTGATTGGTGCAACTTGATCAAACTTGCACCTGTCTATGAGCCCACTCACGTATGTTTGTGCATTTGTGCGTGCATGCATCACTGAGTGCGTTCATCTAAGTGGCTCCCAGGTGCCCGCCACTAATGTGTGAGTATTAATGACGACACAGCAGGGAAAGGTGGAGATAGAAGAGGGTTAGATTCCTCAAATACATAGAGCTTCTATGGAATATGGTCTTGCAACCAGGAAGGATTTAGGAACTAAACAGTCCAAGTTTCAGAAAGGAGAGAAAAATTAATAAAGAAGTGATGGCAATGTTGAAAAGTTATTGATAGAAAAGGTTCGATCCTGATAAAAGTGAACAGAAGCCGGGAGTAGTTGGAATCGAATGAACAAGCAATGAAATCTCACTGCAGTAATATATCAGGATCAAGCAAGCAACGTTACCAAAACAATGCAGTGATAATTGAAGAATTCAGATATTGCAGACTGGAAGTAATACAATAGATCAAGGAGAAAGAAATCAATATGTAGTGAATCGTGGATTGTTTTCCAAAATAAATGTTTTAGAGCATTGCAAGATACAAGATCAAACCGCACTTAATAAAATTGAACTGTAATTGCTCAGTATCTTGGGAACTATATAAACCATATAACAATTACAGCACGGAAACAGGCCTTCTCGGCCCTTCCAGTCTGTGCCGACCATTTATTTTCCCCGAGTCCCATCTACCTGCACTCAGACCATACCCCTCAATTCCCTTCCCGTCCATATACTTATCCACTTTACTTTTAAATGTTAAAATCGATCCTGCCTCCACCATTTCTGCTGGAAGATCATTCCACACAGCCACCACTCTCTGAGTAAAGAAGTTCCCCCTCATGTTACCCCTAAACTTCTGTCCCTTAATTCTCATGTCATGCCTTCTTGTTTGAATCTTCCCTACCCTCAATGGGAAAAACCGTCATCATATTTTCTTCATATGTCTTAGAGAAAGTGGGATGAATCAAGTCAGGATCACTGATGAGAAGTTAAATGGACACAAAGTGCTGCAGTAACTCAACGGGTCAAGCAGCATCTCTGGTGAACGTAGATAGGCGATGTTTCGGATCGGGATCTCAAACATCACCTATCCATGTTCTCCAGAAATGCTGCTTGACCTGCTGAGTTACTCCAAAATGTGCCCTTTTATGTAAACTAGCATCTGCAGTTCCTTGTTTCTACTACTTGATGAGTTCATAGCATCAGAATTTCAACAACATGGCCCGATTTTCACCCAATGTTGTGTGGCACTTCAACATTTTAGGATATGTGAACGTGTACTCAGATGGTAGAAAGCACCTCTTTCACCATTTTTCCACTTTCCCAGAACCCAAGATCAGCAATGCCTCTGTAATCCATAGCCAAGCTCAGACAAGATCCTTTTCATCCATCACCCAATGCTCACTTACTGACACAAATTCAATTTTAAGATGCTTTTAATTCTTCCCTTAGGCTTCTTCTCTCTCAAATCTGCCACAGCCATAGAATATCCAAGATATACACCCTTCCCATTCTGTGTTCTTAATCATTGCTGAATTGACAAGGCCATAAGATTCCATTCACGCAGCCAAGTTTTTAGTTACCTACCAGATTGCACTGGTTATAAATGGTTGTTTACAATGTTACGCTGGAGGTGATCCCGAAAATGTTTTTAGGAACAAAGACAAAAGTTAATGAACCAAATCAAAACTCCAAGGGAAGCTTTCTTCCACCCTGAGGCACCCAAGTCCAATGATGGTTTAAAATATAGATGTTGTCTCAGAGGGAGATCATTTGGTCAGAGTACTCCTGAGGAGAGCCAGAGAGCATGTTGCAAAAACTATTTGCTGGGAAAAATGGAAAAGTTGTATATGTTCAGAGTTTAAAGATACAGCATGGAAACAGGCCCTTCGGCCCAACGAGTCCATGCCGATCACCTGTTCGCATTAGTTTTACGTTATCCCACGTTCTCATCCACTCTCTACACACTCGGAGCAATTTAAAGATTAAATTAACTCACAAACACGCACGTCTTTGGACTGTGGGAAAAAACCAGTGGAAACCCACGTGGTCACAGGGTGATCGTGCAAACTCCACACAGACAGTACCGGAGGTCAAGATCAAACCCGGGTCTCTGCCGCTGAGGGGCAGCAGCTCTAACAGTTGTGCCACTTTGCCACTGCTAATATAATCTCAGACAAGATGCAAACTGGTGTAAGAAATGTATTTAAGATGCCAAAGGATTAAACCGGTAAAGGAGTCCCCCAGTGCTTGAAAGCAATGATCTCCTGGGAAAAGAACCACAGTTGCTCAGGAGCGCAAAGCTACACAAGGACAATGGACATTGAGACTGGATAATGTGGTTAACGAGCCATTTGTAACACTCTAATAAGAACAACGATTTCAGTATTAGCAGAAACTCCGAAGCATAATAAAGATGGCTCTTGGTCCTTAGTGGGTACGATTCCACAATACAAAGATGCTGCAGCACAAAAATGTCACTAATCCACCACAGTGAGAATGAAATTAGCAACCTCAAGAGAGTAAGGCAGTCAGTCTGAACAGTCCTCTTGTGTGTTTGCATTCAAGGAAATTTCCAATGAAGCAGACACTATGCGAGCCCTGGAGGGAATCCCGAGACGTGTAGATGCTGAAGTGGCTAGTCCAAACTTGCAACCAAGACACCAGAAGGTGTTGAACTACATTACACGTGAAGCAAAGTGGAATAATGTACTGTGAAGTTAATTGCACCGCAGCAGAGACATTAGCTGTTCAGATACTGGTGAAAGACCATGAAGTGGCTGGTGGGGGAGGGATGGTGGATATGCCAACAAGGTAATTCAGACGTACTATTAAATAGCTGTCAGTACTTCAACTACCATAATATTTCCTAGCTCTCTCTTAAAAAGGCAGATACATGCACCAACATAACCTACAAAATGAAAAAATATTACCCCAATAGGCCAGAGCCAACAAACAAGTTTTCTCCAAAAAATATTTCTGTGCCTAATATTCATGATTTATGCAAATATTCTGGAAAAAACCATCAAACAGCAGTAATCTATTTATAGTTCAATGTATTCAAGTGCAGGCTACTGCTGATTAAACTCTAACAAGGATACACTACATTCTTTTGAGATTGTTAAACCTTTGTTACTACGAGACATTACGGAAAATGGGTTGCCTTTGCAAGGCGAGATGAGCAAGACCAGTCTCCAGCCAAATGGTACACATTTCAGACAGAATGTTTGAACCACACTCTGGACCTTCTTTGGGTTGAAAATACTATTTTCTCTCAGTCCTGGAATGGGCATGCAGCAGTGTATTATCTCCATATGACACATGATCCAACCAGAGTGACCCAGAGCCCTTTCCAACACAACCCCAATGAGCAGGACGTCATCTGAACGTGCAGGGGATTCATATAGTAACACAGTCAGCCCTACAGGCAAAGAGCTAAGTACACGGTAATAACAGAATCTTGGTACAGAGATAATACACAGGTAACAAGTGCTCTAATCTTTATCATTTTACTCTTTCTATGACTACATTATCAATGTTGGCAAAAAGGGAAAGGAGGAATGATATAAGACGTGCAAAAATCTACATTGCAAGTGTCCACAGATTTTATTCAGCAACTCAAACAGAAGCGTGCAAGGCTTTGAGAACTGTGAGGAACGCCATAGCAACAATAAAAAAATAAAGCAGTTCTTTTTCAACAGGATTTACGTTCAGATAAATGACATTAAATGCCGTAGGATAACCACTGCCCTCTATTCAATTCCAATTAATTGCGAATGATTTTGGGCAATTCCCATGACATTATGTAACACCTATATGTTATTAAATTAAAAATACTGAGCAGCTGCTTACCTCCATATAAAATATAGCCAATATCAACTGGTCAACTTGCAAACAGAGTTGATTTGCATCATACAAAACCAACAGTCAACTGCTACCCTGGTAGAGGCAGACAAATTGCAGGACATGTTAAAAGGATCTTAGTGATACAGAGCGCAGAGATGGCCCAGGAAATGAGAGATTAGAATGCCCCTCCTCCTCCCATCTGTCCCATTATAATCTCTTCACAGACATGCTGGGTCAGTATCATTTCAGCTCATGTAGTTTACCAGACAGGAGTAAGTCACTTTGGCTGAGGATGTCATTACCATGACCATAGAGGATGGCACAACCCGTGCTAGCCAGGTTTGATTCTGACCTAGTATGCCATCTGAATGGAATTTACACATTCTTCCTCTGATTGCATGGAATGGTAAGAATATCACACACGCGCGCACAACCCCCCCCCCCCCCCCCCCCCCCCCTCCCCTCCACATCCCAGTCATGCATTTTCTTCCCTTTTCCATATCAGTCCTCCAATTCTCTCCCTCCTGGTTCCATCCACCTACTAACCATCACTTCACCCACTGGTTCCCATGTGTCCATCTCTCCCTGCGACAGTTACCCTTTTCACCTTCCTGGCATCAGATTCCAGCATTTTTGGCCTTGGTGGCCTCAACACCCTCCAACCTGTTTCTCCCGATACTTCCCTTCCCCGACCTGGCTCCCTCATTTTATTCTTCCCCTGCCCACTTGCCTGCATCCACCCATCACCCACCTGCCTTTATCTCCAAATTCCACCCCACCCCATCCCACCTTGGTTCTATCTGCCCAAACCTCACCCCTCCTCGATCCACCCATCACCTTTGCACATCTCAACCCACCCCCTCTTCTCTATATACTTCCTACCTTCCCTTTCTAGGTTTGTGCAACTCAACCAAAATGTCACCAATTCCATTCAGCCAAATCTTCAATTTTGGCTTCTGGTTCACGCATCCACGTCACTTCCACACAAAAGCTCTCACCATTCAGCCAAATTCAGTAATGCTGAGATGACACAAGATGCTCAGAGACGATGCAAGCTCCCAGTAAAGGCACCAAGTTTGATTCCCTATCCCATTCCCAATAGCATTGCAAGTTATTTGCTCCAATGACCATTCAACTCCCCCTCAAAAGGCACCAATAGATTATGGTTCAACTTTTAGCTTCTCAGCATTAACAACATCTTATCTTGCCCTCTGTATCTTTTGTCCAAAACAATTAAATTAATAATTTCAACCCCAAGTATTTAACCCCAGCAGCGAAATCATCTGCCAGTAACTCCATGAACTATTGGTATTAAAACAGGCAGCTCTCTTTGCCACAGAGTTGAATCCATCTACATCTCTGACTTACAATATAACTACATTCAGCGAATGAACGAGTTGCCTTGGTGTGCACTTGGGTTGCGCCCACAAGGGACAAAATCACAGAGTTACTCTCCCAGATGTAGGAAGTAATATTTATTTCCATAGCAATCCACAAAAACCTTGAGGGATGACAGTGATTAGTTGCCATAGGACGAATTCTTTAGAGGCCAACTTGATTTCCGAAAGGGATTGTTGGGTTTTTCCAGGAATAACGCCGAGGAAAATTTGGAATAAATCTGACGGAACCGAGCTCCAAATGCCAAATTACTGCAAGATAACGAAGTATGAGGAAAACAAAAAAAAGGATAAAGTCTCTGGATATTAAATGCAAAATAATTAAAAATGATTATAGTTAATGGTTTATCAGAAATTTCAACACCAGATCAATCCAAAATGAGATAAAAGAGAGCAATCTGAATCCAGTTGAATGATGGCACCAAAGTCATAGACTAGAAAAAAAAAAGCAGTCTTTTAGGCTCATTATATTCCCAACAAATAATTCACAAATGTTGTCACCTCTTGATTAATTCCCAAATTGAATTTAAATTTAAAAGTAATTACCAAAGAGATTTGACACCTTGTGGAATCTTTCGGCATTTGAATCAGTTTTATTTAGTCTTTTTATGTAATACCTTAATTATATGTAACACCTTTGCTTTCAAAGAGGTCCCCATTAACTACTTGATTGAAAGTATAGCAGTTGAAGTTAGGCAACATGTGTAATTTTTACAATGTGAATAATCTATTTGCAGCCTGAAAGGCCAGGTCTTCTTCAGAGGAGCACCATTAAATGTTTAATAAAAACAGAAAATGGGTTAAACACGCCGCAGGTCAGGCAGCAACAGTGGAAAGAGTAACAGTGTTAACTTTTAACTTTGAATCTTCCGGTCTGACAAAGGGTCTTTGACTGGAAGCATTAATTCTGCATTTTCTCTCCAGAGATGCTGCCAGGCCTGCCGAGTATTCCCAACATTCCCCATTACTTTTATTTTAGATTTCCAGAAAATGTTGTTTTTTTCCCCAATTATTTCCATGAGACACTTGCATCCACTTGAGTTCAATTTGTTTTAACACCTCACCTGAAACACAGTACCTACAACAATGCAGAACTTCATTTAAGTCTACTTTGCTTTCAAATCATAGTAACCTAACTATTACTTAACTTTTTTCATGCCCTCAAATATATCAATTCCAATCAAGTAGTAATACAGAAAGAACCATGACCTGGATAAAGTAATGATCCAGTCCAGCAAGATAAAACTAACCTCAAATGTTTTATCAGAATATACATCCAATCCAAACCATGCAGTCAGTTTAGGTTAGTTTAGAAATACAGAGCGTAAACAGGCCCTTCGGCCCACCAAGTCCCAGTCGGCCAGCGATCCCCACACACTAACACTACCCTATACAAACTAAGGACAATTTACATTTATACCAAGCTAATTAGACCCACCAACCTGTAGGTCTTTGGAGTGTGGGAGGAAACCAGAGATTTCAGAAAATCCTCCGCAGGTCATGGGGAGAACCTATAAACTCCGTACAGGCAACGCCCATAGTTAGGATCGAACGCAGATCCCTAGTGCTGTCAGGTAACAACTCTGCCGCTGTGCCAACAGTTCATGACATGGTCACGAAAAGTAGCCAGGCTAAGCTGTTGTCCCTCAACTGTTCTCCTGACATACAACAGTACAAAGATGAGGACGAGGAGCTTAAATAATCCAGAGCTTCAGCTTCACCAGATGGTGCAGGAGACAACTGCAGCAATCATAGAGAAGTACATTGATTACTTGGTACCAGAGGGAATTCCACATATGAAGTTCTGCACCACCTGTGTCACCTGCACTGCTTTACTGGTTAGTTTGCTTAACATTTAGTGCACGGAGCTGAGGCAAAGACCAGCACCACTTGGACAGCCTGGAATGAAACAACCATTGATGAACAATGCAAGAGCAGCAACGTCCATTTGACAGCAGTCTCAAGTCTTGGCCAAGAGACTGAAAACCTGTCTTTGGTACAAAGCCACTAGGCCAACATCCAAGTGCAGTACCATGGGAAATGCAGCTTCTTCTTCTTCTTGTTTATGGTGTACACAGCCTAAAGTTGTAGGATAACTTGTTCTATTTGATCTTATTTAATTGTGCACGCCAAGTTGATTGCATTCATTGAAACAGGGTGGACCACGTGAAGGTTGCAATCTCCCACCCCAATGCAGCTTCATTATGGGTAACATCTTTCCACTGAGACACGGAACAGAGAACATATCAACCTTTCCAGGTATTCCTAACACATTCACCACATTTCCTATCATTAGTATTGGGAATGCTCTATTCAGCCTCATGGAAGAGTTTCAAAAGGTTCAAAGGCCTTTTATTGTCACTTGTACCAATTAAGGTATAGTGATATGCGAATTACCATACAGCCATACTAAAAAAAGCAACAAGACACAAGACACAGCTCCCTCAGCAGACGGTCGAGGCCCCCATGTCGGGGTAGTCGAAGCTCCCGCATCAGAGATGTCGTAGCTCCTGCGGCTTGGAGTTCCCGAAGTCAATCTCTGACCAGAGACTGGGAGCTCCACGATGTTAAAGTCTGCAGGCACCCGGGGTAGAGCTCGGAGGTCGATCCCTGGCAAAGGGATCGCGAGCGCCACGATGTTAAAGTCATGCAGCTCCCGCGGTGGAGCTCTCGTTCGGTCTCCAACAAAGGCCCCAACTCCTCGATGTTGGGCACAGTGCGGACGGAGATACAATACGGAAAAAAGTTGCATCTGCGTCGAGGTAAGAGATAAGAAAGTTTCCCCCAACCCCCTCCCCCACCCACCACATAAAAACACGTTAAAGAACACTAGAAACATACATTTAACATATGCTAAAAATATAACAAAGAAGAAAGGGACAGATAGACTGTTAGCGAAGGTAGTCACTGCTGGCGCCACCCAGTGGTTTTGTTCCACCATTAAAAATGGTGCCCAGTCTGATCACCTGGTCCATACTGGTTAATCGCTAAAAACTTACAACATAGGAGGCAATCCAGGCAACTACATTTGTGTTGGTCATAAAAGAACTACCCAGCTTAATCTAACCTCCCAACATTGAGCCTATAGCACTGCAATCATGGATTTTCAGATATACATTCAAATACTGTGTAAATGTGATGATGATTTCGGCCTTTACCTCTTTCAGACAGCGAGATCCACTGAGACACTAAACAGAGAACATATCGTTGAAAGTGGCATCACAGGAGGATAGTGTGGTCAAGAAGGCCTTCATAAAAACATAGAAAATAGGTGCAGGAGGAGACCATTCGGCCCTTCGAGCCTGCACCGTAATTCATTGTGATCATTGCTGATCGTCCCCAATCAATAACCCATGCCTGCCTTCTCTCCATATCCCTCGATTCCACTAGCCCATGGAGCTCTACCTAATGCTCTCTTAAATCCATCCAGTGATTTGGCCTCCACTGCCCTCAGTGGCAGGGAATTCCACAACTTACTGGGTGAAAAAGTTTTCCCTCAACTCAGTCTTAAATGGCCTCCTCAATATTCTAAGACTGCGGTCCTTGGTTCTGGACTCGCCCAACATTGGAAACATTTTTCCTGCATCTGGCTTGTCCAGTCCTTTTATAATTGTATATGTTTCTATAAGATCCCCCCTCATCCTTCTAAACTCCAGTGAATACAAGCCTAGTCTTTTCAATATTCCCTCATATGACAGTCCCGCCATCCCAGGGATCAATTTCGTGAATCTACGCTGCACTGCCTCAATCACATGGATGTCCTTCCTCAAATTAGGAGACCAAAACTATACACAATACTCCAGATGTGGTCTTACCAGAGCCCTATACAAGTGCAGAAGAACCTCTTTATTTCTATACTGAAATCCTCTTGTTATGAAGGCAAGCATTCCATTAGCTTTCTTCACTGCCTGCTGTACCTGCATGCCAACTTTCAGTGACTGGTGTACAAGGACACCCAGGTCTCGCTGCACCTCCCCTTACCTAACCTAACCCCCTTGAGAGTATCAGTCAAAGAATGGAATATAAAAGATGGGAGGTCATATTACAGTTATATCAGACGTTAGTGAGGCCATATTTAGAGTGTTCAGTCGTGACACCAATCTCTGGATGTAAATATATTCATCTTCTTCTGATCCTTTGGAATCCACGGAGCGCGGACTTACCATCAGAGCCAATCCCTTGCCTGGGATCACTCCAATCGGGTCCTGTGGATTTTACCATTGAGAGCTCGCAGTCTCAGGGAGACACCGTAGATGTCAGGAGCTCCAACGAAGCGGAAGATTCAGCCAGCCCTGACCCGGGGTCCGATCTCGGGGAGCCGAGATTCCCCCCCGATGCAGGAGCTTGATCGCCCCAACGAGGAGAGCTCGACCGCCAGCTACGGGAGTAAGATTGCCCTGTCAACGGAAGGCTCGAGACCCCGACCGTGGGAGAACAAAGAAGGGAAGAGATTGAACTTTGTTTTCGCCTTCCATCACAGTGAGGAATGTGGAGGAGTCACTGTGGTGGATACTTATGGTAAAATGTATTTTGTGTATTCTGTTGCTTTTTATTTGTATGACTGACTTGGCAAATGAAATTTCTCGTATATTGCAAAACATACTTGGCTCATAAAGTATTATTTTATTGTCACAGTCAGAGTCATATAGCATGGAAACAGGCCCTTCAGCCCAACTTACCCACACCAACCAACATGTCCCATCTACACGAGTCCCACCAGCCTACATTTAGCCCATATGCTTCTGGACCCGTCCTATCCATGTACCGGTCTAAATGTGTCTTAGAAATGTGTTCAAAGAAAACAATCTAGCTTATCACATTTTACCCTCAAAATTTGAATTTTTCCATTCAGAGCAACACCTTGAGAAATCCCCTCTGCACCCAAGCCAATGCAAATCTTTGACACGAAATGTGGACTGTTTCCCTGTCCATAGATGCTGCCTGATGTGCTGAGTTCCGCATTTCCTGCTTTATTGCAGATTTCCAGTGTCTGTAGTTTTTGTTTTTATTTTCACTACAATTAAACTTACTTCATCAATATACAATGCCATTTTGTTGGGGGAGGGGCAATTTATCTTCTTCCCAACATGACAAAAAACAACCTCTGTGTGTAGGAACTGCAGATGCTGGTTTACACCAAAGATAGACCGAAAATGCTGGAGGAAATCAGCGGGTCACAGAGCATCACTGGAGAAAAGGAATAGCAGACGTTTTGGGTCGAGACCCTTCTTCAGACTGAGAGTCAGGGGAAAGGGAAACTGGAGATATGAAAAGGTACAAAGGGCAAATGAATGAAAGGTATGAAAATAACAAATCAAAGCCAGCAACAATGACCAACAAAAGGTGGAGCCCACAATAGTTCAAGGAAAGGTGGATCCCACAATGACACAGCCTCTGTCAGATTCTAAAGACATTAGAAGATAAAGAAACTTAACGAATAGTGAAAGGCCTGGATAGAGTGGATTTGGAAAGGATGTTTCCACTAATGGGAGACTCTAGGACCAGAGGTCATAGCCTCAGAATTAAAGGGCGTTCCTTTAGGAAGGGGACGACGAGAAATTTATTTATTCAGAGGGTGGTGAATCTGTGGACTTCATTGCCACAGAATGCTGTGGAGGCCAAGAAAATGGATATAGATTCTTGATTAGTACGGGTGTCGGGTTATGGCGAGAAGGCAGGAGAATTAGGTTGGGAGGGAGAGATAAATCAGCCATGATTTAATGGCAGAGTAGACTTGGTGGGCCAAATTACCTAATTCTGCTCCTATCACTTATGAACCTATGAGCATTAGTGTGCATTGCATGCCCTATCCTGCAGTTTGCGTTTTAATTAGACTAAACAACAATGAGGGATGAGTGGTGATTTGAAACAGAAGCGGCAAGTAGCTGCAGTATAGCAGAAACGCAGATTGAGTTAATGTAACGAGGACTGTATATGCAAGATGCAGGTAATGTTAAAGCTGGTAAACTCCCTGCTGCGGTTTGGCTGCAGGCTAGGCAAGGTCATCCATTCACTGATTTCCAAAAGACCTGCTAATAGAGGAGGTGGAGCTGAGTTGGGAGTCAGAGATTCCAACACAGGAGCTAACCCAACTGCATAATGAGGATTTGCCAGGAAATGACATATCAGCCTCCCAGTTAACTGGTCAAATTATTTCACAGCAAGATCTTGCATTTTTAAGAGACGGAGACCGATTTAGCCGGAGCTTCAGCACAAGGGCAAGCTTCCTCGATATTTAAGTACAGTCCGCAGTCAGCGTACTGAGGAAGGTTTTCAACACACTGCATGAATGATGCTGCCACCACCAGAGTCCTTGAAATGCCCTTAAATTGCAGATGTAATTAAACCGGGAAAAAAGGTGTGGCTGATCACATTAAGTGTGCACCGTGCACAGCACCACGGCAGCATTAGTTCTGGATTGCTAATTACGCAACCTCGACATAACTCCAACTATAGAAATAGCTTAAAATGAAAGCACAATATTATTTAAGATTTTTCTGCAATAAATAGGGGTGCAAGCTGCACATGTAGCCACAAATATGATCTGAATATTTTTTTAAAGACCATTTGGGAAGCTCAGAAAGACCAAGGATAAATATTTTAAAAGGCAGATCAGGTGGACTTTTTCCACTCCTTTTCCTCCATTTTGTACCTCTAGCTGAGGTACAGCCGTCCATTTGTTAACATACCTCCACAGAACCCAAGCAAACTCAGCTATCCTTTACACAATTCACAGGCAATGTTACTGTCAAATTCATCACATCCTCTTCTCATGTCAAGTTTCTCCAGCAAACAGCAATCAAATAAAAGGACAAAAGATCAATGACCTGAGATATCAAATCTGTTTCGCCACAGAGACTGCCTGATCTGCTGAATATTTTTATCATTTTTTTATTTTATTTATAGTAGAGTCTATTCCTGATCCAAGGCACATTTGAACATCCACACCACTTCTCCAGGTGTTAATGCAGCTACACAGGTTTAGGTTTATTATTGTCACATATACCGAGGTAGTGAAAGGCTCTGTTTTGCACACTATCCAATCATATTCAATAATAATACACATGAAATACAATCAAGTACAATAGATGCTGCAGAGTGCAAAATAGTTCAAAATTGTTGCGTACCAGTTCCATAGACCGCAACGAGGTAGAGGTGAATCAGACAGTATTGTAGCTTATAGAAGGATTATTCAGAAGCCAAATAACAGAGGGGAATGAGTTGTTCCAGAGTCTGATGGTGCTCACTTTCAAGCTTCTATACCTTCTGCCCAAGGGAAGCAGGGAGGAGGAGGAATGATTGGAGTGGTGCAAGGCTTTTCTGAGGCATCCTGAAATGTGGATGGTCAATGGTGGGGAATTTGAACCTCGTGATAGACTGGGCCACATCTACAACTATCTGCAATGTCTTGGTGCCTTGGGCAGAGCTGTTCCCAAACCAAATTGTGGTGCAATCCGGCAGTATGTTTTCTATAGTGGATTGGAATTGAATTATTTTGGCAAGAAGTACTCAAGACAACACTAGTTAACACAATAAACAAGTGTTTATTTACATGGCACATCAAAGGTTTTGGCGACATGGCAAAGTGCTCCAAACCCTGTGAGCTACCTTTGAAGCATGGTAACACCATGGTTGTACCATGGCTGTGAACAGTAGAATTAACTAATTGCCTGCCTCTCTTCAAATCAAAATAGGTCATATCTCTACCATTTATAAAGGTTCAAAAGATATGTATCCCACAATACATAATCACCCCAAACAGAAAAGTAAAACACTGAAAAACATGAATGCAAGCAGGAAGTGCTGAGATAATCAAAAGGGCAAGCAGGGCCGATGGATAAAGAAAGAGTTGTCATCAGAATAGGAAAAGTGAGAAAACAAGTTGCAGAAAGGGGGGGGGGGGGGGGGGGAAGAGTGGAGCAAAGTCTATGATAGGGGGAGACTGATATCATCCAGGGTACAAACGCTCTCCGTACTGTCCAAGAGACTGTGATCAGAGTGGTGTGCGACCTGGAAGGCCATAAAATCAGAATCAGAATGCCTTTTATTGTCACTATACACATGTACAATGAGATTAAAAACTGCTCCTACTCAGTGCAAAACAAAACAAAAAAGGAGGGGGATAAGGTGCACAGTTTCTGCAGCGCTATATACATATCTATAAAAAGACAATGGATAAATAGAATGGATAAATAGGATTCCTATATCCAGTATGGGTTATTGCACATATTGGAAATTACAGTTACAGTACAAATTACAGTAGGTGGATAGATGAAAGTCCGGGGGTTAGGCTGTGAGTCAGTGCATGTGTGAGTTCAGGGAGATAATGGATTTTGGAAAGAAACTGTTCTTGAGTCTATTTGTCCTTGTGCTGATGCACCTATAGCGCCTCCCTGAGGGTAGCAGGTTGAACAGGCCAAATGCAGGATGGGAGCTGTCCTTGATAATGTTCTTCGCCCTGCTGAGGCAGCGGGAGGTGTAAATGTCCATCAGAGAGGGGAGAGGGCAGCCGATGATCTTCTGTGCTGCCCTAACTACCCTCTGAAGCCTCTCCCTGTCTGCCATGGTGCAGCTGCCGTACCATGCTGTAATGCAGTATGTCAACAGGCTCTCAATGGACGAGCGGTAGAAGGTCAGCAGCAGGTTGGAGTCCAGGTTCTGCTTCCTGAGGACCCTCAGGAAGTGCAGCCGCTGCTGAGCTTTCTTGATGACCACTGTGATGTTGTCTGTCCAGGAGATGTCAGCGGAGATGAGGACGCCGAGAAACCGGAAGGTGTGGACCCTCTCCACACACTCGCCGTTGATGTATAAGGGGGCTAAGTCGGTGCTGTGCTTCCTGAAGTCGACAATGAGCTCTTTGGTTTTCTTGGTGTTCAGAGCCAGGTTGTTTTCTGAGCACCAGGCTGTCAACTTCAGCATTTCCTCTCTGTAGGCTGCCTCGTCTCCCCTTGAGATGAGTCCGACTACTGTAGTGTCGTCAGCAAACTTGACGATTAGGTTGTTGTTGAGGGCCGGGCTACAGTCGTGGGTGTAGAGACAGTATAGGAGGGGGCTTAGCACACAGCCCTGCGGGGAGCCGGTACTCAACATGCGAGTGGAGGAGAGGTGGGGGCCGAGTCTCACAGTCTGGGGCCGGTTGGTGAGGAAGTCCTTTATCCAGGCACATGTGAGAGTGGGGAGGCCGAGAGTGACCACTTTGCCGATGAGAATGTCTGGAATGATAGTATTGAAAGCTGAGCTGTAATCCACAAAGAGCATCCGGACGTAGCTCTGCCCCCGCTCCAGGTGGCTCAGCACAGAGTGGAGAGCTACGGTGATGGCGTCTTCTGTGGACCGTTTGGGCGATAGGCGAACTGGTGGGGGTCGAAGTCTGGAGGGAGATTGTCCTTGATGTGCTGGAGGACCAATCTCTCGAAGCACTTCATGATTACCGGAGTGAGGGCCACGGGACGGTAATCGTTTAGGCTGGTGATGGGAGACTTCTTCGGCACTGGGACGATCGTGGCTGATTTTAGGCAGGACGGGATAACTGCCTGGTCCAGGGAGAGATTGAAGATTCTGGTAAAGATGACGGTGAGCTGGTGGGCACACGCTTTGAGCACCTTACCAGGTACTCCATCTGGGCCGGCAGCCTTCTTGGGGTTCACTGCCAGGTGCACCCATCTGACATCGTGCTCCCTTACAGTGAGTGGAGTAGTGCAGGAGCCAGGTAAGGGTGGGAGCAGGGCTGTAGCAAATGAGTGCTGCTGTTGTGATGTTTCAAAGCGGGAAAAGAAGCAATTTAGCTTCTCTGCCAGCGGTGCACTCAAGTCTTCTGTCGTTGTGGCACAGCCTCTGTAGTTTGTGATGTCTTGTATGCCCCGCCATACCTCCCGTATGTTATTGCTGGACAGGTGGGCCTCTATGCTCCTCTTATGGTCCACCTTGGCTTTTTTAATTCCCCTTTCCAGATCGGCTCGAGCAGCCCTGTACAGAGCTCTGTCACCTGACCTGAAGACATAATCGCGGGCTCTGAGGAGTGTGCGGACCTAGCTGGACATCCAGGGTTTCTGGTTTGGGAAAACCAGAATGTTTTTGTCCACAGTCACGTTTCCCATGCAGAACTTGATATAGTCCTATACCGTTCCTGTGAATGTTTCCAGATCCTGGTGTTCGAATATGTCCCAGTTTGTCTGTGTGAAGCAGTCCTGTAGTTTGGAGAGTGCGTTTACAGGCCAGGTTGTAACAGTCTTTATGGTGGGCCTGGCACTGCGTCTGAGGGGGGTGTAGGCTGGGGAGAGCAGGAGGGAGAGATGATCTGACTGGCCGAGTTGGGGGAGGGGAATGGCTCTATAAGCGTGCTTGATATTGGAATAGACATGATCCAGCGTGTTCTCCCCTCTAGTAGGACACTTGACATGTTGATAAAATTTCAGCAATGCAGTCTTCAAGTTGGCCTTATTAAAGTCCCCTGCAATTATGTGAACACCTTCGGGGTGGGCCCGCTGCTGTTTGTTAATGGTGTTCAGCAGGAGAGAGAGCGCCGTGTTTACATTGGCGTTGGGTGGAATATACACAGCCGTGACAATCACTGCTGTTAGTTCTCTCGGTAGAAAAAAAGGCCGGCATCTTACAGACATGTACTCGAGGTCAGGGGAACAATGCTTGTCTATGATTGTCCCGCTGTTGCACCAGTTCTCATGCACATAGATACAGAGGCCCCCTCCCCTGCTGGAATGATATACCAAGGAAACATGCCTTTTGGTCAATGAATCTGCACCAAGCAAATACCCATTTTTTTAAACTACTCTTACTCAAACTAATTTTATTCTCCTCACATTCCCATTAACCCCCTCCACATTCTACCACCTGCCAACAATCCAGCAATTTACAGCAGCCAACTAACTCACCAACTCAGGATTTATGATAAGCTGGAGAATCCCGGTGAAATCAGTGTAGTCTCGTTTAGTGTAGTTTTGAGATACAACGTGAAAACAGGCCCTTCGGCTCACCGAGTCCACACCGACCAGCATTCACCCACTAGATGCAGGGAGAACATGCAAACTCCACAAAGTCACCACTGTGGGTCATACTGAACCCAAATACCTGGCTCGGTGAGGCAGCAGGTGTGAAGCTGCACCACTCTTCCCCCTAGGGGATGCGGGAGGCGGTGGTTGCAACAGGTGTTGCTGCACTTGTCCTTCTTGAAGGTGCAGGTTGCGGGGCATGGTGGTGTTGTTTGGAATGGCTTGGTTGTGTAACTCCAGTGCATTTAGAATCAGATTTCTTGTTATAACGAGGAGTGAATTGAATTAGCCAACCACTATCTTTCAGGAGGAACCCAACATACACCTACTTTGCACATGTTTCCTAACAATGCAGCATCCAAGCACCATGTGGAATATTATATTGTCTGATCACGGCAAATCAACTTCTGTTCAGCTCCAAGTATAGCAGCTATAACTAATCCAGGCAGGTGTTTTTTTTTTAACACTGGAAATCCAAATTTGAGCGGTTAATTATAGCTTACAGAATTAAAAGGGAAATTACTCTTAACAATTCAGTGACTACTATCAATCATTTCACAAAAAGGCAAAAAAAAATCAAATTAAGCCATGACGTTTTGTTACTTTATATGGCACAAATGATCAGGTATTTTGGCACAGATCATATTCAGCAGGAATTAATAAACTTGAAACAGATTAAGTCCAGATCATTATCTATTCAATTGATCTATCTTTATAGATGTAATCTTCTTGAGCTCATAAATATTTCCCAAAAGCAAAATAACAGTTTCCTCCACTATTTTAATACTGTGCAACACATTTCTTCCTCGCCTCCATTTTAAATTCTTGGGTCTTTCATTTTGAATATAATATTCATGCCATGTTATGTATCCCTTCACCATTTCTTGCTTTCACATTAAAAATTAAATTAGTCAGCTATTTAAATAACAATTACAAAGCTGGTGGAATTTTAATAAACTCAATCAGCAACTAATTAAACGATTAACGTGTCAAATTTTGAGTTGCATTTGTAGCTATTTACACCTCTGACAGATTTTTTAAAACTTGCTGCAGCAACTAAACTTATGGAATGCATATTTATAAGTATGTCAAGCATCAGTAAGTTGTTGATAGCAATTAGTGAAGAGTGGAATTGGCCAGTTTCATTAATTAGACAGTTCCAGTGACCCATGGAGTTCATTCCTCCCAGTCACCGTCCACTGGTCCAATCAACTGCCTTAATTAGTTGCAACTGGCTACTCTCCAGCTTTCTTCAAACACCAAACACCTCTTAACGGTGATCGAGTGTTGGTTATTAAGAAAATTTGGCTTACTGATTTGTCGAACAGCTGAAGTCAAAATATTTTTTGTTTCAGACATTTTGTGGGTTCCATACAACCCTTGGCCCTGGTGAGCCACCCGCGGCCATTTGTGGCGGTTTCATTGCTGCGAGATGAAAAGACTACTAAGATCTTTTGAAACTTTGTCGCCGTCAGAAACGTGTCGACTCTTTGTGTTCTGCAAAGATGAGATCTGCTGTATGATTTCACCCGAGTTGGATGCAAAAACAAAAAAAAACCTTGGTACATGTGACAATAAGGTATCATTGAACCATTGAATTGGATGCAGGGCTCTGCCACTGAAGACTATTTGGTTTGGAAGTGCATTTCAAACTGTAGTTCCACAAAAGGAACGTTTGTTAGTGCTATATAGATCAGAAAGTGCCAGCCTGTTGTGTGAACTTTTGAGATTCAAAGAAAGAAAAGGTGTGGATTAACAGACAAGATGACTACCAACTTTACAAAGTACATGTAAAGAAGTACTGAACTGGCTCTGACCAATATAAATATCATGCTTCAAACCGTGTTACACAAAATAAACAATTGATTTGCCACATAGAAATGACTAACACTGGGGAATATGTTTCCTGTGCTTGGGGCAAATTAGGCAACAGATACAAGGAAAGGATAAGAAATCAAGTTTTGGTAACCCAAAGCTTGCTCCATAGGGATGAATTTTAAAGGAGGTTTTTGAAGATGAAGACAGAAGTTGAGAGGCAGAAGGTTAAAAGATCAGGAGAAACCCTGCAGAAATGTTATCTCAAATATTTCAATAGGAAGTGAAAACTCTTTGCACAGATGGCAGATTCAGTGAAGAATTAGTTGTTACAAGCTGTTGTTGAAACACTGCCCATAAATTATTGTGTAAATTAATTAGTATTTGAGAAAGACAACCATTAAAGAGGGTGGAGAACAAGGAATATAGGGTGGGCAAATCATAAACAAACATTCACATGGACTTAAAAGAACAAGTCAATATTTCAATGCTTTGTTCCCCAAATTTCATGTCCTGTCCACACCCAAGTACCTTCAAATTTGACATCTTCAGGTTAAAACCACTCCATTGCGTTGTTTATATTTAGTCTTCTCTGAATCCCAACTCTTTTGGGAAGATCAGGGGATAGCTATTGCCAAAGTTAAAAGCAGTGATTTATTTGTGTGATGGTACATACGGTATGTCACACTGGCATCTGTAAAAGGTTAAACTAAATTTTCACATTTTTTAGAATTTTTAATATTACAAAAAAGTTACTAAAATTAAAAAAAAAATGTAGTCATTAAATTAGATGGTCAGGCCCTTGAACATCTTAGGACACGAAGTGCTGGCGTAACTCAGTGGATTAGGTAGCATCTCTGGAGAACATGGATCCATGCAGTTCTTTGCTTCTACCAGCGGTTCCTTGTTTCTACCTTAAAGGAGTAAGGTTATTGGCCAAGTATTCACATACAAGGAATTTGCCTTGGTGCTCCACCCGCAAGTAACAACATGACCTACAGTGACAATTACGACTCAGAAAACACTAAACATTAATAATAAAACATTAATGATAAAACACCATTGATCAAACATGTGAACCAACAAAATATCAGATCAAAGAGAGGCTACAGATTTTTGGCCGTTGAATAGAGCAACTACTCGTGGATAAAAACTGTTTTTATGTCTGGCTGTAGCAGCTTTGACAGTCCAGAGTCGCCTTCCAGAGGGAAGTGATTCAAAGAGTTTGTGGCCAGGGTGAGAGGGGTCAGAGATGATCTTGCCCACTCGCTTCCTGGCCCTTGCAGTGTATAGTTCATCAATGGAGGGAAGGTTGCAGCCAATAATCTTCTCTGCTGATCAGACGATTCTCCAGGTGTCGTGCTTGGTGGCTGAGCCAAACCAGACCATGATGGAGAAGGTGAGAACAGACTCTACGATGGCCATGTAGAATTTGACCATCATTGCCTGTGGCAGATTGTGCTTCCCCAGCTGCTGTAGGAAGTACATCCTCTGTTGTGCCTTTTTGACAGTGGAGTCGATGGTAGCCCCCCACTTAAGGTCCTAGGAGATGATGGTTTCCAGGAACTTAAAAGATGCGACTGTGGTGGTGTTGTTAATAGTGAGTGGGGTGAGGGGAGGCTCTCCTAAAGTCTGCAATCAATTCCACGGTCTTAAGAGCGTTGAGCTCTAGGTTGTTGCGATGGCACCAGGATGCCAGCTGTGACACTTCCTATCTGTAGGCAGATTCCTCCCAATCCTGGATCAGTCCAATCAGGGTTGTGTCGTCCGTAAACCTGAGAAGCTTGACAGAGGAGTCAGTGGAGGTGCAGTCGTTAGTGTAGAGAGAGGAGAGGAGAGAGTACGCAGCCTTGCGGTTCTCCAATGCTGAGCGTTTGCGGGTCCGAGATGTGCTTTCCCAGCCTCACATGCTGCTTCCCGTCTGTCAGGGAGCTGGTGATCCACCAACAGAGGGGTTCAAGCACAGTCAACTGAAAGTTTGGCGTGTAGTAGCTCTGGCACAATGGTGTTGAATGCAGAGCTAAAATCAACAAACACGATCCTCACATAGGTCCCCTGGTGGTCTAGGTGCTGTAGGATGAAGTGCAGGCCCAGGTTGACTGCTTCATCCACAGATCTATTGGCCCGATAAGCAAACTGCATAGGACCCAGCAGGGGGATCGTGATATTTTTCAGCTTGGCCAGCACAAGTACCTTAAGCATCATAGGCAGTGTTTAGGATGACAATCCACCAAAAGCACCAACACTCTGAGGAATAAAGTGTGTACTGGCATCTATTTGTTTATTAAAAAAGTACTGGTTAAGAGTATCACCCAAAGGCTAGATAAGAAGAAGAAGAAGGGGTAGGATTGATCCAGTTATGGTTCCCACAGGGACCAGAGTTCTGAGTGTCGAACTTCAGTTGTGCAGATACAAATTATTAAACAGTAATAACCTCTGCATTACTACCCAATCCTTGACATAGGGGTAATCAAATCAGGGGTTGATCTTAATGGTTGATCGGATGAGTGGTGTAAGAGTAGTGTTCATGACAAGGGTTTTAAATATTGGGCAAGAGTGATCTCTTCTTCCAGAAACTGAAAATGAGTTTGGATCATTGCCCTTGTAAAATAACTAAGGTAGAAGATGGGATTTCAGGCAAACTAGCAATGGGAAGAGATATGCAGATAAAGATATGCCGATCGATTATCAACAGAAATGCAGAGCAGCTGCAGTCACTTTGTACTGACAAAGGGTCTGATCTGAGATATGAGCTCTGTTCTCTTTCCACAGATGCCACCTAACCTGCTAAGTGTTTGCAGCATTTGCGGTTTTTGTTGTCTTGTAAACCTATTAACAAGGGACAAAAAGTTTATTCACCACAAAGGGAAAATCATCACTTGGTCAGATTTGAGCAAATTAGCAAGGTTCTAACATGAAGACCTTAAGTATTTTAAGGTCTTTAGAGACCAGGTGATATTTGCCATTCTTCCGTTCAATTTGCTGCGTTCACTACAAAAATATAGTTATTATCTGAATGGTGGCCAATTAGGAAAAGGGGAGATGCAACAAGACCTGGGTGTCAAGGTACACCAGTCATTGAAAGTAGACATAGAAACATAGAAATTAGGTGCAGGAATAGGCCATTCGGCCCTGCACCGCCATTCAATATGATCATGGCTGATCATCCAACTCAGTATCCCGTACCTGCCTTCTCTCCATACCCTCTGATCCCCTTAGCCACAAGGGCCACATCTAACTCCCTCTTAAATATATCCAATGAACTGGCCTCAACTACCCTCTGTGGCAGAGAATTCCAGAGACCCACCACTCTCTGTGTGAAAAATTCCTTCTCATCTCGGTCCTAAAGGATTTCCCCCTTATCCTTAAGCTGTGACCCCTTGTCCTGGACGTCCCCAACATCGGGAACAATCTTCCTGCATCTAGCCTGTCCAACCCCTTAAGAATCTTGTAAGTTTCTATAAGATCCCCTCTCAATCTCCTAAATTCTAGAGAGTATAAACCGAGTCTATGCAGTCTTTGTTCATAAGACAGTCCTGACATCCCAGGAATCAGTCTGGTGAACCTTCGCTGCACTCCCTCTATGGCAATAATGTCCTTCCTCAGATTTGGAGACCAGAACTGTACGCAATACTCCAGGTGTGGCCTCACCAAGACCCTATACAACTGAAGTAGAACCTCCCTGCTCCTATACTCAAATCCTTTTGCTATGAAAGCTAACATACCATTGGCTTTCTTCACTGCCTGTTGTACCTGCATGCCTACTTTCAATGACTGGTGTACCATGACACCCAGGTCACGCTGCATCTCCCCTTTTCCTAATCGGCCACCATTTAGATAGTAGTCGGTTTTCCTATTTTTGCCACCAAAGTGGATAACCTCACATTTATCCACATAGACATGCAGGTGCAGCAGGCAGTGAAGAAAGTGAATGGTATGTTAGCATTCATAGCAAAAGAATTTGAGTATAGGAGCAGGGAGGTTCTACTGCAGTCTTGGTGAGACCACACCTGGAGTATTATGTACAGTTTTGGCCTCCTAATCTGAGGAAAGACATTCTTGCCATAGAGGGAGCACAGAGAAGGTTCACCAGACTGATTCCTGGGATGGCAGGAATAAAGGAACAATAAAGACAGCTTGAAGAATGAATCGATTAAAAAAAAAAAAAATCACAATACAATTTGGTCACAGCTGCAAAATAACAGGAGAAAGTTGCTGGGAGCTCCTTACAATAGTTCTATAAGTAACAGTAACCCTAACAGTTGTTCAGAGCCATAAAGTCAGGAGAATCAGAGAAGCATGCAAGGAGGATTTTCTATTCCTTTGCAAAACTAACCTTCATATGGACTAAGCAAACTAAATAACCAAAAGGTAGATTTAAGATCATGCTCATGGAAACTACTGGTATTTCTCTGATTAGTTTAGAGATGCAGCACAGAAATAGGCCTTTCGGCTCACCTTGTCCGCGCCGACCAGTGTTGACCCCATACAAAAGCATTATTCTACATACTAATGACAATTTACAATTTTTATGAAAGCCATATTAGCTTAAAACCTATATGTCTTAGTAGGTATGTTACAAAACTTACCTTTACCGGCGCTGCACTTCTGCCGCTCCCCGTGTGCGCGACTTTCGTGCCTTGCAGAGGGGGGCGGGCTTAAATTGCCGTTTTTCCACAGGCCTGGATAATCTATGAATGTCGGGCGATTTGGTTGCTGAAGAAAAATCGCTCCGACATTTCATGAATGGAGGTATTTTTAAATTACTCTAGATTATTTATTAACTAGAGTAATTTAAAAATCACCTTCAAAAGCCGTGAGCGCAGACAACCGAAAGCATTTTGCGTAGGGGAGAAAAAAAGGTAAATACTTTATTTTTATATTAAAAGTTGGTTTTTCGGGAGGCATTAATAATATTTTTATGTTGCGAAATGGGGTCCCCAAAAAATGTATGAACCCCCAGTATTTTTCCCCCCGACTTCACTGCTAACCGCAACGTTCTAATCCACTGCATTCCACTAAAACCCACTCGCTAGTTGATTTAAATGGCCATTAATTTACAGCATAAAACACTAAATTCCTTCCATTTGGCCCAGAAATTCATGAAAATGAGATTTAAAAATTATGTTATATTGTGGATTATTGTGTGAATGTTATTTGGACACTTAGGCAATTTTAAAAAAGTTTATATTTTCTTAAGAAATTGATAGATGTTTAGATCTACTCATTGAATTTTGTAATTAGCTACAATTAGATAACTAACTAATTATATGCTTTAATTTCAGGTAATCCAAGTAAAATTGTTTCATATTTGTTTCAGAATGCTTCAATCTATAATAACTGAAAATTTCATTGAGTTCTCTTTATTTTTAAGAAAGTTATGGACTTTTAACTTTTCCAGATCACAGCTTTTGAGTTAAGTCAATTGAAAGGCAATGGGAAGCAAGATGCTCATTTCCGAGTATGAAAATGGCCATAACTTTCTTAATACTGAAGATATGAAAGTAAATTAGGTGTCAAATTAAACTTCTTTTTATGCTTTATCTGCTGGGATAAATTGCAGACTTGATTTTTAAAATCTCAAAATTTTGTAACATTGCTAGTTTTAGGAGTGTGGGAGGAAACTAGAGCATCCCGGCGAAAATCTACACGGTCACGGGAGAACATACAAAATCCGTACAGACAGCACCTGTAGTCAGAATCAAACCCAGGTCTATGGTGCTATAGCCAGCAATTCAACCGCTGAACCACCATGCTGCCCACGGTGTTTCTGGAATAATGCATTAAATAGCCAACTAGGGGAAACAAGTTATTTTAGATCAAGTACTATGTAAAAAGACAAGGAATTTAATAACAAAGTAAATTATCCATGATTATAATATGCTGTGTTAAGTACAATGTAATGTGGTTACGTCCTATACTTAACCAACACTAAAGAGAGTTTGAAAGCCCAGTTTACTGGCATACAAGTTCAAGTGAGTTTATTGTCATGTGTTCCTGATAGGACAATGAAATTCTTGCTTTGCTTCAGCACAACAGAACATAGCAGGCATTGACTACAAAACAGATCAATGTGTCCATATACCATTATATACGTAAATGCACACATGAATAAATAAATTGATGAAGTGCAAATAACAGATAATGGATTATTAATGTTCAGAGTTTTGTCCAAGCCAGGTTTAATAGCCTGATGGCTGTGGGGAAGTAGCTAATCTGGAACCTGGTCGTTGCAGTCTTCAGGCTCCTGTACCTTCTACCTGAAGGTAGCAGGGAGATGAGTGTGTGGCCAGGGTGGTGTGGGTCTTTGATGATACTGCCAGCCTTTTTGAGGCAGCGACTGCGATAAATCCCCTTGATGGATGGAAGGTCGGTCAGAGCCGATGATGGACTGGGCAGTGCTCACTACTTTTTGTAGTCTTTTCCTCTCCAGGGCGCTCAAGTTGCCAAACCAAGCCACGATGCAACCGATCAGCAAGCTCCCTACTGTGCACCTGTATAAGTTAGAGAGAGTCCTCCTTGACAAACCAACGCTCTGTAATCTTCTCAGGAAGTAGAGGCGCTGATGTGCTTTCTTGATAATTGCATCAGTGTTCTCGGACCAGGAAAGATTTTCAGAGATGTGCACGCCCAAGAATTTGAAGCTCTTGACCCTTTCAACCATCCACCCGTTGATATAAACGGGACTGTGGGTCCCCATCCTACTCCTTCCAAAGTTAAATTTAACTTTAAGCAATAAGGAATGAACACTGAGAAAACATTTACAGTTGTGATTAACAGAATTTAAAGATAGAATTACATTAAAATATAAAGTTTTACCAAAAAATGGATAAGGCTCATGATTAACAGCGTTCTAAAAACAAAGCTAAACAAACAAATGAATAGAAAACAATAAAAAGAAATCTGCAAAAAAAAAAACAATGCATAGGGCTGCACAGTGGCGTAGCAATTGAGTTACTGCCTTACAGCGCCAGAGACCCAGGTTCCTGACTACAAGTGCTGTCTGTACGGAGTTTGTACGTTCTCCCCGTGACCATGTGGGTTTTCTCAGAGATCTTCGGTTTCCTCCCACACTAGGTTAATTGGCTTGGTATAAAGTATAAATGTAAAATAGTCCCTAGTGTGTGTAGGGTAGTGCTAATAAGTGGGGATTGGTGCGGACTGTGTGGGCCAAAGGGCCTGTTTCCCCATTCTATCTCTAAACTAAACATAAGATTTAGAATGCATTTCTGAGTATTATTAGGACTCGGCTAATTACAATCTATATCAATGGCTCAGATGAAGTATTCAAGTGTAATTAATCCTAATTTACTGACGAGATAAAGCAAGGTGGGAGAGCAAATTGAAGGGAGGAAGCAAAGCAATTAGACAAGCAAACGTTGTTTATGAGCAGGGATGTCTCGCTGTGATTTCATAGGGTTTTGCAGAGCACAAGTCTAGTCTGCTGTGCACATTTTCCGTCTAATGCCTTAAAAGATATAAACATGCCTTAAAAAATGTAAACCTGCCTTAAAAAATGTACAATAAAGTTTCATTTGTTTGATCCCTGAGATGAGGGTAGGAAAGATTAAGATTTTATTCAGATAAGGACACAAGTGCTAGAGTAACTCAGTGGGTCAGATAACATCCCTGAAATGCATAGATAGATGTTTAAGAAGGAACTGCAGATGCTGGAAAATAGAAGGTAGACAAAAATGCTGGAGAAACTCAGCGGGCAAGGCAGCATCTATGGAGTGAAGGAAATAGGCAACGTTTCGGGCTGAAACCCTTCTTCAGATGTAGATAGATGATGATTTTGATCAGGGCACTTCTTCAAATTAATAAAGGGTCCCAACCCAAAATGTCATCTATCAACATTCTCCAGGAATGCTGCCTGACCTGCTGTGTTACTCCAACACTTTGTGTCCTTCTCTGCAAACCAGCATCTGCAATTTCTCGTTTCTATAAGGATTTTGTCTATATTCTTTGGAATGTAGAAGAATGAGAAACATCTTTATTAAAAAGAGATTCTGATACTTGGCTTCCCCTAGCTCAAGACAATAGAACCAAGGGGATAATCTCAGGAAAGGTGTCAGCCATTTGAGGAGAAATTAATTCATTCTGAAGATATGAAGCTTTGGAGGTTTCTGTCCCAGATGACCAAGGAAGCATAGTCCATCAGAATCAAGCCAATCTTCTGCAAGCAAAATCAAGATGGTCGACTTTGAGGACTAGTAGCAAGTTAAGGGTTATAGGGAGGTAGGAAAGTGAATTAATGTTTCTGCCCAGATCCAATTAAACATTGAAGTATTTCAATGAGCCTCACCCACTCATTCTCTCTGTAGTTTAATCTGATATACCTCCTCCTTTGAAAGCAGTCGCAAACTGCCAGCCATTCATGATACACTTTCCTACCAACTCTCCAACCCAAAATCTCTGCCTTCAATTTGCATTTTTGATCTTCTTCCTACCACTGTGAAGTGCTGTGGTGCATTCAAAGCAGAATGTGGAAGCACAAGTCAATCTTTTTGCTGTCGCTGCAGGCAGCAGTGGGCGAAACTTGAGAATGGACAAAAGCAGTCCACTGTTCAAGCTGCTGAGGTTACAGAGGGCAGAACCACGCACTGAAGACTTAGATTGCATATTTATGAATCCTTGCAAACTCAGAATCACGGTAAGAAAAATCAGTCCGTTTTTGTACGATCATTCTGTATGTCTTCCATTTTGGGAAGCTTCACTGTGTCAAATCTTACATGTAAGCTACAAAAGGTAACTGCACAGCCCATTGGAATCATGCTAGTCCTGAAAGGTACACTCATTTCCCTGGAAGCCTCCAACCTATTCTCCACCATCCATCTATTCTGCACATCCATCTTTTCTTTGCTTCTTTTAAGATCTAACCAATTTGTAGGTAATTTGCATCAACCAATTAACCAGTCAGAACCTTTATGGGTCGTGGGACCCTAATGGGACCTTTATGGGACCCTAATGCCATACAAATGTTACTGCACTTTCCCTGTAATTGTACCAATGAAATAATCAACCACAGTTTCCATTCCATATTCCCTTTCCAGTATGTGCCCTCACCCTGCACAAGATTGAATCCTGGCCACACCAAAGACCCAGTTACTGCTCTTTCATTGAAGAAGTTGCACAATCTGGCAATGTAGACTTTGCCATGCGACTCAAACAGTAGCTGCAAATGGGGTAAGTCTCAACTTCTCCATTACCAACTCCTCAACTTTCCAACCTTTACGCAGCGCTTGTTCACTTGTCTATGCTACAACATCTTAATTAGCCCACACCAATTCCATTAGAGATCTCTTCTCCATTTAGTCAAAGCCCATTCAGGCCTACGACTCTAAAGCACCTTGCATTATTCTAGTTCTGAAGATATAAGAAGTGATAGCATCTAAAGCTCGGTGATCCGAATGAACACGAGTACCCAATAGGTCTTCTTCCACACGACAATTATTCCCTGTAACTTAATTCCACCCTTGGACCTCAACTCTCGCAGATTCTACACTGATCAACTTTCAATCAGCATGCACATCTGTACACAAGCTGATTTCAGATCCATTCCGGGAGAACTGTCTTCAATGTTGTTTGCACGGAATTGAAGATGCTACCTTTCACAAAAGAGGTTATACCAAGTCCATATCTGGTCTTTTCACATAGACATAACAGATATTTAGTTTAGAGATACAGCGCGGAAACAGCCCTTCAGCCCACTGATTCTGCACCGACTAGTGATCCCCGCACACTAGCCCTATCCTACGCACATTAGGTATAATTTACAATTTTACCAAGCCAATTAATCTACAAACCTGTACGTCTTTGGAGTTTGGGAGGAAACTGGAGCACCCGGAGAAAACACGCATGTCATGGGCATACAGACTGCAGTCAAACCCAGGTCATATACATGAGTGGGCGGGCGCGACTCACGTTGCAGCGGCCCCTACAGCCTGTCTGTCTTTTTTTTAATTTTTTGTCTAGTTAAATGTAGTTGTTTGTCTTTTTTTTTGTATCGTGTTCCTAACTGTGTATGTGTGGGGGGTAGTGGGGGGGGGGGGGGAAACTTTAAAATCTCTTCCCTGCACGGGAGACCCGACTTTTTTCCCTGTCGGGTCTCCGTTGTCGTTTGGACCTAGCACAGCGGAGCGGCCTCCGACCGGGATGAGCTGCGGACTCACCATCGTGGGGCTGGCCGGCCTCGGAACGTGGGGAGCGGTGGTGGCTCGCCGCTGCAGCCCGACTCCGGGCTCCGGAACTCCGCGTGGGGAGCGGTGGTGGCTCGCCGCTGCGGCCCGACTCCCGACTCCGGGTGGACTGTCGGGATATCGGGAGCTCGCGGGTCCGGGTGAGAGACCGGTCTCCGGAGCTCCTGCAACACAGCTTCTCCAGCCCGTGTCGCGGGGTTGGAGCGACCCGGAGCGGGGCCGTACATCGCCCGGCGCGGCTTCGGTGTCCGCGGGACATTCCAGCGGGACATTCCAGCGCCCGCCGGGGGCTCCAACGCTGTGACTTTGGGCCTAGAGCGGGGCCGTACATCACCCGGCCCAGCGCGGCCTCCAGGGCCGTGGGACTTGGCACCGCCCGTCTGGGGCTTCGACCTCAGGAGAGAAATGGTGCGGGGGAGAGAGAAGACTTTGCCTTCCATCACAGTGAGGAGGAGATTCACTGTGATGGATGTTTGTGTCAATTGAATTGTTTGTGTGTTTTTTATGAATTATTCTGGTTGTAGAAACGGAGTTTCGCTCGAGCCTCTCTGAGGTTCGAATGACAAGCAATAAAATCAAATCAAATCAAGTCTCTGGTGCTGTAACGTAGAAACTCTACCCCTGCGTCAATGTGCCGCCCATCTCACAGCAATGTTCCGAGAAAAGCAAAAGAATATTCCTTTACGTCAATATGACTCCCTCCCTCAAATAAAATCATTTGGCAACATCCAACTTTTTTGCTGCTGTTTATGTACATTAAAGCCCATAAACAGGCTGTGTTACAATAATAAACAGTTCTCAAAACATATTTTATTGTAAAGAACTTCAGGGAAGCACAGATAAAAAATAATGAAAACCAATTTCCTTTAATAACAGATTATGCCATCTGCAAATATGTGATTGGACACAGCAATATTATACTTCCTGTAAATACCTTAGTCTCACACAGGTTGAAGCATAAGCATCTTTATTGTCCAGTTCATCATTACATATGCAGCACATCACACGTTCAGTCTACTGCAGCTACTGCCAGGCAGCAGGCGAGTTCTTACACTATAGATCATATAATTAGGCGGAGTTATAATTACTAAGCATTCTGATTGGTTAACATGCAATAGCCAATCTACATCTCTTCTTGTATATATGAAAAAGCAACCAAGGCATTTCAAACTACAATGAGTAAATAATAATGGGGTTAAACATAATCTCCCAATCTAATAGGTGGCTTGCAAACCCGCCCGGTCCTCGTACGGTATGGGGCTGCCTCATCAACCTTTTCCTCCGAAAAGTTGAAGGCTGGGTTGGGTAAATCCGGGGGTCTGTGTGGAGAGACCACAGGGGAACCTGGGGTGGACCGTTGCGGGTATCTCGGGGTGCCGGTTACACCAGGAGACACAGGGACGCAACGAGGTGGGGAGTGGGTGGACCCGGTAGCGGCACGGCCTGGAACAGCTGCAACAGGTGTTGGTTTAAATTGGAGCGGAGGGGCATCAGGACCCTGGGACGCCGTTTCTTCACAGGAAGGAGATGTTGACGGTTGCGTCTATAGAGGACACCATCGACTTCGACCAGGTAGGAGCGTGGTTCCTTAGAGGGGCCGTGAATGTGTCCCAGTTTGGTATGTCCTTTATCTGTTTGCAGTCGTACCACTTGTCCCTGTGTAAGTGGTTTGTGGTCTTGTCATAATAGCATTTCTGCGTGGCTCGATTAAACTGTACATGCTTTTGTATTGCGGAAGGGGGGGGTGGGGGCAGACCTTTGGTCGTAGCTATTGCTGGGAGACAGTGGTGGTCGCGTCTGGCGGGGGACATCAGCCGCTGGGCTAGGGAGCTGAGAACGTCTTTTGCAATATTTCGTAGGTTCAGCAAGTCCAGGTAGACATCAGATTTAGCCAGATAGGAGCGCTCCACGAGTTGCCTTGCGCTCCGAACAGCACGTTCAGCAAGTCCATTGGACTGTGAGTATCCTGGACCGCTGGTGACGTGTTGGAAGCTCCACCGTTTAGCAAAGTCCTTAAACTTTTGGCTGGTGAATTAAGTTCTATTGTCTGTCCGAAGGCAAACAGGTACCCCATGCCTGGAAAAGTGAACTCTCAGCTTTTGGATCACAGTTTCAGAAGTGATTGTTGGTAGGAAGTCAAACTCAAACCAGTTAGAGTTGGAGTCCACTAGAACAAGGTAGTGTTTCCCGTGCCATTCGAAGATGTCGGCAGCCAGTGATGATCATGGTAGAGAGGGAGCTGGCTGGGATAGGAGGGGCTGCTTCTGCTGATTGACTGTTACAGTTTGCTCACAATTCTGTTTTTTCACATATGTACTTTGTCATCCCGGGCCAGTAGATCATCTTCTTGACTGGTTTTAGAGTGGCTGGTGGCCGGTTTTGACCATGAAGGTCTTAACAAAGATAAAGTCTTTAAATTTAGAATGGGTGGGTTCGAATCCCACTTCTGACACCATGTAAATACCTTAGTATCACCCAGGTTGATGCATAAGCATCTTTATTGTCTAGTTCATCATCACAAATGCAGTACATCACACGTTCAGTCTACGGCAGCTACTGCCAGGCAGCAGGCGAGTTCTTACACTATAGATCATATAATTAGGCGGGGTTATAATTACTAAGCATTCTGATTGGCTAACATGCAATAGCCAATCTACACTTCCAAAGTAAGACTTACCCACTAAAACCACCACACTTTTCCAGTTGGACAAAAGATTCCCATGACCCTAATCTTGTCTTTCTATTCTCTAGTTTCTGCCCATCAACACAGTGCAGAAACATTGGATTCTTCCACCAATAGTTTTGGCAAAAATGTGAGGTAAAAGATGCCACAGAGGATAGTAGAGTTCTCTCTGGTGTCTGCAAAACATATATTCTTCAATGAACATTATTAAAGGTTATTGATCCAATTGCTATTTGTGGGAGCTTATTGGCACAGAATGTGCTGTCATGCATCCTACATTATAATGCAACTACATTTCAAAAGGCTTATGAGGCACAGTGGGACATAACGAGAATGTGGAACAAACTATTTGCATGAAAAATTCTCTTTTTAATCAGTCAGAAGAGACCAATATTTAACTGATGACTCCCTTTTAAGCCATTATGCCTAATTACCGTATAGAAAACTAGAGATTTATCAGCCGCAATTGCTTCATAAAACATACAAGTTAGAGAGACCCTATTTCCCTTTGCTGCACAAACTTGTGCATTATTTCCGTCAAGGTTTACACAAGTTGATGCTTAGGAATAGAATGGATTTGCTTTTAAACAGGAGTTAAGACCGTTGACTTACAAGATGGGAGATCTGGGAAATCAAAGTCCTATTACTCTCCTTTTTCAATAAAAAGAAATCAAACAATTGATAGTCACTGAGATAATTTAAAATGAAGTGAACTAAATCAAATTGAGACATTTCAAATACCAAATTAAGAAATAAGAAAATGTATAGATTTTAAAAAATTGCCAACTAATTGGAAAAAAAATTACAATAATTAAATTAAGCTGTTTGAACTTCTTGTCTCTAAGTATCACAAATATCCTTTCTTTGGTTCCGGTTGTAAACTCTGGCATCAAACTATATTTATTTCACTTACCTCTAGTTTCCCTCTCCCCTGACTCTCAGTCTGAAGGGTCTCGACCCAAAATGCCACCTATTCTTTTTCTCCAGAGATACTGCCTGACTCGCCGAGTTACTGCAGCATTTTGTGGACTGGTGCGACCCATAAATGGTAGGGTAGTGGATGACAAGTAACTGTCTATACTGATTCACATATATTTTTCAGGTTATCAACCCCCAGCCCACCACACCACTGGACAGCTTCCAGTTGAAGCTTTGCTCTCAGGCACCCTGAACCTATTGCTGAGGAATTATCTGGAATATAGTTTTCCCAAAGGAGACTACGACCATGCTTGGTCCAACCATACCAAGTCCCAGACCTCAAATGAGTAATCACACCCAGTTCTGTGTCAATGTCACATCTCCAAAGTTCTGGCAGAAACACTAAACAAGCATCAAATCTTAGTAAGTATGAATACGGTTTGCTATCAGATCCAGATTGACTTTAATCTTCAATAAATCACAATTATGATTACTTATACATTTCTTCAATTTTTTTCTCAGCTAAGCAGTTTATATTTTCTCATTGCCTCCTGAATTTTCAGTCAATGGAGTATATAACATACCAGATGCATGTATTAAACAAAGGAGTCCATTTGATCAGTCAGCTCCATGCTGCCTCGGCAGAACAATCAATCCTATTCCCTCTCTTTTTTGCTGCAACCCCACCCAGAAAATGATTCTCTCGCACATGCCCAGCAAATTCCACTTGATTCTTTTTCCTACTTACCTACACCTGGGGGTAATTTACAGTAGATAATCAACCAGCATGCCTTTTGGATGTGGTAGTAAATTCAGAGCATGGAGTGGAAACACATGCAGTCCAGGCAGGGTAGAATATGCATAAACTGCCTAAAACTGCAGAGGTCAGGATTGAACCCAGGTCCAACATAACTCTTGAGCCAGTATGTCACCCTGACTTACTATTTGGATAAGGGACAAGGTTTCTAAACCCAACTGTATTTTTCGCTATTCGTTGTATTCCAGTTGCGCAAGTTTGTGGAAGTTCCCTTATATCGATTTAATAGCAACTTAGCACTGAAGGTCAATTATTGGGGGTTATACTATAAATCTGTGGGACCCAATGTCCTACTGTTAATAGCAGGCAGATTGCAAGTATGACGATCATCAGCTCTTTGACCCCACCCATTCAAATGGCCCGATGATGCATATTTGAAATTAGCTGCATGCAACTGGGATAGTTTAGAAATATTCCAGGAAGATAGTAAAAGGCATAAGAAGCAATTCATTAGTATGCTCTAGATGGTGAAGTACAACAGAGCAGATAACAGCAAATGTCCAGCAGATGCCTACTCTGAGTGATATAAATACCATCACCAGCTTCCTTAGCATCCTATCTTTGTATTGTTTCATAAAGACCACACACTGCTCCAACTTTCACACTGAAGAAAGACATCTAGAGATACAATGCCAACAAGAAGGCACGCAAAAGTCAAATAAACCATCACAAATATTGACCATACTAATTAGTAAATTATTGTTGTGAAATTTGCACATTCATCACCCATTTTAAAATGAAGTTTTGGAATAGTAACCAGAATTTTACACACACGGTGTCACCAATGTAAGAGTTGTTAATATGTGGGCCACTCTGCCGTTGATAATCGCTCTCCTTAGACTGTGTGGGATCATAAACTGACACATTCCCGAGTGAGAAATCACACAGATTTAAAACACAAACATGCAATTAATTGCAAGGTCCTCACGGCTGCAGTTTTACAGTCAGATTTTGAAATATTTTAATTATCGAGTACTTTTCCACGCACCTGAGGTGCATCTCAATGTATTAACCGGGGGGGGGGGGGGGGGGGGTAGTTGATTGTGGGGGCAGTCAATGTATCCACCTTGAAGAAAAATAGGTAATTATTATGGCAGTCCATTTATAAACGTTGAAGAGAAATTGCTAATTATTGTGCCAGTCAATTTATAATCCTTGAAGAATGCTAGCTAATTATTGTGGCAGTAAGGCGTAAATATTTGGAGAAAATCACCGCACCGTACAGCCCAAGCGTCACCTTGGTTGGGGACACCGCCTCTTTTACATTCAATTGAAGGAATTACATCTTCACAGTTAGGCATGGCTAGATTTTCCTACAGTTTTAATCCCGCATGCAACTTTGAAGGGTGTTCAGGCGGTACTTAATAACGGATGAAAGCGCGATTGGAAATGGGATGAGCAGGGGACACAATCCTCACAGGTTGCAGTGCTGCTAACGGCTTTAAGCGTGTGCATTTGGAAAGCATTGCTAATGTCCGTGAGTGGGTTGCTAGACATCCTTGGCATTGCACTTACCACGGGCGCGGGTTGTGCAGCGACCGCTTGCAGCTCCTCGCTCGCTCGCTCCGCACCTGGAGCTCTGGATCCCCGGCGCTCGCGCTCCGCCCCTAACCGTCAACAGCCCCGCGCGCATTGGCCGCTCGCCGCCCCCGATTGGCTATCCGCGCCGTCAATCAATGTCAACCAGCCCATCAGCTGAAGAATGGGGCAACTTGGCGGGCGGGACCTGTCGCCGACCCGCAACGGCCACTCCCGGTTGGCTCAACGCGCCATCAATCACCGGCGCGGCGGCCAACCAGCGTGGCGCTGCGGTGGCCGGGGGCGGGACCTTGCGGCCTCTGCTCCCGCCTTCTCGCTGCGGCAGCAGCTGCATCAGCACCAGCGTGCCGGACCGGGGCAGCCGCAGTGCGAGATAGCAGCACCGCCACCCGCCCCACCCTCACTGTCACTATCACGGCCCCCTGTCGTCTTGCTGCACCACCGTTAACCTCCCTAACCGGGCTCTTACCCCATCCCCCCCCTCACCTCCTTCTGCTCACAACTCCCACCTCTTCAACACCCTCTTACAGCCACTTACCCATCCATGCAATACACCTATGCCGGTCCAAGGCTCCCGTCCTTTGCATCAGCACCGCTCCCTTGCACCAGTCCAACCCCACACCCCCTTTCCTCGACCGGGCGCTGGCAGGAGAGCAAGTGGCTATAGTACACCTACTGTGCAAGAAGGTGGAATGCAGGGCAGCCCATTTAAAGCAGAGCCGCATCCCTCTTTCCCCAGGGTACACAAAAAGCTGGAGAAACTCAGCGGGTGCAGCAGCATCTAAGGAGCGAAGGAGATAGGCGACCCTTGGTCTCGACCCGAAACGTCGCCTATCTCCTTCGCTCCTTAGATGCTGCTGCACCCGCTGAGTTTCTCCAGCTTTTTGTGTACCCTCGATTCTCCAGCATCTGCAGTTCCCTCTTTCCCCAGTCGCACCTGCACTGCGGCCAAACCTCGGAGAAGAGGGCAGTCTCCTACTCCCACAGCAATACATATATACTAGTCATACCGAGCGGGCAAGAGAAATGTTCGCATTCTTTGTGCGTGTGTGTGTATATGTATATATATTGCAGCACTATGTCGCCCTCCAGGAATATCAACCCACTTTGCAAGCCGGAGTTACTTCAGAGTCCCTGGCGCTCACAGTGGGAAGTCGATTGTCCGAAAGTTGCAGTGGCAGGCGGTTTGCAGGGGCGATAGTGGAAGCATTAATTCATTCTCGCATCCAGCATCCTGGGAGAGAGGGATAATAACCGAGAGAACAATAGATCAGACCGTGTAAAAGCAGTACTCTTGTCAGAATACAGGCAAGATGATAATTGTATCACAGCAACATGTTGCCAGGAGCAACACCAGAGAGGATGCAAAAGGACACAAACTGCCGGAGTACCTCAGCGGGTCAGGCTGCATCATTGGGGAACATGGATAGGTATCTGGAAAAAGGCACCCAACTCAAAATATCACCTATCCATTTTCTCTAAGGGTGAATATTGGTTTCTCTAATTTCAAGTAACCCTTACATTCCTTCTCACTCCGTCCCTCTCCCACCCTAGTTGCCCTGTTAGTTTCACATTATCACAGCCAACAATGGACCATTGTGGTCTCCATCTTCCCTGGGTCTTTGGTGCCATCTCCAATTTGTTTTGTATCCTTTCATACCTCTAGTTTCTCTCTCTCCTGAATCTCAGTCGAAGAAGTCTTGACCAGAAACATCATCTATTCCTTTTCAGCAGAGATGCTGCCTGACCCGCTGAGTTACTCCAGCATTTTGCACCTATCTCCAAGGGTACTGGCTGACCTACTCAGTTCCTCCAGCAGTTTGTGTCCTTTTGTGAAAACCAGCATCTGCAGTTCCTTGTTTCTCCAGAGAGGATACATCCTGGGCAAAGGTGTCCATCTTGAGAAAACAATGCATAGGCATCAGCATTTTACTGCCCCAATGCAGGTAAATGATGCTCAACATCATAATGGGCATACATTGAGAGCACACAGAAATCATATGTTCCTATCAGAAGGCACATACAACCTTACAAACTACTTTTCCCATTGACTGATACCTGCTCCATCTGTGGAAGGGTCTACATTTTCAACATTGGCCTCATCAGCCACCTGAGAACATACAGTTCCAAACTTGAAACAGATCATCCATGATCCAATGGTACTGCTTGGGTAGATAACTAACATAACCATTGGAACTGAACATCTAAAATGTTACTTTAAACTTTACCCATGAAATCGCCTTGTCATTTGGTGAGGGGATTATAAAATTATGAGAGGCATAAATAAGGTTGGAAATGTCAGAGACCAGTGAAAATAATTTTAAGATGAGAGGGGCAAATTTTAAAACTGATGTATGGGGGAAGTTTATTTTACACAAAGATTGGTAGGTCCCTGGAAAGCACTGCAAGGGTGGTGGTGGAAGCAAATATGATAGGTCTAAGAGGCTTATAAAATAGGCATGTAAATATGCAGAGAATGGCACAATATGGATCATCTTCAAGCAGATGAGATTAGTTTATTTTGGCATCGCATTCAACACAAACAGGATGTGCTGAAGTACCTGATAGGGTGCTGCACTTCTCTATGTTCTATATGGATGTAACAGGCATCTGTTCACATAGTTACCTGGGCATAGGAATCAGCCTTTTTACACTTTGAGCCTGTTTGTCCACTTAATGAGACCATTCACAGATGACCCTAGAGGAGCTGACTGGCTCCATCCGTTCCTTTGACTTGAGTAAAACTCCCGGAAGCGATGGCTTACCGGCCGAGTTGTATTCGGCTCTGTGGGACTTGATGGGCCCGGACCTGCTAGAAGTGTCCAAAGACATGCTTCTAGCTGGTAGCATGTCAGACTCCATGAGGAAGGGCAACATCACCCTAATGTACAAGCAGAAGGGGGAGATGAAGGACATAAAGAATAGTAAGATTGAACGAGAACTTACCAAGTTTGAAGGTTGATCTTTATTTCATGAGGAGTTGCGGTGAGGGATTTCGTGAAGAGCCCGCTGGCACGCATGCGCGACATTCTTCAAAGCAGCGGTGTGGAATCACAGAAACAACAACAGAAATGACTTGGCATAGTAAGATTTAAAGAGACTCTGATTACCAGCTGAAGATGATCGAGGGTTGGGAGCGGAGGGCACGAAATCCCTCACCGCAACTCCTCATGAAATAAAGATCAACCTTCAAACTTGGTAAGTTCTCGTTCAATCTTACTATTTCATTTCGGAGTCACGTGAGTGACTTCGTGAAGAGTTCAAAGCTTCTGTGATTACACGCCCTGGACAACGTCCATGCAGACACACCACTAGCAAGGATGGATTGGAGTAAACAAGTTGATGAAACGAGGTTATACTGAAACAAAAAGAAGATTTATTAATAACACAACAAATAACGCCCTTTTAATCAGGGACATCCCCACGTTCACACCCGGCGTTCAGCACGGCCTCTGCGAATTGAAGGGGAGCAGCAACAGGCTTATTATAGAACCGCTGGAACACCGATTCATTCGCCCATCCTGCTGTGGCGAGGATATGGTCCATGGGTACCTCCATGACCCTCGCCGCCGACGTAGATGCAGCCCTGGTGGAGTGGGATTTAAACACATTAGTGTCAATACCTGCCTTATCCAGGACGATCCGGAGCCACCTGGATATCGTCTGGACTGTCACTCGATGGTGAGGTCTTTTGTGAGTGACAAGCAGGTACAACTCCATTCCTCTGATGCTCCTCGTCACCTTGATGTAGTAACGGATGTGAGTGGCTAAACATAGCTGAGCATCTGCAGGGTATGCCGGGAACTTCAGCTGCAGCCCTGTGCACCCAGGTCTATGCTGCTTGAGTAGCTCATCGATGAAAAAGACTACTTCTCCAGGGGTCGACGCCATCCTATCAATACGAAGTTTGTGGAGCGTCTGAACCCGCTGTGCTGAAGTCAGCGCTAGTAACATCACCAATTTCATAGTGAGTCGGTCCAGCTGTAACCCTTCCATGGGTGACCACGACCTGAGCAGGGTAAGCACATCCCTGACATCCCAGGTGATGTTGTAGCGTGGTGTCGGCGGATTTAGATTGAATATTCCCCGCATCAGTCTGGACACTAGCCTGTTCGATCCTACCTCGATGTTGAGGTAGAATGATAGCGCACTCCTTGCGCTGTTGATGGCACTATAACTCAAGTGCTCATCGTGGTGCAACCCCGCGAGGAATTCCAGGACGTCGGCTATGGAGACATCATCATAGGCGATGTGAGAGCGACTGCAGTAGGCTTCCCACTTGGTGATGTGGGAGAGATATCTCCGCCTGGTTGACTCTCGACATGATGCTCCAATGGTGTTCATGGTCCGGGTGGTGAGGCCATACTGCATCCATGGCCTGGTCAGAACCTGCAAGCCAGTAATTTTAGATAGGCATGGCAGGGGTGTAATTCCCCTGAAACAGGGTGAGAAACCAAATGTGGGCAACCCGCTAGAGGGACCCAAGGTTGACTAATCATGTCAGAGACCACCGGATACCAAGGCTGCGTAGGCCAGTCGGGTATGACAAGAATGCCTCTGGCATAATCCATCTTGATTTTTTGTAATACCCGACTGATGAGGCAAAACGGGGGGAATGCATAGAAAAACCAATTCCCCCAGTCTAGCGAGAATGCATCAATCGCTAATGCCCCAGGGTCTGGTTCCCATGAAACATATGTTGGTACCTGATGGTTCAACCGGGACGCAAAAAGATCTATATCCGGTTGGCCAAATTTGGCTGTAATTTGGGCAAATATTTGAGGATGCAGCATCCACTCAATACTATCATTGAATTTGCGTGACCTGGTGTCTGCCACAGTATTAAGCCTGCCTGGCAGATAGGTGGCTGAAATCCAAATATCACGATCAATACACCAGCACCAAATAGTATTAGCCAATTTGTCACAAGAGACTGACCTGGTACCGCCCATATGGTTTAAATATGCCACCGCTGTGGTGTTGTCTATTTGGAGACGGACATGAGTTCCACTAAGATTAGCACAATATGCCCGTAGTCCGTGAAATGCTGCAAGCAGCTCCAAATAGTTAATCCCTTGTCTTAGCAACATGCTGGCTTCAAGGGGATCCCACCTGCCACCACAACTAGAAGAGCTGTCCGCAGCTCCCCAGCCTAGAGAGCTTGCGTCAGTTTGCAAATATACCACCGGATTGGGCACAACAATGGGTTTGAATGCCCTGCCAATATTGGACACCCACCATTGCAGCTCAACCTTAGCATCAGAAGGCAGCCCCATAGGTCTGTCAAAATGACCAGCGTTCTTTTTTAACGCAGCAATCTTGGCCCTTTGCAAATTTTGATAATGCAAAGGCCCAAACCGGGCTGCCGGAAATAAAGCTACGATTTTCCCAATCACCTTAGCTGTATGCCGAATAGATGGTATACTGGCATGCAAGGGAGACATCCTCAACCTTGTGAAATGGAATGGTGGCCCTCATTTGAATAGAGTCCACCGTGAAACCCAAATAATCCATAACCTGGGATGGGTGAAACTTTGATTTTTCTGGATGGACTATAAACCCTAGCTGCTGAAATATAGTGACAGTAGCCAAAACAGCCCTTTCAGCTGCTTCCAGAGTGTTGCCAATAATCAGAATATCATCTAAATAAGCCATTACAATATGATGTTGTATGCGTAATTTGGCCATAACAGGTTTGAGTAATTTAGTAACGAGCCTAGGGGTGGTGGTAAGCCCATTTGGTAAGGCCCGATATTGCCAGAGCTGATCCATCCAGACAAATTTCAAAAATTTCCGGTGATGTTTCCGGATGGACACTGAATAGTATGCATCTTTCAAATCAATACATGCCATAAAGCAACCATGCGAAATCAGTGATTTGGCTGTCTCAAAGGTGTCCATTTTGAAATGTGTATATGTTACAAAGGTATTCAACTGGATCAAGTCAATAATCACCCGACAACCTCCATCCTTTTTTGGCCTAGTAAATATATTGGAGACGAATTCAATGGGCTCGTGAATAGTTTTTTCTATCACGCCTTTTTGTTCCAAACGAAAAATTTCAGCCGTGCCTGCTGCCTGCTCAACGGCAGACAGCGTAAACTTCCGTTTAGGCATATGCTGGGATGGAGGAATGTTGCCGTGAATAAATTCAATAGAATGACCTCGAATATTTTGTAACACAAATTTGTCTGAAGTAACTGCTCCCCAAGCTTTAGCAAAGAACCGAAGTCGCCCTCCAACATGTGAGATTAAAGGGGCAGGAGAAAGAAAACCAGACCACCTTACCTCCATGGTCACCGGCGGTCCCTGACATACTTGAGTGGCCGAGGAGGTGCTGGGTTGGGCTGACGATGAGATGGCTTCATCTTCCACTGGGGTCGCTGTGTGCCTGACCCCAAAAAAGACCGCTGCTGCTGGCCCTGTTGATAGTAGTGCTGAGTAGCAGCATATGGTCTTGATGCTGGTGCGACCGGACCTCGCGGTCGAGCAGGAGGAGCTTTTGGCACCGTCGGTCTGGGGGCGATCTGAGATCGCATAAGTCCCACCGTTTTGGCTACCTCATCAAGCTCCTTGACCCTCTTCGGCAGGTCTTCTCCGAAGAGTTGTCGGGGCGGCGGTGGCGGTGGAGGTTTACACAACCCAGCAAATTTTGGGTTGATAGACGGACGGATGCTATTCTTCCGAAAATTGTTGATTTCGTGCTGGGTGGCACATAACAGCGCCAACGCATCCTCCTGGTCCAATGACAGGTCAGTTCCATCGACCGACCGCGCAAAGGCGGTAATACCGGCCGTGAGGAGTTTGAGGATCCGCTGGAGTTTAACCTCCTGATGGCGGACAGCCACGCCGATGTTGCCCCATATGGGCGTATTGACCAGGGGCACGTTGAGGGCATTACAGTTGGACGGGGCCTTGTGGCGCTGAGTGGCCTGTGAAAGTACTTCCTCCTGCAACCGCTGATCTGTGAGAAAGTCTATTGTTGCTGCCAGTTTTGGCTGAAGCGGAAGTCCAGTTGTGATTGGTGCAGCAAATTTGGCCGCCACGTCCAGTAGCTCAGGTGTCGGTGCCTCCGACGGTGTTGGTGTAGGGTCAAACCCCTCTTCCCCTTGTGGCTCGCTGATGATAGAAACTGGCGAGGTGGCCCTGTGCCTGTCGATATCTGTAGGTGCGTACTGCTGTTGATTATGGAGCAACAGCTCCAGCAGCCGCTCGATGCGGTCAATACGCCCACCATCCTGAACACTCGGATGGTCGGAGTCCTCCGGCTCAGAAACCATGCCGGGGCTCCTATCATCGGCCCGCACCTCTGAGAAGTGATCTCGGTGCCGGAATGGATCGCTTTCGGCCGCCGCAGCGAAACCGTGCGAGTCCCGTGCGGGCAGGGTGTCCAACCGCCTCTTCTTAGCGGGAGCAGAAACCGTTGCCACAAAGGGCCCTGACGGCTTGGGGTCGACTCCAGCAGAAGCATGGAGCGACGCCCGCACAGGCTTGCCGGCTGTCCGCATATCGGACGGTGCCGACGCATGGTCTCGTCCTCCCATCCATGGGGGACTCGGCGACCGAGGCGGGACCGTACCCAAGCCCCCCGTCCCGGCGGCGGGGGTTGGGAGTTGGATAGCAGACCTTAACGACCCAGGTCCCGCCGTTGCACCAGACCGCTCCATGGCGGCTGGTGGAGCCTTGGCCCGAACCGGGTTAGGCTTACGGGCGCCTCTGCTGCCTTTTAATGAAGGGCTAGCGGAGGGGGGTCGGGCCGCAGCACGAGACCCCTTCCCCGTTGTCGCCAAAGGCGAACTTGTGGCAGGGTCCACCCTTTCAGGAGGCACCCCGACGTCCTCCTCCACGCACTCCTCCTCGGAGCTGTGGCGACTCAGCGGGTCCCGACCTGCAGCAGCAGACGGCAATGACTTCCCCGCCTTCTTCCCGGCCCCAGGTGTAAACGATGAGGGCGCCAGGCCACGACTTCTTCGTCCAGACATTCTGAACACTCCAATCCGCACCCTTGCTGAAAGACAAAACCGACAGCAAGGGCCAACCAACTTAAGGTGAGTTTAACTTACCTAAGCGGCTCCTTTTGAAGGGCTGGCGAGGAGCGCGCCCCACCGCCAGCTGTCGGCAGCAATGCGTTGCGACGATATGTCGCGCATGCGTGCCGGCGGGCTCTTCACGAAGTCACTCACGTGACTCCGAAATGAAATTGGAGACCCATAACACTCTTGAATGTAGACTCCAAGATCCTGTCTAAGGCCATCGCCAACCGGGTCAAGTCTGCTCTGGGAGAGGTAATCCACCCGGACCAAACTTGTGCTGTACCTGGCAGGAAAATCTCAGACAGCCTAACGCCGCTGAGAGATACCATCACCTACGTGCAGGACAGACGGGTGGATGCCTGCCTAGTCAGCTTTGACAAGGAGAATGCCTTCAACAGGATTTCACACACGTACATGAGGGACGTGCTCTCCAAAATGGGTTTTGGGGAGGGAATCAGAAATTGGATCAAACTGCTCTACACCAACATCCGTAGTGCAGTCCAAATCAATGGGTGGGAATCAGACTGTTTCCCTGTAAGGTCTGGAGTCAGGCAGGGTTGCCCTCTCTTTCTTGTCTTATTTGTCTGCTGTATTGAACCCTTTGCCAAATCCATCAGGAAGGATGCGAGCATAAGAGGAGTGACATTGCCATGCAGTGGGGGCATTCAAGTAAAAACCTCCCTGTACATGGACGATGTCGCTGTCTTCTGCTCTGATCCAGGGTCGGTCCGCAGACTGATTAGGATCTGCGACCAGTTTGAGTCGGCCACGGGAGCCAGGGTGAACTGCAGGAAGAGCGAGGCCATGCTCTTTGGCAACTGGCCCGACAGATCTTCCGTCCCCTTCACCATTAAGCCTGACTTCTTGAAGCTGCTGGGAATCTGGTTCAGGGGGGCTGAGGCATGTAACAAAAATTGGCTGGAGAGGATAGCCAGGGTGGGGAGGAAGCTGGAGCTGTGGCGGCAACGCTCCCTCTCCATAACGGGAAAGAATTTGGTTATCAGGTGTGAGGTACTCTCAGGCCTGCTGTTCTTGGCACAAGTGTGGCCTGTCCCTCCCTCCTACGCCACAGGGATCACCCGGGCCATTTTCCAGTTCATCTGGGGGTCGAGGATGGACCGGGTGCGAAGGGCCACAATGTACAAGTCAGCAGACAACGGGGGTAAAAGCGTGCCCAACGTCGCTCTCATCCTGATGACCACCTTCGTGTGTGGCTGCATCAGGCGGAGTGTAGAGCCAAGGCACGTGGGCAACAAGTGTCACTACCTGCTGAGGTTCTACCTGTCCCCGGTGTTGAGAAGGATGGGCCTGGCGCAGATGCCACGCAAGGTGCAAGTCAGCTGGACACTGCCGCCCCATCTGTCGTCTGTGGAAAGATTCTTCTGGACCAACACCTTTGACCACATGTCCATTGGGCAGTGGTCAGCACAGAATGTCCTGCAGGTACTGCAGGGAAAGGAATCGATGGACCCGGTGGCGTGGTTCCCTGAGCAGACTGCCCAGCTTGTCTGGCAAAATGCCTCATCACCAGAACTCACCAACAAGCACCAAGACTTGGCTTGGTTGGCGGTGAGGGGAGCCCTCCCAGTCAGGTCCTTCCTGCACCGTCGGAACCTCACTGCCAGAGCACGCTGCCCTCGGGATGGCTGCTATGGAGAGGAGACGGTTGACCACCTCTTTGCAGAGTGTGGATTTGCTCAAAGAAATTTGCTGGAGAGAAATGCAAGGGTCCCTGGTACGCTTTATTCCAAACAGCTCCGCCACAGAGGATTCTGTGATTTACGGACTGTTCCCAGGGACACATTCAGAGACTGACATCGAGTGCTGCTGGAGGGTCATCAACTCGGTGAAAGACGTTCTTTGGTCTGCCCGAGCGTTGTTCACCACCCAGCAGAGCAAGATGACTGTCGGGGAATGTTGCCGACTGGCCCGCTGCAGACTGCAGGAGTACGTGCTGAGGGACGCACTGAAGCTCGGAGCAGCCAAAGCCAAGGCTCGGTGGGGGAGGGCCACAGTCTAAGGTCCTTCCGCTGCTGGACATGGGGGGCACGGTATGGTGGAGATGCCCCTCAAAATAAAGGAATGTATCCCATGCCAGGGGGCCACATGAGTGGCACGGGTGGGGGATAGATTCGTGAAATTTGAGCAATGTATATAGACTGCATGGAACAATTTGTATAGCCCCCGAAAATGTCGGATGAATTTTTCGCATGGTTCATGTATTGTATATATTTATTACTTGAATAAAGTCTATTTTGAAATATTAAAATTTTTTTTAAAAATTCACAGATTCAGCAAAGAAACAGACCCTCCACTCTTCAAGTTCATGTTGATTATTAAGCACCCTTTTACTTTAATTCTATATTATTCACATTTTAATTCCCTTCAACTGCTCCCTGGTTTCTACCACCTACCTGCACACTCAGGGAAATTTATAGCAGCCTATTAACCTACCAATCCGCTCGTCTTTGGAATGTTTGGAGCTTATCTGGAGGTTGTAGTGTTCAATCTTGGACAATACAGCTCACCCCCTCCAGGACACACTGGTCAACCTGAGGAGCACCTTCAGCAACAGACTGGTTCCACCAAGATGCAGCACAGAATGCCACAGGCGATCCTTTTTCTCCTGTGGCTTTCAAACTGTACAGCTCCTCCCCCTTCTGTCGTGGGGTAGACTGACTTTTAGAGGCAGTGACTCCTGTAGATGCCTTTGATGCCGGGGAGGTCAGTACCCATGATGGACTAGGCAGTGTTCACCACTTTCTGCAATCTTCTTCATTCCTGGACATCCAGTCATTATGCAGTCAGAATGTACACATGTAGAAGTTCAAAAGAGTATTCCTTGACATATCAAATCTCCTCAATCTTGACTTTGCCTCCATCACCTCTGCTGGCAGCACATTCCAGGCACCCACCACTCTCTTTGAAAAGAAAATGCTCCATGCATCTCCTTTAAACCTTGTCCTTCTCACCTTAAAGCTATGTCCTCCATTCTTTGATGTTTTCACCCTGAGAAAAAAAGGTTCTGTCTACCCTATCTCATAATTTTACATATTTCCTTCACCAAATCAGTAGATGATTTCATGGGGACTTTCACTGTACTGCTATTTCTTCAAATTGAATTCAAATTCAAAATTGCAAACGGCTACTGGGACCTTGCATTTTTCCAGGTTATTAGTTCAGTCATATAACCATTACGCTGTCATGCCATCATTACAGGGTTTGTATCTTAGCAACCAGTAGTCGAGAGTTTAGGATTCAGCATTTGGCTAGAAACAGAATCAGTGAGATATCTTGCCATGGCAACAAAGGATGGAACTTGTTATGAGGAGTCATGGTACCTTCCAATGTTTTGTCTTGGAGCTTTCTTTTTATACAATGTAGCTCCTTTGAGCTGGCCACTGGGTACTGCAAATACAGTAGTTAAGGAGGCTTGAATAGAATGAACGTGGAGACCATGTTTCCACTAGTGGGAGAGTCTAGGACCAGAGGCTATGGCATCAGAATAAAAGAACATACCTTTGGGAAGGGGATGAGAAGGAATTTCTTTAGACAGAGGGTGGTGAATCCGTGGAATTCATTGCCACAGAAGGCTGTGGAGGCCAAGTCAATGGATATTTTTAAGGCTGACATTCAAAGATTCTTGATTAGTATGGGGAGAAGGCAGGAGAATGGGGTTCAGAGGGGAAGATGGATCAGCCATGATAGATTGGGGGAGTAGACCTGATGGGCCAAACGGCCTAATTCTATTTCTATCACTTATGAACTTCCATAAAACCCACTGTGAAACTGTGTTGATGTGCACACGAGCACATCTCGTACTCCCATAAGAAAGAGTACAGGAATAGGTCATTCAACCCCTTGAGCCTGTTCCACCATTCATTAGGATCGTAGCTGATCTTCTACTTAACATCGATTTCCTGCACTTTCCCAGTATCCCTCATTTCTTTTGATACCCACACATTTGTCTTAAATGAACTTAGTGACTAACAACCCAGAGCCATCCTGACTAAGCAAGTCAAAAAATTCACCACACTCTATGTTAACTAATTTTTCTCATCTCCAAATGGCCATTCTTTTAGACTGACCGCCTTGCTCATAGTTATCCTGCAGAACCCGCCAATAATTTTATTGTAAACTCTTGCGGATAAAGGACTAGCCCACTCAATCCTTCCTTATAAAACGGACCTACCATACCCGTAACCAATCTGATGTATTTTCATTGTACTCCACAAGAATTTTCTTCTCCAGAAAGCATACCAAAACTGCACACAATGCTCCATATGTGGTCCCATGAAAGGCAGATAAAATTGTAGGAAGACATCTTTTGCTTGCAGTAAGGGACCCACATGTACTATACATAAATACAATCAAGTCAAACTCAAGCACATAGATAGAGCAAAGAGGAAGAAACAGATTGCAGAATATAGCATGGGGGTAATGGATAGATGTGAATCAGACATCACCCAAGCTTATATAAGACGTATACAAGGATGCCCTGTATTCTATGAGTATCAACATTATACACAGCCATTTTGTTTTTATTTTCCAAGCTAGATAACTTATAATTTTTCACATTTCTCATATTTATATTTTTCATATGCAGCACATGCACATTTTTCTTCGCTTTGAACATCCCTTTGAAACCTCTTGACATTCTCATCGATACTCACATTCCAATTTAGTTTTGTGTCATCAGTAAACTTGAAAATATTACATTTGATTCCCCTCAACCAAATTGTTTATATAGATGAAGAGGGATTATGCAGGGATCTGTGGTCAGGGTCCAAGCACAGATCCCTGCAGAAGCTCACAAGCCACAGCGCATCTACCTGAGAAGGAACTATTTATGTAGGAAGGAACTGCAGATGCTGGTTTGAACAAAAACCTGGAATAACTCAGCATCTCTGGAGAAAAGAAATAGGTGATGTTTCAGGTCGAGACCTTTCTTCAGAGCATCTTCCTAAGAAGGGTTTCAACCCAAAACGTCACCTATTCCTTTTCTCCAAGTAACTGTTTATTCCAGCTTTGTTTTCTGTTTACCAATCCAATTTTCAATCCAAACTGGTATACTTCCCCTAATTCCACATGCTCCATCCTTGTTTATCAACCTCTTGCATGGGACCTTATTGATTGTCTGAAAATCCAATACAACATATCCTAGTACTAACCCTCATCCGCTGCCACTTTCAGCAACTTCTGAGTCTCAAGATCCCTCTGTTCCTCATTGCTGTTTAGAGTCTTGCCATTAATTATATACATGTACAATTCTATACTTTCTCCTTATATTTGACCTCCCAAAGTGCAACATCTCATACTTGCCCAGTTCAATCTCCCTCCCTCTGCCATTCTTCACATATATGTAACTGATCTGAATCTCGCTGTATCATTCAATAGCCTTCCTCAATGTCCAGCAATTTTGGTATAGTCTGCAAACTGTTCTGAGCCCAAACTACCAAATCACCATGGATCCCATGCATCTTAATCGTCGGGATCAGCCTAACATGTAGATAATATCCACTGCCCTGCCCTCACTAATTACCTTCATCACTACCTCTAAAAATTCAAATGTTCATAGGACATGACCTGTTGTGGATAAAGCCATTCTGACTGTTCCTAATTATCCCATTTTCTTCCAAAGGCGAGTATATCCTATCCCAAAGAATCCTCTTGAAAAGCTTCCCACTGATGTGAGATAATTTCCTGTATAATCTCTATTTACCTTCTTAAACAAGAGAACAACATTAACTAGTTTCCAATCGAATAGGACCTTGCCTGGGGCTAAAGAGTTTTTACTGTAATGGATCTCCGTCAAAGCCCCAGCAATCTCCTCTCTTGCCTCTCTCAATAACCCATGATAGATCCAATCAGGCCCTGAGGATTTATTCACTTCAATGCTCTTCAAAAGCCCCATCACCACCTCATTCTTGATCTCAAAGTAGTATATTAGTATACTCTGATCTCAATATCCTCCCTGTCCCTAATGAATACAGATGCAAAGTACTTGTTTAATATCTCACATACATCATCTGACAGCAAGCATACATTTAGCTGATATTTTCAGCATTTTCTGCTTTTAACTCAGTTTTCCAGCATGCAGCATGGAAACAGCCTCTTGGCCCAACAATTCTGTACTAACCATCAAGCACCAAAGTTGACACTAATTCCTCTCTAACCCATTTTTATTCCACCACAACAACTGCCCTACTCACCTACACACTAGGGTCAATTTGCAGTGCTTAATTAACATAACAACCCACTCATTTTGAAGTGAGAGAAAACATCAACAGTGCCAGAGGACAGGATCGAACTGGAGTCACTGTAACCGTGAGGCAGCAACGCTACTAACTACACCGCTGTGCTGCAGTTAGTTTGATTTTCCGTTTCCGAAGCAACCGTGCTTTAACTCCAAGAAGAAAAGAACTGAGAAAATAACGTTGTCTTATTTGTGTGCAGTATTTGCCACAATAAAACCTTAATTAGATTGCATTAGTGAAATAATTAGATAACACTCACAGAAAGCCGGGACTTGAGGGCATGATGAAATACTGAGATAATATGCTTTGTCAGCCCAAGACACAATTCTTGTTTATTAATGTTGGACACAGATTAATCAATAAGTCAACTCTCTGCTGTTTATGGGCCCTTGCTATGTACAAAATGGCTCCCACATTCATGCACCACTCTCAGGAACTTTTGTTCAAAAATATGTTTTTATTTACTTTATTTTACTTTATCTTATTTAATTAATTTTATTGGGCAAAGAATTCTGAGACATAATGTAAGATCTTTCTTTTTAACTGACAGGATTTTAGCAGGTGAATAAAATCAAACCAGAGGTATGTAGCCTCACGTAGAAGTATTAAAGGAAGCAATTGGATCAAAGCAGAGCTAATTCATAATTGAAGTCTCAAATGGATTGCAGATTAAAGTGTAAGCTGCTTTATTAAAATCCCATGAAATGTCAAGTTACCAAAATTGATTCAAACAAATGATCTTTCTTGACATGGACAATTAATATTGAAAAATATGGAACAGCTAAAAATAGAAAGTGAGATTTGCATTTATATAACACCTTTCACATCCCTCTCAGAGTATTCCAGGGCCTTGCAGCCAATTCATTACTTTTAAAATTTAAGCTGCCAAACCAAGCTGCCAATTTGTAAACTGTATGCTTGCACAAAGAGCAAAGTAGTAATGACATGATAATTTGTATCAGAATTGCCAATGGTGATAAACATTGGCTAAGGGACAGGGAATAGCCTCCTTAGTCTTGTTTGAAATAGTACCTTGGTATCTTTACTATCCAGTTGTGTGATGAATCAGACCTGGTGGCCATCAGAAAAGCAGTACCATTGACAGAACAGCCCTCTTTCATGCCTGCAATGCTAATTATGGGGTTCTTGCTGAAACAAGCTATTGCTGATGCTGATCCCGGGTCTCTGGTGCTGTATGGCAACAGCTCTACTGCTGTGTCACTGTGCCTCCCTATTGTTAAGGCTCTCTGTTAAGGCTGCAAAAGAGAATATTTTCTCCAGTTAAACATTCTTCAATTTTCATTCACAAACTTCCATCAAAGTGTCATTTGTCAGCATAGCAGGTGGATGCGATAGTTGTACTTCCATTCACACCATTGTATATAAAGATTAAAACTTAACCCAACACTGAAATCCTTTGTTACATCAGTGAGCTAACAAAGAGCTTGGATAGAACATGAAGCTATTGAATTTGCTTCTTAAGCTCACAAATGAATCAAAACTGCAGTATTGAACTCCCATGTCTGAGTTCCCAATGAATCTATAGTAAGAAATGTTAGCTCTTTAATGTCACTCCTGGATATTAGAAACACTCCATTAGACATCTGCTAAGATCACATTTTTAAAATTTCTTAAATAATATTTGTCTTTGTGCTATTTCATTCATTGATTCTTTCCTTCAACTAGCTACAGCACTGTATATTTCTATTTGGAACAATGACTTTATAGCTTTTGAAAGCTAGTCCCTGAGAAATGCTAATTATTCCATGATAATCAGATCACTGTGACCATTCAGAAGAAAAAACATTTGTTTTCCTCCAATTAGTTTCCCTCTTTACCCCTAATAATGATCTATTTAAGCTGACGTGCAACAGACCCGGCATGGGTTGGTTGTTGGAAGTGATGAAGATCAAATATGCTAGAGGATTCATTTATCCAAAGAGATTTTGATGGCTTGTTTACTTACTTTTTAATCTATTTTTCCTGATAATAAATCATTGTACACAATCAATGACCATGCATCTTGTGATAACTGGCCTCAACAATGCTTCAATTGGCAGCATTCTTGTCCAATTCCAGAGTCTAAAAAACTGCAGCCTCTAATCCCATTCTCAAAATTTGAATGATAAATTGGCACTGACAATCATGTGTGATGTAAGAGTACCTCACTTAAAATAATGTTGATAATAAAATAATGTTTAGAATAATGGAGAAATATATAATTAAACTAATGGAGAAATAATGTTGATTTGATGTTTCTGCAACAGTTGTTCCAAATAACAATGAAGAAATATCAACATGACTTTGACCTCAGTGTTCCAAAGTGTTTTACTGTGTTGAAGTGCACTTTGAAGTGGTGTAACAGTTGCAATGTAGGAAATGCGGTCGAACAATTTACACACTGAAAGATCCCACAGACAACAATCCCATAATGACCAGATAATCTGAGTTTGACACTAAATTCAAACATTGGTTTACTTTGCAGGGTAACTGTCAACTCAGTCATGAGCAGGAATAAGAATAGACACAGAATGCTGGAGTAACTCAGCGGGCCAGGCAACATCTCAGGAGAGGAGGAATGGGTGACGTTTTGAGTCAAGACCATCAGTCTGAAGGTGGGTCTCAACCGACCCGAAATGTCACCCATTCATTCTTTCCTGAGATGGTGCCTGTCCCGCTGAGTTACTCCAGCATTTTGTGTCTATCCTTATGACTGATTTGACAGTTATCCTACAAAGTAAACCAATCTATCTTCGGTTTAAACCAGCATCTGCAGTTCCTTCCAACACAGTAGGAATAAGTTATTCACTGTATTTTTTGATTTCCCACACTATTGCAGGATGGCACACATCCAGTGTCAAATGAATTGTCAATGGTATAAACCTGTCAGTAAAGTTCAGTTACAAAAGACGTGAAATATTCCACAATGTATAATTGGACAGGCAGTCATTCCACTCTGAAGGAAATTCATTGTGTGAAGCATTGTGAGATACGCTGCTCTGATGCTGAGGTATTATTATCATTTAAGAACAGATCTGCTGTAGCGTTGCTCAAGGTGACCCACGGTGATAGCAGCAGTGTTATTAGTGCTGGAATCCTAATGTAAATTATAGCAAATGCATGAAATATTATTATCGAACAGACTTAACTGGGTTGGATAATTTGGCATCAAAGATGATCGTTTATGCAGTTTTTAGCCAGAGCTACATAGTGGGATTCTATAGCTGAAACCCTCACTTTCTAATCATAGTGGTGACAGGAGAAAGTGTTTGTTTATATTAGAGGCTGGAGGTTCAAATCCTGTGACAGTACCCACACTGTTACTCCAGTGAGCTACCCTGTATTAGGAATTGCTGTATTTTTAGGAATGCTGGCTAACGAACAAGGCATTGAAGCCCTATATGTTCTCTAATGTTAATCTGACAGCATCCAGGGCATTAGATAGAACATAGAACAGTACAGCACAGGTGCAGGCTCTTTGGCACACAATGTTTGTGCTGAACATGGCTAAACTATTCTCCTCTTCCTGCATGTGATCCATAACATCCATTTCCTTCATATCCACATGCCTATATATAATAATCATAATCATACTTTATTAGCCAAGTATATTTTGCAACATACGAGGAATTTGATTTGCCATACAGTCATACCAATAAAATGCAAAACACACAAAATACATTTATTTTGACATAAACATCCACCACAGTGACTTCTCCACATTCATCACTGTGATGGAAAGTGAAAGAAAAGTTCAATCTCTTGCCTTCTTTGTTCCTGTAGATACCTTTGATGGTGAGGAGGTCGGTTGACCTGTGCTAGACTGGTGTCGAGATCCAGAAGGGGTATCGAGAACTGGGGCATAGCTCCAGAATAAGATCCACCCATTTAAACTGGATGTGAGGAGAGATTTCTTCTCTCAAATGACAGTGAAACATTGGAATTCGCTGTCACGGAAAGCTATGGAAGGGAGTCATTGAATATGTCCTAGATGGACATTGATAAACATTTGAACTATTAGGGAATCAAAGGGTATGGAGAGAGAGAGACAGAGTGGAAAGGTTTGAGGCCAAAATTGGATTGGGTATAATATTATTGAATGGCAGAGCAGCCTTGAAGGACTGATAGAACTGAAGTTTGATGTTAGGATGCAGCAAAAGCACTGTGCAACTTACTGCATCCTAGAATTTAAGAGGCCCAAAGTGTCATCCTATGTCTGATTCAGGATTCTCATCGCAAGAATTTGGCTATTTTCCAGGAAAGCTTTTAATCCCCACTATAATGTAAAGTAAATGAAAGTCCACTTGAATAATCAGTGGTGAAGGTTAGAAAAGCTTGGTCCCTAATAACTCAAGGTCCAGTCATGTAACCAGTTCCCTCACTACATTTGATTGTCCCAACTAATAGCCGAGATTCTGCATGTGCCAAAATTCGCAATCATTTCTTTGTATCACAATGCTAAACTAACCCTACTTCTGTTGTGCAGTTTAGTTTAGAGATACAGTGCGGAAACAGGCCTTCGGCAACTGAGTCCATGCCAACCAGTACACTAGCACTACCCTACACACTAGGGACAATTTACAATCTTTACCAAAGCCAAATAACCTACAAATCTGTGCGTGTGAGTGTGGGAGGAAACGGGGGCATCCGGTGAAAACCCATGTGGTCATGGGGAGAACATACAAACCACGTACAGACAGCACCAGTCGACAGAATTGAACTCGGGTATCTGGCGCTGTAAGGCAGCAACTCTACCGCTGCGCCACTGTACCACCCACTTTGTTTTAGATAAACAAACATATTTCTTTCCTTACTCTGCCCTTTACTTTCTTGCAGTAAATGTAACCAATATTCTCATTGCCAAACATCATCTCAACCATTCATTGCCTCCAGAGGTGCTGCTTGCTTTGATGAGTTCCTCCTATAATTTATTTTTGTTCCAGATTCCAACACCTGCAGTCTCTTGTGTATCGAAGAAACTAGAGGCGTTGCATGCCCTTCTAATTGTCAGATGGTCCTGTTGGTAGAATGCCAATCCTCTGAGTAGTGTGTTTCCAAGCTTCTTTCTATAGATTTGAACACTTAATCTGGGACAAGATTCCAATGCATTGTTGGCAGAGTGCAATGATATCCCAAAGATTTTAAAGGATGGAGTTTATGCTTGGAGTCTGAGGAAGTGAAGTAAGGTACTAAATGAGTAAGGTGGCAGAGTGGTGCAGTTGGTAGGGCTGCTACCTCACAGCACCAGTCGCGGATTCGATCGTGACTTCAGGTGCTGTATGTGTGAAGCATGCACAGTCTCCCGATGGCCGTGTGGTTTTCCTATGGGTATTCCAGTTTCTTCCCACATACCAAAGATGTGCTGATTTGTAGGTTAATTGACCTTGGTGATATTTATCCTCGTGTGTAAATACAGTCTGGAATGAAGCTCTTCAGCCCCACCATGCTATCAATGCTCCGTGCTATCAATTACCTGCTTACACTAGTTGGATAACATAGAACTAGTGTGAGCATGTGATTGATAGTCAGCATGAACTTGGTGGGACTGAAGGGCATCATTCCAGACTGTATTTCTAAACTAAACTAAAACTAAGTACTTTGTACCCAACACGGACAAGGACATTGAGGACACAAAGATCAGTGTGGGGAATACTAAAATGCAAGGTCTGTTTGAGATCACGAAGAAGATGGTGTTGAGGCTCTTGAAGACCATTGAGGTGATAAATCCCCAAGTCTGGATAGGATCTAGCCCAGGTTTTTGAGATTGGCAACATATTTGCATCTTCTCTATCCCTATGTGAGGTCTCAGAGGAATGAAGGATAGCCAATGCTGTTCCTTTGCTTGAAGGGACGTAGAGATAATCCAGGAAATTATAGGCCGGTGAGCCTCACGTCATTGGTGGGGAAGGTATTGGAGAGGATTGTTTGGGATAATCTTTACACATTTGGAAGAGAATGGGCTCATTAGGGACAGTCGGCATGGATTTATACACAGAAGTACATGTTTTATAAACAATTTATTTTTTGGAGGAAGTGACGATGATGATTGAAGAGGACAGGGCAATGGATGTTGTCTACATGGATTTTAAGTAGGTACTTGATAAAGTCCCTCATGGTTTGCGGATCCAGAAGATTTGGGTTCCATGATGATTCGGTTGTCTGGATTCAGAACTGGCTTACTTATAGAAGACAGTCGATCCAACCTACAAAGACCTCAAAGGTGGACCAGGCGGACAAAGTTATCTTGAACTCAATGGGTGTGAAGGCGGATGAAGGCTGCAACGGATCTATCAACTCCAATCGTCTTGGTTCCCTTGGCATTGGAATTAGTTGATTGATTTATGAAGGACCGTGTGCTTCTTGGAGCGCAACATCAAACACACGTTAAACAAACCCATGCACCGGCGTCTTCGTTCTGTGAGTTGCAAAGCCAGGATTGGACTCATAAGCTACCTGAGAATCCATAAAATCAACAGAACGTAGACCATCATCCTCGACCCCGAGGGATGACCATGATGACGAGACTCATAGAAGACAGAGGGATGTGTGAAATGTGTTATTCTGGGTGCAAGTCTGTGCCTAGTCTGTGCAAGTCTGAAGAAGGGTCTCGACCCGAAACGTCGCCTATCTCCTTCGCTCCTTAGATGCTGCTGCACCCGCTGAGTTTCTCCAGCTTTTTGTGTAATCCTCGATTCTCCAGCATCTGCAGTTCCTTCTTTAACACTGTGCCTAGTGGAGTTCGGCAAGGATCTGTGCCAGGACCTCTGTTGTTGATCTATAAATATATATGAAAAATCTGGATTAAACTGGCAATGGGTTAGTTCGTAAGTTTTTAGATAACATCAAAATTGGTGGATTTATAGACAGTGAGGAAGGCTGTCAAAGTACGCAGCAGGATACAGATTCACTGCAAAAACGTGTGAAGAAATGGCAGTTTTAGCTGTGAGTGTGAGGTGTTGCACTTCGGGAGGTCGAATGTGCAGAGATGTGCAGAGCATTTTTTAAATTTGGAAATACAGCAAATGGATGGATATGGATTAGGTGCAGATCATATTAATGGCATCATGTTCAGTATGGTCATTCGGTGTGGTGAGCCGAGTGGCTTTTTCCTGTGCCGTGCTGTTCTATGTTCGGTCAAACTGCACAGATCTCAGGCATTTCAAAAACAAACTTTAAAAAAAAGCCAAACAAGTGAAAGTCTAGAGCACATTTATTTTCCCATTTGCTTCTTTTTTCCAATACAAAATCAGTAAACTCTTACCGGCGATACAGAGTAGTCAGACATAGCGGATGCCTTTCCACGTGACTGCATGCCTTCCCATGTAAAGAGAAATCTCACATCCACATCACCAGCACTCAAAATTAACTTTGTTCCAGCAGCCTCATTAACAAGTCTCTCAAATGACACCCATTATCATGTTGAATCTACCGAGAATAAGATGTCCCATGAACTATTCAGTGGCGCCCGCCCTGCCCCATTAATAAACTGGGAGAAAAAAAATCAATAGCTCCAAAAACATTTTTTTTTTTTTTTAAAAGAGGCATTTTGCAAGCAGCAGCTATTTCGAATAAGGAGTGAACATTGGTCTCTCCCATACAGTAAGCAGCTCCTGGAGAAGCAGAATGAAAACTTGGAAGTGAGATATCCCGGTTAGTTAAAAACAGATTGCTTCACAGCCAGTGAGTTTGCAGCTTTACAAATCAGCAGCAGAAAAAAATACAGTGAGAGAATAAAACTTTTCAGCAAACTGTTAGATATTTTGGAGAAATCTTCCCATCGGCTTCAATCTCCAAATGATCCACCCACCCATAACACAGACGCATCCACCCATATTTTTTTAATAATAAGTAAAGTAGAACATCAAAAAAAGACTTTCCTGATGGAATCCCCATGATATTCCCCAGCAATTACTTCAGCACACCACTAAGTTAAATACAAAGAGAAAATGTTGGAAATGCTCAGCAGGTCTGTTGGGATTTATGGAGAGAGAAACAGGGCTTGAGTTTATAAAGTGGTGATCCTTCATCCGAAATGGAAGAAGTTCGATATAAACAAGTTTTAAGTAGCCAGGGACTGCTGTTGGCTTCGAAGGCAAAGAGGGGAAGATTTGTGATGTGAAAGGGAGGAGATGTGATCATAGGGTGGTAATGAGACAGGGAATTCTAATAGAAGTGTAAATGGAAAGCCATACCCCAACTCCTATTGTCAGTAAAATATCACCAAAATTGGTAAATATGATGCATAGGAAGAAACTGCAGATGCTGATTTACACCGAAGATAGACACAAAAAGTTGGAGTAACTCAGCGGGTCATGCAGCATCTCTGGAGGAAAAGAGTAGGTGACGTTTCGGGTCAGAACGCTGAAAGTAGAGGTGGGGAGGGGTGGGGGGGGGGAGAATAAACTGGAGGCGAGAAAAGGCCAAAATAAATCTGGGCCGGCAACAGATGACCTCAGAAAATTTGAAGTTGAGTCTGATAGGGTGTAAAGTGCTTGACTGGAAGTGGAGTAGTTGATCTTGAAGCTTGGATGGAGCTTCATTAGGATAATGTCAGAGGCTGAGGTCAGGAACGTGAGTGGGGGCAAAGAGTTAAAGTAACAGGCAATCAGATGCTAGGGTTGCACTTGTGGACTCAACAAAAGTGCTTCAAGAAATAGTCCCACAGACTTGGTTTGATCTTCCAGACATTGCAGCGGCCGCACTAACTACAATGCAGGAACACAAATTAATATCTGTTTCAGCTGGGAGAAGAATTTGGCACCTTTGACAATTGGTAATAAAGAGGCAAAGTGTCAGGTGTGGCATCACCTGTAAGGAAGGATGCTGTGAGAAGATAAAGTAACGTTAGGCGTGTCTGAGATGAGGACCATGGTGTCTTGGAGGGACCAATCCCCTTGAAATGCTGCAAGAGATGTTTGCTTGTGATGCGTCACTGTGGGTGGTGAAAATGGCAGAGAATGGTCCACTGAACATAAGATATAGAAGCACGATTAGGCCATCCAGACTGTTGTACCTGCTCCACCATTCAATAAGATCATGGCTGATCTTTCATCTCATTGAAAAAGGAGAGGGTTAATGCAGTAGATTAATATTTAAAAATTGGCGAGATCAGGAAAAAACGGGAAGGTTGACAACTAAATCCCATGAACTCGACTGGCGATATTTCACCACAAACCAAGCTGCACTGGAGCAACCTAGAAGCCCATGGCAATGACAAGTCAAAGTATATTTACAAAATACAACACAATATCTACAACAAAAAGCTTAATTAAACTTGATGCAAGTTATGAAGGAAAGAAAATGACAAACAGACAACGTTCTTGCAACCAAGAGCTTGTAATCCCAATTCATTTAATCCCTGTGTTTCAGAACTATCACCCCGCAAAGGATTTGGATAGAACAAAATACATTACTTTTAGTTTTCAATTTTTTTCTTCTTTCAATTTGGATCTTAGAAGGCAGTGTAACTAACAATAATAACACGTAGAAATGGCAGGCAAACGCCATATTGAATTGCGGTGTCTGGCACCCAAACATTAAACTATTGGTGTAACAAATGGCCAAGTTTAATTTACAATGAAAGTCGTGTAAGGCTTTGAGAGGTTTAATGTGCTCATATCAATAGTGTGTGAATTGTGCCCATCAGCGTGGTGTCATAAGAATGCTCTCATCATTGGATAAAGTATTCCCTCTTGTTTTCTCCCTTGAGAGAACAGGAACTACAACATTATGGTACAAACAAGAGGCTTGGTTACCATTCCAAAACATTCCATTTTAAATCATCAACTGGGATCCAAATATTATCAACCCCCCCCCCCCTCCCATTTTTTTCGGTGCCTTGCAAAAAAGATACAAACAGTTGTTATACATTCAAAGAAAAGTCATTACTACCTTCACAACAATGTCTCACCAATCGAACACTGACGACAAAACGAGGTTCATTTTCAGTCACTGCACTGTGCACTTTATAAACAAATATTGTACAGACCACTGTCATCACAGCATACACTCATCTATCTTAGATGGCAGTGAGATACACGTTGTTCTCATGCACTAGGTTAGCGCAAACCAAGAGGACACAAAGAAGTGGATTCCAACAAATGATGCGCCAAGTCGAATGCTAATACACACAGTAGATGAACTTCTGCTCCAGATTAGTGTTCAATAATTCCCAATTCTTTCTCTCTTCAGCTTCGTTCCTGAAAAGCCATGTTGGGCTTTCCCTCCTTTTTTGTTTGTTCATCTGTACACCCTGAACATTTTAGGCACCAACTTCCCATCATTCATTTATTTCTGAACGTGCATGTAATGACAACTCAGGAGATAAGTGTAAAATGGATAAACTCTACGATTTATTGGTGCATGGATGTTGGATGATTCCACGGCCTCCCCCGTGTGTTAGACAAAGGAGTTCATGGCATTGACCGGGGACGGGGCTTCGGAGCTCTCGTTTCCCTCCACCGTTTCCTTCTCCTTCTTTCCGCTGTACTGTCCAATAAAAGAGCCATCTTCATTGAACTGCCCTTCCCCGCCTTCACCGTAGTCTACCAAGCTGTCATCGCTCACGCCCTTCTTAACCGTCCCGTCAGAAGGTGTCCGGCTTCCTTTGAGCGGCTTGTGGTCCTCTGTGTCACTGGAAAGGAGGGTGACATTTAATAGAAGTGCAAGTCTCAAAACGTGAACTCCACGCACAGTAAAGTCAATGTATGTATTAGCAGCCATATGCATTACCAGAGTCAACCCTCTGAATGAACTAGGTAGTTGTACTAATAAGGCATAGTTGGCTGCATAATATATGGCATCCTTGGTGCAGAGGGTTATTATGCATCATCTAATCTGATTAATCTCATACCTCGCTTCATTCACAAACAACTAGTTGCAATTCCAATTCAAAACGTATTATGGATGGCAAGGAATCATGAGAATGAATGAACAGCTCAAGGAGTGACATGTTGCACTGTCAAGGTTACAACAGCAGGATTTATCAAATGGGGAATGACATTTGTAAGATCCTTTTCTAGCCCAGGATAAACTGACAACAGTGGATGTGTGATATTCAACGGCCATTTGAATGGTCATTGTAACCGCCAACATTTCCATTCTGCTTGGTTAGTTATTGTCATGTTCAAACCTTACAAGTGACACCGTACATCAACAGAGATGCTAATTAGGAACAAATTCAAGGTTCACGATACATTTTTGGACGTTTGGGCTGGAAAAGGAATGAAGCTCATCACAAGTTAGTTTGTAGGAAACGACATCAGCAATGGGGGTACATGAAAGTGGGATTTTTTTTTTGTTGAAATGGAGAGTTTGTATACAGCTCATTCAATGAAGTGGAGAGGTTAAACAAATGTTGCAAGGACATTCGAGTCATTTGGTGTTACTTAGGGCATGCCAGACTCTCAGTTGCCTCCTTACCTTTCCAGAGACCTACATTTTCCATTATAGAATGCAGAAAAACAAATGAAAACAGTCAGAAGAAGCGGCAAGCTCAGTCTATTGTCAACTGTGCAAAGATCTCGGACCACTGGCCCACTTTTACCTGGAGGACACATCTAAAAGCTGCTTTGCTAACAGTGAAGAAGAGAAGCCAATGGGAGCCACGCAGAATTGAACGCAAAGCTTGCTATCCCACATTGCTGTCCAAGGCAGTGGGAAACAACCTGACTGTTGAGCCCACCAAAGTTGGATGCCACTGAGAGAGAGTTCAGGGCTCCGAACTCTGCCGCCACCCGCTACAGTTTTGCACAAGATTTCATGCAGGTTTCCAAGGATCCTGACAGCCTCCAACCAAAGACGATTCTTCCCATTATGGGCAAAATGAAGTGGGAAGCTTGCAGTTTCATTTGAACTACTTCTCTGGCACTGCAAAACCCACAGCGTTGCAACAGAGATAATGCCATTAAGAAGCAAAATTCAGGGCAAGCTTGGCTAGCATCAGCATCAGAACGCTGAATTCCTTACAATAAATTTCTTCAGCCATATTTTTTCCCTTTTAATAAAAGAGTTGCATTAATATAGCATTCTTTGAGAACCAAATGATTCTACAGTGTACAAAATAATAGAGAGGTTCATCATGAAAGCAGGCCTTTCGGCCCACCGCGATCATGCAGACCATCTATCGCCCATTTGCACTAATTGTGCAATAATCCCATTTTATTAGCGTCCCCACATTCTCATCAATTCTTTTCAGAAATCACCACTCATTTTCAAGCAAGAGACAATTTGCAGCAGCCCAATAACCTGCGCGTTTTTGAGATGTGGGAGGAAACTGACGCAGCTGGAAGAAACGCAAGCAGTCACAGGGAGAACGTACAAACTCCACACACAGAGGACTAGAGATCAGGATGGTGCCAGGGTCTCTGGCACTGTGAGACTACAGATGTGTCACTCTTCTGCTTTTGAAGTTTAGTCACTGTTGTATAACAGGAATCCCAGCAACCAATTCCAACAGTTGTGTCGGTTTTTGAGGATATTAAAGCCATCCGACATCAACTCAATTGAATGGTTAAGCTACCAAGCAAAATGATGGGATTCAAATGATTTTATCAGAGAGCTGTTTCCATATTATGCTCATAAGTTCTTGGAACTGAATTGGGCCATTTGGCCCATCAAGTCTACGCCATTCAATTATGACTGATCTATCTTTCCCTCTGAAGCCCATTCTCCTGCCTACTCCCCATAACCCCTGACACTCTTACTAATCAAGAATCTGCAAATGTCCGCTTAAAAAAATATCCGTTGATTTGGCCTCCATAGCTGTCTGTGGCAATGAATTCTACAGATTCACCACCCTCTGACTGAATAACTTCCTCCCCATATCCTTTCTAATTGTACCTCTGGCCATTCTGAGGCTATGGCCTCTTGTCCTAGACTCTCCCACAAGTGGAAACATCCCCTCCACATCCACTCTATCGTGGGAAGCAACAAGGAAAGTGATGCATTAGGTGGATGGAGGCAAGGAAAAGATAGACAACCATATGCATGGGAATAAGAGAATCGTTTCGTAGTCGAGAGGCAACTTCCCCTCACAGGGTTGGCTCTTGAGGAATGCTCTAAGCTTCAGACTAAATAACATCAAGTCTCAGCTCTTGAGTTGAATTGGATGATCCAAGTCAAGACATGTGAAAGTACAATTATTGACCATGCAAACGCACATTCAAAAGAGGGCTTAGTTTAGAGATACAACACAGAAACAGCCCTTCGTGCCAACCAGCGACCCTCATACATCAGCACTATCCCTACGCACAGGGACAATTTACATTTTTTACCGAAGCCAATAAACCTGTACGTCCTTGGAATGTGGGAGGAAACTGGGTCCCGGGGGGAACCCCACGCGGTCACAGGGAGAACGTACAAACTCGTCCAGGCAGCACAAACAGTCAGGATCGAACCCAAGTCTCTGCCGCTGCAAGGCAGCAACTCTACCGCTGCGCCACTGTGCCACCGCTGGGGTGGCGAGGGAGCAGACTGTAATGTCTATTAATGTTGTGCCATCTGACAACAAGGACCTCCAGGGATTGCAGATGAAGCAGGTGTAATTGGGTGAGCAACCCTGTGTTAATCTTCCCCATAACAGTCGTCGGGGCCACCAGAAGATGAAGAAAAGCGGCAATGTTACGGCTGACTCCTACGACGCTTCAGAACCAACCTCAGCATGTTTAGAGGTGCCAGGAACTGGGGATAGCCAGAACTCTGCTCCTACCCGCAGTCACTTTTTTTTGTTATGCCTTTTACAGAATTGTTCCAAAAGCATTATTATTTTTAAATCCCGCTACCAATTTTAAAACATGGCTGGCTTGCTACAGAGAACATACACTCGGTTAGAGCTTAATATTGTTGCCTCAGGGAATAGCAGAAAAAGAGGTGAAAAAAAAGTACAAATAGGAAAATGCCAAACATGAATCACAGAGCCATGCAGCATGAAAACAGGCCCTTCAGCCCAACTCGTTCACACAGACCAAGTTGCCTAACTGAGCTAGTCCCACTTGCTTGTGCCAACTCGTATCCCTCCAGACCATTACCTCAAAGCCATTTAAAGGTTGTAATTGTACCTTCCTCTACTACTTCCCCCCACAGCTCATTCCATCGGCACTACCCTCTCTGTAATAAAGTTGCCCCTTAGGTCCTTCCCCTCTCACCTTAAAGGTATGCCCTCTAGTTTTTGACTCCCTTCATTTGGGGGAAAGACTGTGGCTGTTCACATTATCTATGCTCCTCATGATTTTGTACACCTCTTTAAGGTCGCCTCTCACTAGTGGTCTGGGGAACAAAGACAAGCCGATCCAGCCTCTCCTTATAGCTCAAACCCTTCAGACCAGCGAACATGCTTGTAAATATGATTTGCACCCTTTCCGGTTTTAATGTCAGATTTTCCAACTTTTGTGCACTGCTCAAGCGATATTGCTGGAAATAATAAGAGAACTTAAAACAAAAAATAGTGTTACATTTCTGTCTCTTCTTCTCCTGCTAGTGTGAACTCATATTGTGGAGGAATTCACGAGGTCCCCCTGATGACTGGGTTGCAATGTAATGAACGGGAAAAGAAGCTCTCTAACTATTGGGCATGGGTCTTGATGCAAACCAGGCTGTGCAAAAGCAAAAGAGAACCGTCATATTTTGACCTGACGAGGAAAGGTCAGCAGATTTTCTCCACAGGTCTTTCATGAACCAATAAGTTTTAAAATGACAATCTGACACATCTTTTACTGAAAAGTATTTTTATTTCAATATTTTTGTGAAACAATATTCCAGATCTCAAACTATCTAAACAGCAGACTTCCAAAGTACATTAATTGGTGGGAAACACGTTTAAGATATCTTGCGATTGCTAAAAGCACGGTTGTTGAGGACGGTTGTTGAGTTGCAGGTTAACGGTGTTACACAAATGAAATCCGCAGTGGAATGCGATGAGGAACACTCCCAGGTCTTTCTGCAACACTCCAGGGATTCGCTGGACCCATCCACACAGCTCCTGATGAGATCTACATCAGAGCCATGCGGGATGAGGTCGCTCGGCATACAAAGCTCCGTTTGGAGCATTGCAGAGGAACTCGGACCATTCCATGTTGAGGTCCCCTGAGACAGTATAACCTTCCTATAACTGGGTCAGGTTTAAAAGGTCCCAAGGAGCAAACCTTTTCACACAGAGGATGGTGTCAACATGGAACGAGCTGCTAGAGGAAGTGGTGGAGGAGGGTGCAACTTGGTCAGCATGGACGAGTTGGGCTGAAGGGCCCGTTTCCATCCTGTATACCGCTGCGATTCTACAACTCTCAAGATTGACTTTGTTTAATCAAGAGAAGCCTGCTAGAAAGTCCATTTAGTCTATCGGTCTGCTCTCTCCTTGCAATGCAACTCCCCCACATACCCCGACCCTCTCACCCCCACCAAGATTGCTTCTTACCTCTCAGTGGAGGCCTCAATTCTGGGCCTGGAAAATGATTCACCTCTCTCCATCCCAGACCTCACAATCAAAGCCAAGGAATCTTCTGCAATTATCTTTTCCCTTTGCCAGCACCACTTCCACTGGCATCTCCTCATCTAGCCCATTGACAATAGTAAATGAAAACTGTTCAAGATACCCTGATGTCATGTAACCTATTTCCACGTTATAACCCTATGATGTCTGAAAATTGCCAGACTCTTTGTCAGCCATCAGGTAAAGGGCGTGCGGAAATCTGGGGGACTTAAGCCATTCTCCTCGGACCCTGTCACAACCAACCTTCACATTGATTCCATCTTCTCCAAGCCAACTACCCGAAGTTGGATCGGTCTGGTTTCAATCTTGGCGTCACACTAATATGAGCACCTGATCACATTTCCACACCATTACTCAGATTAATAATTCTCAGCACATTACTAAGACCTTACAATGGCATTACTTGTATCAGTAATTACCACCTCTGATCTAATGTATTTGCCATTAACCATATAACCATATAACAATTACATGGGGGCCAGTAATTACTGGGATATTACCAGACATAATTACTACCTCTGATCATATTTCCGTACTATGACAAGGATCATTCACTTCATCCTCCTTATCATCGTCTAACTCAACTCCTGCCTCATTTCTTTTCTCACTATTTCCAGAACTTTACTTTGAGTGGGTAAGATCACCTCTGACCCCTCTCGCCCTGGCCACAAGCTCTTTGAAGTCCTCTCCGCTGGAAGGCGACCACACTATCAAAACCTCCACATCCAGGCACAAAAACAGCTTATTCCCACGAGCATTAGCTCTACTTAACAGCAGCACCACACCCAACTACATTCTGGTCTGTAAGCCAAGCTCATGAACTCTCCAAGTACATTTTAGAAATCTATATGTGCAATATATAGCAGAGATGCCCCTTTTTACTCTTGCACTTTATTTTTACATTTTTTAATTATAATGTTTTCTTAAAATTGCTGTATATTGTGTTCTTACCATTTGCGAACAAAGCATCGTCAAATTCCATGTATGTGCACATACTTGGCCAATAAATTAATTCTGATTCTCATACTCATTCTAAAGACGTCAGCCTCAATAAATGTTTCCCTCAGACATTATTTCAATGTACCTCTCGCCAGTCACCAATGTTCTACCTTCAGTAAACATAACATCATATCTAACTCTGTTGCCGTATCCCCAGATCCCCTTCAATCCAGTCTAGTTTATCTCTAGTTTAGAGATACAGCGTAGAAGTAGGCGCTTCGCCCCATCGCGTCCACGCTGACCAACAATCAGCCCACACACTAATTCTATCCTAAATTTACAGAAGTCTGCATGTCTTTGGGATGTGGTAGGACGTTGGAGCACCAGAGAAAACCCACTTGGTCACGGGGAGAACATGCAAACTCCGCACAGACAGCACTCATAGTCAGAATCAAACCCGGGCCTCTGGCGCTGTAAGGTAGCAACCCTACCGCTGCGCCATCGTGCAACCTCGCTGCACCGCTGTGCCACCCTAAACTAGCCTAAACCATGTGCTTCCGATGAAGCAGTGGTCCTACTCTAAAATGCTCATCCTTTTTTCCCCTCAGGTCCCTGTATGGCCTCAGCCTTCTCTATCTCTAATCTCCTCCGGCCACACACCCCTGAGATCATTGGGATAAAAGCAGGAAGTGCTGGGAAAACCTCAACCGATCAGGCAGCATCTGTGGAACGAGAAACAGTTAATGCTATGGGTCTGCGATGCTCTGTTGAGATTGGAGATCTTTATTCCGCTCCAGGTCCAGGTCTGACCTCGTGAGCAACATTGCTATTTATCACAGCACCAGTGCTGCCACACCCTCACCCATCAAAGTCTCAGGCTTTGGAATTCCCTTCTTAAACCTACCCTCTTCTTCAAAGCAGCCCTTCAAACTTACCTTACGTTTCTCACACTGAAACAGTGGCATAAAAAATATGTCCGTGGATGGAAATTTATTTGAGATGACCTGCAGGCCTGGAGGATTTACTGAAATGCAAACATGGAGTCCTTCAACCTAATTAGCCCATGCTGACCAGGATGTCACACTTGCCCGTGTTTGGCCCATATCCCTATAAATCTTTCCTATCCACTGGAGTTTAGCAGGATGAGGGGGGATCTTATAGAAACATATAAAATTATAAAAGGACTGGACAAGCTAGATGCAGGAAAAATGTTCCCAATGTTGGGTGAGTCCAGAACCAGGGGCCACAGTCTTAGAATAAAGGGGAGGTCATTTAAGACAGAGTTGAGAAAAAAACTTTTTTACCCAGAGAGTTGTGAATTTATGGAATTCCCTGCCACAGAGGGCAGTGGAGGCCAAATCACTGGATGGATTTAAGAGAGAGTTGGATGGAGCTCTAGGGGCTAGTGGAGTCAAGGGATATGGGGAGAAGGCAGGCACGGGTTATTGATAGCGGACGATCAGCCATGATCACAATGAATGGCGGTGCTGGCTCGAAGCCTCCTCCTGCACCTATTTTCTATGTTTCTATATTTCTATGTTTCTATCCATATGCCTGTCCAAATATTTTTTAACTGATGGTGAGGTATCTGCTTCAACTACCTCCTCTGGCAGCATGTTCCAGAAACAATATAAATCCTTCCATTGTTTAACCTTACTTAACAAGCGCACAGTTTCATCCCTAAAATTACCACAGGGTGGCTTGGTGAAATACTCAAGGCCACATTGAACCATTTTGATAAGGGTGCCACGTAAATGCTAGTTGTTGTTGTCTTACTTTTTCTCACTGACCTTTTGGCACCTAATTTGCAATGTAAACCCGTCTGGTTTATGGCCACCTAACCTTATTTAATGCAGGTCTCTTGCAACCAAATCATAAAGTCCAAGGATGCACTCCCCCCAAAATGACAGCGAGAGCGGTCTGTTTATTAGATGTGCCAGTGATACTCAGTGTTCGAGTACCAGAACTGTGCTGCTGTACTCACCTTTACAATCGGTTGGGCAAAATGTAAATTGTTGGAGAAACTCAGTGGGTCGGGCAGCATCTGTGGAGATCAATGTTTCGGGTCAAGACCTTTCATCTTGACCTGAAATGTCAACGGTCCATTTCCCACCACAAATACTGCCTGACCCACTGAATTTAGTTTAGAGATACAGCGCAGAAACAGGCCCTTCAGCCCTCCAAGTCTGAAGAAGGGTCTCGACCCGAAACGTCACCTGTTTCTTTTCTCCAAAGATGCTGCCTGACCCGCTGAGTTACTCCACCATTTTGTGTCTATCCCCACTTTGTGCCTGGTCTTGATTTTATTCAGTTGGAACTCCTGAGAGCCTGTGTGATATATGAATGTTTGGCCACTTCAAACAGTTGAGCAGTGACTATGAAATGTATTGTCTAGCAGTGGCTGAAATGTCTAGTGATCGAGTTGCATATTGTTTGCATGAGTACTTCATGCAGCCAGGGTCCAATCTTTTAATTCCCACAACTCTTCCTCCCCCATTTCCCCTCCTCGTCCTCCCCCAATCTCCTCTTCAAATCACTGGCCATCAACCAGCTGTATTCCACATTGGTATTCAACTGATAATTTGTACCCGATTTGGATTTGTAAGACTGAGGTTTTACTTAGGGTGTAGTTTGGAGAACTGATGCAGGATGTTGGCCTACTAACTACATCACAAAATACATTCCTTGTTGAATAACACGTGGAGATCAAGGTTACTGCAAAGTATTGAGTGTAGGCATTTATTGATGACCTTCAGTACGCATAAGCCGCATTGTGATTTCTGCTGCAGACAAAGGCAAAGCAACATTTCTTTGTTGTTCTTATGCCTCAACATGGCCCAGTGTGCACCAATTGTCTCAGAAAGAAACTAAACAAATGTCACAGTGTTTGTATTTTCCTCACCAGATTTCCCACATACTCTCCTCTTTTTTTTGTTAACCCTCTCTTACCTTTCCTCTATCACTCTTCCCACACTTCCCAAACGTTAGTCACTTGATCCTGTTTCCGTACACTGTGGACGGCTCGGTTGTAATCATGTATAGTCTTTCCGCTGACTGGATAGCATGCAACAGAGGCATGGTGGTGCAGTGGTATTTCTGCCGCCTTACAGCACCAGAGACCCGAGTTTGATCCTGACTACAGGTACTTGTCTCTACAGAGTTCTCCCCGTGACCTGCGTGGGTTTTTCCCAGGAGCTCTGGTTTCCTCCCACGATCCAAAGTACAGGTTAGTAGGTTAATTGGCTTGGTAAAATTGTAAATTGTCCCTGGTGTGTGTCAGTCAGTGTTAATGTGAGGGAACCGCTGGTTGGCGCAGACTTGGTGGCCCGAAGGGCCTGTTTCCGCGCTGTATCTCTAAATTAAACTAAAACAAAAAAGCTTTTTCACTGGACCTTGCTACACATGACAATAAAGTAAACTAAACCTGTCCCTCAGAGGTGGCGATTCCAGCTGGGGTTGATCAAGCCAGGGACACGTTCCCGTGTATGGCCACGGACTGGTTGATGGCCAGTGATTTGAAGAGAAAAGGCAGATGTCCATGAGGAAGGAGGTGAATGAGTGAGCAGTCACCAGGCAATGAACACCAAGTAAATCAGCTGAAGAGCACTAACTGTGGACAAGACAGGTGAAGATGAATGAAGAGAATTTAAAGTAATTTTAATTGACAAGAACCTATGCTTAGCTATTTAAATATTGAACACTTTCTATTTATAACCTCATTTCAAGCCGTGTAGGATTATATTATTAAATTAAATATATAGTCAGTTTTCTGTGCTCATCAGCTGAGAATATAATTCTCACTCCTTTCATTTCAGTGAGGCACAGTGGCACAGCTACTGGATCAACCGCCTCACAGCTCCTGGGTTCAGTCCTGACCTTGGGTACCTTTGTGTGGAGTTTTCACGTTCTCCCTGTGACTGTGAGTTTTCTCTGGTTGCACTGCTTTCCTCGCACATCCCATAGACATGTGGGTTGGTGGGAGAAATGACTGCGGCAAATTGTCCCTAGTGTGCAGGTGAGTGGCTGAACCTACAGGCCGGTTGGGAGAATGTGAGGAGAACAACAAATGGGATTAGTGTAGTATTGGTATACATAGGCGGTTCATCGTTGACAAGGACTCAATGGGCCAAATGGCTGTTTTGTGCTGCATGACTCTATGACATTTAAAGATTGTTCAAATAAATTTCCAGAGATGAAAAGTACCTGCTCCAAACTCTCCAGCTACGCCCATCCAGATGATCGTCCTAACTTTGGTATCGCTTCTCTGGATGGGTCAGTGGTCAGATGGTTGTCCAGTATGGAACAAGTCTGCAACGTGTTAGTTTGTCTCCAGATCATTACACAGGGAACTGATCTCGGCTAACGGCACCAAGTTGCCTCTTGGGGTTCAGCAAGAGACGGTGGCGCTGCGGTAGAGTTGCTGCCTCACAACGCCAGAGACCCGGGTTCAATCCTGACTATGGGTGTTTGTCTGTACATTCTCCCAGTGACCTGCGTGGGTTTTCTCAGGGATCTCCGGTTTCCTCCCACACTCCAAAGAAGCACAGGTCTGTAGGCTCATTGGCTTGGTATAACTGTAAATTGTCCCTCGTGTGTGTAGGATAGTGTTAATGTGTGTGGATTGCCAGTCGTCGTGGACTTGGTGGGCCGAAGGGCCTGTTTCCGCACTGTACCTCTAAACTGAACAAAACTAAACTACACTAAAGGAGGAAAGAAAAATCCAACCATAGTTCCTGCGCCTTATTGTCAATACTAAATGGTGGAAACTGAAGGGAGACTTCAAGTTTCCACCACTGGGAGAGTCTCGGACCGGAGAGCACAGCCTAAGAATAAAAGGACGCACCTTTAGAACAGAGATGGAGAGGAATTTATTTAGGCAGAAGGTGTTGAATCTGTGGAATTCATTGCCACAGATGGCTGTGGATGCGTTCTTTGGGTATTTTTAAAGCAGAGATGGACAGGTAATTAATTAGTAAGGGTGTCTGAAGGGCCTGTCACACTTGCCGATTTTTTCTGCGGTTGCTGGCATCATTGACTGACGTACGAGGTCACCGAATCGTTGCAGGGTGATGCGGGGGTGACGCGGCATGATGCGGCGTGATGACGTATGGCGCGCGATGTTTTTTCGACTGTCGCAACGTTTTTATGGTTGCCGCTGGATTTTGAAATGTTCAAAATCTTTTGACGACACTGATATGATGTCGATAAAATCGCCAAGTGGGACAGGCCCTTAAGGTTACGGGGAGAAGGCAGGAGAATGGGATTAAGTGGGAAAGATAAATCATCCATGATTGTATGGCAGAGTACACCCGATGGCCTGATTCTGCTTCTATGACATGAACAATAGATACGTTTCAAAATTTGAGGGGCCTAGTTAGAGGAAATGGAAGGGGTGGGGAGGAGGGTGGATGGGTGGGGGTGGGGGGAGAGTTAAATTAATTTGTGGAAGGATTAGAGGGGAGATGATGAAAATGTTTTCACTCATTCCAAATGTCTGGATTCACCAATTGAAGGTGTTCCATCACCTGTTCTCAGTGTGGAGTCCCGTATATCGGAGAGACCAAGTGCAGACAGTGCAATTGGTTCGCAGAACGCCTACACTCAGTCCACCCTGGCCTTTGTGATCTCCCAGCTGCTAAACATTTTAACACCCCATTCCATTCCCATACCGACCTTTCTGTCCTGGGCCTCCTCTACTGTCCGGAGTGAGGCCACATGCAAACTGGAAGAATAACACCTCATATTTCTCTTGGGCAGCTTACAACCCAGCAGTATGAATAATGATTTCCCTTGCATTCCCTCTCTCACCGTCCCTCCCCCACCCTAGCCGCCCTGTTAGTTGGTTCGTATAATCTCCTCCACAGCCATCAATGGACCATTGTGGGCTCTTTGGCCGTCCATTACGGCTCTGATCTGGTCTGTACCTTTTCATACCCCTAGTTTCCCTCTCCCCTGACTCTCAGTCTGAAGAAGGGTCTCGCCCCAAAACGTCACCTATTCCTTTTCTCTGCAGATGCTGCTTTGACCCGCTGAGTTACTCGAGCAAATTGTGTCTATCTTGGTTTAAACCAGCATCTGCATTTCCTTCCTACACACCTGAAGGGTTGTTATAGGCAGTTGTTGATATAAGGGTGTCAACTGTGTTGAAACAGTCACTTTATTCATACTGTATTTGAACATGTACTTGGTATGTGATCTACAGGGTTTTAGCCAGGAGTGAACAGCTCACAATGCAAAATGAATTGCTGCTATTGCTTTTGGAAAAGGGAAAGGGAAGAGCAACGTTGTTACGAGATTAGCACGCCTAAATTCCATGGTGGGATGTGACCTCATTTATCTGGTTCACTAATCTCCTTTAGGGATGAAACCTGTCATCCATGCCCAGCCTGGCACCTGCGTGCTGCCCTTGCAGTAGCCTGCGGGCAAGTGGGCAGTTAAGGCTGGGCAACAAATATGAGACCAGCGAATGTCACGGCAATCAGGCCTGTTCCATGGCCCATCGTTTTCTTCCCTTTAAAATCAGTGAGCTGCCATTTGAGCATGGTTTCTCATTATGGCTTAACAATGCAGGAAGAAAAAAGTGATGGTGGCACACTTGACAAGAGGACCTATTGTCTTGTTTTGGCCTCTTGAGTCCACACTAACCATCGATCTCCCGTTCACACTCATTCCACTTTTGCATCCGCTCTCTGCAGCAGCTATATTTATATGCCAGACCTCTTGAGGTGAAGGTCACCATTCCATTGTTTTGTTTACTGTTTCAGCTGTCCATTGATAACCTCAGTGCATGAAACCTTCAATCTCTCTGGCCCTCCACACTCTATCTTTCCTGAGTGTAAAATGGATGAAATCACATTTCCTGACGTTTCATATTCTCTTTGAGCACAGAAAAATGTTAATTCTGAACCTCTTCAATTATTCCATTAAATAAATAGGTGAAGGAATGTCAGGTTTAATGCTGAAGCAAGCCTGGGCTGAATAAACTTGGGCAGGATAGAAATCAGCCTCATTGCCTCTGGTTGCGGGGGAAGGCAAATCACTTAAGATAGAGTTCTTCGGGCTATCGGAATCAAGGGATATGGGGAGAAAGCAGGAACGGGGTACTGATTTTGGGTGATCAGCCATGATCATATTCAATGGCATGCTGGCTCAAAGGGCCGAATGGCCTACACCTACACCTAGTTTCAAAGTTTCTATCCTTCACACTCAAATACTACTGTAGCCTCAGACAACACCCGGCTTCACAAGTAAAGGACGGCTGTTTGTGTAAGTTGTAAGAAAGAACTGCAGATGCTGGTTTAAATCGAAGGTAGACACAAAATGCTGGAGTAATTCAGCGGGTGAGGCAGCATCTCCGGAGAGAAGGAATGGGCGATGTTTTGGGTCGAGACCCTTCTTCAGTTTGGGTAAGTTATCAGAGATTATGAAATTGTGTTGCAGGCAGCAGCCGAAGCCTTGGAACCAAAGACGAGAGGATGCAAAGTTAGGGGACGACCAAGTTGTGGAGAGAATGAAACCAGTTGCCTTTTGTGCGACTGCGTTTTAGTGGTCTATTTTGCAAACTGCAGGAGACGCAAAGTGTTGAAAACAAGCTCATGTTCTGCAAGAATTATGAGGATCAATTCTTAGAGGTTTAATCAATAACAGCAGAATCACGTTAGAGGTCCAACATATTTAGTTGAGTTCCAGCTTTTGAGACAAATGACATTATTAGCCAAGAACAACAATCCACTATCTTTTGTAATAAGCACATTTACCTTTTATTTCCATTAGGGTGCAACACTTTTCACTTTAATTTCAAATAATGAATTTCCCGGCCCCCACTCACTCGCTCTCCCTTCTGAATTTGACACCAATATCTCAGTACAATCCCATTCCTCTGGCTAGTGCGGAGTGGGACTATTATTGGGGACAACACGGGTAGGCTCATTCCTGGGACTAAGCCACAGGACAACAATCAAATGTGGATAGATTGGCTCATTATTCTTCATCCCAAATCTGCTGAGATTGTTCACTAGGAACTAAACCTGTAGATCCACATTGAGTTATGGGGCGACATTTTCCTTTGATTAAATATAATAGGTAAAAAATCGGAAGAAATGTTCCATCTTTTCTTGATGCTGTTGCAATGAGCCCCCTGTTGCCTTGAATTAAAAACAGCATTGGTGTCTCTGTGACACGCTCAAAGCAAGTGGCCCTATCCCATAGCACCTTTATTAATGATGGCAGCCGATCAATTGATAATTAGTTGCACCCTAAAGTTTTGTAGAAACAATAAGGCAATATAGATGAATAGCAACAAAGAGCTACTTATACAAAACAAGGGGTACAATATATACATTCATATATCTCTGCAAATAAATAGGTAATGTACATCAACTTATAAAGCTCATACAGATTAAATATCTTACACAATAGGAATGAATTTCGTACAGGTATAATAACAATTACAAGAACACATAAGGCTTCAAATTTACAATTTTGCTTTGAGATTGTTTTGGAGATAATGCACGTCACTGAGGATTAAAAGGAACAATGGTTTTGTGAACAATGATGAGCGAAACCGCTTTTATTAAACTTATCAAATGCACAAGGTAAAGTGTGCAGACATCAGGAAGTGCCAAAAGCATGATCCGATACCAGGGAGTTCTTCGCTCCCTGGATACAAAACTAGAGACTCACTCCCCTTTTAAAGATGCCCTTTTCCCTTGAGGAATGTGAACTGGAGCCTCCTTCTTAAGCCAGGGGATTGGCGTATCCCAAGCCTTTCCTCAGCATTTAAGAATCTGCATCCAGTCCAACCCCGTTAGTTCCCCATATTGAATGAATCAGAGCTGCATCCTCTTTAAGCAAAGTCCCCAGACACATTCCCTTGAAGCTCAGTTTCAACATACGCGTGCAGAATCCCTTCCCCTTTAGGATTGCACCTGGAATCCCATTCCCATAAGGAAACAGACTCTGAATGCCGAGATGCATGTTGGATGCACGACAGTAAATTGTGCAAAATAGTGGAAACAATTTTAGCACAACAATCAAAACAAAATAGTGGAACAGCTTGTCAGGGAGTAAATTGTAACTCCAGGAGTGGAAGTAGGGGCAGTGGTGCTTCAGGGTCACTATGGGGGGGAGAGCAGTCCATGTCAGGGAGGGAAGGATCATTTTATAGAGTGTGTGAGGAGGACATGTGAGGCAGTGAAGGTTTGGGGCGACGTTTCAAGCTGTGAAGAGTCAGCTTGGAGAGAATGGACACTCTGTGAAAGGTCACTGCGGAGAGATTGAGTGCCCGGAGTAATGGTCACCTTGTGGCAAGAGTGGAGCAGTGCGTTGGGGAGTAAAGGTCACTCCTGAGGGGGAGACTAAGGGTGGTGTTCCAGGGAGAGAATTTCCATCAAATTTCATCAAAGTATATCTTAACTGGTTTTAAAATTCTAGGTTTGCACCAAATTGAAAAGATATTTGGCTGTAGACGTTGTTATCCACATGCAGTTAAAGCAACATGGGTTTCATTTTCTTACAAGAGTGAATTAAATTTGCTCAGACCTGAATACCCCTGAGTTGCAATGATAGCAGGTGAGCTGTCCCAGGCGCTGCCAATATGCAGAGACTGCATCTCGAAGAAAAATATCACTGACCTCAGACCCAATCTGCTCCGAATGTGGCCAGGGTGTTTCAATGGCTGCTCTTCCTCCTAGTACGCCCTCCCCCAGGGTTCTTCCTTCACCATCTCCCACGGCTCAACTACATGTTGGTCCTTGGCTGACAATGTCCAGCTTGATCACGTCATTATATTTCTTGACCCTTCCTCTCTCTAAATCCTTCTAAATGTTTAAGAAACATTTGGATAAATGGATAGAAACAAAAAGCTGGAGCATCTCAGCAGGATGGACAGCATCTCTGGAGAGTAGGAATGGGCGCTGTTTCAGGTCGAGACCCTTCTTCAGACTCTGAAGAAGGTCTGAAGAAGGATTCTTAGCCGAAACATCACCCATTCCTTCTCTCCAGAGATGCTGCCTGTCCCACTGAGTTATTCCAGCTTTTTGTGTCTATCTTCAGTTTAAACCAGCATCTGCAGTTCCTTCCTACACAGGTAAATTGGTTGGACAGGTTTAGAGGGATATGGGCTAAATGCAGGCAGATGGGACTATTATAGATGGGACAGTGTGGGCAGGTTGGGCTGAAGGGCCTGTTTCCACGCTGTAATATTCCATGACTATGACTTTCTCTACATTGGGAAACCAATTGCCTGATACTCAATCCTGGAAGAACAGGGCTTCCCTCCCACCAAGTACTAGGAATGCAAAGACTGAAATCATTGGATTGAATCCTCACCACAGCCTTCACATTCTTGACACCAATTGAACGCTCTAAGGGCTGATGAATAGTGCTTGCCCCAAAACATTAACTCCGCTTCCCTTTACACTGGTGCAGTCCGTCGAGTGGTTCTAGCATTTTATTTCAAGGCTGAGTTGGGCTGATGACAACCTCAATGACATGTTTCACCATCAAGTCAACTTTGTGCCAGATACCTGTGCTACATCCAACCTCATCCATCACATCGCCCGACTACCCCACTGCCTCATCTCACCTGCAGCTAAAAATCTCGACTGTGCGTTTGAAACCCAAGACTCAATATTCCAGGACAATCCTTGCCAACCCCCCACCTTCCACTTCATCAGTCCTCGAGCCCTCTCCCTAACTTACACTGAGTTCCATTCAACAATCAGTCTTGTGTCCAATGCCCTGGAGTGACCTCAAACCTCTACTTTACCAACCTCAGTCCCAAATCCTGCCAGGTCTCACTTCTCCCTATCGCTGTCCCGTGCTGCAATTCTCAGAGACATCTGTGCTTCTCTCATTCTTATTGTTGATCATTCCTTTGCCATTGATGCTGCTGGAATGCTTAGCAGAGAGAACGTAGAAACTCTGTACAGACAGCACCCGTAGCAGGATCGAACCCAGGCCTCTGGCGCTGTCAGGCCGGAACTCTACTGCTGCACCACCGTGCCGCCCATTAACATGTGGAACATTTAAACAAGAAGTGACTATTCTCCCATTCAACTAAATCATGGCTGATCTCAAACTCAACCCCATTTGCTTCATAAACTCATCATATCCTCCAATAAGCCCCTGTGGATGCGCCTTTTATTTTGGAGGGCGTTTCAAATTTCCACTATTTTTTGTTAAAAGTGGTACCTAGTGTTGCACCAGAATTGTTTGGACTGACCCTGTTTGCTTCTGGGCTAACTACTCCATTGAATCTGTTTATCACTCGAAAGACCTCAATCACCCTCGAAGTTCTCTAATACTGACTTTCCTCGATAAAGGGCCTTACCACAGAAAGGCTCTGATTCATAAACACATACCTCCCTTGAGTCACCCTTTCCACCAGCCACCATGCAACTCCCAAAGACATATCCCACATAAAATTGGAAAAACTCAACAGGTTGGGCAGCGTCTGTGGAAAGAGAAGCAGTCAATGTTTTGGGGTTGACACCCTTTGTTAATTCCTTGTCAATATGACTCTTGTCTTTATAACTCCAAAAAACAACTCTCCTTTCAACAATGCTCTCACCCTCTGCTCCAGCCCCCTCACTAACCTTTCATTCGCCTCTTCGAGGAGCTGAGTTTCAAGTCACTCCACAGTATGAGATGGAGTCCATGTTACTGCAAACTCAGTGTTCTTTTCCTCAATGTCCAGCTCAAATAATCCAGAAGATGAGAAACAAAAGCAAAAAATACTGGATACACTCAACAGGTCAGACAGCCTCTGTGGTTATCATTTCGGGTCCGAGGTCCTCGTCAGTCCTGATAAGGATTTCCAGGATTTTCTGGTGTTGTTTCTGATTTCCAGTAACTGCGGTTTTGTTGGTTTTTTTTACACCACAACATTTTTTTCTTTACACAGAGACGAGAGGGGGCCTGGAAAGCATTGTCAGGGGTTGGGATGGAGGCTTTCTTTAACGCAGATATGATGTTGGTGTTTAAGAGGTTTTTAGATAGGCACATGGAGTGCAGGGAATAGAGGGATGGGGATCATGTAGAAGCAGATGAGATCAGTTTAACTTGGCATCATGTTCGGCACAAGGGCCCGTTTTGTACTGTCCTATGTTGTAACCACTGATTCCAGGTGCAATAATCCAGAAACCAACCTGTTCAAAACGTTAAAATGATCAGATCTTATTTTCCGAAGAGAAAAACAATTGCAATGCTTTTGAAGGTAGAAAGCAGTTTCGGTTAAAGTGCGAAAATCCGTGAAACCTGGATGTCGGGATCAGCGTGCGAGAGTATGATAGATTTACAGAAAACTGTACATCTCCAAATCCAGAAACGGTAAGGGGGAATTGCAGAGGAAAAGACACAGCCCCAACACAGACCATTCACAGTTTCAAAGCTCACTACATTCAACGGGTCCAAGACTAGGAATTCCGACCAGCTGGATAACTCTTCAATGAGACAGTACAGAGAGGCAGGTGACAGTCTAGAGGACAGGTGCTCACCTGTATTCACCAAAGGCACCGTCATCCTCTTTCATCGGCTGAATCTCGGGATCGGCGTGAGCATCCTCCTTCTCCTTCACTGTAAACGTCAGGGGTGGGGATCAGAAAGAGGTAGGCGTTACATCGGGGGGCCGTTTTTCCCGAGCACGGAAAACTGCTCGGGGTGGCGGAAAGGGAATGGAGGTGAAGGGAATGCAAGCGGAAAGATGGGGTGTTGGGGAGATGGGGATGAGGGTGGTTGGAAGGGAAATCCAGGTGGAAGAGGGAGAAGGAGGAGGGGGCAAGAGAGGGGTTAAATGGAGAGGGGAAAGGGGGAGAGGGGACAAAGGAAGAGACGTGACCGAGAAAGTAGGGTCGGATGGGAAACAAGGAAAGAGGAGAGAGATGGGGAGAGGAGGAGATGGAAATGGAAGAGAAGGAAAAGAAGAGTGCTAGGGTGGACAGCAGAGGAGCAGTGGGAATGGAAGGGGAAAAGGGGAAAATGGCAGCAAGGGATCAGACGAGGGACAGGAGAAAGGAATGTGGACTGGGTAAAGGAGAGCTTGAGAACAGAAGGGCAGGGGAGTGTGAGGGTGTGAAGAATGGAGACCAGCATGGTACGAGGGTTGGGAAATTAAAATAACCAAGAGGAAAGCCTGCCAGAGAATAAATGTGAAGTTGCCCCACAACTAAATGAAATTTAGTCATAGAGTTGTACACTCTACAAACAGGCCCTTTAGCAAATCCCACTGCCTGCAGTAAATCCATATCCCTCTAAGCCTTGTCCATTCAAGTTACCTGTTCAGATGTCTCTTAAATGTTGTTACTGTTCCTGCCTCCACCACCTCCTCTGGCAGCTCATTCCAGATACCAATTATTCTTGGTGTGAAAAATGTACCATTCAGATTCCCTTTATATCTCCTCTCTCTCACCCTAAACCAATGTCTTAGTTTAAGGCATCAAGGTAAGCAGACCTGGCTATCTACCCTAAGTATGCCTCTTATATACACCTCAATCATATTATCTCTCAGAAAGGGGCTGACTCCAGGGGAAAAGAGAACTAGCCTATCCAAATCTCTCCTGATAACCCAAGACCTTCAATTCAGGCACATCCTTGTGAACCTTTTCTGCACCCACTCAAGCTTAATCACACCCTTCCTCTCGAGCGGTGACCAGAACCACACACAATACTCCAAGTGTGGTCCAACCAGTTTTTGCACAACTCTAACATGACATCTCTTATATTCAATGTTTCAGTCAATGAAGGCAAGCATACCTCGTGCCTTCCTTACCATCCTGTCTACCAGTGTTGCAATTTTCAGGGAATTCTATATGGTACCCCTCAGATTCCCTGTTCAACAACACTCCCCAGGGCCCTACCACTCATTGTGTGAGTCCAGCCCTGGTTAACTCCCTGAAAGGCATTATTTTTCACTTGCCCGAGTTGAAATTGCATCCGCCATTCACTTTTTCCTGTTGATCTAGATCCCGTTGTGACCTGAGACAACCTTCATGTGTGGTGATACAGATTGTTTACAAAGATAGTTTAAAGTTTTCCCTTTTTTAATGGGTCTAATCCTTCTGTGTCACTTATTTATGTTGCTGGTGCAACCATATTCCTTAACACTCTTTACAGTACTCATGTCTAAGTTCCCACTCTTGCAGCATTGAAATTGCATTTGGTATTACAAACAACTCCAGGTTTATGCTATCCAAACTCCAGCTTTACTTCTAACTTCAAGTAACCATTGCTCAGCACTAGATTTCTCTAACTTCAAGTAACCCTTGCATTGCCTCTCTCTCGGTCCCTCCCCCACCCTAGTCATTGTACTAGTTTCACCGTCATCCTGTTGAGTTTAATTGTCTGCATAACATGTTATCACCCAGCCTACAGCCAACAATGGACCATTGTGGGCTCTACCTTTCCTTGCTCATCGTTACTTCTTTGCATATCTTTCATTCATTTGCTCTATATCTCTCTATATCACCGTCTATATCTCGTTTCCCTTTCTCCTGACTCTCAGTCCGATGGACTCGACCCGAAGCATCACATATTCCTTTTCTCCAGAGATGCTGCCTGACCCACTGAGTTACTGCCTGTGTCCCCCTCTCGTCTCTGCGTAAAGAAAAAATGTTCTGGTGTAAAAAAATCAACAAAACCGCAGTTACTGGAGATGCTGCCTGACCCAGCTTTTTGTGTCCATCTTCAGCTTTGCTGGCTACATCGTCCAACCCACCTCAGTGAAGTTCTCTCTAAATGCATGGCCATGGGAATGAAATTGAAAAGACAGATCTTCTCAGCTCATTCCTCACTTAACGTCGGACTAATACCAGTCCTCGGAATCACCAAGGTCTAGAGAGCTTTCTAAACTTGATTAGAACTTTCCATGGTATCTCAATACCCTGTTGGGTGAAGATGGTCTTACCTGGGTATTTGCCTCCTTTGTTCCTTTTGATGAAGCAGACAATCAGGAGGATGAGGATCAGAAGGGCGATGGCACACATCAAGCCAATGAACCAACCCTGGGTGGCAATATCCACCTGGCGGCTTGCCATGGCTGGTGTTGTTTATTTGAAAGAGAGAGTGAGAAAACATTGATTACCACCTGAATCAAAGTGACTGGAGGCGGAGATAGTAACCCAAGGCACTTTATGTTAACTTCGGAGTTCAACAAAAGGGAATGATAACAAAACAGATAATACGTTATCTGTCATCAATCACAATCACAGATAGTGCTTAAGGGGGAATGACAATATGACAAAGTTCAAAAACATCCAATATTTTGCTTGGAAAGCTTACAACCCAGCGGTAGGAATGTTGTTATCTCTAATTTCAAGTAAATCATGCATTCCCCCCCCCCCCTCCTCCCCCACCCCACCTTAGTCCAGTTCCACTGTGCCCACCCTTGTATCCCTCTTCCCCAGCCAACAATGGGCCATTATGGGCTCCACTGAGGTCATCTGTTGCTGGCCCCGATTTGTTCTGGCCTTTTCTCACTTCCAGTTTATTTCCTCCTCCACCCTCCCCCCAACCTCTACTTTCAGTCTGAAGAAGGGGAACCAACACAAAACATCACCGATTCTTTCTCTTCAGAGATGCTGCCTGACCCGCTGAGTTACACCGGCATTGTGTGCCTATCTTTGGCATAAACCAGCATCGGCAGTTCCTCCCAGCACAAAAATGTTTCATCTGGATTGATAGCGTTAACCTGTATTTCTTGTCAGTTTTTAATTGAAGTAAGATAGCTGCTATTCATTTTTAAAATCATTCACCAATTCTTCCATTGTGGTGCGATGGGGTGATAGGGAAAGGGCATCCTATTGATTTGGCCATCTTCTCAATCATCTGACTTCATGGGGAGGTGGTGGTCTATGGGCGACTGATTTAATATCAATCATTTAACAGCGTTGACAAAGGTTAAATCACTCCTTGCTTTCTCCATGTAACAGCAAATTTCCAACTTTTCCAGTGTCTTCCTTTTCAGTTGCCATTACCACACAGGTAAGTCGGAGTGATCTTATGCAGACCTAATAGAACAGATCTACCTGTTGTTATTTCCAGTTTAATTGGTTGTTTATTGAAGTAGTTGTACAAACAAAGAGATGAACGTACCAGGTTTTCCTTATTCTGCATGCAAGTTGTAGCTGGCAGCTCTGTCCCTGGTCTGATAAGTACCATATGCTCTCCTTCCCTGTGCCTGCCACTTAAAGTCCCCAATGCCCTTATATATACACCACCCTGTGCATCTAATGACCACTCCCAAGTGTCCAAAATAATATGGCAAGATATATCTAGACAAAATAATGTACAATGCCAACAAATAATGTACAATGCTAGCTTATGTTTAGCTAGCCTAAACATAAATGGCTCCTACACTCCATATGCCACATCTTTCCCAATTTTCTCTCTTCTGAAGGCACTGGCTGGATTTACGGCATTGCTCAACAGAAGCTACACCAGGAGCCACCCCGCAATTTGCTGAGCGCTGATGGCTGTTCCAAACCTTGCTGGGTGGAGGCAGATGCACCAATGATCAGCTGCTGCTGTTGTTACCAAACTCCACATCCATTTCCCAGCAGGGTTATTGAGCAGCAATCAGGATGAGCAAACCTGATTGATCCCGGGTCTTGCTGGATTGTTCGTCCCAGTAACCTTCCACACTTTGGAAGATAATGCAGAGGCAACATTGCAGATAAGTTCAAGAGAATTTCTTGCCCAAAAGATGCCCAAAAGGTGGAAGTTCTAAATCAATTAACAGGAACAACAGGGAGAGAAATGGTTGCGGGGGAGAGAGAAGACTTTGCCTTCCTATTACAGTGAGGAGGAGATTCACTGTGATGGATGTTTGTGTAAATTGAATTGTTTGTATGTTTTGTAGGAATTGTTTTGTTTGTATGGCTGTAGAAACAGAATTTCGTTTGAGCCTCTCTGAGGTTCAAATGACAAATAATAAAATCTAAAAAAAAAAACCTGACCTGGTACATCCTTTAGTTTAGAGTTTAGATATACAGCATGGGAATAGGCCCTTTGGCCCACAAAGCCCATTGCCAACCACTATGCTGAGGGATCGTAACATCCACAAAAATGTGCCTCTCCAGGTCTCTGGAATTAGTCAAGGACAATCAGCTTATTGATTTTGTGCCATATTTAGTTAATTGCTACCATGCGCATAAAACTGGTCATGGCCCAGCTTGATGAACATCTAGATACTTCAATCAAATGGATCATACTGAAAAAATAAGTAATACCTGTGGTTAGCATGTGTGACCCATTCAATCAACATAGTTCATGAGAACGAGTGATTAAGGAACAGAGAGAAGTAGAACCAGAAGATGCAGGATCATGGAGAAGCAATCAAAAAATAAAAATATCCTAATTTAATGATGTGACAATTCAAGTGGTGGAGATCAAATAAATAAAACCATGGGCATTGTTTTCATATGTTTACAAAATGGAGGCTTGTAAGAGACACCATTTCATCAAATACCTACCAATAACATAAATCAACACAAAATGCTGGAATAATTCAACGGGCCAGGCAGCATCTCTGGAGAAAAGGAATAGGTAACGTTTCGGGTCGAGACCCTTTTTCAGACTGAGGAATTAGTTATTTTTCCCCAGAGATGCTGCCTGGCCCGTTGAGTTACTCCAGCACTCTGCGTCTATCTTCGGTGTAAACCAGCATCTGCAGTTCCTCCCTACACAATACCACAGGTCAACTTTGCCTGTTTTTGCAATCACATTGGTTTCATTCACAGCACTAAAATCTCAGCTTTGCTGTTTATCTACTGGGGTAATGGACTGAAACATGAGGCAAACCTCAAAACAACATAAAAATGACAAAGCAACATGCAAACAATGAACAGACGCAAAAGGACACACGAGATAAAGATCCTCTACCAAACAAGGAGCACAGCAGTAACAGAGCATCTGGCAAAGACCCAGAAGTGAACTAGACTTTGGTGTTCAATGCATTTGCTGAGTGTTAAAAATACCAAACCAATGGGCTAGGCAGAGGCACACAGAGTATGCCTGAGCCTCAATTCAAGGATGCATTACCCATAACAGCACACATAAAATACCAGAAAAGTCCCATCAAATCTCACATCCTTTAACATTTGTGTGAAGCCTGAAGACACAAGCTTATGCACACTTACACATAAGGTAATCACTTGTGGATAAAATCCAGCTCTTTATATTCATTGCTACGCTCTTTCGCCAATTCCCCGGCCAAAAATGATGCTGACATCAACAAACACTTCAAAATCATGTAGCTTCCAATGCAACTTTAGAATGCAAGTGCTTCTCATCAGATGCGACATGCTTCAAACATAACAGACCAAACGTCTAACGGACAACACACAGGTTAAAAAAATAAAACCAAATGCAAAATGCTGTTGATTGGGGAAACTGAAATAAAAATAGAAAATTCTGGAAACACTCAACAGGTCAGGCACTGTCTGTGGGGAGAGAAACACCTCACGTTTGGACACAAAGTGCTGGAGTACCTCAGTGGGTCGGGCAGCACCTCTGGAGAACATGGATAGGCATGGTTCATATAGAATAAAGATTCGGTCGGACCCGATGAGTTACTCCAGCACTTTGTGTCCTTTCTCCGTAAACCAGCATTTGCAGTTCCTCGTTTTTAACACTTCATGTAGATGACTGACACAGTTGTTCTGATAAAGATCATCAACCTATAATGTTAATTGTTTCCCTTGTCACACATGCCATCTGATCTGCGCATACAGTGTTTTTTCTGTTTTTATAGCACACAGATAAAGCTGGCTGGCAAAGAGTTAAAGACACGGCATTTTTTTTGTCATGGTTATATTTTGCACCCTTTAGCACAACTCCATTGGTGCTTATTAAAGTTGACTAGATTGTGTTTCCTGGGATTATTTTGTAATAAATTCTGGAACTCTCCCAGGCCACTTTGGTGGAAAGATTTAGAAGCTCAGACTGGATCTGGGAGCATTGCATCTCAACCCGAGTCGACTCGCAGCAAAAAAAAACAGAGTCTCCTTAAAACATGGAGTCATCATCTCATATACTACATCAACAGATCCATTTTGCTAGATACCAAACTATTAATTTGCAGTAATTCAGACCTTCCTTCCAATGATCATGTTGATCCGGCCAGGTGTAATATAACAAATATTAGACAAGCAACAGGGCTAATGAGGTATGCTGCTGACACGGGATTGATTGATTCCACACAGGAAGGCATCCGGACAATTGTACGGCGTACATGACCTTCAGAGCAATGACTAAAGCATCTCGCTGCCAACCACCGCAAGAGGACATGAAACACTGGACTGAGGAGATCAACTTCATAATGGAAAAAGGCTAATCCTATCTGGCTTCCACAAAATACGGCAAGCTGTGCAGTTGTGTTGCGTTGAGGGCAGTGTTAGTGGGTAAATGTTCCAGTATCCCATGTATCATAGAGTCATAGAGTGATACAGTGTGGAAACAGGCCCTTCAGCCCAACTTGCCCACACCGCCAACAATGTCCCAGCTACAATAGTCACCTTGCCTGAGCTTGGTCCTCATCCCTCCAAACCTGTCCTATTCATGTACCTGTCTAACTGTTTCTTAAATGTTGGGATAGTCCCAGCCTCATCTACCTCCCCTAGCAGCTTGTTCCATACACACACCACCCTTTGTGTGAAAAAGCTACACCTCGGATTCCAATTAAATCTTTTCCCCTTCACCTTGAACCGATGTCATCTGGTCCTACTCTGGGCAAGAGATTCCGCTCATGATTTTGTACACCTCCATAAGATCTCCTCCACATCCTCCTGCGCTCCATGGAATAGAGACCCAGCCGATTCAACCTCTCCCTATAGCTCACACCCTCTAGTGCTGGCAACGTCCTCGTAAATCTTTTCTGAACCCTTTCAAGCTTGACAAATTATTTCCTCTAACATGGTGCCCACAACTGAACACAATATTCTAAATGCGGTCTCACCAATGTCTTCTACAACTGCAACATGACCTCCCAACTTCTATACTCAATATTCTGACTGATGAAGGCCAAAGTGCCAAAAGCCTTTTTGGCCACCTTATCTACCTGCAACTTAACCTTCAAGGAACCATGCACCTGTACTCCTAGATCCCTCTGCTCTACACTACCCAGAGGCCTACTATTTACTGTGTAGGTCCTGCCCTTGTTCGGCGTCCCAAAATGCAACACCTCACACCTCTCTCTGTTAAATTCCATCAACCATCCCTCCGCCCACCTGGCCAATCGATCCAGATCCTGCTGCAGTCTGTCACAAACATTTTACTATCTGCAAAACCACTCACTTCTATATCATCAGCAAATTTGCTAATCTTGTCCTGTATGTTCTCATCCAAATCATTGATGGAAATGCCAAACAGTGACGGGCCCTGAGACACACCACTAGTCACATGTCTCCAGTCTGAAAAGCAACCAACCACCATCACCCTTTGCTTCCTTCCATGGAGCCAATTGCTATTCATTCAGCTATTTCTCCTTAGATCCCATGCGATCTAACCTTCCAGAGCAGCCTACCATGCGGAACCTTGCCTAATGCCTTTCTGAAAGCCATGTTATCCCACTTGGCCTATGTTCCTTTCCCATCAAATAACCTGCTCCAGTCAACTTGAGCAAGACCTTCTCTCATACCCTCAAAGTTGGCCTTACCCCAGTTGAGCAGTTTAAGACGTGGACCCTCTCCGTCCCTATAAAATAACTATCTTAAACCTAATTGAACTGTGGTCACTGGTCCCAAAAACCTCCTCCACAAACACTTCATTAACCAGCCTGTCCCAATTTGCCAATACTAGATCCAGCATTGCCCTCTCACATGTGGGGGTCGCTACATACTGCTTAAGAAAACTCTCCTGAACACTTTTAAGGAATTGCACCCCATTTAAACCCTTCACACTATGCTTTTCTTCTCGGACTAGAGGCCTGTGACTAGTGGTAGTGGTGCCTCAGGGATCGTTGTTGGGCCCGTCAATGATTTGGAGGAGAACATGCAGGGCAAGATTAGCAAGTTTGCTGATGATCAAAATAATCATAATCATAATCATACTTTATTAGCCAAGTGTGTTTTGCAACATACAAGGAATTTGATTTGCCACACAGTCATACCAATAAAAAGCAACAAGACACACAAAATACATTTTAACATAAACATCCACCTCAGTGACTCCTCCACATTCCTCACTGTGATGGAAGGCAAAAAAAAAAGTTCAATCTCTTCCCTTCTTTGTTCTCCTGGGGTCAGTGGCCTCGAGCCTTCTGTTGACGGGACGATCTTGGCTCCTGTAGCTGGCGGTCGGGCCCGCCGCGTCGGGGAGATCAAGCTCCCGCATAAGAGCGATCTCAGCTCCCCTGCGCCGGGCGATCGGACCCCGGGTCGGGGCTGGTCGAAACTCTTGCGACTTTGGAGCTTCCCGACATCAGTCTCTACCCGAGACTACGAGCCCCTCGATGTTGAAAAGCAGGCCGCAGTTGGAGCGTCGATCCCAGGCAAGGGATGGCAGGTTCCGATGGTAAGTCCACGGCCCCACAGTGGGGCTCAAAGTCAGTCTGGAGCAAGGCCGCCAACTCAATGATGTTAGACCGCAGAGCGACCGGAGATACGATTCGGAAAACAATCGCATCTCCGGCAAGGTAAGAGATTGAAAAGATTTCCCCTGACTCCCCCCACTTAAAAAAAGCAGGCAACATTAACACATACTTTTTAAACACACTAAAAATAACAAAAAAGCCAAAAAGCCAGTCAGACTGTTGGCAATTATACAAAGGTTAGTGGTTTTGCAGATAGTGAAGATAGTTGTGAAACATTGCAGCAGGATCTGGATCGATTGGCCAGTTGGGCGAAGGAATGGTTGATGGAATTTAATACAGAAAAGTGTTGCATTTTGGGACGTTGAACAAGAACTATACCTACACAGTAAATGGTAGGCCTCTGGGTAGTGTTGTGGAGCAGAGGGATCTAGGAGAATAGGTGCATGGTTCCTTGAAGGTTGAGTCGCAGGTAGATAAGGTGGTCAAAAAGGCTTTTGGCACTTTGGCCTTCATCAATCAGAGTATTGAGTATAGAATTGGGAGTTCATGTTGCAGTTGTACAAGACGTTGGTGAGACCACTTTTAGAATATTGTGTTCAGTTGTGGGCACCATGTTATAGGAAAGATATTATCAAGCTTGAAAGGGTTCAGAAAAGATTTACGAGGATGTTGCCAGGAATGTTGTGTGAGCTATAGAGAGGTTGAGTGGGCTGGGTCCTGAGCACAGGAGAATGAGGGAAGATCTTATAGAGGTATCCAAAATCATGAGAGGAATAGATCCGGTAGATGCACAGAGTTTTTTGCCCAGGGTAGGGGACCAGAGGGCATAGTTTTAAGGAGAAGGGGAAAAGATTTAATAGGGATCTGAGGGGTAACTTTTTCAAAAAGGTGGTGGGTGTATGGAACAAGCTGCCAGATGAGGTAGTTGAGGCTGGGACTATCCCATTGTTTAAGAAACAGTTAGACAGGTACATGGATAGGACAGGTTTGGAGGGATATGGACCAAGCGCAGGCAAACAGGACTAGCGTAGCTGGGACATTGTTGGCCGGTAGGGCGAGTAGAGCCAAATGGCCTGTTTCCACACTGTGTCACTCTATGTCTCTATAATTGCCCCTAATATGTAGGTGAATGCTGAAACCTAGATGGAGGTAGGAGAATTGATGGCAATGCGGGGAGAATAAAATAAGATTAGTTTAGTTTAGAAAGTTTAGTGCGGAAACAGGCCCTTCGGCCCACCGAATCCGCACCAACCAGCGATCCCCGCACACTTACACTCTCCTATACACGAGTGACAATTTACAATTATACAAAGCCAATTAGCCTCCAATTAGCCTACAAACCTGTATGGCTTGGAGTGTTGGACAAAACCAGAGATCCCGGAGAAAACCCTTGCAGGTCATGTGGAGAACATACAAACTCTGTACAGACAGCACCCTAAGTCAGGATTGAACCCGGGTCGCTATTGCTGTAAAGCAGCAACTCTGCCACTGTGCTGCCCATAGATGGGTGCTCAATGGTTACAACAGGTTTAGGGGGCCGAAGGGCCCATTTCCATGTTGTGCAAGTCTGTGTATTGTGGAAAAAAAAGTTCAAGCTTAAAATCACTCAAATGTTTTGAGAATTCGTAGACTAAGTGGAGCAGTGCATCACTGGACAACTCCAGCAAAGCCAATGTTAATGAGCTTGGCCATTGGCCTTTCATTGGCAGGCATTAGGTGTTGTTTCCATGTTCTCTCCACAGCCGCTTGGTCAGATACATAGTTGGGGAAAGTTCCCTTGAAGCCGACTGCTTTAGTGTTGCCGCCTCACCTGGTGGACGGGTCTCAAACCGCTCGTCCTTACTCCGCACCTGGCCAGCCTGGCTCTCGGCAACAATACGCACTCTGTAAACTGTCTCCGGCAACAAGTCCCTCAGCACAATGAAGGCCTGCGAGGCATTCATCTGCAGTTTGTCCAGAGGCGCGTTACCTGGAAAGTGCACGGAGACAAAGAGCTGACATAACCGCGGCGGGGACCGGTCGCCGTGACGCACGGCGGCGCGGGCATGCTCGACACACGTGGGGCCAGGACGCGTTTGCAAGACACTTGGCGGAACACCAAAATACGAGGGAGGAAAGCTGGCAAAATCAGCATTAAATGACCGACATCTAACTAATTTGTTCCACCCAATGTCCCATTAAAATAATTTCATTTATCGATTCCGATGAGATCTCAAAACATATGGAATGCAATAATAGCTTATCACACATTATAACAACCCCTTACCCTCGCTTTTGACCTTCCTGGTGTTGCAGGGTTGCTGTTTCATACTCAACAGCAACTAAACCTCATTGACAATGAGTGGAAATGGCAGCCTGATGAATAACAGTAGCACAGCTAATGCAGCAGCGATTGCATATTTATCTAGCTACTAGAGGTTGGGAATCCTTCTCTCTGTGGGTGTGGGGGGGGGGGGGGCATTGAGGTTGGTTTCACCAACCCTCGTTGAATCTTATTGCGACAATTCAACTCACAGCCCAACTAATGGGAAACCTTCCAGAGGAGCCCGATCTTGAGTTGGATCTCCAAAGGAATGACGAGGGAGATGTATGATTCTTGTGAAGCCTGGTGGGACCTGCCACTCCCTGCTCACACAATGGGCCATTGTAACACACAGCTCAGCCATATTCTGCACGGGAAACGCCTCCTTCTCTGTAGAAGTGGTAAATGCACAGTGCTGTGTGAATTCATTCCAGTGGCTCCAGTTTCCTCCCACTTGCCATAGACAGGCTGGTGGGTAAGATAGTTGGCCACTGTAACTTGCCCCTAGTGTAGGTGGGTGGCTGGGGTATTGGCATGGGACGTGGAATGGGAGGGTAAATTGAAAGGTAGGAATAGTATAGATAGGTCTGAAGAAGTGTCCCAACCCGAAATTTCACCTATCCATGTTCTCCAGAGCTGCTGAGTTACTCCAGCACCATGTGCCTTTTTTTGTAAACCAGTATCTGCAGTTCTGCATTTCTACAGATAGGTGGCTGCTGGTCAGCAGGGACATGGTGGGCTGAAGGGCCTATTCCTGTGCTGCATGACCCTTTCACTCTAAATACCTTCTCCAGAGCATAACATATCTCTTCGAGATCTTCAGCGTGGGATAGTGGTGGAAAGGATGCGAGGAAAATGCAGTGCTCTCTCATTACAACGGGTAATGGCGACCTTTACTCTTATAATTTGCTCTAAATTCTAAGGTCAACAGACAGCCACAGCAAAGGCGAGCTATAAATGGAGGTGACCCTTCATAACGAGGATGGAAGAACTCTGTCGCGAGTGAAAAGCAGCATTTATTTAAACGAGGAATGCAACATGCACCGCTCAATAAGCAGCAGCGGACACAAGGCGTGGAAGCGGGTGAGGTTTAATCATTCCACCCCACTGCGTGCTTTCACTTCACTGATGCCGGCCCACAGTCACTGACCAGCCTAACCAGCCACCACACTAACAAAAAGGATAGAGCGTACTTGTTTCATCCCAAGCAAAAATGCCAGTAAAATGATAGTTAATTCAGACGTCATCAGAAAGAGCCCATGGCCGCATCATGCAGCACCAACAGGGTTAATTGTTGCTATGTGGATGTCAGTCATCGTTGGTAATGATTTGCCACCCCTCATTGCCTCTGAGAGAGAGCTGCCTTCCTGAACGACTGCAACTGCACAATGCGGGGGGGGGGGGGTACCTCCACAATGCTGTTACGGAGGCACTTCTGGAATTTTAGAAACAGCGACAATGAAGACATGGAAGACAGACACAAAACGCTGGAGTAACTCAGCGGGCCAGGCAGCATCTCGAAAGAAAAATAATTTGCGATGTGTTGAGTGAAGACCCTTCTTCAGACCTTCAGAGTCTGAAGTGCCTCGATCCAACACATCACCTACACCCTTTCGCCAGAGATGCTGCCTGACCCGCTGAGTTACTGCAGCATTTTATGTCCATCTTCGGTGTAAACCAGCATCTGTAGTTCCCTCCCACACAATGAAAAAATTGAGATATCTTTCTAAATCACAGCCAAGTGCAATGTGAAGGGCAACTGGTGCATAATGTTGCTCTCCCATGCAATAGGCATACCAGGTGTAGGGGCAGTTCCTGGCTTGGCTGGCTGATAGTACTGTACTGCGGACAGTCAGAATATCATGTATCTCTATAAATTTGTCAGCTGTGGGTATGTAACCATGGCTAGAGACCTTCCCAGTCAGGGTAGACTTTCTGACAGCTACTCTCATCACACCTTTTGTCAGATTATATAAGCAACATGGAGATGCTTTCCTCTGCATCTTTGTTGAAATCAGGTCATGCTAACCCCCAAATTTAGGGAGAACAAACTTCAATGACATGGATGCCAATTCAGATGTGTTAGCGTAAATGGGTTTGTGTTAATGGGATCAGGAACTCTCACATCTGATGATACCAGAATAAACCGGGAGCCCGATTGAACTGTGCGTCATTTACTGGCATTGAGGGACTGATTTCTGAGACGGCACAAAAACCAGTTGGATGAAACCAAAATCAACAAAAAATGTCTCTTTCAGAGTGCCACGGAACCTTCTAAATTAGCGAGACACACATAGAATCCAACCAATGGAACTCTTACTGTCAGCTATCGTATATTCAACATAAATGTGCATATCCGTTCGATCAAACTCCCAACTGATATTTGCATGGTTTGAAGATGATGTAATGTTCGTAATTACTGGACGAAGGATCATGACTAAGTAGGTAACAGAAGAAAGAGAGAATTATGTGAAAAAAATCAGTATCAAGAGCAAATGTTAAAGATACATCGGTAGTGACAAGCCCAAGGGTTTCAATTTCCTCTTCAGTTTCAGGAGGTAACTTTTTTTTTTAGTTTACAGCGCCCTCCGGTCCACCGAGTCTGCGCCGACCAGCTATACGCCAACAAAAACACTAGGGACAATTTACAACTTTACCAAAACCAATTAGCCTGCAATCCTCTACGTCTTTGGAGTGTGAGAGGAGGCTGGAGCACCCGGAGAAAACTCACGTGGTCACGGGGAGAATGTACAAACTCCGTGCAGCCAACACCCATAGTCAGGATCGAACCCGGGTGTAACCATGCTGCAAGGCAGCAACTCTCTCTGCGCCACTGTGCTGCCCTTCAGCCTTGGAGTTAAACCGTGTGGCTTAAACTAATAACTATATTTAAAGTTCTCTCTTCTGCATTTTGTTGAAAAAGCAAGGTGCACAGACTAAAATCAAAGTAGACTCGATGGGCCAAATGGCCTATTCTGCTCCTACGAATATGACTTCTGAAAATAAATACGGTAATATTGCTGCTCAAAAAGCAGAGAAAGATCTCCATACAAAAACAATAAGCAGCCGATGCAAGAGTTGTCAGTGCACATTTTGTTTTCTAAGCAGAGGAAGTTAAAACCCTGGAAATCATTCAGCATGAAATTCTGGTCCGCGTGGACTCTGGGGGTTCTTGAGACTTTAAAACTATTAAATGACATTTAGCTTTAAACAAGGTTCAAGCTTGTGGCACTTCTCTTGGGGCTGAACCTTACACTTGTGTTGTCAGTGCATGCAATACATTTTTGCTGCACTGATTTACTCCCCTCCATGCTTATGCTGAATGTGTGTGTACATGCACACCACAGACAGACACCCACACACAACACAGCACAAAACATGTGCACACACCTGCCTACCATAGACCGAAGCTCACAACAATCTGGCAACAAAGTAAGCTACCCACTTATTTTTCATTCTTTACGCCTCCCTTTCTGTTCTGTTGCCTTGTTCACCAAAGGAAATAGGATGCTGAGGAAGATCAGAGGATTCTGTGGAGGCGGTTTAATGCCAATTATTTGGCTTCTGTTTCCTGGGTTCCAGCCAGTATGACTGGACTTGGACAGGGGGTGGCCTTGACCTGGGAGGTAGTCCTTAGGAAATGCAGTGGGAGGAAAGAGGTCTGGGTGAGGAATTACCCTTTGTAGCATAGTAGTCAACACGCCAGAGACCTGGGTTCAAATCTGACATTAGGTTTAGTTCAGAGATACAGCGTGGACATCTTGGTCAACACAGGCAAGTTGGGCCGAAGGGCCTGTTTATGTGGTCTCTACGACTCCATATTCATTCAAAACCACCTCCCCATTTCCAGTCAGGGGTGAAGTGTGGGCATTAACATAACAAGCAAGTTGCTGGGATTTGGAAAATGCTGCATTTGATAATATTCTCAGAGGTAATCCTGTAAAGGTAATTGATAATTATGAGAAAGAGGCGGAAAAGATACTGTGAAAAAGGGTAAGGAACGGGACTAATTAGAGAACTTTCAGAGGTCTGATTGCCACATGGATCTCTGTGCTGTTTCGGTGTTAATTTCTAAGGTGGAGCGTTTCAGTCAATTCTTAAGGCTTCATCAACCCTGCCTTCCCTCCTTTCGATGCCAGCTAATCTTTTACAAATCTCTCTCATATATTTTGATTTTAAATCATAAATTCTTGCATTACCCCATATTTTCTCCTTTGCACCAATTTTTTCTCTGTTAACAATCTTCCCTCATCTGAAATGTTTCACAACACAGCCAATTTCACTGTTACAGGAATAAATCTGAATGACATCTTCCTGCCTTCTACATTCGCTTCTCTCAGTCACTTGCCTTGCCAATGCAAGGATGAGGAGAATGAGAATTTATAACTGAGAGGAATAAACCTTTAGACACGATAAACCTTGTTTCTTTTCAGAAGGTGCATCTACCTTCATAATCTATCTCCTCCCCAGTTTTTATCTGACTGTCTCTCCTACACCATACTATCTATTGTCTTCCTCAGTGACTGCAAGACCCAGGCAGGTGGTTTTATTCAATGTGTGTAAAGTCATCATATGACATGCTATAAATGCATGATCTGACATAATATGCATGTTCATAAGTGATCGAAGCAGAATTAGGTAATTCGGTCCATCGAGTCTACTCCATCATGGCTGATCTATCTTTCCCTCGAAACCCCATTCTCATGCCTTCTCCCCATATCCCATGACTCCTGTACCAATCAAGAATCTCTGCCTTAAAAATAGACATTGACAGCCTCCACAGTTTTCTGTGGCAAAGAATTCCACAATATTAATGTATTGCCTTGATGATGATGTGTAGAAATACTTTTCACACCTTGGACAGTCATACTTCCTCCACCTCAGTTGTCTATTCCGAAGACTTTTTCTTTGTCCCGTCTCTCTTCTTGACCCCTGATTGTTCTTGCTACCTGTATTCAAAGGGCATGGGGGGAGCTACATTGACTATATCGTGCAGCTACATTCCTTTAACCCATATTTCTATTTTGCGTTTTCAGCAGCAGTGCAATTTCTTCACATTTTTTGTAATGTAACAAGTCACAGACAATTTACGGCTCAACATTTTGAACGCAATCTTAATGTTGCTTGTGAAGAAGCCTGAAAAAACACCAGCTAGAAAAGTGGTCCTGAGGGAAATCAGAAGTTAGTCGGATCCAGAATAATTTAGAATTAATTTGAGAAGAAAGTTAGGATCAGGCGATTAATGGAAGATCACGTTGGTGTTTTACAGGGAAGTTACAGTGAGTTCGACTCTGGTAGAGATAATGACTACATTAAACCCTGCACTTTATACTTGTGACATTCTTGTGACATTCGACATTCAATTCAAACCACGTATTTCATCTAAGACTATGCATCCTTAATATTCATGCTTAAATTATAACCAGTAGGTAGTCAACACAAGATTATTTTTGTTCAATTATGCAAAACTGAATAACACTGATGTTATATTTGCAAGAAAGACAATACCCTTCATGTTTTTATCTGGTATTAATATATCTGTTTTCAGTAATGGAGATGTTGAAGATACTCCTGCAGAGGCAGAGAAAGGAAGAAAAACAATAGGTAAGGCAGAGGGAATGTTCAGTATAATATTGTAATATAATAACATAAAGTGAGAGAGAGAGGGAGAGAGAGAGAGAGAGAGATATTGCAAACAGCAGTAAAAACATTCAGAACTACAGAGGAATCCATCACTCTGGACCATGCGCCGAAACAGACACAAGTCTTCACAATATTTTCTATATACATGTATATGTACATATATGTACCATATATATACATGTACCATATATATACAGTGCATATGCAATATATACATATTTATATATATATATATGTGTGTGTGTATAATATATACACACATATATATATTATATATAATATACACACACACACACACACACACACAAAGTTGGAGTAACTCAGCAGGACAGGCAGCATCTCTGGAGAGAAGGAATGGTTGACATTTCGGGTCGAGACCCTTCTTTAGATTAGTTAGGTATAAGGGAAACGAAAGATATAGACGGTGATGTGGAGATACAAAGAACAATAAATGAAAGATATGCAAAAAAGTAACGATGATAAAGGAAACCGGCCATTGTAAGCTGTTGACCTGATTCCTTTATCATTGTTACATTTTTGCATATCTTTCATTTATTGTTCTTTGTATCTCCACATCACCGTCTATATCTTTTGTTTCCCTTATCCCTAGCCACTGAAGAAGGGTTTCGACCCGAAACGTCACCTGTTCTTTCTCTGCAGAGATGCTGCCTGTCCCGCTGAGTTACTCCAGCTTTCTATATAGAAGATAGACCCAAAAACCTAGAGTAACAGCGGGACAGGCAGCATCTCCGGGAGAATGGGTGGCATTTCGGGTCGAGACACTTCTTCAGGCTGAAAGAAGGGTCTCAATCCGAAACGTCACCCATTCTCTTTCTCCAGAGATGCTGCCTGTCCCGCAGGGTTACTTCAGATTTTTCTGTCCATCTTCAGTTTAAACCAGCACCTGCAGTTCCTTTTAACCAACTAATTCTGGAGCCTGATGTTGTGACTGCACAGGATCTACCCAGTCAAACAAAGTAATCACGGTAACCATAAATGTTCAAGAAAAACAAAATGAACACTTTGTTAACATTCCCATGAATTATACTCCGCATATCACGGTATTGGTGAAGGAAATAATTTTTCATGCCTTTAGGCTCCAGAACGATTATGTACGGCTGTCAAACCTTCACATACCAAGGCCCCATTTGTCATAGTGTCTCTCTGGGAAGATGCTAAGTAAAACCTCTGCACCATTCAACAGAGGGATGGAAGGAAACACGGGGGAGTCTTTCAAAGCGGTCCCTGCATCTCCCAGAGTGGCAGGCTAGCTTTCGCAACGGTACATATAGTGGCAGTAAAGAGTGTCACCCTGTAAAATAATGCGTTAATTGAAGAAGAATATCAAATCAGCAAAAAAAAAACAGTTGTTAGCATTTAGCTTAGTCAACTTTAGTTTTGAGATACAGCGCGGAAGCAAGGCCCCTTCGGCCCACCGAGTCCGCTCCGACCAGCGATCCCCGTACATGAGCACTATCCTACACACTAGGGACATTTTACAATCTTTACCGAAACCAATTAACCTACAAACCTGCATGTCTTTGTAGTGTGGGAGGAAACCAGAGCACCCGGAGAAAACCCACATGGTCACGAGGGGAACATCCAAACTCCGTACAGACAGCACCCTTAATTAGGATCGAACGCGGGTTGCTGGAACTGTGAGGCAGCAACTCTAACCACCGTGCTGCCTTTGACTGTATTAAAATCTACAGTTCATGCATGTTTGAGGATAACGGCATTCTTATCTCAGGAAATGGATGTTTATAATATACAACACCAGTACACGAGTTTGGGATTGTGCAAGAGGCCAAAAACAGCCAGCACCTCCAAGCCAGTTCCTCCAATGCAATCCATGACAATCTCTGCTCACACAGACTTTGCCGGCTTCAAACATTTGTCTCTATATGACTGAAGAAACGTCGGCAGTGGTCTCCACCGCCCGGCTAGTGGATCCCAGACATTTGCAAATCAAAGCCAAACGCACGGCAAACAGCCACAAACTCAGAAAACCATGCGGGTTACCTTTGCCCTCCATAGGTGCGATTTGGTGAGTCACTGTTAATAGTCCAAGAGAGAGAGAAGGGGAAGAGGGACAATAAAGACAGAAACTGTGTGATTAGGAGCACAGTGGGAACAAATCATGAAAACGCAGGTAAAGACAAATGCTATAAAAAAAAACAAGTTGAAACCGATTATGAGCGGGAACAAGAAATTATGAAAGTTAACAAAATTATGATCGGAAAAATTCCATAAAAAGATATCTAAGTCTTGGCACGGCACTGTAAGTAAATAGCCTGTAAATGCAGCTGAGGTCGAAATTTGTCCCCGGTGTTGGGGCAAACAAGCAGCATCAAGTTGGTCACTTGATCAACATCCATAGAACTGAATATCAATTAGGCTATCCATGACAAATATTCCCTTACCCCCAACCTGCATGAAATTCATCTTCTCACAGGAAAGCTGACACTTCAGCAGTTTATGTTATAGGAGCAGAATTAGGCCATTCAGCCCATCAAGTCCACTCCGCCATTCAATCGTGACTGATCTATCTTTCCCTCTCAACCTCATTTCAATCGTGACTGATCTATCTTTCCCTCTCAACCTCATTCCCCTGCCTTCTTTCCATAACCCCTGACACACTTATTAATCAAGAAACTGCAAATCCCCGCCTTAAAAATATCCACTGACTTTCCCTCCACAGCCATCTGTGGCAATGAATTCCACATATTCACCACTCTCTGACGAGAGAATTTCCTCCTCATCTCCTTTCGAATGGTATGTCCTTTTATTCTGAGGCTGTGGCCTCTCTGTGGTCCTAGACTCTCCCATTCGTGGAAACAGCCTCGTCATATCCAGTCTATCCAGGCCTTTCATTATTCGGTAAGTTTCAATGAGGTATCCCATCATCCTTCTAAACTCCCAAAGGAAGTGCTTGCTTCCTCTCTAAACTGGAGCCTGTTTCCACATACAACTGTTTTAATGGCGTTTAAAGCATGTTTTGAATAAAGACAGTGAGTGCAATCACAGTATCTTCCTCTGGTTGGTATATGGACCTTTGTATCAGTCACCCATTGGAACCCAGATTACTCTCTGGCAACCGTAAAGAAATGAGGGCACTTTCTCAGGCAAAGCAACAGGAAAATATGGCCAAGTCATTGCACCTCAGGAGTCAGGAAGATTTGCCATGATTTCATTCAGACGTTTCATTACTGGGTATTCTCCAGATCGTTGGAAGACTTTCATTCTCATTGTTTCCTGCCCTTTGGTATGGAAACTGTAACCATCCTCAGACTATCAGTACCACTGCTCTCAAAGGCAACACCATTGATGGTAGGTGATTCAGAGATGCCAAAGAGTTCATTGAAAAATTTCAAAGGACTGGTCAGGAGAAAGTGGCCATTGGAAACCATTTTGATCAAAGCAACTGCACGAGAACCAGGCGACAAGTGGAACTTGAGGTCATCCTGTCAATGTCATGGAAACCACACTCTCAAAATGAGGATAAATCATAAAACTAACTTAATATTAAATGTAGGCACAAAATGCTGGAGGAACTCAGTGAGTCAAGCAGCATCTCTGGAGAAAAGGAATAAGTGACCCTTTGGGTTGAGGCCCTTCTTCAGACTGGTCTTGACCCGAAATGTCACCTATTCCTTTTCGTCTGAGATGCTCCCTGACCTGGGCAGAGTTACTCCAGCACTTTGTGTTTATCTTCAGTATAAACCAGCATCTGCAGTTCCTTCAAATTCTAACTTAATACTAATGCACAGAACCAAACCGCAAACTTTAAGCCCTGTACTAATTATCACTTGCCTGTGAAAGCTAAACATCTGTGAGTTAGCTTTGAAAGGATATATTACATATATGTTTGGAAAATTAATGGCAATGTTACTTTTTAAAATGTTGGTGTAGTAGACTTGCTTTTCAATCATACTCCCGTTGATCACACATGGAAGATTTTGACTTCCCCTTGAATTGCCACTATATCTGATCCTTTCACCATTCCCCTATGACTTTCCCTTCACATTACCTGTCCCTGCTTCTCCTGGCTGGGGAGTTTAGAATTGGCAGCTATGGGCCTTACAAGCTGGGATCTCAGGTGCACAAGGTGCAAGCCTTTATTGTTAGTAGACTGCTTGGTGCATTCAGACTATTCCTCCCACTTGGCACGGTGGCGCAGTGGTAGAGCAGCTGCCTTACAGCGCCACAGACCCCGGTTCAATCCTGTCTACGGGGATGGAATCTGTATGGTTTAAACGTTCTCCCCATGACCTGAGTGGGTTTTCCCTGGGTGCTCCAGTTTACTCCCACGCTCCAAAGATGTACAGGATTGCATCCTCCTATGAATTGGAAAACTATGCTACTGGGAGTGTAACCAGGCCAGGGAGGCTGGCGGTTTAGTTTGGAGATACAGCGTGGAAACAGGCCCTTCGGCCCACCGAGTCCGCGCCGACTAGTAATAGCCAACCCATACTCTAGTTATATCCTACACATGAGGGACCAATTTACATAAGCCAATTAACCTACAAATCTGCACATCTTTGGAATGTGGGAGAAAACAGGAGCAGCCGGAGAAAACCCATGCAGTCACAGGAAGAACGTGCAAACTCCGTACAGGGAGTACCCACAGTCAGGATCAAACTCGGGTCTCTGCACTGTAAGGAAGTAACTCTACCGCTGCGCCACTGTGCCGCCATGGTTAGGAGCTGTTCCACCTGTCCGTCTGATGGGAGGATGGTGGCGGGAGGCGGGATCATCTTATAAACATCACCTGTGGCCAAATGGGCCGAGTACAGTCAGATCATTCATCATTGACAGGACAGCAGTGGAAGGAATGGCAGACGCAATATGCTGGAGCAACTCAGTGGGTCAGACAGCATCCCTGGGAAATGTGGGTAGGTGACGTTTCTAGTCGGGACCCTTCTTCAGACCGAAACCCTACTTCAGACCGAAACCCTACCTGAAGCATCACCTATCCACCTTCTCCAGGGATGTTGGCTGACCTGCTGTGTTACTCCAGCATTTTGTGTCTGTCTTTGGTATAAACCAGCATCTGCAGTTCCTTGTTATTACAGGAGGAGTAATGGGTTACTTAATGTACCACGAGTGTGTGGGACTCCAGTGGAGTGAGCAGTCAGCATTAACAATTGCGTGTGACGGGGCAACTGAATTTCCTGTTCTCATGACTATCCTATCACCCATACAGTGCACTGGACCACTGCAGGTGGCAGAAGGCTGGCAGATTAGCACGCAACAAAAACCTTTCACTGTACCATGGTACACGTGACAATAAACTAAACTGAACTGATAAATGTGGATGAGGGAACACTGGACAGTTCTTGCTTTCCTTCATCCAGATGCACTGAACCAACTGCAGAAGATCAGTTGTTGCAACACAGTTGGAACTACTGAGCCAGTTGGAGAGTGAAACTTCCATAAGTTCACGTTCATATGTGATAGGAGGAGAATTAGGCCACTCGGCCATCAAATCTACTCTGCCATTCAATCATGGCTGATCTATCTTTCCCTCAAAACCTCATTCTCCTGCCTGCTCCCCATAACCCACTGACACCCGCACTAATCAAGAATCTATCTATCTCTGCCTTAAAAATATCCACTGGCCTCCACAGCCTTCAGTGGTGAAGAATTCCACAGATTCACCTCACTGACTAATGAAATTTCTCCTCATCTCCTTCCTAAAACAGAATGTCCTTTAATTCTGAGGCTATGGCCTCTGGTCCTAGACTCTCTCACTAGTGTAAACATCCTCTCCACATCCACTCTGTCCAGGCCTTTAACTATTCGGTAGGTTCCGAAGGATAAAGGTGCTTTGGATTTGTTGTTTAGAGCAGAGTTAAATATAGGCACCGAGAGCCAAGGATGGGACTGTAGAGTGCCTATGGTGCAAGAGAAATTCCTCCTCATCTCCTTCCTAAAGGAACGTCCTTTAATTCTGAGGCTATGACCTCTGGTCCTAGACTCTCCCACGAAACTGCACACCCACTCTATCCAAGCCTTTCACTATTTCTGTACGTTTCAATTGGGTTACCTTCATCCATCACTGTAATGGCCTCTTCGGTGAGCTTGCTGCCAGCTCCCACACTGGTAAAGGCGTTGAGATAGAACTTGTAGCGGGTGCTGTAGTTGAGGTTCCTCAGAGTCCAGGTGGTTTCATTTTCCGCAGGGATGGTGATCTCCACTAGGGGGCCCAGCTCGTGCGTGCTGTTAACTGAGAGAAAGCATGAAGATAAATCTACGCAGCAATCCCTCGTCACGTCGCAAGCCAGTGACAGCCCGGTGATTAAGTGCACCCATTTAGTCATCCATAAATTTCACAACATACCAACCCCAAACAGACCTGCATACTAATCCCACATATTAAAGACTGAATTAGCATATAGTGCTTGTTTTGTCACATTTCAGCTGTCAACACTCGTGGATGTGCAAATTTCTTTCCAAGCCCTCAACTTAAATTTTGCAATCGTTTTTAAGCAACAGCTTAAAGCTGAAGAACAAGGCTGATGTTATGGCCCTGTCCCATGGTACGACTTCATTCCAAGAGCTCTCCTGAGTTAAAAAAAAATCAAACTTGTGGTAAGCACGGAGAATGAATGTAGCGGGTACGTCGGAGCTCGGGGACGTCTCTTAGCGGCTCGTAACGCTAACGGCAGGTACTCGGGAGGACTCGCTAATGGCAGGTAAACTCGGGAAGACTCGTGAAGATTTTTCAACATGTTCAAAAATGTCCACGAGAGCCCCGAGTACCGACGAGCGGCCATTACCGTAAATCTCCGAGTTCGAATCAGGGCAAATTCGGGAGAGCTCTTGGAATGAACTCGTACCGTGGGACAGGGCCATTATCCCTCGATGGCCGCGCCCAACAAAAACCTACGTGAATTTTCCAATCGTATACTCATAACCTCTTGTCAAACCTCAATAGCCTTTCAAGCACAAGAATGTCATATTTGGGAATAGTCACAAATTGCTGGAGTAACTCAGCGGATCAGGCAGCATCTCAGGAGAAAATGAATAGGTGACGTTTCGGGTCGAGACCCTTCTTCAGACTGAATATTAATCTGTCAGTCTGAAGATGCGTTTTGACCAGAAATATCACCTATTCCTTTTTTCTCCAGAGATGCTGCCTGACCCACTGAGTTACTCCAGCACTTTGTATCTATCTTTGTAAACCAGCTTCTGCAGTTCCTTGCTACACATCATATTTGGGAATATATTTCTCATGATCTTTGAATTTTTATGCCACAAGCAAACCACTGACCGTTCTCTTTTTCAACTCTATCAATTCCTTTAATCACCTGATAAAATCAAGGCCTTTAACTTTTTGTGGCGTAAATAAGTGACTTGCTTTACAGTGTTGGTTATATGGTTAGGATGTGTGCATATGATACTGAAACTGGCTGTGACATTGAAACTTAGGGGAGGAATCTCAGCATCAGGAGACCAATGGGTTGGTTAAGTGGACATGACAGGAGCAATTGGTGGGCACAAAGTGCTAGAATAACTAAGTGGGTCAGGCACACTTCTGGATTTAAAAAATGGATAGGGAACGTTCAGGGTCGGGACCCTTCTTCAGACTGATTGTAGGGCCAGGGGAACTGCAAGAAAAAGACCAGGACAAATCAGGACCTGCGCCAATGACTTCAGGCAGGGAGGTTCCCTGATAGACCGGTTATTAGCCTGGGATGCTGTGATCCCAAGAGGGGTGCATAGTTGCAAACCATGGAACTGGTTAACCAACTTTTATTGGAAGAACGGGGGAAAGGGCAAGGGGAAGGGAGTGAGGGGGGGAGAAATGATTGTCAAAGTTGCCTAAAATTAGAGAATTCCACCTTTGATTGCTGTCACAATTGGTAATCACTCCAGAGTTGCGTGTGACAATGCATTTGGGGAGAACTAACATGGTAAGAGATTGCACAATAAATCGCAGGATGAAAAATGTGTAGAGGCACAGAGGAATCTTGATGTCCACACCCCTGTGTAATAGGCCAGGTGGATGTTAGACAGTCTTTCTCTCTCTGCAAGACCCTCTCTTGCTGCCCCCCCCCCCCTGCTCTCCACCTCAACAATCATGTTTTAACCCAAACTCGCCACCACAGTCACATGTGTTACCTCAGCACTTGCCTGCACCTCCATCTTGTGTCTCGTGGCTTCCGATTTATTAAGGTCTGACGAAAGGGTCTCGACCCAAAACGTCACCTATCCTTTTCCTCCAGAGATGCTGCCTGACCCGCTGAGTTACTCCATCCTGCACCTTGTGCCTAGCTTTAGGATGCTTGCCTTAATTGGCTACGGCAGACAGGATATTCGTGTTATTCAGGCGAGGCACAGAATAGAAGAGCAGGGAGGTCTTGCTGCAACCATAGGCCACAGCTAAAATACTGCGTGGAGTTTACAGATGAAAAAACGATCTTAAAATCTATTTAGCTTTAGACACAGCAGCTCAGAAAGCTCATTTTTCTGGCTCGGGACAGCGTTCTCAAGGCTGCTCCAGACTGGTGCTGGTGTGGAATACCAATGAAGCTCACATTTGTGGGGCTTGCCCAGCATCAATAATCAACAAGCAAGTGAAACAGCCAGAGTAATAAGATCTTGAGGGGTGCTGGCAGGTTGGATGTACAGAGGATGTTTCTTCCTGTGGATAAGTGTAGACCAAGGGATGAGGTGGAAGGGCTTTAGTTTAGTTCAGCTTTGAGATAGAGCACAGAAACAGAAGCAGGTCCTTTGGCCCACCGAGTCTGCGCCGACCAGCGATCCCCGCACATTAACACTATCCTATGCACACTGGGGACAATTTCCATTGTTACTTAGCCAATTAGCCTACAAACCTGCACGTCTTTGGAGTGTGGGAGGAAACTGAAGCATCTGGAGAAAACCCACGCAGGTCACAGGGAGAACGGACAAACTCCATACAGGCAGCACCCGTCGGCAGGATCGAACCCGGGTCTCAGGCACTGTAAGGCAGCAACTCTAGCGCTGCGCCACCATGCCGTTCAATTTGTGGGGAGGGTGAGGGGGGGGGTCACTCATTAAAAATAAGGGGTCATCCATTCAAGGCAGAATTGAGCCAACAATATTTTCTCACATGAGCCTTTGGAACTCTCTTTCTCAAAGGGTGGTGGAAACAGTCTTTCAATACTGTTGTGAAAGAGAGGGATGGATTGCTGATGATAGGGAGTGAAAGACGGCCATGGGTGGATGGGAAAGCAGAGTTGAGGTCACAGGCAGAGCAGACATGATATCAAACAGTGGAGCAGGGTTACTCTTGCTCCTAACTCACATGTTTATCAGGTTTCTGATTTTGAAACAAAGCCAAAAAGCACACTACAATCTACCCTCGTTATTACGGACCTCTTTATAATGGATTTTGGTTATAACGGACAGAGCGATGCCACAGTAATCAGACACCACTGTCTCTTTAAGAACACCAGTTTCACTGTGGGAAGCCACTGAAATTGACAAGCAATTGCCTCGATTGATACTGGCACAATGAAACTCTATTAAACAATGTAACAAACAGCCTTTAGTATTTTTAGCTTGCAGTAACAAAAATACAATTTTAGATGTTAAAAAGGACTTTGTATTTGAAAAAATTACTCGTTGTTTCATGGCATGACCACTAGGTGCTTGGAACGAATCCCTGAAGCCCCTGTCCCACGATGCGAGTTCACCCAACAGCTCTCCGAGTTTAAAAAAATCAAACTCGTGGTATATACGTAGCGGGTACGTAGGACCTCGTGGATGTCCCACAGCGGCTCGTAATGTGAACGGCAGGTACTCTTCGAAACATGGTAACTCGTGCAGTTTTTTTCAACACTGTGAAAACTGTTTCCCGAGTACCCGCCGTTAGTTACCGCGTTTCCCGAGTACCCGCCGTTCGCATTACGAGCCGCTACGGGACATCCACGAGGTCCTGTGTACCCGCTACGTATATACCACAAGTTTTATTTTTCTTTTGACTCGGGAGAGCTCTTGGGTGAACTCACATCGTGGGACAGGGGCTTTACTCGGTTATAGTGGACAATCAACAATAATGGACACCATTCCCTCCTTGTGGCCAGTTATAACGATGGGTTATCTGTCTTTACATTGTCTATTTTCATAGTGTTGGTGAGATGGAGGTTACTTTTATCAATTAGGACGGTCTTACACTTGAATTCTTCTGATAAGGACAGATATGTATTGGAAACACTTAGATGGTGAATGGAGTCCCTTTCCTTGTACCCATGGTTATTTATTTGACGGATTAAATCTCCTGTAGGACACAGAGTATCCAAAGACAGGTTCGGAACATGTTTGGTTATTTTTGTTTGATTTAAATCTCTTGACCGCTGCTGATTATCTTGGATTTATCGTGCTCCTTGGAGATCCATTTCAGGGTAGCATCAGTCAACTGGGAGAATGACATCCTTGGTTAAAATATTTATCACTGTAACGTAGGCAATTGAAGGTTGTGCCCAATTCATGTACAGCAGGTTTGGGTGGCACAGTTGCTGCCTTGCAGCGCAAGAGACCCTGGTTCAATCCCGACTGCAGGTGTTGTCTGTACGGAGTTTATGCAATCACCCTATGACTGCGTGGGTTTTCATCAGGGTGCTCTGGTTTTCTCCCGCACAGAAGTTTGTACATTAATTCCCTTCTGTAAATTGTCCCTAGTGCGTATGGGGTGATCACCGGTCGGCGCGGACTCGGTGGGCGGAAGGGCCTGTTTCCGCGCTGTATCTCTAAAGTGTAAAGGTACTCACTAGGCTGGTACTTGAGTGTGTATCCTTTGAGAATGCCATTTGGATGAAGGGGTGGGTCCCATTGGAGAGTCAGAGAGTCGAGCATCGGGCTTGTAATCTTCAAGTTTTCTGGCAAACTGGGCACTAACGAGAAGCACAAACTTCTATTATTATACAATAATACACAATATATAAATATAAACGTTATGTAATAATTACTAGATTGATAAATGGCATTTAGTTTTTTTTTTCTTAGGAAGATCTAAGACAGGAGTACCAAATGTGAAAATTGTCAAACTGAGTTGGCCAATTCAATGCTCTGGAAAGCCCCTCGTCTCCCCTCTCCCATCAGAAGTGTGAAAGCACACATCTCCAGATGCACGGACAGTTTATTCCCAGCTGTTCTCAGGCAACTGAATCATCCTCCCGCAACCAGAGAGCAGTGCTGAATGACTATCTACCTCAGTGGTGACCCTCGGACTATCCTCGATTGGACTTTGCTGCCTTCACCTTGCACTAAACTTTATTCCCTTATCATACACTGTAAATGGCTAAATTGTAATCATGTTTTGTCTTTCTGCTGACTGGATAGCACGCAACAAAAGCTTTTCACTGTACCTTGGTGCACATGACAATGAACAGAACTGATGGCAAGAGTGGAAGTTCCTCAATTTAACACTGCAGAGGTAAGACCTACAGTTAAATTACGTATAACTACATTAGATCATTGCACCCTTAACATCCAGTGGCTTATGTTATAATGGCAAACGCAGCAGAGGGCAGCACGTTGGCACAGCTGGTGGGGCTGCAGCCAAAGACCCAGTTTTGATCCTGACCTCGCGGTGCTCTCCATGTGGGGTTTGTACATTGTTCTCCCTGTGACCGCATGGGTTTCCTCCGGGTGCTCCGGTTTCCTCCCACATTCCAAAGACGTGCTGATTTGTAGGTTAATTGGCCTCGGTAAAAAAAGTGTGGAATCGGTGGGGCTTCTGTTAGTTGTTCCCCAAACGTGTGTAGTATGGGAAACTGGGATAACATAAAACTGATGTACGGGTGATAGTCGATCGACGCGGACTCGATGGGCCACTGGACCTGTCACCATGCTGTATCTCCAAAACAAAAATAAGAATCTGAGTAGATCATGAGCAATGTAGAGAAAATGATAAATAACGCATGGTTATCAATGTGATATTACTGGTGTCGGCTGAAGCCAATAAGCATTTCCAATTCATCCATGCTATAGTGGCTTGTGCAAATTGATGTGAATAAGAACCAATTATTCATATTCTGGATTGAACGAGTAATTAGAAACATAACTAATTGGCTACTAAATGCATAATTTAAACTAATTAAATTAGTTTGCAATGATTTGAGGATGAGCCATGCATTAATTATAGCAACATTTTGTTGCCCAAATATGTGAAATTAAGTTAGTGGAGTTGGAGGTGATGAGTTTGCAGTATCTTGTATCTTATTCTGCCAGCACCACAGGAGGTTATTTAGAATCCTAGTCATACGGCATGGAAACAGCCCTTCAGCCCAACCTGCCCAGGCAGACCGACATGCCCCATCTACACCAGTCCCACCTGCTTGCATTTAGCCCATATCCCTCTAAACCTATCCTGTTCACGTACCTGTCATAATGCTTCATGAATGTTGTGATAGGACCTGCCTCAACTACCTCCTCTGGCAGCTCGTTCCATATATCTATCAACATTTGTCTAAAAAAGTTACCGCTCAGTTTCTTATGAAATCTTTCCCCCCTCATCTTAAACCATGTCCTCTGGTTCTCAATTCCTCTACTCTGGGCAAGAGACTGTGCATTAACCCGATCTATTCCTCTCACGATTTTGTACACTTCTATATGATCACCCCTCATCCTCCTGCGCCCCAAGGAAAAGAGTCCTAGCCTGCCCAATCTCTCCCTGTAGCTCAATGTCCTCGAGTCCTGGAAACATCCTTGTAAAGGAGGGTTCACAGTTGCAGAACCAGGGGCACTGAGACAAGGAGATGATGGTGATGAACCTTTGGAATTATTGACGCAAATGGGTTGTAGAGGCCCAGTCATTGCTTATCAAAACAGTGAATCATGGGTATTTGGATATTGGCAAATAAAGGGACATGTGAATAGTGCAGGAGGGTGGCGGAGAGTTCGAAGGTCAGCCATGACCGTGACCATGAAGAATGGCAGAGCAGATTCAAGATGGCTGACTCCTTCTCTGAAATCTTATCTCGCTTGCCTTGTGCCAGAAATTAGGACATTTACCGATTCAAGCCTAGCAGTGAAGAACGATCCCAACCCAAACCTTCGCCGAGCATCAAAAGGGTCCCAACCCAAAATCTTGCATATCCATTCCCTCCATGGATGCTGCCTGACCTGCTGGGTTACTCCAGCACTTTGTGCTTTGCTGAAGATATCAACATCTGCAGTTCCTTGCGTCTGCAGAACCAGGTGACGCTAGTGTTACTTCAATGATTATTACATCCCTCCATTAGCGTAACTCATGAACGGTCAATTCTGAAGATGTCGTTTGTTAGGAGAAAGGAGTAACTCGGGTGATTCTGAATCTTTGTGATTCTCTCGTCCAGGTGGTTATACATGTGCGGTTGTTTGCCTACATGGTGAGATTGATGGCTTTTAAAGAGTTTTGAGAATGAACGAAAATGGGGTTTGGAATGAATGAATGAATGAATGAATGGTTGAACAAGTTTATGGGCCAAGTATTCACATACAAGGAATTTGCCTTGGTGCTCCGCCCGCAAGTGACAACATGACATACAGTGACAGTTAAGAATGATACATAAAACATTAAGGGTTAATGTAGTAGTTCAACCAAGATCCTGATGAATGGTGCAGTGGCCTCAGAGACTGCACTGATGAAGAAGGGACCTGAAAGGTCTGAAGAAGGGTCTCTACCCAAAATGTCATTATTCCTTTTCTTGAGAAATGCGTGCACATTATTAATATTAACTCTCCCTTCCTTGAACATTACTTGGTTTTCAGGAACCCCGTATTATGCCTCAACAGCTTGATCATTTTGAAAGTTTGTCACTTTGCATAAAGATATTTTAAATATATATATATAATATATATATATTTAAAATATCTTTATGCAAAGTGACAAACTTTCAAAATGATCAAGCTGTTGAGGCATAATATATATATATATAATTGGACAAATAGAAAAGTATCCTTTTTTTATTTTAATTACCCATGCTGCATGTATTTCAACATCTTCACTGGTTGCAGCTCTTCAGCTGGTCAGCAGGGGGTGGCGTAACGCAACCGGAAAAGGAGAATCGAGCAGGGGGCTAAATGTTGACATGCAGCGAAAAACTGGGTTCATGCTAGTTGGTGGAATTTTTTTCTCACCATCTATCATTGCAAGAAGATGAACAATGAATTGGGAGTCAAGCACCATTTAAATTTTTTAAATAAAAAAAAATATATATATTTATTAGAGGTAAATGTACACATATATACTGTTACAATCATTGTACCCCATAATTTTATGGCTTTTAAAGAAAAAGAATAGAGAGAAAGAGTGAAATGTGAAAAGAGTTGTGATAGTGAAAGAGCGTGCCAGAGGGGAGAAGAAACCCTTGGTCAAAGAATTAGAAAAAGATAGACCCTAAAAAAAGAAAAGGAAAAAGAAAAAAAAAAGAAAAAAAAACAGTTATTATGTTATATATATCACGCAAAAGGAATCCACCAACTCGATAGTTTTTCATCCCCCCCTACCAAGGCCCCAGGTACTCCTGCACCCTATCTTTGTAGTAATTCTATAAATGCAGACCGCGTCTGATAGAAGCGTTCTGATTTTCCTTCCAGGCGGAGTCTCATATCTTCCAGATGTAGTGTTTCAAACATAGTTGAAATCCACATATTTAATGTTGGTATAGGAGCATTTTTCCAAAATTTTAAGATTATTTTTTTTCCTATTATTAAGCCGTAATCAAATAAATTCTTTTGATAAACATTTAAACCCGAACTACCTTCTGTCATTCCGAAAATAATCCATTCTGGCTTTGGTGTCATTTTTTTAAAAAACAGTTTTGTGAAAATTTCGAAGATTTCAATCCAAAACCTTTGAATTTTTGTACAAAAGATGAATGAGTGCGCTATAGTAGCTTCTTGACACTGGCATTTATCACAAATTGGTGAAACGTTAGGGAAAATTTTATTTAATTTAGTTTTTGAGTAGTATAATCTGTGTATTATTTTAAATTGTATTAAAGTGTGTCTTGCGTTAATTGAGCATTTGTGCACATTTAATAAGTATTCTTTTAGCGCCATTTTAATGAATAAATGATAGCCTTAAATCCTAACCTCAAAGTGAAAGCAAAGGGCTCATTTTGTGTTTTGTGAATTCAAAACCTGACAAATTAATACCCTTAACACCAGATGCCACGGACAGAATTACATTTTAAACAGACACACAAAGTGCTGGAGTAACTCAGCGGGCCAGGCAGTATCTCTGGAGAAGATGGATAGTTGATGTCCAGACTGAAGAAGGGTCCCGACCTGAAACATCACCTACCCATCTTCTCTAGAGATGTCTGACCCACTGAGTTACCCCAGTACTTTGTGGCATATTTTAATAGATCCTGGAGGTGGAATGAGAGTGGAGAAGCCAGTGCTGTGCCATCAACGTCTGTGTCGATGGGCATAGTTGAAAGCTTCAATTAGTTGGGTCGTCTATGTCTTACCTCCCTCAGGGGTCTTTAGTGTCACATCCGCACTGGCGGGACCTTCTCCTTTCCCATTGAAGGCACGGACATTAAGCTTATAAAGACTGAATGGTTCCAGCCCTGGCAACATGCCGTGGCTCTTGTCTTTGCTGAAGATCAGAATCTTCATCTCTGTGTGCCGTTTGTTCCTTTTGATGAGGCTCCCTTGCTTCCGGTAATAGATCTGGGTGTGGAACAAAGTACAAGTGATGGAAAGAAATAACTTGTGCAGGAAGGGACTGCAGATGCTGGTTTACACCAAAGATAGACACAAAATGCTGGAGTAACTCAGCAGGACAGGCAGCATCTCTGGAGAGAAGGATTGGGCAACGTTTCGGGTCGAGACCCTTCTTCAGTCTGAATAGGGAGCAAAATGTGAGGTCCTGTTCCTCCAATTTGCACTGGCCTCACTATGACAGTGGGGGAGGCCCAGGACAGAAAGGTCAGTGTCGGAATGGGATCAGGAACCTCAGGTGAGATGGTGGCATGGATTTGATTTGTAGTCTGGGACAAGGATGTGATTGCATCCCAGGCAGATTGAAGAGTCCTCAGCAATGCTGGTGTGGGAATCTCCCTGTTCTGCTTCTCTCTCTCTTTCCCTCCCAAAAGACATGAACTAATTGCCAGCTGCGATGCCCTGCAATGCTCCGTGATGTCTGTCGCTCAAGAGAGGAGCCCAGGCAACAACTGCAGGCTCTGCCTGGCATGCATCAAGCATTCACTGGCTACTCCGAGGATCAAGCAGCAATGGCCAAGATAGACACAAAATGCTGGAGTAACTCAGCGGGTCAGGCAGCATCTCTGGAGAGAAGAAATAGGTGACGTTTAGGGATCTTGACCCAAAACGTCACCTATTCCTTTTCTCTGGAGATCCGTTGAGTTACTCTGGCAGTTTGTGTCTATCTTCAGTGTATACCAGCATCTGCAGTCCCTTCCTACAAACAACAATCAAGAGTTAGTTCTGTTGACAAATTATTGGGAACAACTTTTTTGGCCGCATTTAGCCTGTAACATCCCCCTCTGCAGTGACCCTTAACCCCTTCCTCTGGTCCACCCATTTGTTTCATTATGATCTCCTTTTTACTTGCACCATTATCCCTTCAGCCTATCCCTTTTGCTCGATTCCTCTCCTTTGTGTAAGGATTATGCACCTGTGATATTTTCAGGCTTTTGCAAAAGGTCAACTTTGTTTCATATGATTAGACTCCCGTGCTTTCTGTAATAGATATGGGCGTGAACAGAAAGTACTGCTAAATGAATAAACTGCATCAATATCATGCCTTTCATTCCCAAACTGATCCTTTCTCCAGAGGTGTGGAGTATTTATTGGGCATTTATTTCAGGTTTAGAAGTCCTTTGCCCATTGTCTGGTCTATAAAATGTCCCATCTCCAGCACTGACTGGTTTAACGGAGCTTTATTTGTCACATTTGTAACTGCACAGTGAAATTCCTTCTTGCAAATATCATACATGCGGGCTCCACCATGTTTTGGAGCCATTTCCAAAGTCTAAAGTCCGGTCGGGCCGCGTGCTCGATGTACTGGAGCAGTTCCCGCCAACTGACGTCCCTCTCCTCGTCTGGCCATCTTTATGTCCCGGGGAACCTCCTGCAGCAGACCTTGAAGACGCTGGAGGCATTACCTTGGTTCACCCTCGTACCGGCCATTGCTCCTCGCGGCTGATGTCTCCAGCTATCTCCTGACCTCACTGTCTGATGAGCCGTTTAGTTTTAGTTTAAAGATAAAGCCCAAAAACAGGCCCTTTGGCCCACCGAGTCCATGCCAACCAGCAATCCTCGCACACTCACATTATCCTTCACCCACTAGGGACTATTTAAAATTTTACCGAGCTAATTAACCTACAAACCTGTACGTCTTTGAAATGTGGAAAAAAAACGGAGCTCCCAGCGAACACCCATGCAGGTCACATGCAGGGAGAACGTCCAAATTCTGTACACATAGCACGCGTAGTCAGGATTGAACTCGGGTCTCTGGCGCTGTAAGGCAACAACTCTACTGCTTTGCCACCATGCCGACTGGGACCAGCCAACTTAGCAGAAGCTGCAATCATCTCTATGGTCTTTGTCAAGCAATGTGTAACATATCAGATTCACTAGTTGAGTGACAAGATTGGCTGATTATCTGTAACCGGAAATGGTACCGAAGTCTGAGAGCTCAATTGATCCACTTACTTTATATCCCTGGAGGATTCCACGGACAGTTTTTGGTGGGACTGGATCCCAGTGCACCTTTGCCAGTGTACTGTTGACCACATGGACACGCACATTGCTGGGAGCCACCATCGGCACTGGAAACGAAACACTCCAATTTATTTTCCAATAATTAACAATTGCAATAGAATTTGCAGGTCCACGCGGACACCAACAGAATGTTTCATCAATTTCAACCTTTTCAAGCACAACAGGTTTTGGTTATTTAGTTAGAGTCATAGAGTCATACAGCACTATGGCTCAACTTATCCACAACATCCAACATGTCCCATCTGCACTAGTCCCACCTGCCTGTGTTTAACCCATATCCCTCTAAACCTGTCCTATGCATGTACCTGTCTAAATGTTTCTTAAACTTTGCCATAGTACCTGCCTCAACTACTTCCTCCAACAGCTCGTTCCATACACCCACCACCCTTCATGTGAAAAATTTACACCATAGGTTCCTATTAAATACTTCCCCCCTCACCTCAAAACTATGTCCCCTGGTTTTCAATTCCAGTTGTTGTTTCTTGTTGATTTTATCATGATTTATGACTCCCTGCTACATAAGACTCAACCCTCCAGGATAGCTATTAGCAAACGGAGGGCATGTAGTCCATAGTCACATGGAGAACATCCAAACTCTGTACAGCCAGCACATGTAGACAGACCTGAAGAACAGACCTCAACCTAAAACGCCACCCCATTCCTTCTCTCCAGAGATGCTGCCTGTCCCGCTGAGTTATTCCAGCATTTTAACCATATAACCATATAACAATTACAGCACGGAAACAGGCCTTCTTGGCCTTTCCAGTCCGTGCCGACCATTTATTTTCCCCTAGTCCCATCTACCTGCACTCAGACCATACCCCTCCATTCCCTTCCCGTCCATATACCTATCCACTTTACTTTTAAATGTTAAAATCGATCCTGCCTCCACCACTTCTGCTGGAAGATCATTCCACACAGCCACCACTCTCTGAGTAAAGAAGTTCCCCCTCATGTTACCCCTAAACTTCTGTCCCTTAATTCTCATGTCATGCCCTCTTGTTTGAATCTTCCCTACCCTCAATGGGAAACGCTTATCCACGTCAACTCTGCCTATCCCTTTCATCATTTTAAAGACCTCAATCAAGTCCACCCTTAACCTTCTGCGCTCCAAAGAATAAAGACCTAACTTGTTCAACCTTTCTCTGTAACTTAGTTGCTGGAACCCAGGCAACATTCTAGTAAATCTCCTCTGTACTCGCTCTATTTTGTTGACATCCTTCCTATAATTAGGCGACCAAAATTGTACACCATACTCTAGAAATTTGGGTCTATCTTCGGTTTAAACCAGCATCTGCAGTTCCTTCCTACACATAACCTATAAACCTGTGGAAACCAAAGATCTCGGAGTAAATCCACGTGGTCACGGGGAGAACGTACAAACTCCGTACAGACAGCACCCATAGTCGGGATCGAACCGGGGTTTCTGGCACTGTAAGGCAGAAACTCATTAGAATTGGATGATTGAAGCAAGTGCGAGGCACGAGTCAAATGAAGAGTAGCAAAACTCACGGTCTTCTCCAGAGTATCCGATCACAACCTCAGGCTCTGGAGCAGCTCCGAAGCTGTTGAACGCCTGCACTTTCAGCTCATAGGGAGAAAACTCCGGCGTGCCCGAGACGATGTATTTCGAAACGTTGGCGACCATCACAGAAGTCCACTCGTCGTCACCGACCTTCTGTCTCCAGCTGACTTTATAGGTCAGGCCGGGTCCATTGTGCTCGACACCTTTCAACGGCTGAAAAAACAAATGGAAATTCTCAGTCGTGGAGAGATAGAACCAAGTCGGGTGCTGGGAATTGTTTCTTTACATGGAATCGTGGAATTGCACAGCAAGTTGGGAGTCAACACTGATTCACTGGGTTTAGACTTTATACTTTAAAGGTATTTTGCGGAAACAGGCCCTTTGACGGGATACTGATTGTGGATGATCAGCCATAATCACATTGAATGACGGTGCTGGCTCGAAGGGCCGAATGTCCTACTCCTGCACCTATTGTCTATGTATCCATGGCCCACCAAGTCCATGCCGACCAGTGATCACCCCGTACACCAGCACTATCCTACATCCTAGCGACAATTTACAATTTGCAGATTATCTAATTAATCTAATTAACCGACAAACCTGCACATCTTTGGAGTGTGAGAGGAAACCGGGGCACCCGGGAATAACCCACGCAGTCACGGGGAGAACATACAAACTCTATGCACACAGCACCTGTAGTCAGGATCGAACCTGGTTCTCTGCCACTGTAAGGCAGCAGCTCTACTGCTGTGCCACCGTACTGCTAACAAGGTTCATTCAGATGAGACGTGTATTGGCGTAGATAACCTCAGATAAATATGACTATATATCATTAAATAGGGGCAGAATTGTCTGCTATTCCTATGTCCAAGTTTGCTGATGACACAATAGAGTTGTGGTACAGATGACATCAGAATTAATGTACAAATAGATTGAATGGGCAAAATAGTGCAACTGTCCTTCATGCATAATGTATGGTCATCCATTTTGGATCTCAAAATGAGAGAGCAAAAATAGTGAGAGGCTAGTGAGGTGCAAGGATTTATAGGGGTCTAAATACTCAGTTCATTAAAACATCATTGGTGGTGTACAAAATAAGCAAAATTGAATAATGGCCTTCGGAGGCTGAAGTGGAAGGAGAGGATGTTGTTATAACCAAACAAATCCCTGGCTAAAACACACTCACCTGGAGTATTGTGAGCAGTTCTGGACATTTCACCTAAGGATGAATATATGAAACTTGGTGGGAATACAGTGTAGAACAGGGGCTGCAGAGCGTTTGTGAAAGTGGGGGGGGGGGGCTCAACAATCACTGATCACGGGCCTCGGGGGTACCCAGCGAGCGTGCGAAGCACTCGAGCAGTGGGAGGGTGTGGAAGGGGACACCCCTTCCCCCCCCCCCCGCCCTCCCATGTAGGGACCTTTTGAAATTTGATGTATTAACACATGTTTTAGTGCATTGTAGAAGTATGATTTCAATGTTTTTTGTTTTTTGTATTTTAAAGATAATGTAGGGCCTAATGAGAGATAGGAGCAGGTGACCCGTTCATTTTCTCCAGAGATGCTGCCTTACTGAGTTACTCCAGCATTTTGTGTCTATCTTTCACTATTGCCGTGCCCTTCCTCCCAGACGTTTACAAGGTTTCCCCTTCAGTGCTAGGTCCAGCCCTCTTTGTGGTCTCCTGAAGCGCTGTCTCTCCACTCTCTGCCGAGTTTGTCGTCCGCCGTTGCCTCTGGTGTGATCACCCGAAGACCATGTTGTACGTCTCTTGCAACAACTTCTCCTTGTTTGTTCCACCATAGGATTGTGAACATGCTCTCAGTCTCCTACTCCCCTCCCCTGCAACGTAAATAGCCTGAAAGTCTACGCATGACTGAGACCTTTCATTGCTCGCCCATTCTGACTTCCCTACGAACTCTTGACATCGTTCCAGGTGTGAGACCAGAGCTGACCCTGGAACCTATCCAGGGTTAGCCAGTGTTTGGTATGGTAGCGCTCTGTGTTTTTTGTTCCTGACTCCTCAATAAACAGGAGCAGGAAGGTTGGGTTGTTCAGCAGCGTTCTCCATTAGTCCGGCCCCTTGACCTCGTGCCCTCAGACCCCGGGCCCCACCTCCCATCGCTCGCTTCCACACGGCTCCGTGTGTGAGTGTGAGAAGCCTCCACTCTCCCTCCCTCCACCCCACCCCCCACTTCATGTTCACCGGCCGGCCAACTTGCCACTACTGTGGTGAGTTGCTGACCCCCCCCCCCCCACCGGGTGTTACGGGTGAGGTTGGTGCTTCCTGCAGACACTGAACCATCCATGTCGGACACTAAAGTACATCCGCTGGGCTGGCCGCTAACTCCCGGGGGAAGCATTGCTACAAAAGTGGGGGGGATGCAGCCCTCACCAGCCCCCCCCCCCCCCCCCCCCGGTTCCACGGCCCATGTAGATTTATCAGTAGGCCGGCTGCCCTGAGTTGGTCAGATAGATTCCTCTTCTGTGAGTTGAGGGGTGATTTCATCAAGGGTTTCAAGGTAGTAAATGGCAATGATAATGTCGGTGAAGTGTAATTCTGATAATTGCAAAATCAAGGATTGGGCTGAGGAATCTGAGAATAGAACAAGATTTTTCCAAGATTGGGATAGGCAACCTAACGCATGCATAGGACAATGGAAATCTATTACTCTCCCCCACAATTGACAAGTAATGTTTATGTCCACTATTAATTTTTAGCTGAGATTTCTTACTCAAAGTTATTGGAGTTGTTTGTGGCAACAGTGGGTGCATGGAATTAACTCACAAATGTTGGATCAAGGGGTTAAAGGACATTTCCTGTGTCTCAGGGTTAAAGGTCAATGTCTAAAATGCTAGCGGATCAGACAGCATCTCTGGAGAAACAGGGTGGGTGATGTTACGGGTCCGGAGCCTTATTCAGTCTCCTTTTTCTCCAGAGATGCTGCTTGACCCGACCCCCCCCCCCCCCCCCCCCCCGTCTCTTTGACTCCAGCACTTTGTATCTATCTTCGGTATATACCAGCATCTGCAGTTCCTTTCTACACATCTAAAATACTGGGCCTATTAACCCCCTGATGCAGTCGAAATGAATCAATAGACAATAGACAATAGGTGGAGTAGGCCATTCGGCCCTTCGAGCCAGCACCGCCATTCAATGTGATCATGGCTGATCATCCCCAATCAGTACCCCGTTCCTGCCTTTTCCCCTTATCCCCTGACTCCGCTATCTTTAAGAGCCCTATCTAGCTCTTAGATCAAAAACACAGGGGTAGCTGTGTCATCTCAAGATACCAGAAACTCAGGGATACCCCAAAGCACACAAGCATAATACATTTAAGAAACCTAATATTAAACAGGCTACTAATGTTTTTAGTGCATAATGGAAGGAGTATTTCCCCTAATGCCATCGACAGGCTACGGAAGGGCCAGTTACTGAGCATCAGGCATGGTTCTGGGGACACCATACAATCTTCATCAAGTCCCCCAGACATCTACCCTTCCATCCCCTCTCTCTCCATCCCTCCCCCACCCTGGTTGTTGTACTAGTTTCACTGTCATCCTGTTCAGTATCATTCATTATCACCTACCCCCATAGCCAACAATGGATCATTGTGGGCTCCACCTTTCCTTGACCATCGTTACGTTTTGCTATCTTTCATTCATTTGTTGAACATCTCTCTCTATCGCCGTCTATATCACTCGGATCTTTTTCCCCTAACTCTCAGTCTGAAGAAGGGTCTCGACCCGAAACGCCACCTCTTCCCTTTTTCCAGAGATGCTGCCTGACCCGCTGAGTTACTCCAGCTTTCCGTGTCTATTCCCCAGACATCTTATGGTTTTATGTTCACATGTGGGCCAGATGCAGCGGAATAGCCCAGGACCGCTCATTCCAAAATTCACATATACTGTGGTTCCGTGCAGTTTCGAGCCAAAAACACACCAATCCATTCAAACACACAGCTCAAGCCATCGCAAGAGAGCGTTTGCATACCTCCCACGTTATCACAAGATTATTGGGGTCAGTTCCCAGCCCTTCAACCCCTGAGGGATTTTCATCAGGAGCTGAAAGAAACAAGGTTAATGATTAGCACAAAGACAAGCAGGAATGCTGCCCTGCATTATTGTTAAATTTATACAATGCATGTCTGATTGAAGCTCTGGCCTTCATGCCATGAATAACTAATAGCAAGACCACAGGCATTGGATTTAGTTTCCTGATGTATATCAGGCAACTGCACCATCCCACCAACATCTAGAGAGCAGTCCAGAGCTATTATCTACCTAATTGGAGATGGACTATCTTTAATCCGTCTTTGCTAGACTTTATCTTGCACTAAATATTATTCCCATTCTTCCCTTTATCATGTAGCTATACACTGTAGATGGCTCAATTGTAATCATGTATTGCCTTCCTGCTGCAACAAAGGCTTTTCGCTGTACATTGGTACACGTGACAATAAACTAAACTCAAATTGAAGTACTGGTTCCAGTGCAAGCCGAGCTAGATGGAGGCAAGAACAGGCTTGTTGTATGGGCTTCATGTCATTGCGTCCTCATGCTTCAAGCACACAAGGCCACGTAAAGATCGGGCTGTTTAAGCAGTGAGTGGAAGCAGGAGACCAGTATTTCCCTCCCGTTATTGTTCGGGCACCGAACCGTTACAGATCCCGAACAATGGCGAGGAACACAAATCAGTGGCGTGGAGATGGAATCTTGCTCTGCACAGCTCAGCTAACCACAGGGCATCAGCAGTTGGGAGGGGCTGACAGTGGCACTTAATAGAAGAAGCCTCAAAGAAGCCTCACTGACCAAAAAAAACCTCCAGCAGTTCATAAACAGCACTTCCATCAGCTGGTTTCTACCAAGCCTTTGTCCACTCAGTTCCACACGTTCACTTTGATCTTTCCCACTTCAGTGCTCCACTCTCTCCCTGTTGCACACCATTCCTGCACACTCACTGTGTTGTCCAAAGACTTAAGGGCCTGTCCCACTTATGCGGCCTTTACAGGCGACTGCCGGCACCCGGCGACCAGAAAGACCCGGCGGTCGTGAGAGGTCTCCGGTGGTCGTGAGAGGTCTCTAAAGTCGCAGTCGCCGGCAGTCGCCTGCAAAGCTCGCGCAAGTGGGACAGGCCCTTAACTCATAGTAAGACCACAAACAGTGATTGGATTTAGTTTCATGATCTGACATATATCAGACGGGCAAACCCACACGCATTGCATGACTGCTGTGAATAGTTTGCCCTTCAATGCTGTCTTACCTGCTGGCTGCGTGTAATAGTGCTCAGACGGGAGGCTCGGCTCACTTCGGCCGATCTCATTGACGGCAACAACCCGGAAGATGTAGTTGACAAAGGGCGAGAGTTGCAGCTCCGCCGTGGTCTCGATCCCCTCAACGTCAGCCAGGTGGCGCCACAGTCCGGGTTCAAACTGATCCTCCTCGTATTCAATGACAAACTCTGAGAAATACATTAGCGGGAATTGTATGAGGCTTTATTCTGCTGCAGAAATGCAAACGGTCCAATGTCCAATAGCTTCATTTTGCTGCAATCCCCCATTCACCAGAGGTACAATCATTATCTTCTGTTAATCCCTGGGTGCACTACCGATCAGGCCACTTGACATCACGTGGGTGGCACGGTGGCATAGCCAATAACGCAGCTACCTCATAACATCAGAGATTCAGGTTCAATCCTTTCCTCGGGTGCAGTCTGTGTGGAATTTGTAAAACATGTGTGTATTGGTGGGTCAATGTTGGCCACTGTTAATTGATCCTTGTTGGAGGGAGGTGATGAGAATGTGGGAAGAATAACATTGGGATTTTCTTAAATGGATGGTTGATGGTCAACACAGACTCAAGTGGCCATTTTCTGTGCTGTATTTCTTGTGTGACTACAAGTATTTGGCCTGGGTTGTTGGGTGTCTCCGGACATGGGTTGGTAAAATGCAAACAGCAGAACCTGGAGTATTGTGTGCAGTTTTGGTCCCCTAATTTGAGGAAGGACATTCTTGCTATTGAGGGAGTGCAGCGTAGGTTTACAAGGTTAATTCCCGGGATGGCGGGACTGTCATATGCTGAGAGAATGGAGCAGCTGGGCTTGTACACTCTGGAGTTTAGAAGGATGAGAGGGGATCTCATTGAAACATATAAGATTGTTAAGGGTTTGGACACGCTAGTGGCAGGAAACATGTTGGGGGAGTCCAGAAGCAGGGGCCACAGTTTAAGAATAAGGAGTAAGCCATTTAGAACGGAGACGAGGAAACACTTTTTCTCACAGAGAGTGATGAGTCTGTGGAATTCTCTGCCTCAGAGGGCGGTGGAGGCGGGTTATCTGGATGCTTTCAAGAGAGAGCTAGATAGGGCTCTTAAACATAGCGGAGTCATGGGGATATGGGGCGAAGGCAGGAATGGGGTACTGATTGGGGATGATCAGCCATGATCGCATTGAATGGCGTTGCTGGCTCAAAGGGCCGAATGGCCTACTCCTGCACCTATTGTCTATTGTACCAAACAATACCATGGTTCCAGTATTTTTTTTTTTATAGAGTCATAGTCATACAGAGTAATCTTGGTTTGTTGGGTTATACAAGGTAAAATCAGTTCTGATGACATTCCTTCAAAAATTTAAAGAACTATAAACATCAAATCTCTCCAAAACCTACTTTCAATGGGACTGTTATGTTCCTCTCCAGGTATCCATGACAACTGAACGCTCCTGTCTCGAGGATTGGTTAATTCCAGGTCTGCTGGTGGATCGGGACGATCTATGGGATAAAAAGGACCATTAGAAATACAGAGGGACTCACAAGCGCAAACCTTTGAAATTCTGTAACAAACTGAACGGCAGATGGAGGTGCACAGTGATGGGTGACGTGACAGCATGCATTCCGTGTTCTCTCAAACCCAGTGGGATGGTATTTCTACTTGGCTTGGCAGCAATAGTTGCGTTATGTGCGGCTTCAGCAAAACAGCAGCATGCAGGCTTGCCAGGCTGTGCATTGCAGCTGTTCACAGTGAAGGTATGCATCGCTGCTCACCAAAAAAAAAACACACCACCGCTCCTCTTGACTGCGAGGTGAAATTGTATGAGGCCCAATGTCCAACCCAGTACAGACAATGGGATGGTCAAAGTTCAACATGAGAGTCAGCAGCAAGAACATCTGCCCAGAGTCACCCGACGGACTCGCACCAACTCAACTAATTGAAACCGTCTAAGTCTGAATTGGATTGGTGGAACTGGTCAACTTAACATCAGTCCGAGTGTGGTTTTCAGTAGTCAAGGATCACATTTCCTACATTGCAATGTCAAGGTGGAAGAGGGTGCAGAGAAGATTTACCATGGGGTTCTGTAGGGTATATTTTTAAGTCGGGATGTTGGCACAGCTAATAAATCATCCTGACTGAGCCTTAGATGATAGAATTGCACCTCGTCAGGTCAGACCTTGTCTTGTACTTGAACCAGCAGATGTGGGAATAAAGATCGGAACTGGCGGCTGAGTAGAATATTTGAATAAGGATGGAATTAATTACAAGCTAGTCCCGAAAATAATTGACCCGTACGGGTTAATTGTCCATTAATTAATTATTTTTGGAGCAAGCCTACAATTTTTAATCTTTTAATTCTCAGGAAGAGTTTATAGTTTATGGCATTTTGAACACAAATATTAAATGGAGGATACGAATAAAATTACGTGACCTTTATAGTAATTTGACATTGATTGATCGGTTAAATCAAAGGGACGTTTGGTAATGAATAAAAATACTGACTGAGGAAATAGGGCTTATCTCAGGCTGATCTGGAAGGAATTACTAAATGTTGGTCAAAGATTGCTCATCGCTGATGTGTAACCTCAGAATTGGACGTTAAAGGTCACATGTAATTATATGCAGAGTACAATGATTATTGTAGGAGTTATGATTTTATGTCACTCGAGAACTCCATATTTAATTGACATCCTTACATAAACTCCAATAAGCCAGAAACAAAGAACTGAACACTGTTTGGACTGGGGGGGGTAACTCAGCTAACAACACTGAGGGTATAGGGTTCACATCAGGACAGACTGGAGAGTTATTGCCGATAGTGCAGAGGTTAAGGATAAAATCATGGTGAATCTCCATCAAACACTGGTTGGGCACAGCTGGATCTCACAAGGGTTAGCTTGGATGGAGGCTATTCGGCCCATCATGTCTATGCTTCGAGAACAATCCAGCCTGCCCCACTCACTCGCCCTGTCCCATCGCCCTGCGAATTCCATGCTTTCAAATGCTTGCCCTGTCTTGTGTACAGCTCCAGGTGGCTTACTTAAGCAAGCAAAGGCGAAAGGGAGGGTGCCGAAGAGATTCCAAGGATTAGTTATGTGGACAGAATGGGGAAGCTGTGATTGTTCTTGCAATGGGGGAAGGTGCAGAGAAAAACCATTTGGGAAATATATAGATAAAGTTGGCAGGGAGAAAGTGTTCCCTTTTAGCGAAAGGATCAAGAACAGATGGACATAGAATAAAGGGGACTGTCAAAAGGACAAGAACTACACGAGGATTTCAGTCACCACACTGAGCAGTTAGGCCTGGATAGAGTCGAAGTGGAGAGGATGTTTCCACAAGTGGGGGAGTCCAGGAGCAGATGATGCAGCGTCTGAATATAAGGTAATACCATTAGAAAGGAGATGAGCATTTTCTTTCGTCAGAGGGTAGTGAATTTGTGGAATTCATTGCCACAGAAGGCTGGGGAGGCTGTCAATGGATATTTTTAAGGCAGAGGGTGATACATTCTTGATTAGTAAGGGTGTCAGGGGTTATGGGGACAAAGCAAGAGAATGGGGCTGAGAGGGGAAGACAGATCAGCCATGATTGATTGGTGTGGACTTGATGTGCCAAATGGCCTATTTCTGCTCCTATAACTTCTGAACAGCATTTTGGAATGGTCAAACGAGGGCAGAAGTGGAGGTAGGTTCAATTGTAAGGTTCAGAAGGGAACTGGACAAGCATCCGAAAGGATGGAATTTGCTGAGCTGTAAGACAGGACGGGTGAGTGGGACAGGCTGGATTGCTCTCAGAGAAGAGACACGATGGGCTGAATGGCCCCCATCCATGCTAACCATTGCGAGATCCTGAAGTGGAGCACCCTCCAATGGTGTGCAGTTCCTCAGCTCTCCTCTGAGATGTCACCGAGCCATTCAGGTTTCTAGAGAGAGACTTGAATGCAGGAGATTACATTCCTTAGACATGTATATACTTTGGGAGGTCTGGGGATTGACACAAACTGCTGGAGTAACTCAGAATCGCTGGAGAAAAGGAATAGGCTGACCTTTTGGGTCGAGACCCTTCTTTAGACTGGGAGTCAGGGGAGAGGGTAACTAAAGTTGTGAAAAGGTACAAAGACCAAATGAAATGGAAGGAAAGAAAAGAACAAACCAAAGCCAGCACCGATGATCAAGGAAAGGTGGAGCCCACAATGGTCCTTTGTTGGCTGTGGGGAAGTTGATAACGAGGGGATACGAACAGCGAAACCAAGCAGGACGACAGTGAAACTAGTAGGACGACTAGGAAGAGGGAGGGGTGGAGAGAGAGGGGATGCGAGAGTTGATTAAAATTAGAGAAATCGACATTCATTCTGCTGGGTTGTAAGCTGCCCAAGTGAAATATGAGGTGCTGTTCCTCCACTTTGCGTTTGGCCTCACTCTGACAGTGGAGGAGGTTCAGGACAGAGGGTTAGGTGTGGGAATGAGGTGGGGAAGCTAAAGTGTTTGGCTACTGGGACATCGCGTAGGAGATTGCGTAAGGTGTACGATTTCTTCGAGTCACAGATAACAGGTACGTGCAGAGAAGGTCCTCCCAGTATCGCCATTAGCTGTCCACCTACCTTCAGTATGAGTTCAGTGAAAACACAACATATTTCACAGCGAGATCCTGCATGCAAGCAGTTTTAAGTGTGGACGTGAAATCCGCTCAATGTAGAATAGTCCACAGTGTCATGTAGATTGTCGATTGACAGCACCACGCGCCAGAGAGATCAGATCCACTGGAAAGCTGTGGGATTTGAGTGTTAAATTACAGGGTCTCCTGTGTTTGTGCGTGCGAATTAAAAGATATAGAAGTGCAGCAGGCAAGTTGAAACATCTTTCACAGAATTAGGATTCCAAATTTGATCGAAAACAAGATCGGAGACAATCATTATTTTTTCTTGTCCAACGGAAACTCCTACGCACACACACACACACACAGACCCTCTCACTGGTGTGGCAGCTTCTCATCCATCAACAGCGCCAAACCCTCTCTCACACACAGGACAGGTGCGTCAGTCCCACTCAAACCCCCAACAAATGACACTTAATCTTGCATTCCTTAGTGGTGTGTTAGTCACTCTGGCAAACTCAACAGAGGTGACGAAGATAGTCACAAAATGCTGGAGTAATTCAGTGGGTCATTCACCATTTCTGGAGAGTCTTCAGACTGGAACATCTGAAACGTCACCTTTTCTCCAAATATGCTGTCTGACCTGCTGAGTTACTCCAGTTTTTTGCATCTATTTTCCGTTTAAACCAGCACCTGCAGTTCCTTCCCACCCCTCCACAGATGTGTCAGTGTCTCTCACCCTCCTGTCAGATGTGTCGGTCTCTCTCACCCGCCTGATACTTGTGCCGGTTGTTTGTAGACTCCTGGCATATATCAGTCATATACAGCCTCCTAAGATGGACACAAAATGCTGGAGTAACTCGGCGGGTCAGGCAGCATCTCTGGCGAAAAGGAATGGGTGACGTTTCAGGTCGGAACCCTGCTTCAAACTGAACTCAGCCTGAGAAATGGTCTTGACTTGAAACATCACCTATTCTTTTCTCTAGAGATGCTGCCTGTCTCGCTGTGTTACTCCAGCATTTTGTGTCTGGCACCGGTACAAACCATCATCTGCACTTCCTTCCCACACATTGTCAGCCTCCTGAAAGATATGTCAGTCATTCTTAACCTGTTGTAAAATGTGTCAAACCCTCTCGCACACCTGAAGCATTTCATCTAACACTCCTGACACACATTGCAGATATTCATGTTTTTGACATGGCCAAAGTTGTTTGGATATGTTGCCCATGTCAGACTGTCTCACACTCCCGGTATCCACGCCACATGATCCCACACACCTGTCACGCCATTTTGACACTGTCTCACACCCTACGACATGAAACACTCACTCGTTTCAGGAAGAGACTGGACAGTCCTACTACTGATCAACATTTCAGACAGTTTTTAACATAGAAACATAGAAAATAGGCACAGGAGTTTGCCATTCGGCCCTTCAAGCCAGCACCGCCATTCAATATGATCGTGGCTGATCATCCAAAATCTGTACCCCGTTCCTGCTTTTTCTCCATATCCCTTAATTCCTTTAGCCCGAAGAGCTATATCTAACTCTCTTGAAAACATCCAGTGAATTGGCCTCCACGTCATTCTGTGGCAGATAATTCCACAGATTCACAACTCTCTGGGTGAAAAACCTTTTCTTCATCTCAGTCCTAAATGGCCTACCCCTTATTCTTATTCTGTGACCCCTGTTTCCGGACTCCCCCAACATGGGGAACATTTTTCCTGCATCTAGCCTGTCCAATCCCTTAAGAATTATATATGTTTCTATAAGATCCCTTCTCATCCTTCTAAATTCCAGTAAATACAAACACAGTCGACCCATCCTTTTATCATAGGACAGTCCTGCCATCCCGGGAACTAACCTGGTGAACCTACGCTGCACTCCCTCAATGGCAAGAATGCCCTTCCTCAAATTAGGAGACCAAAACTGCACACAATACTCCAGATGTGACCTCACCAAGGCCCTGTACAACTGCAGTAGGACCTCCTTGCTCCTATACTCAAATCCCCTCGTTATGAAGGCCAACATGCCATTTGCTTTATTCACTGCCTGCTGTACCTGCATGCCCACTTTCAGTGACTGTTGTACAAGGCCACCCAGGTCTCGTTGCACCTCCCCTTTTCCTAATCTGACACCATTCAGATAATAATTTGCCTTCTTGTTCTTGCTACCAAAGTGGATAACGTCACATTTATCCACATTATACTGCATCTGCCATGCATCTGTCCACTCACTCAACCTATCCAAGTCACTCTGCAGCCTCATAACATCCTCCTCGCAGCTCACACTGCCACCCAGCTTTGAGTCATCCGCAAACTTGGAGATGTTACATTTAATTCCCTCGTCTAAATCGTTAATATATACTGTAAATAACTGGTGTCCCAGCACTGAGCCTTGCCCCATCTCGCTAGTCACTGCCTGCCATTCTGAAAAGGACCTGTTAATTCCTACTCTGCTTCCTGTCTGCCAACCAGTTCTCTATCCATGTGAATACCCTACCCCCAATACCCTGTGCTCTAATTTTGCACACTGATCTTTTGTGTGGGACCTTGTCATAGGCTTTCTGAAAGTCCAGGTACACCACATCCACTGGCTCTCCCTTGTCCATTCTACTTGTTACATCCTCAAAAAATTCCAGAAGATTAGTCAAGCATGATTGGCCCTTCATAAATCCATGCTGACGTTGACCGATCCTGTCACTGCTTTCCAAATGTCCTGCTTTTACATTTTTAATAATCGATTCAAGCATCTTCCCCACTACTGATGTGAGACTAACTGGTCAAAAAATCCCTGTTTTCTCTCTCCCTCCTTTCTTAAAAAGTGGGGTTACATTAGCTACCCTCCAGTCCACAGGAACTGATCCAGAATCTTCAAGCATACAAATCCACATACACATCTTCTATTCTCACTTCCAGCACTCATCTTTGACACTCTTTGTGAATACATTGAACAGATACAAACAGCAATGGGTATCCATGACATGGGTACTGAGTTTGGAATGGTGAGGATTTTTTGTCTATATTTTAATACATTTGGCAATAGCTAATAGTCACATCAGACTGTGTTAGTCTTTCCCATTGGCCCACAGATATAAAATCCACTCCAAAGCCACAATGACGCCTGAAACGTCTGGAGATGTACTCAAGCCCAGGAACATTTTGTAAGGATGTGGTGGTGCACCGTGTGGAGACCCTGCAAGAGAACGGCTCTTCCTGCAGCTTTCAACGGAGGCAATCGCTCAGTGGAAGCTCCATCACCAGCCAGAATGGAGGAGATCGCACTGGTACACTAAACCCCCAAGTGATAGACCACCTCCAGGCACTGATAGCCAAACCCTTGGCATGGAATTGAGGATAAAATCCAATCAGGAACGGAAGCCAAATCCAGTTCATGTTACCAAAAGAACAATGTTATTCATGCCGGCACCAGGTTTTGGTCTGCTCCCACTCTGGTAATGGATGTTCCACAACATGTGATCACACATTCAGCCAGAAGCTGAACAAAGCACGAATCTAGCTACACGATACAGAAATATACGCGTCCACCTTCTAAAGAAATGAAACACCCAAAGAATTATACAACAGGGTTCACCGAATGTTGTTGATGATAGGGTGAATTCGTACTACTACCTACACAGGGCAGTGTGGAGATGCGTAAACGTCAGTCTCCACAATGCTCCACCCCAGGTGATGTTGGACTGAAACATGATGCCGGTGAACATGCTTACAACCACTGCTGGAGATGAAGTTACGAGAGCAAAGTCAAAAACAAATGGAAGAGTGAAATGTGCGGAGACAAACAGTTGTTAGTTTACCGTGTGTGCTAGCTGGAGTTGAGGGGCGTGCTGGAAAGTAAAGAGCAAGTTGAGGGTTTAGTTGCACAAGTGAAAGAGTCACAATTTTTCCAGCCAGAAACATATTTAAAAATTGGCCAAACCCCCAGAAACATCCCAAAATGGTATGCGGACAGCACATTATATTGAAGGAGGCTATCTTATACATTTCAAACCCCTTCGACACATAATAATGGGGTAAGCCCATTCTCTCTGCATTGTTCACATCTATGGACCCACAACGGCAACTGGTCAGGCTATCTGATCAGCAGAACAAACGTTAATCTGGCATTGCTGCTCCTACTTTTAAGCTTAAGACACGGAATAAAATGTCAGCATCGCTTACGTAATGCCAACTTCCCCACAAGTTCCATTTTTAAGGCTTCCCCTTTCTGACTGTGTCGGCCGACATTCATACTAATGGCATGGGGGCACGGTGGCGCGGCGGTGGAGCTGCTGCCTCGTGGCGCCAGGGACCTGGCCACTCCCCCAGCCTTCATCGCTGGCGATCCCACTTTCCGCATAAGATTTTGCGATCCGTATCCTTTTTGACTCAAACATGGCTTCTCGGCGGTTGACACGCCTTGCAACTAAGTCTGTCCCCTTTCCTCGACTTCTCCACTCAGCCACAGCAAGGATAGGCTCCCCCCAGTCCCCACCAGCCTCCATGTTCCATCAGAATGTCCTCCGGCTCCAACGTGATGTTGCCACCAGCCAGCCTTCCCTTGCTCTTCAAGCATCCCAAAGGGACATTTCTCCAGGACACTTTGCTTCCTTCGTTCTTCTCTTTCAACACTCACTGCCTTTCGGTCAATGTCAGAACATGCAACATGTGTTCTTGTTGCACCTCCCTCCCCTCCATCCAGCATGGGATGGTCCCATCCATTCCTGAAACATTTGGTCCATTGCATTTGGTGCCACAATGTCATCTACCCTCTGGTAGATAAAGGCAGATTGGATGGCCATTTCAGTCTGCGAAGGTTGCCTTTCGTTGCCATGTTATCCACATGACATTTGAGCTCTGATATTCCCTCCAACCAATACTGCCTGGCCTGCTGAGTGCTCCGATATTTATCTCAGATTTCCAACTTCTGCAGCATTCTACTTTTGAACACTTATGAGTCCTCGTTGATCTTTGGAAGCTGTGCTGGAAATGGGGTGGCACGGTGGCACAGAGGTGGAGTTGCTGCCTTGCAGCGTCAGAGACCCAGGTTCGATCCTGACTACGGGTGCAGTCGGTACAGAGTTTTCTCTACATTCTCCCCATGACTGCATGAGTTTTGCTCTGGGTTCCTCTTACACTCCAAAGATGTCCGGTTTGTAGGTTAATGGGCTTAGGTAAAAAGTTGTAAATTATCCCTGGTGCGTAGTGTGTACTAGAGTAACGGGGATCGCTGGTTGGCGCGAACTCGGTGGGCCGAAGGGCCCGTTTGCGCGATGTGTCTCTAAACTACACTAAACTAAAATGCACAGAGCACACACAATCAGCAAAGGAACATGGGGTCTTTTTACTGTGAGAAGGCATTCTCAAACATCACCAAACTAATGACATTGCTGCCATGGATGCGACAGGGCTTTGATAATAGCTGGTGAACCTCTCTGGAAGTTGGAGAGAGGAAGATCCACACGCTGTGAGAGGTGTCGAGAGAAACCCGAGAGTGGATGGGATGAGGTAACCAGACCAGGGAGGGAGAGGTTATTTTGCTCGTCCCAGGGGAGCAGAGGAGACAAGCCTGATATCCATGTGCCCAAGGGCTGTCCCGCTAGAGAAGGCAAGTGACAGGCATTAGGGCTGGAATTGGAAAATGACAGAAGACAGCCAGCAAGTGCCTGACATAGACATCTTGGCCTTTTCCAAAATGGATGCAGCTGCTCGCTTGATTTGTTTTTTTTCTCTCTTTTTTCAACAAAAATATATCGATTCAATTATTAACAATTATTAATATTTACAAAACAAATAGCAACGCAACCACCACCATAAGACAAAAAGTTACTAAGTATTCTTAATACCAAGTATTAAATGAACTATGTTACAATCTAGGTCCCCCCGCGGTGCCCAGCGGTCCCACAAATCCCCCATGGTGCCCATGGACACCGTTTGTTCTTTTCAAGGGATACCCGGACACGGGCGTAACGTAGGAAAAAGGGGCAGGCAGCCAGTCGGGCAGAGCCCTCGTCTGCCTGGCATTGTCTGTGATGCCGAGGTTCCCAGTATTGACAAAGGAAGGCTACTAGCCCAAGCTGAGATAATTTCCAGTCTTGCTATTGCCAGACTGTTGCGAAGCAATCTGACCCTCATGATCCTAGGTGCCTTTGGCCTGAACTCTGAACTCCAATCCTCTGCTGTGCGGGTTCGGTGTTGAATCGCGGGGAGAATCTGCCACCTTAATCCAGCTCAGCACAGGCACTATTGCTGCTGCTGGGACATAATGGACTTGCATTGTTCCCTGGCGCCTGCCTCCACCAGCTAAACCCACAACAGGAACAAAGTACTTTACCTTAAAACAAGAAGCCAGTGATTGAAGAAGTGGGGTGAGGGTTGTCCAAGGCAAATGGTGTTAGCAGTGTAGCTTACTTGGGTCAAAGGGGCTTATACTGTGTGGCGAAGACATGATTGTTGAACAGAGGCATGCAAGGGGTGGGTGTGTGGGTGGGTGAGTGGGGGGGTTTGGTGGGAGAAAAGTGGCAGCAGCACATTCCTAAACACCCGAGAGCAAGTCCTTATGTCCGAACTTGACATGAACTTGACGTCTGAAAATATGAACAGCAAAACAATGAGGACGCATTACCTAGGACGGTGAGGACAGCTGTAGCAGAGTTGGTGTCAAGTGTGGTGTTCACCACGCATGTGTAGGAACCTTGGTCTTCTTCAGATACATCAAAAATGGTCAAGACATCTCCTGACGGCCGGTGCCTGAAATAGGAATTGCACGTGAATTATCTGTTTGTTCCCTCTCTTGGTATTTATATTTCCAGCATTCAGCAGTGTTCATTTACCAAAGGTCAAGGCGTTGGGGTTTAGTTTAGTTTAGTTTAGAGACCATCGAGTCCGCACTGACCACCGATCCCCGCTCACTAACACTATCCTACACACACTAGGGACAATTTACATTTATACCAAGCCACAGCCAAGTACATGCCTGTACGTCTTTGGTGTGTGGGAGGAAAACAAAGATCTCGGAGAAAACCAATGCAGGTCGTGGAGAGAACGTACAAACGCTGTACAGACAGCACCTGTAGTCAGAATCGAACCCAGATCTCTGGCGCTGTAAGGCAGTAGCTCTACTGCTGCGCACAGTGTTGGATTGTGGGGAGGGATTGTGGGGAGAGATTTTTGTTCAGTACCAGCAGTCACAATGGTACCAAAGTGTTCTGGTTTCCTCCTGCATTGCAAAGTTAAGTATGTTGGCAGGGTAGTTGTCCATTTTAGTTTAGGTAAGTGGTAGAATTGATGAAAATGTGAAGAGAATATGTTACGAGGAAAATTGGTGGGACTTGCTATTATTCTGTAAATTGGAAAGACGAGATACTGAATGGCCTCTTGTTGAGTTTTAAAGAAATATTGAAATATTGAGTGATTACACCAATGTCCTCCCAATCAAACATCCCCTCACACATCCACCTGTCATTAACCATGTCCCACCCCCCGTCACAAAATGCCATCAGACTTACCAGATGAAGCAATGAATGCAAAGGCGGAATCAGCAAATTTAATTTCATATATATATAATATTATACTAAATGCAGTAATACCAACAACGGAAAGTATCAGAGGTGAGTGGGAAAACAAATTAAGCATAAAAATTTCCAATGAAAGGTGGAAAGAGTACTTATTAAATGTGTATAAATGCTCAATTAACGTAAGACACACTTTAATACAATTTAAAAGTTTACACAGATTTTACTACTCAAAAACTAAATTAAATAAATTCTTCCCCAACGTCTCACCAATTTGTGATAAATGCCAATTTCAAGAAGCTACTATAGCGCACTCATTCATCTTTTGTACAAAAATTCAAAGGTTTTGGATTGAAATCTTTGAAATCTTCACAAAACTGTTTAATATAAAAATGACACCAAAGCCAGAATGGATTATTTTTGGAATGACAGAAGGTAGTTCAGAATTAAATGTGTATCAACAGAATCTATTTGATTACGGCTTAATAATAGGAAAAAAAGCTAATCTTAAAATTCTGGAAAAATGCTCCTATACCAACATTAAATATGTGACAATTGTTACCTGACACGTTGGTATTCCAGCACTTTGTGCTTTGCTCAATATTCCAGTCTCTACGTATGGAGATAGTCTACAATACACAGGTTTCGATTCATGAAATAGCACACAACCGCGTCCTATATTTTGTAAAATAAGATTCGACGATACCTGCTGTCATCAGGCAGCTCCTCGTTATTTTTCAGCCATATAATTGTCGGTGAGAGGGTTGAATCATGCTTCACCTTGCACTCAAAGGTAGCCGTGCCCATTGTCTGCACAGACTGATATCTCGGCTGTTTAATAATGGTCGTCGGATCTGGAAGTGACACAGGTTCATGATGCCCAACTTGGCAAATAAAAATAAATTGCTCGTGTAAACACCATCTGTTGACATAAAGGAGCTCACCTTTGATCTGCAGAATGGCTTGGTTTTGGACCACTCCATGAGTATTGGTTGCTACGCAGGTGTAAATACCGCTATCATTCTTCTGGGCAAAGGCGATTTCAAGAGTGCCATTTTCATGCAGCTCATAAGATTCACCGCGGAGTACGCTGCCTTGGTTATCCTTGAACCTGTAATGGAACACATTTTTTAGTTTAGCTTTGTTTAGAGATACAGCGCAGAAGCAGGCCATTCCGCCCACCGAGACCACACCATCCTGCAATCCCCGCACACTAACGCCATCCCACAAATAATAGGGACAATTTACATTTACACTAAGCTAATGAACCTACTAACCTGTACGTGTTTGGAGTATGGGAGGAAACCAAAGATCTTGGAGAAAACCCATGCAGGTCACAAAGAGAACGTACAAACTCCCCGTACCGACAAACAACCGTAGTCAGGATCGAACCTGGGTCTCTGGCGTTGTAAGGCAGTAGCTCTACTGCTACACCACTGTGCCTCCCAATTCTCAGTAGTTTCACTGGCATTGCACATTTCCCTGCCCATTGCTGCCTAGGCCCATAGATGCGCCTCCGAAATTTCCTTCCTCATTTCAGATAGCTTAGAGTTTTTAGTTTTAGAGATACAATGCGTCAGCAGGCCCTTTGGCCCACTGAGTTCATGCTGTCCCATTATCACCCTGTACACTAGTTCTATCCTGCACACTAGGGACAATTTACCGAAGCCAATTGACCAACAAATCCACACGTCTTTTGGAATGTGACAGAAAACTGGAGCACTCGGGGGGGGAAAAACACCGTTATAGGGTGAATTAACAAATTTATACAGACAGCACCCATAGTTAGGATTGCACACAGGTCTTTGGTGCTGTAAAGCAGCAACTCTACCACTGCCCACAGACCACAGATTGTGCCGCATAGAACCTTATAGAGGAGGGCATTCAACTATGAACCTGAGATAGGTCATATTTCTTTACAATATAGATAGTGGCCATACATAAAGCAATCTCACCAATTATATTCCTCCCCATATTTTCCCTGTAACCTATCCTCCCTTCACTCCGCACCACGCCCCCTCCGATTCTCCTACAACCCACCCACATGAGAAGTAATCTTTGAGTGATCAATTGATCTCAAAACCAGTCTGTCTTTGTGACGCGGGAGGAAACTGGAGCAGCCAGGACAAAAACACATGGTCGCAGAGAGGTTGTGGAAATTTGACACAGATTGCACCAAAGGTCAGGTTTGAACTCAGGTCGCTGGTGCTGCCAAGCAGCGGTTCTACCTGCTGCACCACGGTGCCTTCCAATATATTTGTACTCATATTGGTTTCACCAGCCTTTTCTTGTACAAAGGCAGGCAACACTCTTAGTTTCCAATAGGAACCCCATTTTGTTTTAGAAATTTCTACCAAATCCGCCTTCACTATTCCACTGAGCAATGCATTTCACGTCATGGGAACCCGCCATGTATAAACACAATGTTGTCATTCTGCATTCCTCCTAATTTGAGGAAGGACATTCTTGCTATTGAGGGAGTGCAGCGTAGGTTTACAAGATTCATTCCCGGGATGGCGGGACTGTCAAATGCTGAAAGAATGGAGCAGCTGGGCTTGTACACTCTGGAGTTTAGAAGGATGAGAGGGGATCTCAATGAAGCATATAATTATTAAGGGCTTGGACACGCTAGAAGCAGGAAACATGTTCCCGATGATGGGGGAGTCCAGAACCAGGGGCCACAGTTTAAGAATAAGGAGTAAGCCATTTAGGACGGTGACGAGGAAACACTTTTTTTCACAAAGACTGGTGAGTCTGTGGAATTCTCAATTCACTGATTGTTCAAAAGCCAGGGTTACACTAATATCACAAACACACATGGGCGGCATGGTGGCGCAGCGGTAGAGTTTCCTCCCGCACTCCAAAGACATAAAGGTTTGTAGGTTAATTGGCTTAGATTAAAAAAACGTAAATTGTCCCTAGCGTATGTAAGACAGTGTTAGAGTGTGGGGATCGCTGATTGGCATGGTGGGCCCGAAGTTCCTGAGCTGTATCTCTAAACTAAACTAAACTCAGTTTCGATCTTATTACAGGTGCAGTCTGTACAGAGTCTTTCTATGTTCTCCCATGACCTGCGTGGGTTTTTTCCGGGAGCTCTGGTTTCCTTCCACACTCCAAAGATGTACAGGTTTGTCGGCTAATTGGCTTAGTAAATTTATAAATCGTCCCTAGTGTGTGTAGGATAGACAGTGTTAGTGTGCAGGGATAACTGATCAACATGGACTCGATGGGCTGAAGGGCCTGTTTCCACGAAGTATATCGAAACTGAACTAAACAAAATATATTTTACGTCCATGTAAACACACCTGATATGGACTTGGTATAACCTCTTTAGAGAGAGGTAGCATCGAAGCTAAACTAAACGTAATAATAGTGGTTATATTGAACCCTGTAGAGTTTTTAACTGGATTGTCGAAAAAGTTTGTTTTAGCCAGCTGTAACTGATTGCGTATTTAGGTAAACCATGGAGATTTACTGTGCAATACTTCAGGGTATGTCATAATCCTAGAACAATTCTTAAAGCAAAACTGAAAATGCTCCAGGGCCCAGTGATCAGATAACAATCATAAAATACAAGGAGGAATGCAAATAAAACAACATCCTTACCATTGAATCTGAGGAATTGGTGATCCAAAGAATGCACAGTCCAGCAATGCAGGCTTGTTGGCAATTACCTGATAAACTTGGTTAGGTTCAGAAAGCATTCTGGGCGTCTCAGCTAAAGAGGGCCACAAAAGGAAAAAAATGTTTTTTTTCAACTGAATCCTCTCTGTTTTTCTATTGTTAACCGTTTCCAAAATCTCACATGGCTAACAACCTGCAATGATGATTTGTTGAAGATAGACACAAAAAGCTGGAGTAATTCAGCGGGTCAGACAGTATCTCTGTAGAAAAGGAATGGAAAAGAAAAGAAGTCACGACCCTTCCTCAGACTGAGAGTCAGCCAGTGTGAGGAAGTATCTCGACCCGAAATGTCACCTATTCCTTTTCTCCGGAGATGCTGTCTGACCTGCTGAATTACACCAGCTTTTTGTGTCGATCTTCGGTTTAAACCAGCATCTGCAGTTCCTTCCTACGCATGATTGTTTGTCGATGTAGTTAGTTCTGCGAGCTTCTTACAACAGAACTAACAGCGTCAAAAAATATTCCCACCGTCTGTGACCTGCGGTGTTCCATAGAGTTCAGTGCCAGGTCCTTTGTTGCTTGTCATACATACAAGTCGGAAGAAAAAGTAGATGCACTGCTTAGGAAAATTGCATACAAGACAAATCAAGTCGGGTGTGTTTTATTGTCGTATGTCCCGGATGGGACAATAAAATTCTTACTTGCTGCAGCACAACAGAATATGTAAATAAATGGACTATAGTGAAGAATAGGATGCAGCAGAATAAAGATCAGTTGCAAATATGGGTGGAGCAATGGCAGAGAGAGAACAATGCAGACAAGTGTAAGGCATTGCAGTTTAAGAGGTCAAATGTAAGGGGAAAGTATACATTAAATGGCAGAAGTTCATATCCATTTAAAACTGGGGGCACAGTCCCAGGAGAACAGACCATTCTTCTAGGCTGCATTGAGAATTCATTTCTTTGGAGGATTTTGAATCTTTGGAATTTCCTGTCTCAAAGGGTGGTGAATCTGCCACAGAAGACTCTGGCAGCTGTCAATAGATACCTTGAAGGAAGAGATAGATAGATTCTTGATTAATACGGGTGCCAGGGGTTATGAGAAGAAGGCAGGAGAATGGGGTTAAGAGGGAAAGATAGATTAGCCATGGTTGAATGGTGGAGTAGACTTGATGGGCCGAATGGCCTAATTCTTCTCCTATCACTAATTAACATGAAAGGATTGAGAGTTCTTGGTTAATGAGAACATTTAAGGTTGAGATTAATAGATTGACAATCAGGTCTTCCACATTTGTTAATGCCTATTTTGCACTCAAGCCCACCTCTCCTCCAACCCCCAATAAACTGTTCCTGCTTGGTCTACCTCATTGTTTCTCGTAGGGACCTGTTCACTTCATTAGTCCAAGAAGGGCTTATAAAGTGGGAGAACTGCAGACCCAGACAAGGCAGCAGGATATCTTACCGAGGACATTGACAAACGCATTTGCCAACAGGTATCCATGCACATTCGAAGCGTTGCACTGGTAGACGGCACTGGATGAGACCTGGACCTTGGTGAAGCTGATGGTGTCGTCCATTATTTTCCTGCTGATATCACTCGGGGCATCTGTCAAACACAAAGAAGTCAGCGTTCCCCGACAAAGCTTTCACAGCAAAGAAATCATTCAGACGGACGTCATACTCACTATCAATGGGAAAACTGTTGACCATCCAAGTGATGGTGGGCTTTGGGTTGCCGTGAGCTCTGCAGATTAGTCTCCCATCTTCCCCGGGAGCCAGGACCAGGTTCTTTGGCTCATTGATCCAGTACGGTGCGGCTGCGGAAAAGCAAATTGCAGTCAGAGTTTTGCCCCCACAGACAGCCGGCAACCCTCACAATCAATGTTCAGCAGCACGGTGGCACAGCGGTAGAGTTGCTGCCTCACAGCACCAGAGCCCCGGGTTCGATTCTGACTATGCGTGCTGTCCGTACGGAGTTTGTACGTTCTCCATGTGACCGCGTGGATTTTCCCGGGTGCCCCAATTTCTTCCCACACTCCAAAGACGTACAGGTTTGTAGGGTAAGTGTCTTCAGTAAAAATTGTAAATTGTCTTTCATGTGTGGGATAGTGTTGGTGTATGGGGATCGCTGGTTGGCCCAGACACAATGGGCCAAAGGGCCTGTTTCCACCCTGTATCTCTAAACCAAAACTAAAGATCCGCCATGATAGAAGGATAGAGTAGACTTGATGGGCCAAATGGCCTAATTCTGCTCATCTGACATGAATTTATGAACTTATTCTGACCAATATTAATGATGACAACTGATTAGTTAGCTCACCATCACATGTTAACAGAAGACCATGTTTGTCTTGTTGATGGGCTTTGGATATTATCACACTAGTGTTTCAGGATAGGAGAAAAGACAGAAATGTTTAATTCTGTCATTCTTTCCTTTGAAGATAAATACCCTTTTCTCTTGGCCCAGTGTACACAGTACAATCTCCTATGTGACAAATAGATTCTTCATTAGTATGGGTGTCAGGGGTTATGGGGAGAACGGGGTTGAGGGGGAGAGGTAGATCAGCCATGATTGAATGGCGGAGTAGACTTGGTGGGCAGAATGGCCTACTTTTACTCCCCTCGCTTGTGAACTTGTGAATGATTGCAGCGAGTGGAGCCAAACCTTTGACGTTTACTGTGATGACATGTGAACTGGTTCCCAAGTAATTCTTTGCAGTGCATCGGTATTTCCCTGCGTCTGCCTCCGAAACGCGAATGATTTTCAGGGTCTTCTTAAAATTGATCTCGGAGACTCTGTGAGCAGGCAGCTCTCCCCCTTCTTTGGTCCAAGAGATCACTGGAGTTGGCCTGGATGGGATGGAATAGATGAGCCTCAGGTGAAAATGTATTTCATGAGGACACAAGTGTTCATAAAAATATATATCAGTCCCAGGAGAATAAACAGGTTCTACCAGGAAATGTGAATGAAGATTTTCTCCACCCTACAGGACAGTGGGGAGTGAACATTGCACAGGACCATGTCCTGTTTCTCACACCTGATGTTCATCAGATTTCTACTCTGCCCCTTGAAAGGACATGAAGGATTGCTGGACACCATTGGAAGAGCAGCAGACTTCAACCTAGTGCTCTCACCAAACTTTGTCCACCAACTAACTTCACTGAAGGAATTATTCACCTGGCAACTATCTCATCGTTATATTACAGATGTCGCTGTCCACAAGTCAGCTGCTCATGTGAAGGGTCAGCAAGGCATCTTTGCTCATGGTGCTCTATGCTTCCATTATAAAGCCCAGGATCCCTTGTACTTCCTTGAACACTTTCTCGACCTGTCCTGCCCGTCTCAATGAACTGTGCACATGTATAACTCTTTACTGTTCCTGGAGCCTTTATAAAATTGTGTCCTGTAGTTTATATTGTCGCCTTTCATTCGCCCCTCCAAAAATCAACGCTTCACAAAGAGCGGCACGGTGGCGCAGCGGTATAGTTGCTGCCTTACGGCGCCAGAGACCCGGGTTTGATCCTGACCATGGGTGTTGTCTGTAAGGAGTTTGTATGTTCTCCCTGTGACCTGCGTAGTTTTCTTCCGGGATCAACCAGTTTCCTTCCACACTCCAAGTTTGTATGTTAATTGGCTTGCTCTAATAGTAAATGGTCCCTAGTGTGTGTAGGATAGTGTTAGTGTACGGGGATCGCTGGTCGGTGCGGACCCGGTGGGCCAAAGAGCCTGTTTCCGCGCTGTATCTCTAAACTAAACTAAACAATTATCATCATTAACTTTAATCTGTCATATTGCCACTGATTCCACCAGCTCCATTGGGCCCGTCTTATTTCCCACCACCAAGCCCTGCATTTACATCTTTTTTGGGTCAGAAAAGTTCAGTTGAAGGAAGTTTCCATGAACACCCTTCAGAAACTCCTCCACTCCTTTGCCTGGTATATTGTTGCTAATCGAGTTTATGTTTGCACAGTTGGTGTTCCCTGTCATCGTTATCTCATAAACTTTGCATATCTGCTACTTCAATGCAAATTCACTTAACGTCCTTCCCACCAGGTTGGCAACCTGTAGCTTAATACCAGCGGTTAATGGGATGTTTAAAAAAAAAAAAAAATTCCAAACAGACCTATTCTGAGCTTGATTGCTCCAGGACCTGTTCTCTCTTCAGGACTGCCATATTTCCCTTAATAAATACCCCTCCTCACACCTTCCCCGTAAGAACATCTTAATTCCAGGAATATCTGGAACCCATACCTGCCATCATTTAGCCAGACCTCTGATATCTTGACATCATAATTCCAAACAATTAATTGTGCATGCAGGACATCAAATGTGGTTAATATACATCTTGTATTTACATGTACACGCCGCAGACCTAACCAAAAACTTGTATTCTCTCTTAATCTGATTCTGCCTAAAATCTTCATCTGGTGCTATTTTACTCTCACAATCGTTTTTTCATCTATTTTCTCCTTTTCAGCGCGACTGAACCTGTTCCTCATTAAATCCATGTAAACCTCTCTGTGACCGTTGACTTGTTTCTGATGAGGTTTAACCATCTGACCTGTACAAGGCCCATCCTCTTCAGAACCGGCTTCCATAAGCCCAAAGAACATTTTTCCTTGGTGGTAGGGAAGAAGGATTTGGGACCCACACTGTCTCTAAACACTCAAGAATGGTCTCGACCCGAAACATCACCTATTCCTTTTCTCCGGAGATGCTGCCTGACCCGCTGAGGTACTCCAGCACTTTGTGTCTATCTTCCCGTATGAGCACTTGGATAGATACATGGAGATGAAAGGTTTTGAGGGACATGGGCCAAATGTGGGCAATTGGAACTAGCTCCTGTGGGGTATCTTGGTCGTCATGGATGAATTGAGCCGAAGGGCCTGTTTCCACGCAGTATGACTAATATAAAGCTCTCCTGTGTGGAGAATCTGACATGGTCTGACATGGAGGAGACCATTCAGTCTATTGAGTTTATGAGGACTCTCAGAACTATCTCCTCAATCCAAAGGTGTTCCCAAGAGGAACTGATGTACTCACTCCTCCGAAAGAGGCAACGTAAGGAGAACAAGTCACCCTCAAAAGGGCCAGGTCAACTTACAGGCCTTCAGCAATGCACTCCAAGTACAGGGTTTGTCCTCTCAGCACCGTCTTCCTGCTGTTTGCACCCTTGGGGGTCAGGATGTTGGGCCTTCGTTCGCCCACAAGGCTGTCTGCAAGAGCAAAAACCACTGGCAGATCAATCAATGCAACTTAAACAGTGAGCGCTCGGTGCTGAAATGCAGGAATCAAAGGTAGACTGCAGGCAAAATGATCTGAAAACTGCTTCAGGCAGTATCGGTGTATTAGTACTGATCAGAGGAGGTTAAGCATGGACAATGAGGCACATTTAGGGTCACCAACCCTTCAGGTTAGGCTTAGAGTCTTCAAGAACGGAAGATTAATCTCCAAGATGCAGGGAGGCGGTGGTGATGGGGGAGGTAGGAGCAGCACTATCTTTAAACACATTCCCTCGTTAAAATTTGGAGAGATGGGACTCTTTGATTGAAAGTCAAGACTTATTCAATTGGACAACAGAGGATCGTTGCCTTTCCAAACGCCATGGGAAACTCCTTCACCTGGAGGCAAGGAAACACATAACAGATTTTGGAGATGGGTGGTTGGAAGTCACGGGATGAGGTTTGTCAGAATATACCTGAGGAAAGCTGGTGACCTCAGATGCAGTAGGATTAGTAGGTTGATATATTGGTCATTAATTGTGGTCTTACAAGCAATTGAGATTTTCACTTCCGTAGTCAAAAATATTCATTTCTAAACTGTTGTTTTTCCTCTTCCCTAATCTCTGAAGTATTGCAAAGTCTAAACTGTGGATTACAAATCCTAAACACAAGACCTAGAAATTCAATTGCATACCCTGTGCTGCTCAGTGTTACACATTTAAAAACCATCACTGGTTCATTGCCAGGTGCAGCAACAGTCACTACTGGGTCATTTTGCATTTGCTCTGGAAATTCCACCAGTTGCTTCTAGGTGGGAGTCACCCTTGGAAGCCGTGAGCATCGAGGGCTCAAATTCAGACATCAAAGATGGGCTACAGGTAAAATGATCTAAAAAAACTGCTTTAAAAACCAGGGGAGATTTGTACAGCCATCGGTGATACCACATCTTGTATGTTACCCATTCTGAGGTGTTGAAGGAATTTGGACCATGTTATCCTGGGAATAATAGACAATAGGTGCAGGAGTAGGCCATTCGGCCCTTCGAGCCAGCACCGCCATTCAATGTGATCATGGCCGATCATCCCCAATCAGTAACCCGTTCCTGCCTTCTCCCCATATCCCCTGACTCCGCTATTTTTAAGAGCTCTATCTAGCTCTCTCTTGAAAGCATCCAGAGAACCTGCATCCACCGGCCTCACCACTCTCTGTGAGAAAAAGTGTTTCCTCGTCTTCGTTCTAAATGGCTTACTCCTTATTCTTAAACTGTGGCCCCTGGTTCTGGACCAACATCGGGAACATGTTTCCTGCCTCTAGCGTGTCCAAACCTTCAACAATCGTATATGTTCCAATGAGATTCCCTCTCATCCTTCTAAACTCCAGCATGTACAAGCCCAGCTGCTCCATTCTCTAATCATATAACGAGTAATTAACGTGTTAATTACTCTGGTTTATCCAGAGTAGACGGGGACCCTAAGCAAGTACATCCCTCTTACGTTGTGTCTTCACAACTCAGTGCACCACTCGCACACTGCCTCAGTCAACCCATCATGTGCCCTTCTCCATCCTGACCCCATTGATAATATTCTCCTCACTGACATCCTCTCTTCTCCCCCCCCCAACTACCTCCGAGATCCATAACCCATCCCCATCCGGCCCCATTCCCAATCTCTGCCCTACTGATCAATCCTTCGTGGTCCGCGGTGGGCATCTCGATCTCCACCCCTTGACTACCTCATGCCGCCCATGACCAAAGTCTCGGCCTGTCTCCCAACATGATGCCAATTCTTTCCAAATGTCATCCAAGGGAAAAACTCAAAAGTTCCAAAGCTCATCTGAAGGATATCACTGAGATACGGACTCACTAATGTCAGCCCTATAAAGAACAGCAGACTGCAACCGACTGGAAACAAATGTGGCAGAGTTGGAGATGATCAACAAAAATAAAGTCTGGGGTGATATACTCCTTGTCCTCATCGGCAACGGGAGGGGGAGGAAACGGTCCAGGGTCCACAGTGAGTCAAAGTGGGAATCAGGGTACAGATGGTGTGGAAACAGAGGCAGTAGAAGAAGCAACCAAAGTTGAGATTGCTCATGGCATCTAGTAACATACCACATACAATATATAATGGTGGTGATTGACAAGACTGTTGTGTGTTATGCAGAGAGCTCTTCAATGGGAGAGCATCAATTCCCCATACTGAAGACAGGGATTTGAAACTGTTACATAGTTATGAAAGGGAATTGTATTGAGGCAAGTATTGGAAAAATAGGATGAGACGCCCGATGCGTGAGGCTTATCTGGAGCACCAATCCAGGAGAAGTGCTGGAGCAGGAGTAGATAATTCCAGTTAACAGTAACAAGTTCAACGAACACCGATGCAAAGGGGTTGAGTGAATGTATAGCAATATATTAATTTAAACAGTGAATTGAATATACAAATTCACTTGTGTAAATGCTATATTAGATTGTGTGGATTTATTTGTAGAAATAAAGAACTGCAGATGATGGTTTACCAAGGAAAGAGACAAAATGCTGGAGTAACTCATCAGATCCCTGGGGAACATGGATTGGTGACATTTCCGGTCAGGACCTTTCTTCAGAATGATTGCAAGGATGGGGGGGAAAAGCAAGCTGCATAAAATGCTGGGATAGCTCAGCGGGACAAGCAGTATCTCTGGAGAGAAGGAATGGGTGACATTTTGGGTCTCGACCATTCCTTCTCTCTAGAGATGCTGAGTTACTCCAGCATGTTGCGTCTATCGTCGGTGTGTTTGCAGTTCCAGCATTTGCAGTTCCTGCCTGCACAGAGTATGGAATATACCTTTATATGAAGTATACCTTTTTAGGGTAGGTTTGCGTCTATAGAGGAGATGCAGCAAGTAAGAATGACATTGATCTGGTGCATTTAACAAATAAACGCTCTTGACTTTACCCTTTTCAGAAACCATCCGTATCACATGCAATGACCCTCGACTTATTGTTTTATTCTGACATGGCAGTCTGGCTGAGAGCTACTGCCTGCTGCAAAGAATTAGGGTTGTAGCACTGCCGCTGTCTATTTATTTATGCAAACAACAAAGCTATAAAAATGCAGACGGTGCAACAGGGCAAATGTTCTTCAGCTCCGATGACTTGACAATGACAGTTTGCCAGCGATTAACTTTAATTACTCTGTCATGTTGTCTGCAGATATTCCAGATAAAATGAAGCATCTTCTCACCTTCGTTCCCGCCTCAGTGCTCTGCTTAGGGATGCGCTCGATGATGGGGTTGTTGCGGGTTGGGTATAGCACATACAAAATCAATAAGCACCTGAGGGTGGTGGCAAAAAGAACACAAAGTGCTGGAGTAACTCTGCAGGTCTGGCAGCATCCCAGGAGGACACAGATAGGTGACATTTTGGGTTGGGAACCTTCTTCAGACTGATTGTGGGGGGGGAGGGTTTGAAGAAAGCTGGAAGAGAGGACAAAGCTTGGCAGGTGAACATAGCGAGTGGGGGGGGGGAGGGGCGGGGGAAGGGGAGGTTATAGGCAGATGGTTGGACAAAGGCCGGAGATGAAAGTGTACCAAAGGCCGGAGATGAAACAAGATCATTGTACCACCGTTGACCCTCGGTGTTCTAGGAAGCCACAGAATCAGTGGTCAGAGGTCAACTTCCTGCAGCCAAGCCAGAGCTGGAGGGCAATTGGAGAACAAGGTGCTGAAGGAATCGATTGGCAGCGCTGCTCAATGTTTCACATCCGAACAAAGCTTAAAAACAACTAAGCTGCCCAGATGACACCTTCCCCTTCTTCCTATTCCATCTGGGGCCAGGGGAACCACCATTCATAACCTGCACTGATATCACTTGTACGTTTCCTGCAATGATAAAGCCACTGCTGCCAACTTACCTTAAGATAGCTGTCAGTGTGGTTGCGACAGGCCCTCAACTCAATACTTTTAACTCTGCTTCGTCTCTCTGTAGAAGCTGCCTGGCCACTCTAAATCCTTTAACTGCTGCCAGGTCAAAGGTCCAAGGTCTGACCACCTATTCAACTCCAAATAACTCCCCATCTCAAGCCATTGACGGAGGCCGCAAACTCACCCTCACTCACTTCAGCTACCGACCCTTCACTCCCTGGCTCCAATCCTTTATCTACAAATGCCTGCCCTCTGCTCATGCTTCCGACCCCCAGATTAGTCCTCAGTCTCAGGCAGCCCCCACCTCATCACCTTCCTAAGTTCCTGAGGCCCAGCATTATCAGGGTTAGATCAAGGGTCAGCTGTCTCAGCCCAATTCATATCTCATGAGCCCGCACCATGAACACTGGCATCTATTTGGCTACAGAGTCCTTCGTCGCTGACATTGATCCTGGTGCCTTTGGGCACATTTTGGGAATGTTGATCAATGATCAGGATTGGGCACGCTACCTGAATCCCGTTCATCTGATAACAGACATTGAGAGCAACAATGGACCTCATATAGAAACGTAAGTGTCTGGAAGCTACACCATGGCCAAGCCAACTTTGAATCCAATCTACCAAGTTATTGTGGATCTCACGTGCCTTTATCTTCTGGATCAGTAGACAACACCCACTGCCCCACTCTCCTCAATCATCTTCCACACCTCCACAAAAACCCAATCAAGTTACACTGGTTACACTGTCTCCGATAGTTTATAGAAACATAGAAACATAGAAAATAGGTGCAGGAGTAGGCCATTCGGCCCTTCGAGCCTGCACCGCCATTCAATATGATCACGGCTGATCATTTAACTCAGTATCCCGTACCTGCCTACTCTCCATACCCCCTGATCCCTTTAGCCACAAGGGCCACATCTAACTCCCTCATAAATATAGGCAATGAACTGGCCTCAACTACCTTCTGTGGCAGAGAATTCAAGAGACTCACCACTCTTTTTGTGAAAAATGTTTTCCTCATCTTGGTCCTAAAGGAATTCCCCCTTATCCTTAAACTGTGACCCCTTGTTCTGGACCTCCCCAACATTGGGAACACTCTTCCTGCATCTAGCCTGTCCAACCCCTTAAGAATTTTGTGAGTTTCTATAAAATCCCCCCTCAATCTTCTAAATTCTAGCGAGTACAGCCAAATCTATCTAGTCTTTCCTCATATGAAAGTCCTGACATCCCAGGAATCAGTCTGGTGAACCTAAGGGAACCTAAGAGGGATATACATTTGCACGGTAGAGCTGTTACTGTGTTAGCCCGCGAACAAGCACCAAGTTAATGTTATCACTAGGATTATTGCTGCTACACACGCAATAAGTGAGTATTGAGACTGGGTTTAGTAACAGGAGGATGGCCTGTGACTGGGAATGGGAAAGGGCTGGAAATGGTTACGGTTGGATGACAGAATCTGCTGGTGTTAATACATGAAACCAGGAGGCACCGTAACTCACCACCAAACAGCTCAGTGCCATTGGAGTAAACTCCGTAAGTCTCATTGACCGCATTCACTGAAACAAACACAAGAGTATGTCCACGTTGAGGAAAAAACAAGGAGGAGCTGAAGAACTTCACACACTTGGTTACACAAATGGCAAAACAGATGTAAGAAAGGGGCCAAGCCACTCAGCCCCTCAGGCCGGGTTCTCTAATCCACGGCCAATCTGGGGCTAATTCTACAAATCTTGGCTCCCTGGCCTTTAAAGCACTTACCGAACCACAAACCAGCAATTCCTCCTGCAAATTCCGTGCTCCTGCATCAAGTCCCTCCAGTTCTCTCAGTTTTTTCAGCAACTGAAACCATTTTCTATTCTGAGCTTTTCCTAGTTTTGACTACATCTCCTTCCTGAAATGTTAACTCAGCTTCTCCCTCCATGGATGCCGCTTGACCTGCTGGATGTTTCCAGCATTTGCTCTTTGATTTCAAAATCTATCAATGTCTAGTTTGAAATTGTCTAATGTCACTCAGACTCAGCAGCCCATGGGAATGAAAGGTCCATAAGTTCATACGTCAAAGGAGCAGAATTAGACCATTCAGCCAATCTAGTCTACTCAACCATTCAGTCGTGGCTGATCTATCTGTCTCCTGCCTTTTCCCCATTACCCCTGACACCCCACGCTAATCCAGAATCAGTCAATCTCTGCCTTAAAAATACCCAATGACTTGGCCTCCACAGCCATCTGTGGCAATGAATCCCACAGATTCACCACCCGCTGATTAGAGAAATTCCTCTGCATCTCCTTTCTAAAGATACATCCATTTATTCTGAGGAGATGCCCTCTGGTCCTAGACTCTCCCACTAGTGGAGAGGTATCTCCTTCTGAAGACCTGCTTTCTGATATTAATATTGAAATCTCTGGAACTAATCGTAAAAGTTACAGCCCAATGCCTTAGATTTTCCCCTTTACCCATTCTAATCCCACACCCTCTTGTCTAAAATATCTCAGATCTTAAAGGGAAGCAATGCATTTTTGAGACGGTTTTTAGCAATTAAATAATTTAACTGGTCACAAAGTGCTGGAGTAACTCAGCAGGTCAGGCAGAATCTCTGGGGAACATGGACTGATGACGTTTTGGATCGAGACCCTACTTCAGACTGATTATAGGGGCGGGGGGAGTAGGAAGCTGGGAAAGGGTAGAGACAGGACAAAGTGGGGCAGGTATTAGGTTGACACGGGGGAGGGGGTGGGTGGAAGGGTAGATGTTTGGTACAAAGACTGGGGATAAGAACAGAATCAGTTTGAAGAAGGGTCTCGACCCGAAGTGTCCGCTGTCCATGTTCTCCAGAGAAGCTGCCTGACCTGCTGAGTTACTCCAGTACTTTGCGTCCTTTTGTGTATTAACCAGCAGTTCCTCGTTACTCCAGTAATTTAACTGCATATTCATATATTCCTATCCCAGGCCGGGATTACTGGTTTTCCCACTTTGTGGCTTGTTTTATCTGAATACCAACGGCCATGAGTTGTTTTGTTTTAACATGAAGCACATTGCAACACCTGAAGCAGAATTTGTAAACTCCTGCACGACACAGACCTACATCAATCAACAGATACTAGCCAAGTCAAATGACTACGTTTACATTCTGGCTTTGACATAAGCTCTGGGGAAAACAGTCGGACAGATGCTCAATGCTCTGGCCCCAAACTTCTCTCACTGCTGTTTTGCTGAAGGCTATATTGAAACAGATCGCCATTCCAGAGATAGTAAGTCAGCATCTTGCTCATTTGTGTGTCTGTGTCCCACTGAATCCTTTCCAGAAGCGTTTGATTCCAAAGTCCCGTCAATGCAAGAGTCATATGCCCCTGTCCCACTTAGGAAACCTGAACGGAAACCTCTGGAGACTTTGCGCCCCACCCAAGGTTTCCGTGCGGTTCCCGGAGGTTTTTGTCAGTCTCCCTAATGGTCGAAAGTGGTTTCCGTTTTAAAAATCGGTAATTTCTTAGTGGAAGCCGGTTGCGATGCTAGTTGAAGGTGGTTGCCGGAGGACAAAAATCTCTGGGAACCGCACGGAAACCTTGGGTGGGGCGCAAAGTCTCCAGAGGTTTCCGTTCAGGTTTCCTAAGTGGGACAGGGGCAATAGAGTCACACTGCAAGGGTTCAAGCATCCATTTACAGCAATCTTACATGAACCATGTTATATTCTCCCCACATTTCCATCGACTCCCCCACATTCTGCCACACGGGACAACCACCCCTGCTCGCGTTTAAGGGGGCAGTGCAGTGGCGCAGCAGTAGAGTTGCTGCCTTACAGTGCAAGAGACCCAGGTTCAGTCCCGACTACGGGTGCTGTCTGTACAGATTTTGTAATTCTCCCTGTGACCATGTGGACTTTTTACTGGATTCTCTGGTTTCCTCCCACACTCCAAGGACGTGCAGGCTAATTAGTTAATTGGCTTTGGTAAAAAATGGAAATTGTCCCTAGTATGTAGGATAGTGTTAGTGAAAGGAGCTATCGCTGGTCAGCATTGGCTTGGAGGGCCGAAGGACTGTTTCCGCACATAAAGTTGAAAGAGTAAAATGATCAGTGCTGATCTGCTCCTGGCCTCAACTACGCTTCTGTGCCAGTTCCCCAAATTCCCCGATCTTTCAAAAATGTATAAAAAAAGGTAACTGGCGCACCTAGAGGAAACCCACGTGGTCACCGGGAGAACGTACAAATTCCATACAGACAGCCCCCGTGGTCAGGATCGAACCCCGAGTTTCTGGCACTGTAAGGCAGCAACTCTACCGCTGCGCCACTGTGCCGGACTCAGTATTTAGGGGTTCAGCATCTGCAATTCTTTGAGATAGAGAATTACAAAGATTTGCAATCCTCTAAGGCAAGACCCACCTCAACACCACCCTGAAATGGTTGACTCCTTATTCTGAGGACTTGTTACAGACTTCCCTGCTGGAAAAACAGGTGGCATCTACATTGTCCATTCCTCTAAGAATATTATATTTTTCAACGAAACCACCTCTCATTCTTCCAAACCACAGAATATCAGATATTCTGCTCTATTTTCCTTTATAAGAAAAGGAATCAGGTGAAACTTCTCTCACCTACTGCCCAGGACTTCCTTCCTGATACAAGGAAACTATTACAGTACGTGGTAAAAGTGGTCACAAAGTGCTAGAGTAAATCAGCAGGTCTGGAGAACGTGGAGAGGTAATGTCACCGATCCATGTTCTCCAAGTATGTTGCCTGACCCGTTGAGTCACTCTAGCATATGTGCCCTTTTTATAAACCAGCATCTGCAGTTCCTTGTTTCGAATGTACATGGTAATTCACCCTTGGTCTCACCAACAACCCCTACAATGGTTGCAAAATGCCCCTAGTCTTGCACTCTAATTCCTTTAGTGCATCGGGCAATATTTACTTCTTAATTCTTGCTGTATCTGCATGCTAACGTTCTGTTTGACGATATTCAGTTTTTTTAAATTAATATGAAGCTGGCTTAGACTATTTAAATACTATTCTGCCTTTCTATTCATCCACTGAATCTCTTGGGCTGGAGTTCCTCGACTCACCCGATTTGATCAAGGCTCAGTTGTTAGCTCAATGGCAGGAGTCGACAAGGAGGACATTGAGACTGGGACTCCCTCCTGTTCTTGCTCCAGACGTACAGAGCAAGACTTCCCAGTGGAGGGCAGCAGAGAGCCAGGGTTGGGAGCTCCGTGGGGGAAAGCAGAGAATCCCGGAGAAGATCGGCAAACTAAATGCAGTGTTTAAGTTTGGAACCCGCAGCCGTTTGATTGTAAACCAGAATGGAGCATTTAACCTCCCCAACATCAACATATCTTATCGCCAGTCACAGCGCCAGTGTTTATGCAATCAAACACACAAGGATTGAGGCGATACTCACGGGTCATGACCTTGACAGAGATTGGCTGCTTCTGTTGTATAGTTTGAGTGTGATTGAACCTGGCATAGCAGATATAATCTGCCCGGGTGTCCTCTGGTTGAACGTTGGAGAAATAGAGGTCTCCATTGAGACCCTGCGAAACCCGGGCGTCCTGTGTAAACCTCTGCATTGCTGGACGAAACCACAGAGAATAACAATTTCAGAAATCAAAAAAACAGCAGAGATTTATTCAAGCATTTAGCCTCAGTGATGTGGCCAGACATCACAATGTGGTAAAATCAGTTTCTCTCCTCACGCAAGAGTATTGGGTTCAGCTTTTGTGTAGGAAAAATGCCATTAAGCAGGAAAGAGTGCGGCAGAGATTTACGAGGATGGTGCTAGGATTCGAGTTGTAGGGAGGGGTTGGGCAGGGTCGGCCATCATTCCTTGGGGCGCAGGGGACTTACGAGTGATCTTAAGGGGGTGCATAAACTCATGATGGGCATAGATAAGGTGAATCTTTTTCACAGGTTTGGGGAATTGGGAACTCGAGAGCATAGGTTTAAGGCGAGAGAAAGATGGGCAAATTTTTCCACACAGAAGTTGGTACATATGTGGAACGAGCTGCCAGAGCGGCTGGTTGAGGGGGGTGGAAGATTGCAACCTTCACGTGGTCCGCCCTGTTTCCACTAATGCAATCAACTCGACGTGCACACACAGAAGATCAAATGGAACAAGTTGTCCTACAACTTTAGGCTGTGCACGCCACACGAAAGAAGAAGAAGAACTGGTTGAGGTAGGTGCAATGCGGGTGCAAGACATTTGGACAGGTATATGTACAGGAAAGGTTTAGATGGTCCAATGCTGGTAAATGGGACTAGCATCTCAGTAGGCATCGAGGAGTTAGGTCGTAGGACCCGTTTCCATGCTGTATGACACAATGACTGCTCTCTTCAGGGACTTGCCCTGAAGCTTGGCTCTGCACTTACAATTATCCATCCAGAAGATAATAGGTGGGGGCAGGCCCGACGGCGGATCGCAGTGGAGAACCAGCGGAGCTCCTTCTTGGACCATTTTAGGCTCGATCTTCTCCTTGGCCCACATGGGAGACCCTGGAAATGGACGCAGAGGAGAACGCATTTTAACAACGGCAAACCATTCCTTTAAAGCAACGCTGCGGGGTGGAACTAATGGGAATTGGTTATTCAGTACAAAGCAGCAATAATCGCAAGGGACAACACCAGGGAGAAACAAGAAGTGTATTGCATTCCTGTGTCTACTGTCATAGAGGGGTTTACACTGTGGACATTGAGCAGGTTGGAAACTGTCTTAAAATAATGGAACATTAATGATCTGACCCTTGTCCACTTTTACTTCAAACAGAAGTTCCCACATTGCTCACCTCAGCCCCCAAGAGATTTTGATGTACTTATGTTGGGTGACGTAAGTCTTTACAATGTGGAGAAGGGTCAACCGTGGGAATGAGTATAGCAGTGCATCTCCTTCAGAACTACAGTGCCAGGTCAACATTGTCTGGCCCAGAAATACCATGCCTTGATAGAGCGATGTTTGATCCATGGAGTGAATGAAGCTGTCTTCACCTGAAACCGGGACCTTCCCACAGTCACCCAACAGGTATGAAGAAGTTCTCCTCCTCTCTCCGACGAGAGTTCTGCAACACCCTCTCTCATTGCACCTCCTCTGTGATTCCGTCTCTCCAGCTCTACACATCGTTGCTGGCTTTGATTTGTCCTTTTGCACACCTTTCATTCATTTGTTCATATCTCTAGTTTCCCTCTCCCCTGACTCTCAGTCTGAAGAAGGGTCTCGACCCGAAACGTTGCCTATTCCTTTTCTCCAGAGATGCTGCCCGACCCGCTGAGTTATTTTGTGTCACCCTACATTCAAACCTGCTTAGGTCTTGAAATAGTGAACATCCAGAGCTGGTGGGTTGCTTATCCAAAACTCAATCTGCTCAGTCTTTCAGAAGGTGTCCCAGGCAACAGTGTACCCTCTCCTCCTTTATCCCTGAAAACATTATGCCAGAAAAAGACAATCTTGTACCATGCTGACACGGGGGATGGTTTCAAAAGGGGTAAACGTTACTGTTTTTGACCCATTCAGCACCGTCGCTGCCTGCGTTTCCCAGAGGCAGTGGGGCAGTGACAGGTGAAGTGCTGGGGTTAGGTAGACTGAGGGAAAATGGGGATCAGGGAATAAAACAAAGGAACCAGTGCATGCGAGGTTGGAACCAAGTGCCAGCCGCAGTTACCTTCCATCAGGATGAATTTGATGATTAAAAAGAGGTCTTTAGTTCGAAAGAAAAAGAAACAAGACAGTTAAAGAAATATAATTAAATATTTCATGGAACAAATACACTGACAAGACCTGCATCTATATAGCGCCTTTTTGCAACCTCAGGATGTCCCAAAGTGCATGGGTTCTATTTCCTGGCAAATAGGAAAACAAAATGGGGTCAAATCTCATTTCAGAACGTCACTACGTTTTATTCAGTTTAATTGCCTGTTATTTAATCAATTCAACAACAGTTGAACTGCTCCCTTCAAAGTATGAGGTATCTCCTTTCAGAAATTAAACCAGAAATGGACTATTTTGCTCATTTTTTGTCATAAGGATCACGACTGAACTTTATCTCAATCCGTCTTACTTGCACCCATAACCCTAGTTTCACTTAAACGTAGAAACAAAGAAACGTAGAAAATAGGTGCACCAGTCGGCCATTCGGCCCTTCGAGCTAGCACCGCCATTTTAATATGATCATGGCTGAACATCTAAAATCAGTACCCCGTTCCTGCTTTTTCCCCATATCCCTTGATTCCTTTAGCCCTAAATCTAACTCTCTTGAAAACAGTCTTAATTCAGTCTTGTGAAAGTGCCTTCCTAGTGCTCCTAGAAACTTTCAAACTATTCCTTTTCTCCGGAGATGCTGCCTGACCCATTGAGTTACTCCAGCTTTTTGAATCTTTCTTAGGTTTAAACCAGCATCTGCAGTTCCTCCCGACACAATACTCACTGGACTGGCGGATGACAATCTGGTTGGAGACGGCTGTTCCACGATCATTTCTTGCCGTGCACTGGTACTCTCCTTCGTAGGTCTCTGCCTTCCCCCCGCCGACGATATCAATCAGCAGAGTACCGGAGTCGGGCTTCATCATCACCCGAGGGTCCTTGTCAATGTTAAAATGGGTCCCATTGCGTGTCCATGAAAACCTACGCAAAACGTTTAATGTACAATTTACAATCAAATATAGTTGTGCCATATAAATATTCCAAGGCAGTGATGTGGCACAGTCTAATGTTTCATGCAAAATATTTCAATATGGAGAATTTTTAACATCACTAAAGTTGCCCATCACCACCCAGCTCTGCACAGAGTAACCAGAAATCAGGAGAGTAGGGGCTGAAGTACGACCGGAACTTCAGTTGGGAAAATGACAGAGTATTTTGGCTAATGTTCTACGAGTATTCTATGCTCTATGAGGATTAAGGGACAGATGTTTAGGGGTAACATGAGGGGGAACTTCTTTACTCAGAGAGTGGTGGCTGTGTGGAATGATCTTCCAGCAGAAGTGGTGGGGGCAGGATCGATTTTAACATTTAAAAGTAAAGTGGATAGGTATATGGATGGGAAGGGAATGGAGGGGTATGGTCTGAGTGCAGGTAGATGGGACTAGGGGAAAATAAATGGTCGGCACGGACTGGAAGGGCCGAGAAGGCTTGTTTCCGTGCTGTAATTGTTATATGGTTATATGGAGTCTACATCAAGGCTAAAAAGGAAAGCGTAGAGGAATGTGTGCAGCGGTAGAGTTGCTGCATTACAGCGCCAGAGACCCGGGTTCGATCCCGACTACGGGTGCTTGTCTGTACGGAGTTTGTACGTTCTCCCCGTGACCTGCGTCGGTTTTCTCCAAAATGTTCGGTTTCCTCCCACACTCCAAAGACGTACAGGTTTGTAGGTTAATTGGCTTGGTTTTAATGTAAATTGTCCCTAGTGTGTGTAGGATAGAGTTAGTGTTCAGGGATTGTTGGTCGGCATGGACTAGGTGGGCTGAAGGGCCTGTTTCCACGCTGTATCTCTAAACTAAACTAAACAATGGGGTTAACTAAGTTGAAGAGAGCTGGGATATGGAGGGAGACACAATGACGAGCAGTAAAGGGGCTGTCCCACTTTCCCAAGTTATTCACAAATTCTCCCGAGTTTTCAAACTCGCAGAATGTTCGTAACGAGTCCGTAGGAGGCCGTGGGAGTCCGTGGATATATCATAGCGGCTCGTTATGCCAGCCGTAGGTACTCGGGGCATCAGGTCAGTCGGGACATTTTTTCGGCACGTTGAAAAATGTCCACGAGTAAAAAAATAGCCCCGAGTGGCAGCTGGTGAATGGTGAAATATGGGGAGAGTCAAATGACTTTGGCTGGATTTAGTGTGCTTAATGGTTGGCACAAACTTCATGGGCCTCAGTGGGCCATGCTGGGCCTCTCCTTGACAAGTGAGCTGCATGGTCGATGGAAGTACCAGTGGGCCATGGCCTTTAGAGGGGTTAGGAGCACAGAGTGGAGGGAGTTAGCGACAGCAGACGCAAGAATAATGGGCTGGTAAGAAGAACCGGGGTCTAACCTGCCGCTGCGGGAGGCATTCCTGGGGCACAAGGGATGAAGGCGGCTGGGCGAGGAGAGGGACAGACATAGGCCCCACAGCAGCCTGGGACTCGCCTGGATCAGGCACCACTCCAGAAGACCAAGTTCAGGACTTTGAAAATGGTGCCAATACCTAGCGACTCTGTCGCAGTGGACCATTTCAATGCACTTTGTGCTATCAGGGATTGTGCTCTGCTATGGTAACGATTTCCTGAACAGCATGCAAAAAGATAATTTCACTGTATCTCTGTACATTTGAAAATAAAGAACCATTGAACCATTGACTCAATGAGTACATACCTGGGAGGTGGGTTCCCTTTGGCATCACACTGGATCAGGATGTTATCCCTGGGGTCGATGATGTAATCCTTGGGAGACTGGTTGGTGATGGTTGGAGGCTGGGGCACTGCATTGGAGGGCACAGAGCGTAAGACTAAAACTATAAATATTAGCCATTGCAGAAATGTCAACCATTGTTCATGCCAATTTGCTACACCATCAAGCAGGTTGCATCCAGGACGCATGCATATACTGGTCAAGAGATCGGGAGCCAAAGTGAAGGAGGTCAAGTTCTTTTTTAACCTCAGCACCATTTGAATCCATGCATGCTCCTGAGGGTTTGGGGAAGCCTCTTCTCTTTGCTCAGGCAACTGTAGTGCTCACCCTTGGTCAAGCCCTTCATTGACCGGGCTGTGATGTGGCCAGAAGTTGATTGTCACTCCAAAATCATGATTTGGAGATTTTTTTGTTGTTGTTCGAAGGAGACAATGTTGGACAACGCAAATGTAACGCAGTCGGGGGTCCAAGATATTCAAAAGGCTGGATTAGCTCAGTGGGACAGGCAGCATCTCTGGAGAAAAGGAATAGGTGACAATTTGGGTCGAGACCCTTCTTCAGACTGGGAGTCCGTCATATCTCTGGTTACCCTTGACTCTCAGTGAAGAAGTGGCTCTACCCAAAATGTCACCTTTTCCATGTCTCCAGAGATTCTGCCTGACCGGCTGAGTTACTCCAACTTTTTGTATCTATCCTGGGTGTAAACCAGAATCTGCAGTTCCTTTCTACAGATCCAATAAGTACCATTGTTTCTGCAATCGAAGGCCAAACGTTCACAGTTCCTTTGTCCCATGTCCCAACCTAGATTCTGGCTGCATGAGGTGAGCTGCGATTGGCTGAACAAGCCCCATCGGATGGGCCAACGAGAGTCAGCGACACTGCGGAAAGTGCCAGAACACACGATCACAGCAAAAAACCAACTCGTGCACATGCAATGGGTGCAGCACACGGAGAGAATGTCACAGCAAACACAACAGCACTTGAAAACCAAGAGGGACAGACACAGACACACACACACTGCACCTCACATCCTGTGTGTCACAGACTTACGTTCATCCAGAATTTTTGCTTTACTCCCCAGAATCACCAATTGAGAGAGTAAACAAGAGAAGGAGGGAAAAAAAACAGTTTAAGCATGAAGGATATTTCCACTTTCTACACAACCCTTAAAGTGGCTTCATGTCCGGCCTAGTCCCTACTAAAGCATGACGCTCACACTTACTAAAACCTACGAATGCAGAATTCACAACTAAAGAAAATTAAAATGGGGCGGCACGTTGGCACAGCGGTAGAGTTGCTGCCTTACAGCGACAGAGACCCGGGTTCGATCCTGACCACGGGTGGTGTCTCTACAGAGTTTGTACGTTTTGAAGCAAAAACAGGAAGGCAGATTATTATCTAAATGGTGTCAAGTTGAGAAAAGGGGTAGTACAACGGGATCTGGGGGGTCCTTGTTCATCAGTCAATAAAAATAAGCATGCAGGTACAGCAGGTAGTGAAGAAAGCAAATGGCATGTAGGCCTTCATAACAAGAGGAGTTGAGCATAGGAGCAAAGAGGTCCTTCTGCAGTTGTACAGGGCCCTAGTGAGACTACACCTGGAGTGTTGTGTGCAGTTTTGTCTCCAAATTTGAGGAAGGACATTCTTGCTATTGAGGGAGTGCAGCGTAGGTTCACAAGGTTAATTCCCGTGATGGTGGGACTGTCATATGTTGAGAGAATGGGGCAGCTGGGCATGTATACTCTGAAATTTAGAAGGATGAGAGGGGATCTTATTGAAACATATAAGATTATTGTCTGAAGAAGGGTCTCGACCCGAAACGTTGCCTATCTTCTTCGCTCCTTAGATGCTGCTGCACCCGCTGAGTTTCTCCAGCCTTTTGTGTACCCTAAGATTATTAAGTGTTTGGGCACGCTAGAGGCAGGAAACATGTTCCCGATGTTGGGGGAGTCCAGAACTGGGGGCCACAGTTTAAGAATAAGGGGTAAGCCATTTAGGTGGGAGATGTGGAAACACTTTTTCAAACAGAGAGTTGCGAGTCTGTGGAATTCTCTGCCTCAGAAAGCGTGGAGGCCGGTTCTCTGGATACTTTCAAGAGAGAACTACATAGAACTGTTATAGATAGCGGAGTCAGGGGATATGGGGAGAAGGCAGGAACGGGGTACTGATTGCGGATGATCAGCCATATACACATTGAATGGCGGTGCTGGCTCAAAGGGCCGAATGGCCTACTCCTGCACCTATTGTCTATTGTCTATTTGCTATTGTTCACCCTGTGACCGCGTAGGTCTTCTCTGGGTGCTCCAGTTTCCGCCCACACTCCATAGATGTGCAGGTTTGTAGCTCAATTGCCTTCTGTAAATAGTTTCTAGTGTGTAGGACTAGAACTAGTGTACGGGTGATTGTTGGTTGGCATAAATACGGTGGGCCATGCCTGTTTCCACACTGTATATCTAAAACTAAAAACTAAACCATTGGAGGCTGTATTTCCACCCCGTGTCTCTCCTACTTCCTCATCCCCACATGCTGCAATGGCACCTAAATAACTAAGGCCCACCCTTTGCAAGACCTGAGCTCTCTCTCCTCACCTGTCCTGGCCCCTACTTTACAGGCTGTCATCTCTGAGCGGAAAATGCTAAACTCACTTCATCTCGACTCCATTAGACAACTCACAAGCAAATCACCCTCCTCTACGCTCCTCTAGGTATAACATGTACCTCCTCTACATTATCCTGTCACATACTCCTTGCACATGGGCAGCCTAGGTCAGATACACAGTAAAGCTCTCTCTAAGGTAGACACAAAATGCTGGAGTAACTCAGCGGGACAGGCAGCGTCTCTGGAGAGAAGGAATGGGTGACGTTTCGGGTCGAGACCCTTCTCCAGACTGATGTCAGGGTGTGGGCGGGACTGAAATAGAACGTAGTCGAAGACTGGTGGGGGAACTGGGAAGGTGAGGGGATGGAGAGAGGGAAAGCAAGGGCTACTTGAAGTTAGAGAAGTCAACGTTCATACAGCTGGGGGTGTAAGCTACCAGAGCTAAATATGAGGTGCTGTTCCTCCAATTTGCGCTGGGCCTCACTCTGACAATGGAGGAGGCCCAGGACAGAAAGGTCACATTGAGAATGGAAGGGGGAGTTAAAGTGCTGAGCAACCAGGAGATCAGGTAGGTTAAGGTGGGCCGTGCGGAGGTGTTCAGCGAAACCATCGCCAAGCCTGCTCTTGGATTCGCCGATATGCAGGAGTATAAGCTCCCTCTACACTGCCCCTTCTGGACAGACTGGTACAGTATGTATTAGAGTGCATCCAGGACTCAGAAAACAATGTTTTGATTCAAAGGTTTTCACGGTGTTTAAATAAAATTACTTAACAGGAAAAAAAGCCAGATACACACAAAATGGAAACTAGGGATCAATAAAAACAGGAGAATATTTAGGGGCGGCACGGTGGTGCAGCGGTAGATTTGCTGCCTTTCAGCACCAGACACTTGGGTTCAATCATAACTATGTGGGCTGTCTGTACGGAGTTTGTACGTTCTCCCCGTGACCGTGTGGGTTTTCTCCTGGGGCTCCGGTTTCCTCCCACACTCCAAAGACGTGCAGGTGTGTAGGTTAATTGGCTTCCCTAAAAAAAATTGTACATTGTGGCTAGTGTGTGTAGGATAGTGCAAGTGTATAGAGATCGCTGCTCTCTGCGAACTCAGTGGGTCAGAGAGTCTGTTTCCCCTCTGTATCTCTAAAACTGTAATTAAATAAACTAAACACATTGGATAAGATATCAGCAAAATAATTAGAGAGACAGTAAAACCTCTCCACTGACATTGTCAGGTCATGCCTTACACTGTAAAACTCTCTGGACACTGTACTTTTACACACTTCCATGGTATGGGTTAAATACATAGCAAAGTTTCCACACTGTCCCATGGCATGAGTGATATACACACAAAAAACTCCCTCGACACCGACCCACCACACACATCCAGGACATGAGTTAGATACACAGTAAAGGGCCTGTCCCACTTGGGGAGCCAATTGCACGTCATTTACGCAACATCATTCACGCGTCACTCTGTCGTGACACGCACATGATGCACGCACGGTGCACATTACGCGCGCATGGTGCGCGGTGATGTAGGCAGTGACGGGCAGTCGCGAGCGGTCGCGTGTGGCGTCCCTGGATTTTGGGATGTACAAAATGACGCCCAGAATGGGACAGGCCCTTAAAGCCCCTCTCTGCCCAATATTTGTAAGACAAATAAAGCATTCCATGATAATTTATTTCCATGGATTTTGTTGTGAAAGGCCACATTATATGTCCAAGATCTGCCGCTTCAGTCCTGCTTCAGTTACCAAAATTCTGTTGCTTCCTATTTGCCTTTAAACAAACAATGTTCAATTTAAACAACTCTTCACAGTCCCACTTGTCTCCTCACCCCACCAAACCCGATCCTGAGATGAGACAGTTTGCTCTTGTTTAAGTAGCTAAACATAAGGAATTTAGGACAAAAACAATTATTGCTCACTTAGATGCCTTGTAAATAATTGACATAATTCATCAGAAAATTACGCACCATACTCCTACACCCCGGGAAATTGTCTGTCCTGCCCGAATGTTAAATGAAGTACAACACAGGAATGGATCCCCCATTGTTGTAAATGAGGACAAATTGAAAAGCAAATTAGCCCGACTGGATTGTTTTGCACATCAGAGACATTTACACTTGAACCATATTTTTTCTCCCTGCGATAAACTCCAATAAATTAGCAACGGCTGGCTCTGTCTTCGAACGCTGACGAGTCTGGTGCAAGCATTCAGAGGGGTAATCTCAGACCTGATACAGTTGCCACAGCACAAAACCACATTTAATTTGACAGTGAATTGTTAATCTTACTCAGGGAGGCCAACAGATTAATCAATGACGAGATGGAAGGATGTCACACTGAAGCAGCCGGATGTCTCGGCGCACGGCTGAAGTATATTAATGGGACGGATGTTAGGGAGCTACTGTCTGCATCTTAATTGTGCTGTCTGCTCTACAGTGATCTTCCCTTCACTCTGTGCTGCACAATTCCTTTACCTTCCCACCAATCTGCTCATCTTCAAACGCTTCAGTAATTGTACATCAGATTACTGGAGAGCCATTACTCTTCCTGTCTGATCCATGCTCTCTGCCATCTGTGCAAAGCATTCGGAGACACTCATTGACATGAATGTTAACTACAGGTTGTTTTTCTACTGACCACAATACTGACTGACTGGGGTGGAGCTGTAGAGTTGCTGCCTTGCAGCACTTGCAGCGCCAGAGACCCGGGTTCGATCCAGACTAAGGGTTTAAGTCTGCACGGAATTTGTACATTCTCCCCGTGACCACGTGGGTTTTCCTATGAGGTCTTCGGTTTCCTCCCACATTCCGTATTTGTAGGTTAATTGGTTTGATATGAATGTAAAACGGTCCCTACTGTGTGTAGGATAGTGTTAATGTGCGGGGATCGCTGGTCTGTGCGGACTCGGTGGGCCAAAGGGCCTGTTTCTGCGCTGTATTTCTAAACAAAACAAAATTAAACTAAATATCTACTGCATTCTATTCTGCCGGGATCACGATCAGGATCATTTTTCACACCCCCAGTCTGTTCACCACCCCCCCCCCCCCCCCCAGAACCACCTCTGCTTTCAGTCTGATGAAGGGACCCGGCCCCAAACATCACCAATTCCCTTTCTCCAGAGATGCTGCCTGACCTGCGACGTTTTTCGAGCAACTTTGCATCTATTCCACAAGTTTTGTAGAGCAAAGGCACACGTTTAAAACAGTATATTTTGGGTTGGGTGAGAGGGTCAAATTTCTAGTTTAGTTTAGAGTTACAGCGCAGAAACGGGCACTTTGGCCCACCGGGACGGTCCACGCACACTAACGCTGTCCTACACACTAGGGACAGTTTGCAATTTTTACTGAAGCCAATTAACCTATAAACCTGCACGTCTTAGGAACGTGGGCTGAAACCGGAGCACCCGGAGAAAACCCACACATGTCAGATGCGTGAAAGGCCCAGGAACAATCATGGCCGGGGCTGCAAATGGCCTGAAGCAGGGAGGTGCCTGGTGGGCCCATTGTCGGCTTGGGAAGGTGTGATCTCAAGAGGGAAACAAAGTGGAGGACTATGGAACTGGTAAATCGACCAGGGTGGAGGAAGGGGCAATGGGGGGAGAGGGGAGGGGAGCGTAGGTAGAAGTAACTTAACATAAAGAGAATTCAACGTGCACCCCGCTGGGTTGTAAACTACCCAGGAGAATTACAGGGCGCGGTTCCTCCAATTTGCGCGTGGACTCAGTCTGGGTAATTCTGTATAGAAATGCAGAACCAGCATGAAGTGTCGCTCGAGCCCGGTGAGACACGGGTTGTCTCATTCAACTTACAACTGCACAATTAGGTTTTCAACTGCTACCCACAGAGCTGAGGAAAGCGTATTGAGGGAAAACATGAGAACAAAAACAGACCATTCTTTGAAGAACGGGGGTTAAAGAATTGATCAATAAACTTGAGGAGGGTAAGAGTTGATCAAGTCAATGTTAAATAAGTGGAGAGACAAAGGGTGAAAGCGAGAAAAGTATTCAAGAGTTAAGCGGAGAAAGAAAATTGAACAAAAATTAAAAGGAAATATTTCCCAAATTATTCGACTGTGTGAACAAAACTTCCTTGCCTACTTTCTTGGCGTGAGAGTTTATTGATAGTCACTTACAATTAGCTTGTAATTAGAGGGTACCCATGCTGATAATGACTACATTTAACTTTCTGAAGTGAGTTTAATGGGCAATTAACGAAGTTTAGAGAAAATCCCAGTGAAATTGCGTTGTAATTCGAAGAGCAGAGTCATGCAAACGGGTCAGCACTTTGAGCCAGTTCACAATTCATGGGCAAACTCCTCCATGCGATAGACTGTGGGCCAACCCGTGCACCCTGCCACTGTGACACTGGACTGTTTTCAGCTCAATCCTGGCCGAGGCCCCACAGTTCAGTGTGGCAGCATTAGTCATGGAGTATTAGCATGATAGAGTGTGGAAACAGGCCCTTCGGCCCAGCTTGCCCTCACCGGCCAACATGTCCCAGCTACACAAGTCCCACCTGCCTGCGCTTGGTCCATATCCCTCCAAACCTGTCCTATCCATGTACCTGTCTAACTGTTTCTTAAATGTTGGGATAGTCCCAGCCTCAATTACCTCCTCTGGCAGCTTGTTCCATACACCCACCATCCTTTGTTTGAAATAGATACCCCTCAGATCCCTCAGCATTATCTGGGAACAGTAGCTCTGCAGTATGAAACCAGTGTGGCTGGCCCAGCTAACACTGCCGGTAGAGCCGCCACCTCAAAGCGGCATAATCCCCGGTTCGATCCTGACCTCGGATGCTGCCTACGTGGAGTTTGCATGTTTTCCACGTGACCGCATGTCTCTCTTCTGGTTCCCTCGCACAGCCCAGACACGTGCGGGTTTGGCCTCTATAAATTGTCACTCGTGTGTAAGGAGTGGATGAGGAAGTGAGGTAAGATAGAACTAGTGAGAACGGGTGATCCATGGTCAACGTGGACGGAAGAGCCTGCTTCCAGACTGCCTCTCTGAACTAAACCAAGATAAATCATGGAGGTCTCAAGGTACCAAGATATAGCACTGGCTTGCATCTTAATCGGGCAATAAAAGACTAAATATTAAAACAAACAAGCCATCCAAAGAGCACCAATTTCAAGACTTCCAGGAGCTTAGAGATGTACGACTCACATAAACAGGCCCCTCAGCCCAACAATTCTGCACCAACCAGCAACCATCCAGTTTTACCTAATTCCACATTAATTCCAAATTCTCATCAACTCCCTCCTGCATCTGTAGTTCCTTTTTTATTATATCTCATCAACTCCTCCTGGTTGCTGCACTCAGCCATGAGCTTGATGGCAATTACACGTCAATTAACAGAATAATCCAAAAATAGACACAAAGACATTTCAGGTGGAGACCTGTTACTTCAGACTCTGAAGAAGGGCCAAAAATGTCACCCATTCCTTCTCTCCAATGATGCTGCCTGACCCGCTGAATTACTCCAGCATTTTCTGTCTATCTTCGGTGTAAACCAGCAACTAATGGAAGGATTTGGGTTGGGTTGCACACGGATTTGGGTTGCGGCAGGTAGCAGGAACAACCAGAGGACCCCTCCCCACCCACTACCCCCCCCCCCCCCCCCCCACCCACCCGCTCGTCAAGGGGTTGAGCCCCGTTGGACATTGAAGATGGAATAGATTTTCACTCACGATCAAGGGGCACTTCCAACGCAGCACCCAGATGGATCAGAAGGAGAACGAGTACAGAGCAACTGCATCTTCGACTCGACTTCATCCCTGCCATTCTCCAGCCCTGAAGCGCAGGACTGCTGGAAGACAAGTCCCTTTGGATCCTGGAATCTGCAAGAAGCTAAAGTGAGAAGAAAAATCAAATTATAATCAGCAAAATATTTTGCCTTTAAAACATCGTTACCAATGTTAAAATATATTAGACAGCATCTTTGAAGAAAGGATAATGGGGTTAATGGGGAGAAGGCAGGAGAATGGAGTTGAGAAGGAAAGATTAAATGGCGGTGTAGACCTGATGGGCAGAATGGCCTAATTCTGCCCCTATAACCTATGAACTTAAAGTAAAATATACTATCAGGTTGAGCAAACAAGAACACAAGAAAATAGGAACACGAGTAGACTACATGGACCAGTCATTTAATATACTCTAGGTCTCATCTACTCCACCATGCCAAGATCCCCACAGCCCTCAACCCCCAATCTTTCAAGAAGTTATCTACCTCCACTTCAAATACTTCTATTGATCCACCCTCTGCATCTCAGTGGGGGAGATAAATCATTAGACTTTAGCACGGAAACAGGTCCTTCGGTTCACCAAGTCTACGCTGACCAGTGATCTCCACGAGCACCAGCACTTATCCTCAGGCCCTCTCATAGATGAACTGAGGCCCAGGTCCATTTCAATTTTAAAGGTCCCAAAATCAAGATCTCTTTGAAGCAGACAGGCGTGAGGCTCATGCCAAATGGCACTCGTTACCCCCCTCTGACAGGGCCTGCTTATCCTACACACTAGAGAAAATGTACAATTTTATTTTTACCAATGCCAATTAACCTGCAGTCTTTGGAGTGTGGGAGGATATTGGAGCACCACGTTCTGTACAGACAGCATCTGTAGTCAGGATTGAACCCGGGTCTCTGGTGCAATCAGGCAGCAACTCCACCGCTGCGCCACCGTGCCTCCCCTTCTATGTACCTTGGTTTTAAACGACTGGCCCCTTACCTTGAAACTCGTACACCTCCTTGAGAATGATCTATTAGTGAAAAGATTGTGGTATGGAAAAACTAGATCCGTTCTGTTATTCCTCAGCTCATGTTCATGAGTCATAGGAGCTGAAGTGGGCTATTTGGCCCATCGAGTCTACTCCACCATTCAATCATGGTCGATCTATGTTTCCCTCTCAACCCCATTCTCCCGCCTTCTCCCCATAACCCTTGACACCCTTACCAATCAAGTATCTTTCAATTGCCACCTTAAAAATACCCAATTACACTGTCCATACATCAATATGGACAGTAAGTACAATAGCTTAATTAGCAGAGATCATGCTTCAACAAATCCATTACAAAATCTTAGCCATAATTTCCAGTGCAGGCTTGATAGAATGCTGCTATCTATTGGAGTTGCCACCATACAGTTGATAACGTCAGCACAGCTCCGTGGCATGGTAAAGCCTTGCAGCCTAATTGCTAATTGCTGGTTCATTGCTGCTGACAGCCGCTTTGCAATTACCCACCTCCCAAAGAGAACAATGTGATAAATGAGCAGAGAGTTTAATGGGCTTGCTTGAGGGATAAATATGGTACAAAATCTCACATTTTCATTCCTGGGCGATCAGTTATGACTTTAACCAAAGTCTCAACAGAAACCAGACACCTCTGACACAGTAAGAAGGATGCTGGTTTAAACCAAAGCTTAAGTAACTCAGCGGGACAGGCAGCATTTCTGGAGGGAAGGGTTGGGTGCCGTTTTGGGTTGAGACCCTCCTTCAGACACAGCATCACTTCCTTGGTGGTACTCTGGAGTCTGGACCCGGGTTTGTGTGAAAGATTGAGGTGGGTGGGAACACAGGCTTGACTGATTCAGCGACAACACATTTGCCAGCTAAGCCACAGCCAACACGAGCAAGGCCTGAGCCAGTGGTCTCGCACCAAAAGAGAATGAAAATGCCTCGGACAATTGCTTTCTTCAAACTCAGCGACATCAACCTGAAGTAATATTCCATCTCCTCCACCAAAACAAACGTTCCAGCAGAGATTCAAAAGTCGTAAATTTGGAAGCTTGTGGATCTGGGCTTGTTCCTATGACATGTGAATGGAGAGCTATGGATCACGTGCAGGCTGATGAAATGGTACTATGTTTGGTAGGGTCGACTAAAAGGACTGTGTTGTATTCAGTTCAGGTCAGTTCAGTTTAGTTTAATTTAGTTTAGTTTGAGTTGCGTTTAGAGATGCAGTGGAAAAACAGGTCCTTTGGCCCACTGAGTCCACACCGACCAGCAATCACCCATACACTAGTTCTATCGTACACACTAGGGACAATCTGCAATTTTACTGAAACCGATTAACCTACAAAACATCACCTGTACTGGAAAAGGAGCTTTTCCTTAAAAGTCGGAAGATAAGCAGCTCCATTTCTACATTTACAGTTTAGTCAAATGCTTTTGAAGAGAAAGATCTAGAAAAAACTGGAAAACAATATATACTGAACTTTTTATTGTTAAATAAAAAGAATACTTTTATACTTTGTTTATTCTGGTGTTTACAGGGTATTATGTTCACATATCTATCATGCTACTGCATGAAGGAATTTAATTGTTCCATTTCGGGACATATGACAATAAAAACATTCTTGACTCTTGGATTTGCAGTGACTGGTGGGATCATGGATGGATGTGATATAATATAGTACATTTGTTTAGTTGGAGTCCTCTTCCCCTTCTCTCAATGCAAGCCTTACCTGCACCCCCTGCTGTCACTAGCCCAGACTGGCTTCAACCATGTTGTCTATGGTTAAGCATGGAAAGATATGGTGCTTTTGCTTCATCAGCCACTGCAAAGCTGCTTAACCTTAGCCGTAGCCCGGGAACAGTTCACTGATTTTGGATGGCAAAGTTAAAAAAAAATCCACCTTATCACAAACAAATCGTATTTGCTCGCAGTTCGCTTGCAAGGGAAACAGTGGCAGGCCAGTGTGAGGGATAGATAATGCGGATTAGTGGACGGGGAAGTGGCCTGGAGGATTCGTTTGAAGCTAACTCCAATCTTAACGGCCCAAATGTGCGCTAGCTGATAAACTGATCTTATATCTCGGGAAGGCTGGACTGACACGATGGAATATTGAAACATTTTGGAAAAGCCTTTAGAAGGGATAGAACTGGAAAGTGAGGTTCCATATGCAGCTTACAGTTCGGTACACCAAGATGATATTATTACCAGTCACTGCCAGGCAATCATTTAAAAGCTTCTTACACCGTGAGCCTAAAGCCACTGTCTTAATCTCCAGCCAGACAAATGACATTGCACTCTTGATCATACGAACACTCCTTGAGTCTCTTATTTCACGTTGCATGCAAAGGCTGGAAAACAGTAGAAGCAAGGAACCACAGATGTTGCTTTGCACAAAAGGACACAAAGTGCTGGAGTAACTCAGTGGGTCAGGCAACATCTCTGGAGAACATGGTTAGGTGACCTTTCGGGTTGGGACCCTTCTTCTGACTGCTGAACAGGTTGAAAAACAGCCGGGCTTAAATATAGTCCTATGATTCAGCAATAATGGAAAAGTAAGGTGTTTGGACGTCAGTGCTGCTTGAGCCGCACTCCAATGAAGCATCCGTCAGTCACTGACACTCAGCACGCTTGATCACAGCAAGATCGATGGAACAAGGCAAACTCAATTTGACGACACAGGGATGCAGTCATGAATAAGGAGAACATCCAGTGATGTCATGTGTGTCATTCCGCACTGTCACAAACATTTCCTGCTCTCTACAGCCCTCCCCCACCCTGCACTATTTAGAGAATAGAGATAAAACGCGGAAACAGGCCCTTCAGCCCACCGAGCCCATGCTGACCATCGATCACCCGTTCAAATTAGCTGCATGTGATCTCGCTCCCTGCACATTAGGGACAAGTTTGGGGTGGAAGATTGCAACCTCCACGTGGTCCGCCCTGTTTCGACTACTGCAATCAACTCGACGTGCACAAACGGAAGATCAAATAGAACAAGTAGTCCAACAACTTTAGGCTGTGCACGCCACACGAAAGAAGAAGAAGGAGGGACAAGTTTTAGAGGCCAATTAACATACAAACTTGCATGTCTTTGGGGTGCGCTAAAACACATTCTCATCTAGTTTCAGACTTTACTTCAGACTTTAGAGAGACAGTGTGGAACCGAGTCCGTGACGACCAGCGATCACCCCATGCCCGATACCTACACGCACTTGGGACAATTTTCCAACTTACCAAAGCCAATTACAGACGTGTACATTTTTGGAGTGTGGGAAGAAACTGGAGCACCTGGGGAAAACCCATGCAGTCACAGGGAGGACATACAAACTCCACATAGACATATTCAGGATCAAATCCAGGTGTCTGGCGATGTGAGGCAGCAGTTCTACGCCACTGTGCTGCCCAAAGTCAGGCAGCATTTCTGGAGAAAATGGAGAGGTGATGTATCAGGTCAAGACTCTTGGTGCCAACTCGAAATGTCACCTATTTATTGAACACGGCCTGCTTCAGGGCATGTTCAATAAGATCTCCTGTCATTAACATTGAATGGTTAAACAGGCAGCACTCTAAATTTATCCGATCTGCATTTTTGCACAAATTAGTTAAAAAAATTTGGCCCGAAACGTTGCCCATTTCCTTCGCTCCATAGATGCTGCTGCACCCGCTGAGTTTCTCCAGCACTTTTGTCTACCTTTGATTTTCCAGCATCTGCAGTTCCTTCTTAAACAACAAGCTAAATGAACTACCGCTTTTCAGTCTGAAAGCAGAGTTTATATTTTTTGCCTACATTTTGGACCGTGATTTCCAACCCTGATGAGACGTGGTGAAATTCAGGGTTAAACAGCGAGCTTCAGTAGGTGGCGTGCAAAGGGAGATGAGCGTATAATTTTGAATGGACAAGGGCAGAAACCAGATGAAGCAATTAGAGTAAACCCTCATAATAATGGACCACCGGGGGGGGCGGGGGGGAGGGAGGTTGGTGTCCGTTATTGCCGATTGTCCGCTATAACCAAATGAGGGGATTAAAGTTTAACCCAAGGCTGGGAGGGAAGAAACGTGGCATTGTGGGGGGGGGGGTTTAAACAAGTGGGAATTCACAGGCTGGGGATGCCAGGGACAGGCCGGGTACTCACGCCTCCTTCATGCTGCTCACTGTCTCCGCTTCCACTACCGTAACGTACTGTACGCCACACAGCGCCATTTTATTTGGTGACTGGCGCAAGTGGGGGGTGGGCGATGAAACAGGAGCCTCGGTCCGCTATAACCGAAACCCACTATACAGAGGTCAGTTAATGATTTGCTTTGGTTTCACTCAGTTGCATTGCAATCCATTTATAAGCTGCAGAGGGAAGGGCAGCCTTGCTAAATAATGTATTACATACAACAGAAATGTAATTGCACTGAAGCAATCCATAACCGAAAGAATGTATTTGAAAGCCTGAGCCAAGATATAACAAATGGATTATAGAGCGGAAACTAACGTTTGTTTTTCAGCATAGGTCTGGCTTGGCTACAGTATTGGCTGTAATATTCCAGGAATCAAGAAGTATTTTCTATCCCCACCCCCAGACCCCTTTATACCTCTTCACAGGTGAACAAGACACAAGTGCCGCTGAGATCTCAGATTCCCTTACAATGTTTCCAATACAGAATGCAACCATTGTGTGTTATCAGTGAAAAGTACCCGGCATAATTGTGGCTTTTAGGTGATACAGTCCACAACTGAGTTTGGACTTATTCACATTATTCTCTTCATCATGTATCGGTACGCAGTGGATGGCTTGATTGTAATCACATATTGTCTTTCCACTGACTGGTTAGTAACTGTTCACTGTCCCTCTGTACACGTGACAATAAACTAAACTCAACTAAACTAAATGTTTAACCCTGTTTTATACTATTTAAATAACTAATTGACAACAAAGTTGAATGGAATATATACATCCAGCTTGGGCAGGACCTACACAGTGATTGGTTGGACTCTGGGGAGTGTTGCAGAGCAAAGGGATTTATGCTGAAAATGCTGAACAAATTTTGCTTTGGTTTCTAAAATATCCATTAAAACTAGTTGTGTTGAATGGAAACATTTCCTTTTCTGATCATCAACATTGTATGGTGATTACAAACCAAGAGGGATCTAGCAGTGCAGGTATATAGTTCCATGAACGTGGCTCCACAGGTAGATAGTGTGGTCAGAAAGGCTTTGATCCTCATCAGTCAGATTGTAACTGACGTGATCACGGATGGATGTGATATATTACCGTCAGAATCAAACCCGAGGAGGAGATGCAAGGCAGCAGCTCCACTTGCCGCTTCACTGTGCAGCCAAACATGGAGCAGAAGGGAACTGCAGATGCTGGTTTATACCAAAGACAACTGTGTGTGGGTAGCAGATTGCTCGCCTTTTTCGTCTGAAGACAGGTGAGATATCTCCAGAGATGGACACAAAGTGCTGGAGTAGCTCAGCAAGTTACTCACCTCCAGATTCACTGACAGTTTCTTCCCACCTGTTATTAGGCAACTGAACCATCCTACCACAACCAGAGAGCAGTGCTGATCTACTACCAACCTCTTTGGTGACCCTCGGACTATTCTTGATCGGACTTTGCTGGCTTTAACTTGCACTAAGCGATCTTCCCTTATCTTGTATCCATACGCTGTAAATGGCTCCATTGTAATCATTTTCTGCTGACTGGATAGCACGCAACAAAAGCTTTTCACTGTACCTCGGTACACGTGACAATTAACTGAACTGAACTGAGGTCAGGCAGCATCTCTGGAGAAAAAGGATGGGTGATGTTTCAGGCTGGACCCCTCCTTCAGACTGAAAGCAGAGAGGGAACTGGAGATAAAGACTAGTTCCCTCCCCTCAACATTCAGTGTGAAGACGGATCCCGACCCGAAACGTCATACATGCTTTTTCTCCAGAGATGCTGCTTGACCCGCTGAGTTACTTTGCGTCTATCCTGTGGTTAATTGAGATGCACTGCACCCTGCATAGTATAAATATGCCATAAAATTTGAAATACAGCTCGCAGCTACACTATCAGGCAGTTAATGTTGTGGCACCAGAAAAGACTCAAGGGACTTCAAGAAATCGGTAATGAGATTATCAAAGGAAGAAGCAATGAAGAGAGCGCAGATTCCTGAAATCCAAGTCAAAGCCACAGATTGTCCGTAGACAGTTTTCAATACAGAATGTTCAGGCAGCGAATGAGAGGGAATGGACTGGAGAAGGAGAGGGTGCAAAGTCTTAATAAAAGACTGAGAGCTTTCAAATACACTAAGCATTTCTGGATTGGGAGAACACAGGTCAGTGAGCTGACAGAGGGCATCTTTTTGTTTTATCAAACCATTTATTCAATTATTAAAAATAATATTTACAATACAATAGAACAAAACAGAACCCCCCACCATAATACAAGATGAACAAATATACTAAATAAACTACGATACAACTTTGTTACAATCCTTGTCAAGGATGCATTCAATCCCCCAGGGTGCCCCTGGACAGCGTGCAGTCCCTCTCTAACACCACCCGGGCGCGGACGTAACCCCGGATAAGGGGCAGGCAGCCGCCTCAGGCAGAGCCCTCTTCCGCCCGGCGCCGTGACTCGCGGATAGCCAGGCCCAAGAGCAACCCATCCAGGATATCTTCGCCCCTACCGTCTCCCCTATGCACTGGGTGTCCGAGGACGAGGATGGTGGGTGAGAAATGCAGCCAGAAAGCAAGGAGCGGCCCCTTTAGATAATGGAACAGGGGCTGCAGCCTCACACACTCCATATACACGTGGTACACAGACTCTCCCAGCCCGCAAAAGTGGCAGGCGGCTATCCAGTCAGTGAACCGCGAGGGAAACAGGTTGCAGGGGACTCCTCAATGCAGTACCCTCCACCCCAGCTCCCCGATGTAGAGGGGGAGAATCCCTGCATAGAGGGACCCCCACCGGGGGCCCCCCTCGTGACCAGAAGGCGCCACTTAGTGTCCGGACCAAAGATTATAGAGGAGCAAGATGCGCCACTCAGTGGAAAAGGCGTAGTATCACATGTGTGATTGTCGACGCCATATTAGCGGACCAGAGATGGCGTCGACTATGGCGTCTACATCATTGGGAAACTAGGCTTCTCTATAATCTTTGTCTCTCGACCTCCGGCTGTGTAATCCGCTCCACAGCCACAGAGCAGTTGCAAGCAAAGATTATAGAGGAGCAAGATGCATTAGAAAGTTATTAGATTTATTTGTAATAGATCTTTACTTACCTCTCGATCCCTCTCTATCCCCTCTCTTCTCGCTATCTCCCACTTCTCTCGATCTCCCTCTCTTCTCTCTATCGCTCTCTCTCCCCTCTCGATCTCCCTCTCTTCTCTCTCGATCTCTTTCTCTCCCCTCTTGATCTATCTCTTTCCCCTCTCTTCTCGATTTCCCTCTCTCCCTCCCTTCCCTCTGTGTGAGAGTTGGCAGCCCTGCTATGCCTTAGGCCCAAAAGAGGATAGAAATAAATTACATAATGGTCTTTGTAAGAAGATTTTAATAAGCTCTTCTATCTGTCCCACCATATATTTATATGAATGTGTGTTTGTGTGTGCCTGTAATTTTGTGCACAGTGCGTGTTAAAGCAATACAAGGGAAGCTGCACAATACAATGCAAGGGAAACTATGCAAAGGTGGGGGCTGGGGAGGAAAGATGCGAGGGAAATGGGAGACCAGGGGGAAAAGGGAGGGGGAGGGGGAAGGAGGGAGGGAGAGAAGGGAGGGAGGGAGATCGAGAGGGGAGAGAGATCGAGAGGGGAGAGAGAGATTGAGAGAAGAGAGGGGAGAGAGAGAGATTGAGAAAAGAGGGGAGAGAGAGAGATCGAGAGAAGAGAGGAGAGAGAGAGAGAGAGATCGAGAAAAGAGAGGGGAGAGAGAGAGATCGAGAAAAGAGAGGGGAGAGAGAGATCGAGAGGGGGAGAGAGAGATCGAGGGAAGAGAGGGGATAAAGACAGATAGCGAAAAGAGAGGGATCGAGAGGTAAGTAAAGATCTATTACAAATAAATCTAATAACTTTCTAATGCATCTTGCTCCTCTATAATCTTTGCTTGCAACTGCTCTGTAGCTTTGGAGCGGATTACACAGCGGGAGGCAGTCCGCCAAAATGGCGGCCGTGACGTTCCGTTACGTACTACACACCAGTCCATTGGATTTCCGAGGAGTGACCCATCTTGCTCCTCTATAATCTTTGGTCCGGACGGTGGACCAGGGTGAGGATGTGCAGGAGGAGCCCGTACAGAACACGCCTCCCTGCGTCTCGGATGGGAGATGAAGGGTGTAGTGGAAAGGCGGCTCAAGTTGTGTGGGACCGGCTCCCGGGAAGGATTACGGCGCCTGGGTTCGACGAGTACTTCCGGCTGAGCGGGGGTTTGCTCAACCACAGGTACTCCACACTTTTGAGCCCCCCCCCCCCGACAGCCGGAGGGCCGGCTGCTCTCACGCCTGGGCCGCCGCCCTCTGCTGGCAGAGGAGGGGGGGGGGGTCCAGTCAACGGCAACCAGGTTCCAGACTCTCAACAAGTCCCGGTAGAAGCCGGGCATCCCTAACAGGACTGCACGGCTGACGCCCACCATTGGGATCCATGCACCACCTAGAAGGCAGTGGCCCCGTTGGAAAAAGTGCGTCGCCAGCATGCGCCACCTGGGAAGATGCCCTGAGTATCTCTGCAGGGTCTGGAGGCAGAGAGCCACGAACTGGGTGCAATTGCACACCAGCGACTGAACACCCTCCTTGATCGGGAGACTCGGGACTGCTGCAGAGACCCAGTGCTTTCCGTTGCCCCAGGAAGAATTCCACCAACTTCTTCCGGATGATGGGACCAATGTGGTCCATCTGTACCAGAGCATGGGGAAAGCATCTTGTGCATGTTAGGTTTAGGTTACTATTATCACGTGTACCGATCTACAGCAAAAAGCTTGCTATACAATCTGATCAGGTATACCATTATAGCCAGTATGAATGGGTGATTGAAGGACAGTTGGACATGGTGGGCCGAAGGGCCTGTTTCAATATGTTGAAACAAAGAACTGCAGATGCTGGTTAATACGCAAAAGGAGACAAAATGCTGGAACGACTCAGCGGGGCCAGGCAACATCCCCAGAGAACAGGTGACAGGCGACGCCTCGAGTCGAGACCCTCCATCAGACTCAGAAGCGTCATCTATCCATATTCTCCGGAGATGCTGCCCGACCCGCTGAGCTACCCCAGCACGCCGCATCAGGAGCGATCGAGTGTGGTTGAGCCCGTTAATGACGAGCAGAGGTTGGGAGCACCCATGTGCGCACTGGAATCAGCCAGCCTGACGAGCGTACAATCGCGGACCAGGGTTCTGGCAGCTGAGGCGCCACCGGGCCGTATCAATCACATCGGGAACACGGAAACTAGAATGATCTCACTTTGCAAATGATCCTCCTCAAACTCCCAGCTTTTTATCTCACTTGTACTCACGACTGCAACTAACCGGCAATCAGGGGCTCCACATAACCACACTCCACACAAGGCAGGATCACCCCTTGCTTCAGGGACCCTGATAGCAATTGAATTACTCTACAATTGAAGGGAGTCACTTGCTGCACTTACCATTTTCCTCTGAAACGGTCAAATTATATTTCCGCAGTATATTTAAACCCAGCACACAGAACAACCAAGGAATCCAATTCATTTAATGTCTAGAATCTGTTCAGCAATCAATCTGTTGCTCCTGATAATAAGATTGTAGGTTTGGACCCCTCGAGTCAGACACTGCATTTCATTAGATCATCTCTGATCTGTATTTAACAGCATTTTCCCGGCCCGCTTCCATACCCTTTCCTGAAAGGATTTCATCAGCAGCCCCGAAATTTCCAATTGATCTTATCGCAGCAGCCTTTGGAGAGAGGTTCGAGCATTTCTCGGGCCTCACTCGACAGTAACAAGGTAGAGAATCAATCACAGGCATTTTTGCCGCACTCCATCTTCCCAGCCGAACTGACTGTGAAATTGGGAGCACAAGAGATGATCTGACCCCTCGCTCCATACTGGATCTCAGCAAGTTTTACCCTTAAATGTCAAGTCGCTTATGAAATAGCTCAGCGGCGCAGCGGTAGAGTTGCTGCCTCACAGCGCCAGAGACCTGGGTACGATCCTGACCACAGGTGCTGTATGTGCGGAATTTGCCCGTTCTTCCCTGTGACCTCGTGGGTTTTCTCCGGGTGCTCCGGTTAACTCCCACACTCTAAAGACGTGCAGGCTCGCAGGTTAATTGGCTTCTGTAAATTGTCCCTAGTGTACAGGATAGCACTCGTGTATGGGGGAATCATTGGTCAGCATGGACTCGCCTGGAGCATGTAGGATAGAACTCGTAAACGAGTGATCGCTGGTCAGCGTGGACTAAGTGGCTGAAGGAACTGTTTCAACACTGTATCTCTCAACTAAACTAATATGGATAGGATAGGTTTAGAGTGTTATGGGCCAAGTGCAGGCAGGTGGAACTAGTGTAGATGGGGCATGTTGGTCAGCATGGACCAGTTGGGCTAAAGGGCCTGTTTCCATGCTGTATGATTCTATAAGTAAACTATCAGTCAGAATACTGGGGATAAATCACTCTTCAAACCGTTCTGTGGAAGTCATACATGAGAGGGCAGGCAAGGCTACAGACATTATCACTGCCGACAGTGCAAGGATCCCTCGGGGAAACAGGGACATAAGGCTGTATCCGTTGATAGTGCTGAGATCCCTCACTGCTCCACTGAAATATTAGGTTAGATCCTCCAGCACATGCGCATTCACTCATTGCTACTCTAGAACGCCAGGTTAAATTCCGTGCTTTACATCTTAGAGCTACAGCGCGGAAACAGGCCCTTCAGCCCACCGAGTCCGTGCCGACCACCAATCACCCAGCACATTCACACTAGCCTACACACTAGGGACAATTTACAACTTTTCTTTAACACCAAGCCAATTAACCTACAAACCTGTACGTCTTTCGAGTGTGGGAAGAAACCAGAGCACCCGGAGAAAACCCATGTGGTCACAGGGAGAACGTACAAACTCCGTACAGACAGCACCCATAGGCAGGATCGAACCCGGGTTTCTGGCACAGTCCCACATAGGTGACTTTTTAGCGACTGCAGGAGACTAAGCGGTGGCCACATGGTCACGGGTGGTTGCCGGGGAGTCAAAATGCAAGTGACTTTAGACAAAATCAGTTGCATTTTGGCCTGATTTGCCTTAATACGTGCTGCTGGTGTGAGACCCTGCTTGCGGCCCACGTACTGTGTAGCAGCAACCACGGTTCCGCTTCACATTTGGCATGGCTTCACAATCTTTATCGAGTCGAGTTAAAAGTGAGAATTTTAGTCTTTTCCATGGGGACAGGTCCCTTAAGAAACAGCCCTGAGCAGTTGCTGTCTAATTTACATTGAGGTGTGAACCTGCAGAGACAGTGTGCTCTTAACTGCTCGTAATCCTAGCCAGAAACAGCACATGGCAATGTAAGGCAAAGGCCACCGTGCTACAGAGGACAGTGGGCGGCACGGTGGCGTAACGGTAGAGCTACTGCCTCACAGCGCCAGAGACCCGGGTTCGACCCTGACTATGGTTGCTTGTCTGTATGGAGTTTGTACGTTCACCCCGTGACCTGCGTGGGTTTTCTCCGAGATCTTCGGTTTTCTCCCACACTCCAAAGATGTGCAGGTTTATAAGTTAATTGGTTTGGAATAAACGTAAAACTGCACCCAATGTGTGTAGGGTAGTGTTAATGTGCGGGGATCGCTGGTCAGTGCGGACTCGGTGGGCCGAGGGGCATGCTTCTGCGCTTTATCTCTAAACAGTAGCCGTCTCTGAGAGTCCTGTAGTCCTGACAAGAGAGCTTCACTCTGCACTAACCTGACCTGGAAGCACTGGCTGGAGTCATGGAAGAGCTTCTCTTTGGCTCCAGATGTGCTATGCCTGACGTGGGATCATTTGACAGGGCAAACAATGAGCTTCACCCTGAATCTAAATAACTCCTCAAATATTCGACAAGACTAATTTCAAACATGCCATGCCCGAGTCCGGAACAAGACAATGGTGAATGAATTTTACTCTGCATTGTGGCACGGAAGTCCATTCATGAAACAAAGCACCCAAGTAAAAAGTGTAGGAAGGAACTGCAGATGCTGGTTTACACTGAAGATAGACACAAAATGCTGGAGTAACTGAGCGGGTCAACATGCTGCCCGACCCACTGAGTTACTCCAGCTTTTTGTGTCTATCTTCACCCAACTAAAAACATGTTTCTACTGCAAAAGCCCTGAATACTTTAAACTCCATTCCAAGAGCAGTGATACACCTTGCAGAGATCAATGGTATTAAACGCTGAACTATTTTTTGCTTTGTTTTCTAAAATATACGTTGAAACTAGTGGCCTTGAATAGAAACGTTTCATTTTCTGAGCACCAACACTGATCGTTGTCTGTAAACCAAGAGGTTAAGTGAGGGATGCAGTACAAACCCGAACATAAATTGTGAATTATCCTTAAATTAAATGATTAATAGTCCTCCTCTCTACATTACATTGAACAACATCTGCTTAAAACAAGTTCACACAGACTTGAATTGAATTGAATTCAATAAATGTTATTAGCCAAGTATGTACACATACAAGGAATTTGCCTTGGTGCTCTGCTCGCAAGTAACAACACGACATACAGTAAACAATTAAGAATAAAACATTATAATTTAAACATGTGAAGAATGAAATAAAATACCATACCAAAATATCATGCACCAATTAAATATGTTGACAAGTATATTCCATTACCTCCAGAAGACAAAACAAATACTGATTGAAAAGATATTCCTTTTTCTAAAGACCCCAAAACACTTCAATTTTTTTGCATCCGGAAATCCACAATTCAATGCTAAAGTCAATTTCAGTTCATTCATATACGATTGTTCAGTAATTCAACCACACAGTTAGGCAATCCACGGAAACTTTAAACCATTATCCACTGTAAGTCACTCAGTTTTAAAGGGCTGGCATACAAAGAAAACAATCTGAGAACATACTGTACCCGCGGCAACCGCTGAGCGGTGCACAGCTTACGCACAGATTGCCAGCTCAGTTTGCAATGCAGTGACATCGGGCATAATCCATGGTGAAATGGCAGCAACACGGAGGCTGCTGCACAGAGTGGGAGGCTTGTGACAGCAAATCTATGACGGCTGAGGTACCGAGACTTTCAGGGGGCTAATTAGTAGCCGCGCTGCTGTCCACTGCAACAAGGAGCCCGAGGCCAATAGTCTGTGCGTGATTTGTGTCAAGCAAATCCTTCGATTCTGCTGACAGTGAGGCATTCCCAATAAAACGCTCATTCACTTCTGAGCTTCTTGAAAAAAAGGCAACGGCAAGAATGCAATCCTATTAGACAAGCTAAGCCGAGCCACGTTGTGCCTACCTTATTTTAGAATCTTAGCTTTGCGTCTCAGAATAATATAACAGAGGAAGAGGCCATTCAGCCACCCCTTCCAAGCCAGCTTCTTCAAAGAACAACCCAAGCATTTTCCTGTTTAGCTTAGCTTAGAGATACAGCGCAGAAACAGGCCCTTCAGCCCCACCGAGTTCACACCGGCCAGCGATCCCCGCACACTAAAACTATCCTACACACCAGGCACATTTTACAATTTTTACCAAGCCAATTAGCCTGCAAACCTGTATGTCTTTGGAGTTCAGGAGGAAACTCTACCACCCGGAGAAAACCCACGCAGTCACGGGGAGAACGTGCAAACTCTGTACCCGGGTCTCTGGCGCTGTGAGGCAGCAACTCGACCGCTGTGCCACCAGTCTTTCCCTGTATTCATGCAACGATTCCTTATTTGATTTATTATGAATTATTTCAAAAGGACATGGCATGCAGTCCAACCAGCAATAAATAAAACAAACTTTAGGTGCAAATTCATCATATTTGAGACTTATTTTACATTCACATAATTTATAGTGTTTCCTTTGCCTCTCTGGCTGGTTATTATGTTTCAATCAGGGAGCATTCATCTATCAGTACGACCCCAAATGTACAAATACTAAATATTAAATATTCCTTCACAGCACAATTATCACACTCCTCATGGTAAAACAGAACTTTTAATTTTGAGGCAGTGGCCTGCTTCCAATCTGAGGATAGGACATTGGAGATTGACATGAAATGCTGGAGTAGCTCAGCGGGTCAGGCAGCATCTCTGGAGAAAAGTAATAGATGACGTTCCAGGTCGGAACTCATCTTCAGACTCCGACCCGAAATGTCACCTATTCCTTTTCTCAAGAGACGCTGCTTGACCCGCTGATAACTCCAGCATTTTGCGTCTATCTTTGGTAAAAACCAGCATCTTCTGTTCATTCCTACATGAAAGGACAATGGATTCCTGTATATCCTGACCCAGATATTCAAAGGAGCAAGTGGCCATCAGCCATCAAGCAACACCTGTGGAGGCAAAAAGGATAAGTTGGAAGAGGAAAGGTGCGAGGAGGGGTGGGTCGGAGGCTGGCAGAAGGTACGTGGAACCATTTGAGCAGGGGGATGGGGGAGGGGTGGAAATCATAGGCAGATGAACCAGGTGAGGGAATGAGGAAGGATTGGAAAGAACGAAGGGAGAGAGAACCTTGGGGGAGCGGTGGGAGTGGGAAAGAAACAAGGGATGTGTATGAAGGAACTGCAGATGCTGGTTTAAACAGAAGATAGACATAAAATGCTGGAGTAACTCAGCAAGACAGGCAGCATCTCTGGAGAGAAGGAATGGGTGACGTTTCGGGCGAGACCCTTCTTCAGACTGATGTCAGGGAGAGAGATGCATAGACAAGGAAGTGTAAGGTGTGAAAACAGGACAAAGGGATGGAGTGAGAGGGAAAGCAAGGGTTACTTGTAGTGAAGTCAATGTCCATACTGCTGGGGCGTAAGATTCCCAAGCAAAGGGGAAGTGGGTTACCTGAAAATGGAAAATTCAATGTTCATCAGTCTGAAGATGGGTCCGACCCAAAATGCCACCCATCCCTTTTCTCCCGAGATGCTGCCAGTCCCGCCCAGTACTTTGTGTCTGTCAATGTTCATTTATTTGCGTTGCAAGCTACTCACTCAAGTGAAACATGAGCTGTTGTTTTTCTAGTTTGCGCTTGGCCTCGTCTTTGCAGTGCAGGACAGGTGTGGGAAAGGGAAGAGAAATTTAAATCGTATGCAACTGGAATCTGAAGATGCCTATGGTGGACAGAGGAGCAGAGTGCAGGCGCTCTGCTAAACAGTCACAGGCTAAGCTTGATCTCGCAACTATAGAGGAAGCCACATCAAATGCCCTAGAGCAGGTTGGGGGAGGTGCAGTGAACCTCTGCCTTACATGAAAAAATGGTTATGTCCCTGGAAGAAGGTCAGGGAGAAGGTGAAGGGACAAGGTGATCGCACATCCTATCATTTGCAGGGGAAAGTGTCCAGAGATGCGGACGGGTGGGTGAGAAGCAAAGAGTCAAGGAGACAGGTCCCTTGAGGTTCCTGAGGAAAGAAGATGATGATGAGATGCTGTTGAAACTGGTGGAAATGGCAAATGACGATATGCTGGTGCAGGACCAGTGAGGCGTAAGGTCAGGACAAAGTGCAGGGAAGGGTGGAACTTATAAACACATGACTCAGAGTGAGACTGGGAGGGTGGCACGGTGGCGTAGCGGTAGAGCTACTGCCTTACAGCGCCTGATACCTGGGTTCGATCCTGACTTTGGATGCAATCTATACAGAGTTTGTACATTCTCCCCGTGATCAACGTGGGTTTTTTCCGTGATCTTTGGATTCCTCCCACACTCCAAAGACGTACAGGTTGGTAGGTTTATTGGCTTGGTGTAAATGTTAAAAAAAATATCCCCAGTGTGTGTGGAGTGGTGTTAATGTGCGGGGAACGCTGGCGGGTGCAGACTTGGTGGGCAGAAGAATCTGTTTCCGCGCTGTATCTCTAAACTAAATTGGCCACTAGGCACATTAAGCCCGTTGCACAATGGTAATAAGATCAAGGCCGATCAAAACATAACCCCAACCCCATATTCCCATCCACCTACAGAAACCTTTATACAGACTTGGCTATGGCAGCAGCTGCTTGCTTCACAGTACAGGCTTTCTGATGCTAGTTCATTTTCATGGTCACCATCAATCAGGGAAGGTAAATAGGACGGTAGTTTTAACTCGTTACAATTGCGAAAGTGGCCCAAAAAGCAGCTCAACAGTGGAACAAACTTTAAAGTGAAATTACAAATGTCATTTAATACAATGACCTATTGCAACAATTGCATATTTTCAAACAACCTCTTTGCACCCCGTGCTCTATTCTATCTACATTTTTTTCTTTATCTGGAACATTACACTCTGCACCATGTTTCCGTTCTTTTACAGTAAGCACTACCTGTTAAACATCTATATGGTTAAGTTGTACTCATGTACTGCAGGATCCAACTGGACAGCAGCAAAATTACAATTTCTGTTTTTTTCTTTATATGTGATACAAATAAGCCAATGCCACCAGCATAATTAAGGCAGAGGTACCGAAGTTTGAAGACGCACACCTCCAGATAAAGGGGCTGTTTCTTCACAGTGGTCTTCAGGCAACTGCAACGTGCTCTCACCAACTTGAGAGCGGTCCTGACCTCCCATCTACCTCAATGGAAACCTTCGAACTATCTTTAATCCGGCTACACTGGACTATATCCTCCATTAAACGTTATACCATCTATCCTGTATCTGTACACTGTGGATGGCTAGATTGCAATCATGTGTAGCCTTTTCGCTAACTGGATAGCATAAGACAAAAAAAAAAATCCCTGTACCTTGCTACATGGGACAATAATAAACTAAACAATACCAACACCAAATTAAAAATATCAGCGTGCAAAAAAACACATTTAATTGATATATGTGCGAAAAAAAAAAATTTTTATTCCCTTTTATTTTTCCTTTTTTCTTTATTCTTTTATATATCTTTTTCTTTATTTCCATAAAAATAGAAGATATTATGTATTGATATGCTATTTGTAGTAATACTGAATTAAGGTGTTAGTTTATAAAGTAAGCTATATATTGTAAACTATTTACTTCAAATAAAAAAAATATTACAAACAAAAAAACAGAATTGAGCCCAAACAAAGTTTTGTAATACTCACAGGTCTCAAACGTTTGCTCAGCAAAATACATATTTTAAGAAAGAAATGTATACATATCCAGCTCACTCCCTGTTATTCCTGTACTTCATTGGAAAATGCTGTTGGTTTCCAATGCAAAATCCTTGGCCAGCCCAGCTAGTAGATGGACTGTTCAGTCCAACATGACCTGATGCCAAATTATCTCTTATCCAAGCCTTAGATCTTAGAACAAATGTGGCCTTGTGATTTGCTCTTTTCCCTTTTATAATTATCCCCTTGTGGACACACTGTAATCCATCTTCACTGACCTGACCTCGTTCCCACCAACCCCCACCTCCAGTCAAGGCTGCACTTCAGGAGTAGCTGGGAGTAGCATATTGGGGGAATCAAAGATAGACACAAAACGCTGGAGTAAGTCAGGGGGACAGGCAGCATCTCTGGAGAGGAGGAATGGGTGACGTCTCGGGTTGCGAGATGCTGCCTGTCCTGCTGAGTTACTCCAGCGTTTGTGTCTATCTTCGGTTCAAACCAGCATCTGCGGTTCTTTCCTACACATTGTAGGAATTAAATCATAAATTCCTCCATTTCCAATTGCTTCGACCTGTGTTTTTGTGGAAAGCACTTTGGGTTGCATTCAATTGTATGAAAAGTGCTATTCCAACAAAGTTATTATTATTATTATCCCTAAGATCTAAATCTAAGTCTGTCTAAATGTTGCTTAAGAGCACTCATAAAAAAAATAGTGGGTTTATTATAGGGCTTATGATTGACTCAATCATAAAGATCGATGCTTGAATGTAGAACCTGGAACTTTTCACTGTTAACAGACCATATTGCAGCAAGATTTGGTGGCTTTCGGCAAACATTCGGGGGATAAGGAAGGCAGTACAAGAAGTAGGGGGAGGAAGGGACCATTTGGCCCCATCATTCCTGCTGCGCAATTCAGTAGAGCAGTAGCTGAAATCTACCTTCACTGCCCTACTCCTGCACCCTCACCCCTCCTCCCCCCTCATACCCCTTGATCCACTCATCATTCAAAACATTTTTGATCCAAGTCTTGAACAGATGCAAAAGCAGAACCTCCAGAGTTCACTTGTTTAATAAATCCGAAAGATTCACCATCCTCTGGATGAGTACGTTTATTTTCGACATTGACACGAATGGCGGATCCCTCATCAATCGTGTGACAGAGACCCCCTTTCCAGGCACCTCAACTAGGCATTCCATATCTCACTGATAAATATTTAGTATATTTCAACGAGATAACCTCTCTTTCTTCTACGCTTTAGAGAGTAGACCAAGCCTGTCTAATCTCTTCTCATTGGACAAACCTACCATCTCAGGCATCAAAGCAGAATGATGCTTAGTACTCCATGTATGCACTACCATCAGGGTCCAATATTTAATGGAGCAAAATGTCTCCATGTCAATAGAAGTCCAATTGGTTTCCTAATTGCTTCCAGGTACTTTTCGAATAGACCTTCCATGCCTAGCTTTTCCACATCTGTGGTAGTCCAAAAGAAGGCAATACTCTTTTGTAAAACCTGGTTGTCTCTTATAGGATTGGGTTAAGTTCCAATAGCCATGCTTAGTCCAGCTATCCAATGGAAAGGAAACTAACATTTCGAGGTGTGTTTGTGGAATTACTTTTTCCCATTAAAAAAATCAATATCCATAGTTTGGCAAAAGGGAGGGCGCGGATTTGACTGACAACATGGGGAACAGTCATGGTCTGTGTGGCGACTTGGGTTCAGCAGTTCGGTGCTAGCCAAGGCCGGTGTTAGCTCTACAGAGTGTCACCAATATTGAATGTACCAACACATTAAGAATGCATTCAGAGTTTTTGATTAGCACGGGTGTCGGGGGTTATGGGGTGAAGGCAGGAGAATGGGTTTGAGAGGGAAAGATAGAGCAGCCATGATTGAATGGCAAAGTAAACTTGAAAGGCCGAATGGCCTAATTTTACACCTATCGTTTACGGAAAGAGAGATGGGCTCCCCTTTACTTGGTTTCTGGCACCAGGTGGACAATAGACATAAGCCCAGGCAATATTAACAGGGCAATACTAATGGACTTGGTTTGACTTGGCTGAACTGAGGTTAAGTTCACAAATTGTGATCCAGTCGCACAATTCAATCGATGTCCTTATTATTAATAACGGCCAATGGTTACAATCAGATCGTGCACTTGGAGCCTGAAGAAAGGTCCCGACCCGAAACGTCACTTATCCATGTTCTCCAGAGATAGTGCTTGACCCACTGAGTTACTCCAGTACTTTGCGTCCTTTAGAGTATCGCAACTGTTCTTTGTGTGTGTGTGTGTGTGTGTGTGTGTGTGTGTGTGTGTGTGTGTGTGTGTGTGTGTGTGTGTGTGTGTGTGAATTTTATAAAAATGCAGTTGCTATCGTTCTGAAAATATTAGAAATTCTTGACAAGGGCTGTAAAATCAATGAATTATACCCCTTAAATATTTGCCCTCCCAATCTGAAGCGAAAGCAAGTGGGATTATTTAGAGGTTCACAAGTCCCAGATGCAATCACCAGGGACCCATCAGGTAGAAGCTGGAGAGATGATTCTGCAACCTCCCATTTTTACAGGAATCTGCTGTAAAACACACAGAGGGAATGCATCCTCTGTAACAATTAATTACAGCTGACAGTGCCTGCATTCAGCTTGTCAAAAACAGTCCAATTACATGTCAACTTCAGCCAAGCTGAGCCCGACAAAGGATATAAGGGTTTTATACAAGGGTCGCACCATATACTTTTGGTTTGCACTGTTATGTTACAGAGAGTAACTGAGGATTTTTTTAATTATTTTTTCCTGCATATTTATTTGTTGTGTTGTTATGCTAATGTGTCAGTAAAGCCTTCGTAAATAAGAATGGCATTGTTCCGTTTTGGGTGCACAGGTCAATTAAACACTCTTAACTTTACTTTAAACGGCACACTCTACAGATGCAGCACGGAAACAGGCCCTGCGGCCCACCAAGTCCGCACCGAGCACCCCGTACACTAGCGCTATCCTACACACTAGGGACAATTTACAGTTTTGCTGAAGCAAATTAAACTACAAGCATGTAGAGTGTGGCTTTAGAGTGTGGGAGGAAATCCACGTGGTCACAGGGAGAACGTAAAACTCAGTGCAGACGGCACCGTAGTTAGGATCGAACCCGGGTGTTTGACACAGTAAGGCAGCAAATCTACCACTGCGCCACTGTGTCACCTCATCTTTACTCTTGAAGCCAAAGCAGCAGAACTCAGGATGAGGTGGGTAGAGACTTTGGTGCGAGTGCCACGAGAAAAATGGTGGAACGGAGGCCACTGCAGGAAAGGAGGTGACCCGGAATGGTAGAGGGGAAAGGGAATTCCAGGGATCGTTAAATTAAGGGTGTTGCAGGCTCGTTCTAGGTTGGGCCTAGAAAATTGATCTTAAAGCCTCAATCAGTCTGAAGAAGTCTCCTGACCCAAAACATCACCTATCTATGTTCTTCAGAGATGCTGCTGGACCCGCAGAGTTACTCCAGCACTTTGATTTTTTCTTTAGTTTCATCCCTCAATATCTGCAGTTCTTTGTTGTTATTTAATGGTTTGTGTCCAATCTGAGCATGGGTGGTCAAAGATAGGAAATTACAGATGCCAAGGGAGCCTTGGTGTGCTGCACATAGGAATGGCAGGCAGCTCGGATGCATTCCTGTGCTAGCGTATATTTGTAGTGGATAAAATACAGATCCAATTGTTTTTTTTCAGATAATCTTCCACCAAATAAATAGCCACGTGATCAGGTTTCAATGGTATTGGAGCAACAAAGAATCTACTGGGGGGACGCAGCAGGCAAACCAGCATCTGTGTGGGGTAAATAAAATTGGTGATGTTTCAAGTCAAAACCCTGCATCAGGACTAAGAGTGGCGAGGGAAGATAGCCCGCTTAAAGAAGAGAGGGGAAGGGGAGAGACAAGGGGCCAGGGGATGGTTGGTGGAGTGGATGAAGGCGGGGAGATGGATGACAGGCAGATCGAACCAGGTGGGGCATTGAGTGAGAAAAGTTCAATCAAAGACGAGGAAAATTATTATTCAACATCAAATGGAGCCGGGGACCTGTACATTCACACAATCCACAGTCAGGGCAGCACAGGGGGGCAAAGCTGGTGCAGCTGCTACCTCACAGTGACAGAGACCTTCATTTGAAACTGACCTCGCATGCTCTCTCTGTGGAGTTTGCACAGTCTCCCTGTGACCCCATGCGTTTCCTCTGGGTGCCGTAGTTTCCTCCCACATCCCAAGTAGGGAGTGGATGAGAAAGTGGGATAACACGGCACTAGTATGAATGGGTGATCAACGGCTGGGGTTGACTCGATGGGCTGAAGGGCCTGGTTCCATGCTGTATCTTTAAAACTAAGAACTAAAATGATAAGACAGGATCTTGGCTTGATGTTTCACTTCACACACTGGAACTGTTGACAATGTTCCAAGTGTGGTCTGGCTAACATTCTCCACAATGTAACACAATTCTTCTGTTTTACAACTCTATCCTGTGAAACCTAGCCGCTTGCCTGTTTCTTTTCGTGGCTGCCTTTTGCAAGCCACTGTAAATGTCCGAATCTGTCATCCCAGATTTCTCCGCCTTTTGAACATTTATTGCCAAGGCGTACCTGGCCTTCCATATTCTTCCAAGCAACCCATAATTATAGTGTGGCACGCTGAACAAGCTTAACAAGGCGCAGGAGCAGTAATGGATGGGAACACTTGTTCCAAAGGCTTCTGCAGTTCGACTCTGGCAGCTTGTACAGTGTTGCAGTCAATTCTACTGAGGAGGTAACACCCCTAATGCACATAAACTAACTACTATCATGTCTTCTTTGTCAACTCAGTGCCTTGGTGAAAATGTACCTTCATTTCGTCCTCTTACTTATTAACTGTACCCTTTCGACTTTCTGAAAAGAATCTGGGTTGACATGTTCAAAAATTAACTCGTGGCAATGCAAATTAATCACTTATGGAATCACAGAATTGTATGGATGACGGGTGGCACGGTGGTGCAGCGGTCGAGTTGCTGCCTTACAGTAGGTATGTTACAAAACTTACCTTTAGCGGCGCTGCACTTCTGCCGCTCCCCGTGTGCGCGACTTTAGCGCCTGTCAGAGGGGGGCAGGCTTAAAGTGCCGATTTTCACCAGACCAGGATAATCGATGAATGTCGGGCGATTTAATTGCGGAAGAAAAATCGCTCCGACATTTCATCCATTAAGGTATTTTTAAATTACTCTAAGTTATTTGTTAACTAGAGTAATTTAAAAATCACCTTCAAAAGCCGTGACCGCAGACCACCGGAAGCATTTTCCGTAGGGGAGAAAAAAAGGTAAATACTTTATTTTTTTATTAAAAGTTGGTTTTTTGGGAGGCATAAATACTATTTTAATGTTGCGAAATGGGGTCCCCAAAAAATGTATGAACCCCCAGTATTTTCCCCCCCGACTTCACCGCTAACCGCAACGTTCCAATCCACCGCATTCCGCTAAAACCCACTCGCTAGTTGATTTAAATGGCCATTTATTTACAGGCATTAAACACTAAATTCCTTCCATTTGGCCCAGAAATTCATGAAAATGAGATTTAAAAATTATGTTATATTGTGGATTATTGTGTGAATGTTATTTGGACACTTAGGCAATTAAAAAAAAGTTTATCTTTTCTTAAGAAATTGATAGATGTTTAGATCTACTCATTGAATTTTGTAATTAGCTACAATTAGATAACTAACTAATTATATACTTTAATTTCAGGTAATCCAAGTAAGATTGTTTAATATTTGTTTCAGAATGCTTCAATCTATAATGACTGAAAATTTCATTGAGTTCTCTTAATTTTTAATAAAGTTATGGGCTTTTAATTTTTCCAGATCACAGCTTTTGAGTTAAGTCAATTGAAAGGCAATGGGAAGCAAGATACTCATTTCCGAGCATGAAAATGGCCATAACTTTCTTAATACTGAAGATATGAAAGTAAATTAGGTGTCAAATTAAACTTCTTGTTATGCTTTATCTGATGGGATAAATTGCAGACTTGATTTTTAAAATCTCAAAATTTTGTAACATTGCTACTTACAGCTCCAGAAACCCGAGTTCAAACCTGACCACAAGTGCTGTCTGTACGGAGTTTGTAAATTCTCCCTGCGACTACATGGGTTTTCTCCGGGTGCTCGGTTTTTTCCCACACTTCAAAGACGTGCGGGTTTGTAGGTTAATTGATTTCGGCAAAATTGTAACATTGACCCTAGTGTGTAGGATAGTGTTAGTGTACGGTGTGATCGCTGGTCGGAGCAGGCTCGGTGGGCTGAAGGGCCTGTTTCCGCGCTGTATCTCTAAATTAAACTAAAGATGCTGCCTTTCAGCGCGGGTGACCCGGGTTCGATCCTGACAATAGACAATAGGTGCAGGAGTAGGCCATTCGGCCCTTCGAGCCAGCACCGCCATTCAATGTGATCATGGCTGATCATCCCCAATCAGTACCCCGTTCCTGCCTTCTCTCCATATCCCTTAACTCTGCTATCCCTGAGAGCTCTATCTAACTCAATCTATCTGACTACAGGTACTATCTGTAAGGAGATTGTATGCTCTCCATGCGACCACATGGGTTTTCTCCGGGTGCTCCGGTTTCCTCCCACACTCCAAAGACGTGCAGGTTAGTAGGCTAATGGATTTCTGGAAATTGCCCCTAATGTGCAGGATAGAACTAATGTACAGGGATTATTGGTCAGCGTGGACTCGCCCCTAACGTGTAGGATAGAACTAGTAAACGGGTGATCGGTGGTCAGACTAGGTCTAAATCTAAGTCTAAATCCCAATATCAATCCCTTGAGTAACACCACTTCCTACGGTTTGCCACCTCATTCATGAGTTTGAATTCCATATCATTTTTAATCTTGTCCCCTGACTGCATGTTCTGACCTTATCACTCTGCTGCGCAGCGACTCCACAAAGCCCTTTACAAAGTATAGTGTGTCCCTTAACTAACCTTTCTGATACTTCTATAAAGAATTCAATAAGGTTACTCGAGCATGATCGTGCCCTTTGAAATGATGTTATCTATTCTTTAATGTACTTTCAATTCCGAGATTTTTTCCATGACATCTTTGATTAAGGATTCTCCCGCTATCCTGCCATCACTGAAAAGCTAATTGGTCTGTTGTTACATCTCCCTTATTGAATAGAGGAATGGCATTAGCCTTTCTGCAGTCCCCTGGCACTGTACAAATGCAACAGTCCCACTATCTCGTCCCTGACCTTTTTCAATGCAATCCATCTAGATTCATTTGATTAATTTATCATTTATGATTCACTTATTATTTCAAATGCCTTTACAGCTATTGCGTTTCTTTCAATAGCATGTTTATCTGCATATACTAGAGAACGTAATTTACAATATATGCCTATTTTAACACTGTGAGTTTTTATCATATATTTTCTTTAATGGCCTTGCTTAATTCTTCTTTTATTACTTTTATGTCACTATTTACTTCTTCCCCACTGTTATCAGGCTTCTGAATGGTCCTTCCATAAGCTAGGGTATTGTTCGATTCACCTCTACCCTACTGAATCTCTATGCTCTTGAAGACTTTGTCTGAAGAACTGATGCACCACAATGTTGAGTTGTGGCGCATCAGTTCCTTAGACAAAGTTTTCAATAGCAGAGCGATTCTACAAGTTATAGGAAAGGTTGTTCAGCTGGAAAGGGTACAGAGAAGATTTACAAGGATGTTGCCAGCGCTAGAAGGTCTGAGCTTTGGGGAGTGGTTGATTTAGCTGGGACTTTATTCCTTGGAGTGCAGGAGGGTGAGGGGTGATCTTTTGGAGGTGTATAAAATCATGAGAGGAATAGATTGGGTAGATGCACAGAGTCTCTTGCCCAGAGCAGGTGAATTGAGGACCAGGGGACGTAGGTTTAAGGTGAAGGGGAAAAGATTTAATAGGAATTTCACACAAAGAGTGGGGGTTGTATGGAACAAGCTGCCAGAGGTGGTAGTTGAGGCAGGGACTATCCCAACATTTACAGTGGCTTGCAAAAGTTTTCATACTCCTTCAACTTTTCCCCATTTTGTCACGTTACAACTGTATTTTATTGGGATTTTATGTGATAGACCAACACAAAGTGGTGCATAATTGTGAAGTGGAAGGAAAATGATACATGGTTTCCAAATTTTATTACAAATAAAAAACGGAAAAGTGTGGCGTGCAAAAGTATTCAGCCCCTCTGAGTCAATACTTTGTAGAACCACCTTTCGCTGCAATTACAGCTGCAAGTCTTTTGGGGTATGTCTCTACCAGCTTTGCACATCTAGAGACTGAAATGTTTGCCCATTCTTCTTTGCAAAATAGCTCAAGCTCAGTCAGATTGGATGGAGAGCGTCTGTGAACAGCAATGTTCAAGTCTTGCCAGAGATTCTCAATTGGATATAGGTCTGGACTATGACTGGGCCATTCTAACACATGAATATGCTTTGATCTAAACCATTCCATTGTAGCTCTGGCTGTATGTTTAGGGTCATTGTCCTGCTGGAAGGTGAACCTCCGCCCCAGTCTCAAGTCTTTTGCAGACAGGTTTTCTTCCAAGATTGCCCTGTATTTTGCTCCATCCATCTTCCCATCAACTCCGACCAGCTTCCCTGTCCCTGCTGAAGAAAAGCATCCCCACAGCATGATGCTGCCACCACCATGTGTCACAGTGGGGATGGTGTGTTTAGGGTAATGTGCAGTGTTAGTTTTCCGCCACACATAGCGTTTTGCATTTAGGCCAAAAACCTCAATTTTGGTCTCATCAGACCAGAGCACCTTCCCCCACATATTTGCTTCGTCCCCCTCATGGCTTGGGGCAAACTGCAAACGGGACGTCTTACGGCTTTGTTTCAACAATGGCTTTCTTCTTGCCACTCTTCCGTAAAGGCCCGATTTGTGGAGTGCACGGCTAATAGTTGTCCTGTGGACAGATTCTCCCACCTGAGCTGTGGATCTCTGCAGCTCCTCCAGAATTACCATGGGCCTCTTGGCTGCTTCTCTGATCAATGCTCTCCTTACCCGGCCTGTCAGTTCAGGTGGACGGCCATGTCTTGGTACGTTTGCAGTTGTGCCGTACTCTTTCCATTTTCGGATGATGGATTGAACAGTGCTCTGTGAGATGTTCAAAGCTTTTTCATAATCTAACCCTGCTTTATACTTCTCCACAACTTTATCCCTGACCTGTCTGGTGTGTTCCTTGGGCTTCATGATGCTGTTTGTTCACTAATGTTCTCGAACAAACCTCTGAGGCCTTCACAGAACAGCTGTATTTATACTGAGATTAGATTACACACAAGTGGACTCTATTTACTAATTAGGTGACTTCTGAAGGCAACTGGTTGCACTGGATTTTATTTAAGGGTATCAGAGTAAAGGGGGCTGAATACTTTTGCACGCCACACTTTTCAGTTTTTTATTTGTAAAAAAATTTGAAAACCTTGTATCATTTTCCTTCCACTTCACAATCTTCAGACAGAGAGTCAGGGGAGAGGGAAACAAGAGATATCGAAGGTGATATCGAGAGATATCGAAGGTGATACACTCTGGAGTTTAGAAGGATGAGAGGGGAATTTGAAACGTATAAGATTGTTCAGGGCTTGGACACGCTAGAGGCAGGAAACATGTTCTCGATGTTGGGGGAATCCAGAACCAGGGGCCACAGTTTAAGAATAAGGAGTAAGCCATTTAGAACGGAGACGAGGAAACTCTTTTTCTCACAGAGAGTGGTGAGTCTGTGGAATTCTTTGCCTCAGAGGGCGGTGGAGGCAGGTTCTCTGGATGCTTTCAAGAGAGAGCTAGATAGGGCTCTTAAAAATAGCGGAGTCAGGGGATATGGGGAGAAGGCAGGAACGGGGTACTGATTGGGGATGATCAGCCTTGATCGCATTGAATGGCGGTGCTGGCTCGAAGGGCCAAATGGCCTACTCCTGCGCCTATTGCCTATTGTCTATTGTGATGTAGAGTAATAGAACAAATGAATGAAAGATATGCAAAAAAAAAGTAACTATGATAAAGGAAACAGGCCATTGCTGGCTGCGGGCTAGGTGAAAATGAATTACATGTATAGCCTTTTCTTTAACTGGATAGCACCTTTTGCTGTGCTTGTGACAATAATAAATAATAATAAACTAAACTGAACTTGACTACTGTGCTATCCACAAACTGCAAAAAGACATTAAACATTCTTGTTTTCAACAATAACATATTACTCTGGGATGGACTACTTTTTGCCAACACAGAAGCTTCATCAAAATAACAAAAACTGTGCAGAAAATACATTTTCATAAGTAGACTGGATCATTAATTTCATGGACAGGCGATCCATTGCTGGCTGAGATGTCCAGGAATGTAAACCGACGACTGCAGAGGGGGAAAAAAATCTGACGTCAATCACGAGACAAAGGAAACCAGGAAAGATGCTACATTCATATTATTGGGATTGTGAAGCAATGGAGCAGAATGCCTTTGTGTTCACCCACAGGATCGAGACTATTACTGAGCTCCGACTGCGTGAATCTATTTCCACATGCCATTAATTTGAAGCTTAAGGGCAAAGTGGAAAAAATACTCATTATTGCAACCAGAGATGCAGGTTTTACATTTTGCCTAACTTTAGCATTTCCCGCTCATTTCATTTTTTTCTGGAATTTATTTTGCACTGTACATTATTTCCCATATCATGCACCTGTACACTGTGGATGGCTCCATTGTAATCAGGTCTTGTCCTTACACTGACTGGTTAGCACCAAAGATGCTCGAGGAGCCTTTGGTTAGCACACAGCAAAAGCTTTTCACTGCACTTCGGTAAACGTGATAATAAACTAAACTGAACTAAACGTGTAAGTTCATAAGTTCCAAGAGCAGAATTAAGCCATTCGGCCCATCAAGTCTACTCCATCATTCAATCATGGCTGATCTATCTTTCCCTCTAAATCCCATTTTCCTGTCTTCTCCCCACAATCCCTGACATCCTTACTAATCTAGAATCTGTCAATATCCGCCTTAAAAAATATCAATTGACGGCCTCCACAGCTGTCTGTGGCAATGCATTCCACAGATTCACCACCTTCTGACAAAATAAATTCCTCCTCATCTCCTTTCTATAGGTATGTCCTTTTATTCTGAGGCTATGGCCTCCAGTACCAACTCCCCCATCAGTTGAAATATGCTCTCCACATCCACACTATCCAGGCATTTTAATATTCAGTAACTTTCAATGAGGATCCCCCGTCATCTTTCTAAACTCCAGCGAGTACAGTTCCAGTGCTTCTTATATATTTGTTGAATAGGACACATGCTCACTGTAATGTTAGTGTTCATGGCACCATCACGGCAGAGATAGATTCTTGATTAGTATGTGGTGTCAGGGGTTATGGGGTGAAGACAGGAGAATGGGGTTAGGAGGGAGAGATAGATCAGCCATGATTGAATGGCGGAATAGACTTGATGGGCCGAATGGCGTAATTCGACTCCTTTTCCTTATGACCATTGTTCATGACCAGCTCTGACAATGGCTCTTCCATCTGCTCCTCTTTCCCATAGGTGCAGCCTGATCAGCTGAGTATTTCCAGCATTTTCTATCCTTTTATTTGAATTCTTCTTTATTTGAAATGTTCCCTATCCTTAGTTTTCAGTCAGTTGTGGAAATCTGTCAAAGACATCCACTGGGTTGAAATTACAAAGGCAATGTCTGTATTTTAGTTTTGATTAGTTAAGATATACAGCACGGAAACAGGCCCTTCGGTTCATCGACTCCGCACCGACTAGCGATCCCTGCACATTAACGCTGCCCTAAACACGCTAGAGACAATTTTACATTTATACCAAGCCAATTAACCTATAAATCTGTATGTCGTTGGACTGCAGGAGGAAATCGAAGATCTCGGAGAAAACCCACGCAGATAACGGGGAGAACGTACAAACCCCATTCAGGCAACATCCGTAGTCAGGATCGAACTCACGACTCTGGCACTGTAATGCAAGCTCTTCTGCTGTGCCATTGTGCTATCCTGCTGTTACCATCGCGACTGCAACATTTCCACTAAATGTACCAATCCAACATCTGCCACTTCAACTGTATCGACACAAACTGCCTCCCGAACCAGTTGTACATTTAGCTCCCCAAATCCACCAAACTAGTTGTAGTATGTACTTATCAATATACTGTGTAGGATGTATTTTGTGTCGGAAGTCTTTTGTGTCGGAAGGAACTGCAGATGTTGGTTTGCACTGAAGATAGACACAAAATGCTGGAGTAATTCAGCGGGTCAGGCAGCATCTCAGGAGAAGGGGAATAGGTGACGTTTCGGGCCGAGACAATTATTCACACATTGCCAGGGGAGAAGGAAACTAAAGACATGAAAGGGTGCAAAGAACAAAAGAATGAAGGCACAGTGGCACAGCAAAAGGACAATCAAAGCCAACAACGACAATCAAGGAAAGGAGACCACAATGGTCCATTGTTGGCTGTTAAGAAGGTGATAACGAGTGAAAGTAATAACTGAAACTGTGAAAATGAGCACCATGACAGTGAAACTAGCAGGACAACTAGGGTGGGGGAGTGACGGAGAGAGAGGGAATGCAAGGGTCAATACTCATGCCGCTGGGGTGTGAGCTGCCCCAAGCAAAATATGAGGTGCTGTTCTTCCAATTAGCATTTGGCCTCACTCTGACAGTGGAGGAAGCCCAGGACAGAAAGATCAGTATGGGAACGGAAAGAGGAGTTAAAGTGTTTGGCAACCAGGAGGTCTGAGCTGCTATATCCTACTTAGCTACAAAGACACAGTGTTGGGATAATTCGTGAATCATGAGCCACATGGATACTGAAGGGTGCAGGGTGTGACAAAGCATACAGCCATCCCCCTTGTGGTTTCAAAACCTAGTGAGAATATGATGTGTGAATGGGGATTTGATAAAGTGACACAATGCTCAATGAATGGAGAGAACGGATGACTCCAGCAGCCCACTCAGTGCTATTGAGAACGAATGTCTTCAAGTAGACGTCAACTGGTGTGAATCGACATTGGATTCTCTCTTTTTTTTCTCTATTCTGGAAATCCTACTGAATGCAGGGGTAGCATGGTGGTGCAATGGTAGAGTTGCTGCCTTATAGCGCCAGATATTGTGGCCTGACCACGGTCTGTACGTTTTCCCTATTTCCTGCGTGGATTTTCTCTGCATGCTCTGGTTTCATCCCATACTCCAAAGACCTACAGGTTTGTATGTTCATTGGCTTTGATAAAATTGCAAATTGTAGGATAGTGCGAGTGTGCGGGGATCGCTGGTCGGCATGGACTCGGTGGGCTGAAGGGCCTGTTTCACATTGTATCTCTGAACTAAACTAAACAGGCAAAGCCATGGTTAACAGTGTTTCCACATTACATCTCTAAGCTAAACTAAACTCAACTACTATTTTTAATTGTTAAAGAAGGAACTGCAGATGCTGGAAAATCGAGGGTACACAAAATGCTGGAGAAACTCAGCGGGTGCAGCAGCATCTATGGAGCGAAGGAGATAGGCAACGTTGCGGGCCAAAACCCTTCTTCAGAAGGGCCCTACTATTTTAAATTAATTTGTTGTACACTTTATAAGCTTCTACAAAACAAAAATTGTTATAAAATACTGAACACAACCTTTTGTCATTACCTCATCGTCAGAGGAGTGAAGGCCTTTGTATTCATTCGCTCCAGCATTTAACCATTTCCAATATTGAAATCCCTGCGAACATTCTGCATGTGCTTTCTTCTTTCATAAAGGTGTGGCATGTGTCTTTAAATCCAACTGCAATAATTGAATCAATGTACAGCCCTGTGTGTGGGTTGCAACAATGCTACAAATTAAATGTATGCAATAGATTTACAATTATTATATGATAAGTCTGATGAAGAGTCTTGACCCGAAACGTCATCTATTCATTTTCTCCAGAGAAGCTGCCTGACCCGCTGAGTTACTCCAGCACTTCTTGTCCTTCCCTGACTCTCAGACTTTCATTGGTGTAAACCAGCTTCTGCAGTTTCTTCTCTCCAGAGATGCTACCCGTCCTGCTGGATTACTCCAGCATTGGGTGTCTATCTTTGGTTTAAACGAGCATCTGCGGTTCCTTTTTACACCTATTTTCTAATATTTGATGGCAAAGTGCCTTCTGGAAAGAAAAAATCAATGCTTGTTTTTTTTTGTCTATTTTTTTGCTTTCATATTTCATCAGTTTTAGACTTTAGACTTAGGAAATGGTTACGTTTCATCTCCAGATCCTCAGCTTCTTCTTTCATTGTAGTTGGCGATAATCACTGTGATTTGAAATGCTTCTCTCCCTTCAGTCATGTACAAAGGATGCTTCAAAACTCATTAAATTACATCATTTAAACCTCATTAAAGGTGTGGTATTTTCTCATTAAATCTGCCATGCTTCAGCGACGCAAAGAATTATTTGTTAGAACAATTAAAATAGAGAGGTTTGAGAGCTTCATTGGGTGCAGTGCAACTGTTATCACCTACACGGGGTCAGTAGGACGGCAGAGGGAACATATTCAGACCTGCACGAACCACAGGACGTCATTTTGAAATAGGAAGCACAAAATATTTTGGGTGTATATGTGTCTGTGCATGTTGAGAAAAAGGACACAAAGTGTTGGAGTAACTCAGCAGGTAAGGCTGCATCTCTGGAGAACATGGATAGGTGATGTTTCAGGTCGGGACACATCTTCAGACTCCAATAAGATCTGTGATTCAGTGTCCGTGCATTGCTGCGTGCATGCCTCTCTATATGTGTATAAAGATGGGAATTACAGAGTAACTGGTCGCCAGTCTGTGCACCAGGGTGTATGTGTGTGTCTTTGAATGTGTGCATGGATTTTCGTGTGTGTGTGTGTGTGTGTGTGTGTGTGTGTGTGTGTGTGTGTGTGTGTGTGTGTGTGTGTGTGTGTGTGTGTGTGTGTGTGTGTGTGTGTGTGTGTGTGTGTGTGTGTGTGTGTGTGTGTGTGTGTGTGTGTGTGTGTGTGTTTGAATTAATAACTGGATAAAATGCCCAGAGTCGCTATCTAAATTCATAACGGGTAAGGTAGCTTTGCTTTGAGCCTGGATTCGTAACATGGAAACTACGATAATGCAGCCATTGCAGAAACTTGGTTGAAGGAAGAGCAGGATTGAGACAGCAGTTGCGATAGAGAGGGGTTTAACAGAGGCGGGGAAGTTGCAAATCAGAACAAATATGGAAAATGAAAAGATGTAAAAACATTAAAATTATTGTCGTGGCTGATTTTAACTCCCCTATATTTGACCGCAATTCCCTTAGTGCCAGTGGGTTAAATGGGAAGAATTTTTTTGGTGCATTCACAGGGATTTCTTGAAACAATATACATGTTGCACAACTAGAAATTAGACTGCACTCAACTTATACCGGGGAAAGATACAAAGTGCTGGAGTAACTCAGAGCGTCAGGCAGTATCTCTGGCAAACATGGATAGGTGACGTTTCAGATCGGGCCCCTTCATCACACTTCTGAATCCATATTTTCCACAGATGCTGCCTGACCCCGTTGAGTTACTCCAGCATTTTTTGTCTTTCTTTGGTATAAATTAGCATTTGCAATTTCTTGTTATTGTCTATGTATCTATGCATGTAAGTCCCAATGGATGAAAGAAGGATGTCAAGATTTGAGAAGCACAGTTGAGGAGGTATTGTAAGTTTAATCAAAAAGAAAAAGGAAGCTCTTTGAGGAATATAAAGGAAGCAGGAAAGAACTTAATGGACTATAAATGGACCATGACATCCTTGGAAAGTAGAATTAAGGCATGTTATGTATTATTTGAGGAAGAGGAGAGCAAAGGATTGGGTAGGTGCCACTCAAGAATAATGGAGGGAATTTATGTGTGGAGCTGAAGGATGTGGTCCAGGTTCTTAAAGAGTACTTCACTTCATCAAGAAGGCACAATGATTGATTAGTAAGGAGAGGTCTTCCTTTGCATGCTGTTCCAGAAGATTATCTAATTACAATCATAGTTGTGTATGAATGCTCTTATGTAAGCTATGATTTGACTGGATAGCATGTAGAATAAACTTTTCACTGCAACTTGATACATGTGACAATAATCTTAGGTGGTGCGGTGGCAGAGTCTTTTGCCTTACAATGCCAGAGGCCCGGGTTTGATCCTGACCATGGGTGCTTGTCTGTATGGAGTTTGTATGTTCTCCCCCTGACAGTGTGGGGTTTCTCCAGCTGCTCCGGTTTCCCCCCACACTCCAAATAAGTACAGGCTTGTAGGTTAATTGGCTTCAGTAAATTGCCCCCAGTGTGTAAGATAGTGATAGTGTACGGGATCTCTGGCCAGCGTGGACTCATTGGGCCGAAGGGCCTGTTTCCACTCCTTACCTCCAAACTAATTCCTTGTATGTGAATACTTGGCCAATAAACGTACTTACTGACTAAACTAAAATGAAATAAACAAGACTAAACTTAATTAAACTAAACTATTTTGCAGAATGATGCCATAATGGGAAAAATTAGCATGAATTTCCATGTCTGCAACTTTGAGAATATTAATTGGATTTGGTGGATACAGGGTGTCTCCTCTACAAAACAAAGGGACACAACTTTTAAAATGCAGCAGAGCTTCTTAGGAGTAAAATCAGGAAGTAATTGTGCTGACACCACGAGGGACTTGAATGGAAACGTTGGTTCAAGCAGCTGAATGGCCTTCTCCTGTTCTGTCTGCTCTGCATCCTACACACAACCTTAGCATATTTTCACGGAAGAGGTGGGAGCAACAAGTTCACATTTATTGTCAGCCTGGGCTATAGTGGAGATTTGTTTTTAGAAATGCTAATTCAGAGATGTTATGAGAATCTAGAACAAAGTGTGGGATCAGAGTCACATGTAGGCCCAAAGGAAAGCCTCCTCGTCCCACTGACACTGACTTCTCCTTCTTCCTGCTGCCCAAGTGGCCAGGTTCAGAGAGTTTATTTTTTACAGTTTCCCTTAGTGCCAGTGGGTTAAATGGGAAGAATTTTTTTGGTGCATTCACAGGGATTTCTTGAAACAATATACATGTTGCACAACTAGAAATTAGACTGCACTCAACTTATACCGGGGAAAGATACAAAGTGCTGGAGTAACTCAGAGCGTCAGGCAGTATCTCTGGCAAACATGGATAGGTGACGTTTCAGATCGGGCCCCTTCATCACACTTCTGAATCCATATTTTCCACAGATGCTGCCTGACCCCGTTGAGTTACTCCAGCATTTTTTGTCTTTCTTTGGTATAAATTAGCATTTGCAATTTCTTGTTATTGTCTATGTATCTATGCATGTAAGTCCCAATGGATGAAAGAAGGATGTCAAGATTTGAGAAGCACAGTTGAGGAGGTATTGTAAGTTTAATCAAAAAGAAAAAGGAAGCTCTTTGAGGAATATAAAGGAAGCAGGAAAGAACTTAATGGACTATAAATGGACCATGACATCCTTGGAAAGTAGAATTAAGGCATGTTATGTATTATTTGAGGAAGAGGAGAGCAAAGGATTGGGTAGGTGCCACTCAAGAATAATGGAGGGAATTTATGTGTGGAGCTGAAGGATGTGGTCCAGGTTCTTAAAGAGTACTTCACTTCATCAAGAAGGCACAATGATTGATTAGTAAGGAGAGGTCTTCCTTTGCATGCTGTTCCAGAAGATTATCTAATTACAATCATAGTTGTGTATGAATGCTCTTATGTAAGCTATGATTTGACTGGATAGCATGTAGAATAAACTTTTCACTGCAACTTGATACATGTGACAATAATCTTAGGTGGTGCGGTGGCAGAGTCTTTTGCCTTACAATGCCAGAGGCCCGGGTTTGATCCTGACCATGGGTGCTTGTCTGTATGGAGTTTGTATGTTCTCCCCCTGACAGTGTGGGGTTTCTCCAGCTGCTCCGGTTTCCCCCCACACTCCAAATAAGTACAGGCTTGTAGGTTAATTGGCTTCAGTAAATTGCCCCCAGTGTGTAAGATAGTGATAGTGTACGGGATCTCTGGCCAGCGTGGACTCATTGGGCCGAAGGGCCTGTTTCCACTCCTTACCTCCAAACTAATTCCTTGTATGTGAATACTTGGCCAATAAACGTACTTACTGACTAAACTAAAATGAAATAAACAAGACTAAACTTAATTAAACTAAACTATTTTGCAGAATGATGCCATAATGGGAAAAATTAGCATGAATTTCCATGTCTGCAACTTTGAGAATATTAATTGGATTTGGTGGATACAGGGTGTCTCCTCTACAAAACAAAGGGACACAACTTTTAAAATGCAGCAGAGCTTCTTAGGAGTAAAATCAGGAAGTAATTGTGCTGACACCACGAGGGACTTGAATGGAAACGTTGGTTCAAGCAGCTGAATGGCCTTCTCCTGTTCTGTCTGCTCTGCATCCTACACACAACCTTAGCATATTTTCACGGAAGAGGTGGGAGCAACAAGTTCACATTTATTGTCAGCCTGGGCTATAGTGGAGATTTGTTTTTAGAAATGCTAATTCAGAGATGTTATGAGAATCTAGAACAAAGTGTGGGATCAGAGTCACATGTAGGCCCAAAGGAAAGCCTCCTCGTCCCACTGACACTGACTTCTCCTTCTTCCTGCTGCCCAAGTGGCCAGGTTCAGAGAGTTTATTTTTTACAGTTTGTCAACAGTAACCTAATATCACCAAAACATTACTGGAGGCAAGCATCTTGTGAGCAAGATCTTGGTGGGGGGGGGGGGGGGGGGGGGGGAATTCAGTCTCATAGGACATATATCTACCACCTATACACACGCGTACACACATATACACATTCATTTGTACAAATACACGTACAGGCATAGAATCATAGAATCATAGGAAATAGGTGCAGGAGTAGGCCATTCGGCCCTTCGAGCCTGCTGATCATCCAAATCAGTATCCTGTACCTGCCTTTTCTCCATACCCCCTGATCCCTTTAGCCACAAGGGCCACATCCAATTCCCTCTTAAATATAGCCAATGAACTGGCCTCAACTACCTTCTGTGGCAGAAAATTCCACAGACTCACCACTCTCTGTGTGAAAAATGATCTTCTCATCTCGGTCCTAAAATACTTCCCCCTTATCCTTAAACTGTGACCCCTTGTTCTGGAGTTCCCCAACATCGGGAACAATCTTCCTGCATCTAGCCTGTCCAACTCCTTAAGAATTTTGTAAGTCTCTATAAGATCCCCCCTCAATGTACACACACGTACAGACATACATAGACACTCACACGTATTCATGTGCACACATACATGTAGATGAGTGTAGACATGTAAACACATAGACACACACACACACACACGCACACACAGACACACACATATATACACACACAAACACAAACTAACTTCAATCGGGTCTGTAGAATGGTCCTGACATGAAACTCCACCCATCCATAATCTCCATGGATCCCGCCTGACCCGCTGAGTTACTCCAGCACTTTGTGTCTATGGAGCTTCAATCATCAGTGCTTTGCTGAGCGCTATTGTTGTGAATCCATCCCTCCTTTCAGCTATCAACTGTGCTGCCGCTGAAGCAAGCTTCCAGCTGTTATTAAACAGCTGCTTAAACAGCTGCTACAGACTCTACTCCAAATACTAGCACTGCATTGAAGCAGATGTGCTGGGCACTTGCCGATTCTTTGAACCTCAGATGGCCAGAGAGGGGAGCGGTGAGCTGGAATCGGGGATGAGATATGTAGTTAAGCGTCGTGCAATTCTGATAGAACAAAGCAGATAAGGAAACACAGTCTCATTATATCATGAGGACTCTATCTTTGCCCAGCAGGTTACTTGAGACTTTTGACCGTATAATCTAGCCTGACATTACTAACGTGGTACTGGGTGGTGGGGTGCCACCATTCCAGTAACACAGTCAACCATGGTTTTCCCTGTTTAGTTTAGTTTAGAGATACAATGCTAAACAGGCTCCTTCCGACCAGCGATCCCCATACACTAGCACTTTCCTCCACACACTAGGGACAATTTACAATTATACCAAGGCTATTAACCTACAAGCCTGTATGTCTTTGGAGTGTGGGAGGAAATCGGAGATCCCGGAGAAAACCCACACAGGGAGATGGTACGAACTCCATACAGACAGAACCCGTAGTCAGGATCGAACCCGTAGTCAGGATGGAACGGGTCTCTGGCGCTGTAAGGAAGCAACTCTACCACTGTGCCTGGTCATGGATCCTAAGACATCATTTGAAGAACAGGGAATTCTCCCAAGTGTTCAGGCTGCTTTTTGTCTCCAAACAAACTAGGAGAGATCATCCGTACCTTGCTATTGTTGAACCTGACTGTAAGCTAATGGATTTCCACACTTCTTTTGTTCTAACCGTGACTAAATCTTCAAAATATTTCATCAGCTGTAAAGGACTTCAGAAAATACTGAGCTCATACAAGGCTCTTTCATTCTCCAGGGAAATTAAATGATTCCAATCATGTCAAATCACTTGTTCTATTGATAAGCTTGTACCGTCATGCACACACAGACACAGAGCAAATGACATGAATTTTATTCATCGATTGTTTCCTCTGCAACCCACTTTCCCACATGCCGATTCCTAAATTATGCTGATGCTCAGTACATTAATGTTAATGGAACACTATTAAAGGCATTACTCCATTCTTAAATGTTTAATGATACAATTTTAAGGCTTCAGATTAAAAAAAATCAATTAAAGCACATTACGGTTTACATTCACCCCCAAAGAATAGCAGGCTCAGGCCCAGCAGACTAATCAAACTGAACAGTCACAGGCAGTGGCCCTGAAAGTCCAAGGGCCACATTCCCCAAATGCAAATCTCAACCTTTCCTCCACTGGAGATAATAATCGGGATGGGAGGAGATGAGTCTTTGAGCACGAAACAAGAAAAACATCGATGCCAGCCAGTCCAATTAGCCCGTGTGTGGCCCTTGTTCCTTCATTCTGAAACCACACTTATTCTCTGCAAAGGATAAACTTCAGACTTTAGAGATTGAGTGTGGAATCAGGCCCTTCGGTCCACCAAGTTCGTGCCGACCAGCGTTCAGAGTAGAAAATAAGGAATCCCTAGGAAACAAGGGATATGGGGAGAAGGCAGGCACGGTTTTTGATAGGGAACGATCAGCCATGATCACAATGAATGGCAGTGCTGGCTTGAAGGGCCGAATGGCCTCATCCTGCACCAATTTTCTATGTTTCCATGCTTTAAAATACTAGCACTATCCCACAAGCTAGGGACATTTTACAATTTACAGAAGCCAATTAACCTACAAGCCCTTTATATCTTTGGAACGTGGGCAGAAACTGGAGCACCTGAAGAAAACCCTCGCAGTCACGTTGAGAATGTACAAACTCTGTACGGACAGCACTTGTAGTCAGCATCGAACCTGGGTCCTTGGCGCTGTCAGGCAGCAACTGTAACGCTGCGCCACCGTGCCGCCCCGACTTTCTCTCTCCTCTCAGTACCTTTCGCTCCGTTTAAGGTCGGAATTAAACTGCACCTGAGGGAGTGCAGCAAAACTGCTGAGATTGTGACTGGAAGATTATGCAGAGCAGACTCTGTGGTGGTGGTGTTCCCGGTTTCCCCATTGAAATAAGCAGATCAGAGGAGTGCACAGCCACTTGATTGCCAGTGCTGTGCCCAATGATCCCAGGCTGCAAGGCGTCTGCGTAGCATAAGGAATCTCAACATCCCAGTGACAGTCAACCTTCTACCATGGCTGCTGTAGAGAAGTTAGTGTGGATATTAAGGGCCAAAATTTGTATGGCACCACAAGTATTGATTTACATTTGATAGTGTACTGTACGAGTTTGGACACAAAGACCTCTCACAATGGCTTGTTTATGTCACCTTGCCTGCAAAATTAATCACCTTATCTAAATTCAGTGTCCTGGGTGACATTTTTAGATTAGAAATTAAACCGAAGATTTGACTCCATTCCAGAAATTGACCAGCCTGTGGGATATTTCAAGAAAAGAGGAACAGCTTCCTATTGACCTGAACAACAATTAATTTACCAAAGATAACAAATTTCCTGGAATTTAACTTTGTGGAACCTAAAATTGTTTCTCCCTTTCCCACAATGATGCTAAAGAAGCAATTAGACAGGTACACGGATGGGACCGGTTTAGAGGGATATGGGCCAGACACAGGTAGCTGGGACTAGTGTGGATGGGACATGTTGGTCAGTGGGCAAATTGGGCCAAATGGCCTGTTTCCACACTACATGAGTCCATAACTCCATATCAAACCCATGTTACTGGCTGCAAAGCACTTTAAGATTGTTTAAGAATTACATGAGTGGAAGTTTATTTTGTACTGTTATGATACCTTAATCATGTTAGGGTGTTTAAACCAGGACAACAACATGACCTTCATTAATTCCATTCTCCTGCGATTTTAATTTTCATTTTCCAAACATTTTTATCACTGGGAGTTCTGCTTCCAAAATAGTTTTTTTCCAGGACCATTTCTTTTAATCTTTCTCTCTGTTCTTGTTACCACTCTAACCATGCATAAAACACATCTCACCTGGCAATGCCAAATATGGATAATCAGTATAACTACCTCAGTAACACTGTCCTGTCGCAACAAGTCGGTAAAGAACTCGACAGCTCGCTGAGTATTATGTGGAGAATAAACCCAGAAAAGTTCACATCCCGTAAAGAATTTTTTTTAAATGGGCAGCACGGTGGGTGCAGTGGTAGAGTTGCTGCCTTACAGCGCCAGAGACCCGGGTTCGATCCCGACTGGGAGTGCTGTCTATACGGAGTTTGTACGTTCTCCCCATGATCTGCGTTCAGTTTCCACCCGCACTCATGCAGGTTTATAGGTTAATTGGCTTGGTAAAATTGTAAATTGTCCGCAGTGTGTGTGGGATAATGCCAGTGTATGGGGATAGCTGATCGACGCAGACTCGGTGGGCCGAAGGGCCTTCGTTGCACCTCTAAACTAAACTAAAAACAAATTATATTTGGTCTGTTCCAATTGCTCCTTCTTCAATTAATATTACTTCCCGAGTTCAAAATTGAGGGAACAACACCCAATATATATACATATTTCCAACATACATCCGCTTACGGAGTAAAGGGCCTGTCCCACTGCACGAGCTAATTCAAGAGCTCTCTCGAGTTTAAAAAAAAAATCAAACTCGTGGTAAGCAATTAAAATGTACGTAGTGGGTACATCGGAGCTCGGGGTGTCTCTTAGCGGCTCGCAACGCTAACGGCATACACTCGGGAAACGCGGTAAGCTCGTGAAGACTCGTGAAGATTTTTCAACATGTTGAAAAATGTCCACGAGAGCATTTAGTACCTACGAGCCGCTATTACCGTAAAGGGCCTGGCCTACCAGCATCCGACTCCATGCGATGAGCGCGATCAAACTAGAAGCAGGGGCCGCGCGGAAGTCGGGTGATCCCCGTACAGGGCCCGTTCCCACCAGCATGCGCCTGCATGCGGCAAGCGCGGCCAAACCGGCAGGGAGGGCCGCGCGGAGGTCGGGTTAGTGGCGCAACGCGGCACAAAGTGAGGCGAACTTGGAGCGAAGTCTTAAAGGTAAGTTCGCCAGGACAGAGAGGGACACACAGAGAGGGGCACAGAGGCACACACACAGAGGGCCACGGAGCCACACACATAGAGGGTCACGGAGGCACCTACAGAGAGTGTCACGGAGGCAAGATGTCGAGGCGGTGTGTCATGCGTCAAGGCGACTGCGAGCCGACAAGCCTTTCCCGTGCGGCACTTTTGAACATAGTCAGTTTTTTGGAGCCCTGCGCGATGCCGGGACGAACTCCGCACAATTCCGCACGGCTCCGGCGATCAAAGTGGGACCGGCCCCACGACGCCGGACGGCTCAAGCGACCACGTTAGGTCGCGCTCATCGCATGGAGTTGCATGCTAGTGTGACAGGCCCTTAATTCTCCGAGTTCGAATCAGGTCAAACTCGGGAGAACTCTTGAATTAGCTCGTACTTTGGAACAGGCCCTTGAGGCAGAAGCTTAAATAAGAGTACATGACTCTTCATAGGAACATATCCTCTTGCTCTGTTTTAATTGAATAGCTTTCTGTGCCATTCCAGAGAGTGGATCTGGAAACATACACAGGCCAGTCTGGATAAGATGGCTGATTTTCATCCTAAAGATCAGTGATACAATAAATGAATGGTAACAACAAATTAAAACGGAAACTGATGCAAACACACGGCAGATCAAGCAGCATCTGCAGAGAGAGAAACAGAGGTAATGTTTCAGGTAGAAGACAATCAGACGGAACTGGGAAAAGATAGAAATTGTGTCTTTTTCGCTTTTTGCAGTCACAAGGAACTGCAGATGCTGATTTACATAAAGGGCCACAAAGTGATTGGACCAAACGTAGACCCGGCGACCATTTCGACGAACACTTGCGTTTGGTCTGCCAAGGCTAACTGAATCTCCCGGTTGCTCACCATTTTAACTCCCCATTCCATTCAATGTGACCTATCTGCCATGGGTCTCCTCCATTGCCAGATTGTGACCACATGCAACCTGGAGGAACAGCACCTCATATTCCACTTGGGCAGCCTAAAACCCAACATTAAATACTCCAATTTTAGGTAACTAACCTGCAACAACTGCACCCTTCCCCTACTCTTTCCTTCTCTTTCCTCTGTCCCACCTGGATGGGCACACATTTCCCCTACTCAACCGACCCCTTCTCACTTCTACCTATATCTCATCCTCTGACTTCACATTCCACTCCTCTCCTCGTTATCTTACAGCCTTTTATCTTCTTCTCATCCCTGGCCTTTGTCCACTCGGGCATGGTAAGGCAGCAACTGCTCCACTATGCCGCCCCTAAAATCTCCAAAGGCTAAAACCCCACCCTCACCTGTATCCACCTATCACTTGCCTGGCATTGTCCCACCCTTTACAATCGGTCTGAAGAAGGGTACAGCCCGAAGCGGCACCTATCCATGTTCTCCAGAGATGCTGCCTGACTCGCTGAGTTACTCGTGCATGTTGTGTCTTTATTTGTTTTGTTTTTGTTCATTAGAACTGGGAAAGAACGAAAAGTAAAACGGAGACACGAGAGACTGCAGATGCTGGAATTCTGAGAAAAAATACAAAGTGCTGGAGGAACTCAGCAGGTCGGCACCATTTGCGGATGGAATGGCCAGACAATGTTTTGGTTCAGTACACTTCTTCAGGCTGATGAAATTGGGGGAGAAAGCTGGATAAGAGGGTTGGGGTGGGCAAACCCTGACAAGTGATAGGTGGCAGACAAAATGTAGAAACAAGAGGGGTTCTGACATTGAAACGACACTCACACTAATTCTCCAGAGAGTGGAGCTGCCTGACCCGCTGAGTTACTCCAGCATTTTGTGACTATAAGTGATAGGTGGATGCGGGTAAGAGGACGAATGGGTGAGATGTCAACGTGGAAAATTTCCCTGTTCTTCTTGGAATTCCAGGCAGAGAATGAAAAACTGTGTTTTAGAATCAGTCATACAGCATGTGTTGGAAACTGGCCTTTCAGCCCAACTTTACCGTGGTGACCAAGATGCCTCATCTGCACGTTCTAGACACCTGCATTTGGCCCATCCTCTAGGGGGAGAGAAGCTCTCACAATTTTTTTTCCCTGGAATAGGATACTACTCTTAAAGTTTCAAATGCCCATTAACAATTTAATTATTTGCCAGAACTCTATATCCGTGGATGAATGGAATGGCACTTTATGGTACGGTACTTTATTTATCACATGTACCCGAGGTACAGTGAAGTTCATTTTTGTATACAGTTCAGTATAATTATCACTGTACAAAAGTAGATACATATTAGATAGGCATCTCTGATACAGTACGTGTATAGTAGCAGTATTGTATACAATCGCAATGTATGACTACCTCAAGGCTGGATGTGTGAAGTTATAACCGAATGCAAAATGGTAAATCTGTCCTGAGGCAACTGTATTTAATCAATCCTGCCATTAGTTGGAAAAACTGGCATGATATTTTTTACTGCAATTGTAATTCTTTTTGTCAATTCCAACTGCGACAATAAAATGGTAGAAGTGCAAAGCCTCGCGTCAGACTGCGTTGGCTGCATCAGAGAAGCCAGGGAGAGCGTTTTGTTACAGTTCATTCAGGCAGAAGCTTTGCACAAAGATGACAGTTACACTGTGCCACTTTGTTCTTCCGCAGTCCCACTCCAGAACCGAGGAACAAAGCATTCACCGTCCAGCAGCAAGAATAAAGGACGTCACACAGCCAAGCATCTGATCGGCCCACTGGAGAAAGCATGCAGCCAGCTATTAAGGAGGGGGATTTGAAAGATTCAAAGCCCATTGTTTGATTAGGAGGGGGCCGCTGGCAACATCTGATCAAGTTGCATTTCATTTTCCATTACTTTGAAAACTTAGATCACTGAAAGTTTTCCAAGTTCCTTCGGCATATTCCAAATACTTTCTCATAAAATCCATGAGCTTGTACGTTTGTACAAAGTCATTTGCTCAATAAAATTGCCACCTGCTTATTCAAAGTGGGCTAAGTGGTTGCATTGAAACCCTGCGCATGAGAGTATTCCTGAGAGTGGGTAGAGTCATAGAGTCAAGCAGCACCGAAACAGGCCCGTCGGCCCAACTTGTCCGTACCGACCAAGATGCCCCATCTATGCCGGTCTCACCTGCCAACATTTGGCCCATATCCCTCTAAACCTTGGGATTAACACAAAATGCTGGAGTAACTCAGTGGGACAGGCAGCATCTCTGGAGAGAAGGAATGGGTAACATTTTGGGTCGAGACCCTTCTTCAGACTTCTAAACCTTTCCTCTCCATGTAATGATCCAATATTTTTAAAATGTTATTTTAGTACCTGCCTCAATAACCTCATGGCAGCTCGATTCATATACCCACAGACCCTCTGTGTGAAAAGGTTGCCTCTGAGGTTCCGATTAAATATTTCTGCTCGCATCTTAAACCTATGTCCTCTGGTTGTTGATTCCCCTGCACCGGGTATAAGACTGTGCATTCACCCTATCTATTCCCCTTATGATCTTATACAACTATGAGATTGCCCCTCAGCATTCTACACTCCAAGATATAAAGTCCTAGGCTGCCCAACCTTTCTCGAGCTCAGGATCTCGAGTACTGGCAACATCCCCTTAAATCATTGCTATCAGAGATACAGCGTGGAAACAGGCCCACCGAGTCTGCGCCAACCAGCAATCACCCATACACTAGTTCTCTCTTACACTAGGGACAATTTACAGAAGCCAATTAACCTACAAACCTGCACCTGGGAGGAAACCAGAGCACCGGAGAAAGCCAACATGGTCACAGGGAGAATACGGACAGCACCTGCAGTCAGGATCGAACCTGGGTCACACGCACTGGAAAGCAGCAACTCTACCGCTGTGCCACAGTGCCACCCATCTGCACTCTTTCTAGCTGAATGACATTCTTCCATCCTTGCCACTTCAATGCACCACCCGAATTCCCACCTATTTTTATTTTACTATTGGAGTATCCTGTTACACCTAGTTTCCAGCAAAAACAAGGGACACTCAGTCCTACTCCTTCACACATATTCTGCACGATCTTGGCTTTGAGCACACAGCTGTGGTGGGCAAATTTGAATGTTCACTGCTACGATATCAGTAACATCGTGCCCTGCAAAGTCTACGCTCCATAAGCAAAAACACGATTAATATTTGCTCTGTTGAAATTCTTGTTTGACACAAATAATTGCAGATGCAGGAGTATTGCGTGCAAACACAAGCAACAGCGGATGCTGGTTCATACCAAAGATTGACACAAAGTGCTGGAGTAACTCAATGGGTCAGGCAGCATCTCTGGAGAAAAGGAATAGGTGACATCGGGACCCTTCTTCAACCAATCCTCTCCAGAGATGCTGCCTGACCTGCTCAGTTACTCCTGCACTTTGTGCCTGGTATTGAGTGCAGTTCTGCTCGCCCCATTCCAGGAAAGATGTGGAGGCTTTGGAGGGGGTGCAGAGGAGGTTTACCAGAATCCTGCCTGGATCAGAGGGTTTCAGCTACAGGGAGAGGTTGGCTGGACAGATTGTTTTCGCTGAAACATGGGAGATTGAAGGAAGACTTGATGGAAGAGTACAGAATTAAGAGAGGCATAGATAGGGTAGACAGTCAGAACCTTTTGCCAAGGGTGGAAGTGGCCAGCATTAGAGGGCATAGCTATAAGAAGAGTGGGGGAAGTTTAATGGAGAAGTGTGGGGCAAGTTTATTTGCAGTGACAATTATGGGGGGCGGGAACTAATTACCAGGGGAGGTGGAGGAGGCAGATATGATCGTGACATTTAAAATGCTTTTCGACAGGCATGGGGATTAGAGGGATATGGAACATGTGCAGGCAGATGAGAGATCAGTTAAACTTGGCAACATTGTGGGCCCATGGGCCTGTTCCTGCACTATGCTGCGCTATGTTCTATCTCTGCTGTAATCTTGCAAAGTGCCGGAGTAACCCAGTGGGTCAGGCAGCATCTCGGGAGGACGTGGATAGGCAACATTTCGGGTCGGGACCCTTGTTTGAGGAATGTCAGTTTGTCGGACATACAGAAAATGAAGACATGCAAAACATTAAACATCTCCCCACAGCAACATCTGTCTGTTGTTGAAATGGACCCACTGTTCTGCTGTCCCCGTTCGGGCAGCATGGTGGTACAACACTGGGTTCGATCCTGACTACAGGTGCTGTCTGTACGGAGTTTGTACGTACAAATATGAACATTACAATAAAACGTAGGATAGTGATAAAACATATTGCACATAGTGGGGTTCGCAGAATTGAACAGTCTGAAGAAGGGTCCCGGCCCCGAAACATCACCCATCTATTTTCTCCAGAGATGCTGTCTGACCCGCTGAGCTACTCCAGCATTTTGTGTCTACCTTTAATATAAACCAGTATCTGCAGTTCCTTTATATTACATATTGCAGAATTGTAAACTATTTGGTGATCTGTAAATACTTTCAAGAGTGATACATTTGCTGCATACAGCGCCAGAGACCCGGCTTTGATTCAGACTACGGGTGCTGTCTGCACGGAGTTTGTACGTTCTCCCTGCGACAGCGTGGGTTTTCTCCGGGTGCTCTGGTTTCCTCGCACATTTATTTTGTTAAGTTTTTTTATTAGTTAGAAGCAATTCCATAGTAATAAACAAAAAGATACATGTTCATTGTTGACATAATAAAAATCATTTTGTTCTTTGTAGATATACATAATCAGTATTATTTATGTAATCCTTGCTTAATAATTGTACTTCTATATTTTTTTTTCCATTTTTTATAAAGGTAGAAAACTATATCTACTATATATATAAAAAGTTGTGAAAGAATGGAATATTCTACAGATTTTACATCGTTGGAGATATATCCGCGTTTTATGAAATGTATTACTTCATTTATTCTTCGATTCTGGTTTCAGTCGGGTTCAAAGACGTACATTTCAGGTTTACTGTTTTTTTGTTTTGTTTATTGGTTAATTGGCTTCTACAAATTGTAAATTGTCCCTGGTGTGTAGGATAGTGAGAGTGTACAGAGTGATCGCTGATCGGCGTGAACTTGGTGGACCGGTGGGCCAGTTGCCGCGCTGAATACCTAAAGTCTAAAGAAAAGTCTACAGGTTTGAGTCCCTGGAAGAGTCAGCTTGATCAGTATGCTATTCATCATTGTAAACTATTTTCCCACTGCCCCTCCCTCCACGACTGACACACTGTGGCTGCTGTGGGTGCAATTATAAAAGTCACAGGAGAAAGTTGCCAAGGCTATGTACTGCAGTGCAGAAGACAACTTCAGACCAAAATTCAATTGGGTGTCACAATTCATGCAACACATGAAACAAAACAATGCTAGCTTTCATTCTGCGGCAACCCTTCTGGTTAATCCAATGAACAGGAAAAAGGAACTGATTTGGAATGAATGGTGTTGAGTTTCTGGGAAGGCTAGGTCATCGAAACCTGGTACTAGTGGGAATGAATGCAAAAAGGGAAGCAGACCTCCCTGCCCAGTGCAGTAATCCCACCGAGAGAAGACTTCCCTGTTGGCTTTGCTCCATCCATAACTGAATCTGACCAGAGCTGTCGCAGTGATAGGCAGTTTACAATTGTTATCAGGTCCATTGTCTAGGGGCAAGGCAAAATAATCAACTCGAGTGTGCGGCACAGTGGCGCAGCCTTACAGCGCCAGAGAGCTGGGTTCGATCCCAACTCCTGGTGCAGTCTATACAGAGTTTGTGCCGCGTGGGCTTTCTCCGGGTACTCCGGTAACCTCCCACGCTCCAAAGACGTGCAGGTCCGTAGGTTAATTGGCTTCTGTAAAATTGCTCCTCGTGTGTAGGATGCGAAAGAGGGACAACATGGAGCGAGTTTACGGGTGACTGATGGTCGGCGTGGACTCGGTGGGCCAAAGAACCTGTTCCCACGGTGCATCTCTAAAACTAAAATCATTAACGTTCTGATACCTTGAGGGGGGTAGTCAGTCAATAAACACTCTGTGGTTCCATCCTGTGCTGGCGTTACCCACTCTGGATTTAACTAAAGAGTATATGAACAGTCACTCTCCTTTCAACGTGCATGAATCATTGCTGCATTCACATGCAGATGCAGATTTGTTTTTCCTTTGTTGACAGGTTATAGCTTGGCTAAGGGTCATTTGGAGGATGAGATTGCCGCAAGATATAAGAACTCATTTACATGGAATGTTATATGTTGGTGTTTAGTTCCAACCATGACATTATACTGTGTCACGATACTGAGGTCCAGCACGTTTGAACATAAAACATAGAATGGTAGAGCACAAGAACAGGCCCTTCGGCCCACGATGTCTGTGCCGAACATGATGTCAACACAATCTTTTATCTACTTCAGTTATAGGGTGAGACAGCGTGAAACTGTAGGCAGTCTCCTCCACTGTCTACTTGATGGTTGTGGGGTGTGGAGGAGGAAGGAGCTCATTCTGCAGTGAAATGTCAAATCTGACAAGAGTGGAGCACCTTGCAACCTCCTCACATTTCATCGTCTTCTCTAAAATTCAAATACAAGGGATAGGGCCAACGTACCCCTGGAATCTTGAACACCTGTTTCCACGTTGAATCTCTCCATAACCCATTGACTCCAATTTGACTATCTTGTTGTATCTGGATGTGACACACACCAGTCTTCCCAATGACAAATGGTGTCCATTCAATGGAGATGTAGACTGTGCCGATAAATCAGTCAACACTTGCTTTAGCTTGGCTCACCCCTTGTCCCTTGAACATTGGACTGAACCTGGGACTCTGGCATTGTGAGGCAACACCTCCACTAACTGTGCCATTGTGCGGGTGTCGGTCAATTGGCTTCTGTAAACTACCGTGTGTGTGTGTGTGTGTGTGTGTGTGTGTGTGTGTGTGGCAAGTGATACCATCTAGGGATGATAACGTGGTAAAATATAATGGGATTAGTGTAGAATCAGTTTGCAAGTAGGTGCTTAATGGTTGATGAAACGGACATAAACAGAGCAGGAGGTGAACAAGAGGAAAAACAGGAGGGAGAGAAAGGAAGACATACAGAGAGAGACAAATAGCGAGAGAATGAGAGAGAGAGAGAGAAAAGGAGAAAGAGAGGGAGGAAGGAAGAGAAGGAGGGAGAGAGGTGTGGGGGAAGGGAGAGAAAGGAGAAAGGAAGAAGAGGAAATGAGAGAGAGAGGGGGGGAAGGGAGAAGAGGGGGGAAGGAAGATAGGAGCGGAAGGCAGAGAGGAGGGGAAGGGAGGGAGGAATGAAGAGAGAGGGAGGGAGTGAGGGCGAGAAGGCGAGTGAGGGACAGAGAGATGACAACGTGGAGAATGAAATGGGGTTAGTGTACAAGCCGTTTGTGTATAGATGATTGCGATGGACTTGGTGGGACAAAGGGCCCGTTTCCAATCTATATTACTCTTTTACCTTTTTTAACACCTGAGAGGCCGGTTAATGAAGGGTGACCATGGGAAGAAATGTCGGACAGCAATTCTCACACTGCAAGGAAGAACGTACAAAATAAACAAACAATGCTTCTGATTTTGAGCTCATCACTCCACGGAGCCTTGATTACACTCAAGCACAGTGAAGATGACTGCTGCAAACTCAGCGGGAGGCAGCAGCGGGAAATGTTCAGAAATAGCCGAGAGATTGGCACCCTGCACTTTAATGCAAGAGAGCTTCTTCAGCTGCGTAATTTGTAAGCAATCTCCAACTCCGGAAAAGACTAATTCATCCCGAGGACTAGCAGGTGCATCATCCCTCTCCCTGCCCCAACCAGGGGCCACAATGTCATCGGCTTGGAAGGGTTGGACAACTCCGAGCGTGAAGAGAGAGTGAGAGAGAGAGACAGAGAGACAGAACCAGCAAGAAATAAACAGCCATGAACGGGGAGAGGGAAAGGAAGACATACAGAGAGACAAATAGGGAGTCAGAGAGAGAGAAAAGGAAAAAGAGAGGAAGGGGCCAAAGAAGAGCAAAGGGGTTAGGGAAAGGGGTGGGGGAAGGGGGAGAGAGAGGGGGAAGGGAGAGAGAGAGAAAGAGAGAAAGGGAGAGGGGAGGAGGGAGGGGGAGGGGAGAGGGGGAGGAGGGAGGGGGAGGGGAGAGAGAGGGTGGTGGGGGGAGGAAGGGTGGAGGGGGGAGGAAGGGTGGAGGGGGGAGGAAGCATTTAGACAGGTACATGAATAGGATAGGTTTAGAGGGATATGGGCCAACCACAGGGAGGTGGGACTAGTTGAGACGGGGCATGTTGGTCAGTCTGGGCAAGTTGGGCCGAAGGGCCTGTTTCTACGCTGTGTAGCTGCACGACTCCATGGCACACTGCTTGACCTCCTTCACCACAAATCCATTCTGGTCACAGAATGCTCACAAATGGTGCCCCACTGAACTGCATAATAATTTAAAGCAACCAGATTTGCGAAACACATTGAAATGTATGCAGCACATTGCAAATGCAAGATGTAAAAGTCATTTTAAGGTCATTAAAATTGCATGGCCTCTCACACCGGCACAATAATTGCTACAGTATTGACATCACTCCAGGGCTTACAGGGGCAAAGAATTCTCTCTCACAGCCTCAAATTGCTGAAAATGCACTTGTACGCAATGGAATGACTGAAGCATTTGCCTGCCGCCGTACAGGGGACAACAAAGGCACAAATGGTCGGCTCACTGCTTTTGTTTGGGGAACAATTAAACAGAATCAATTCTAAAAACAACAGTCTGTGTGCGTTCCCCTTTGGTTATCCCAACACTGTCAGATTTCAATGCCTGAACCACCTCGTGTCCCCTCCCCCGCCCCCTCCCCACCCCTCCTATTTTTCCATGGGATCAGGGTTTTGGGGAGATCGGCAATGTCAGCAGTCAGTCAAATCGGACACGGACAATAGCCTTGGTATCACTGCGCTGGAACATTCTCAACATCAGCAGGAAAGTGCCACCAATTACCCGACAATCAGATGATCAGCATTTCATAACGTGACTCTTGACGCCTTTGATTCAAGAAAGAATTGGCGCACATTTTTTTCGGGCCTTATCGCTGTTATTGTCATTGCAGATTAATCAGCAGAAAGCCATCCTTTATTAAGTGCGGCATTATGCTGCCGTGGCCTGGGTACATAAGGGACTAGTCAGTCTAATACCTAAACGAGACAGCCCAATTCATTCAGCAGATGCTAATGTGGAATTATTCAACTTGATCCCCTATCCAGTTATCCACCAAATTTCCTGCGATTACTGCCTGCCAATAAATAGTCCCAACCCAACAAAGCTAATGGGGCTGCACACATGTTTAGTTCAGAGATGCAGCATGGAAACAGGCCCTACGGCCACTGAGTCCATGTCGAACTGTTCACACTAGTCCTATGTTGTGCCAATTTCTCACCCACTTCCATCCAATCGTGGGGCAATGTTGCAGAGGACAATTAACCGACAAACCCACACGTCTTTGGGATGTGGGAGGAAACCAGGAGCACCCGGAGCAAACCCACGCATTCACAGGGAGAACGTGCAAACTTCACACAGACAGCACCCGAGGTCAGGATCAAACCTGGGCCACAGGTACTATGAGGCAGTAGCTCTGCGCCAGGGTGGAAAAGCAATATTTTAAATCTAAAATAGTCAGATAATGGTAATACTCATCTGGTCACCCAGCATCTGTGAAGAGAGAAATTGAATTGGAATTTAAAGGCAGATGACCTTTCATCACAACTGGGGTAACTTAGAAATCAGGTGTCTTTTAGTTGCAGGGAAGGGCAAATGGTGGAGAGAGCATTGGTGGTAAAGTGGATATTGATTGGGATTTATAGATACAAGTGGTGTTGGTGGGGAGGGGATGGCGACTGATTGTTCATCGCAGCTTACTGTCTGAGGAAGAAGCACAGAGAGAGTAAAATGAAATCAAAGAAAAGAATACGGTGAATGCACAGTGGCCCAGCGGTAGAGTAGCTGCCTTACAGCACCAGAGACACAAGTTCAATCCTGACTACGGGTAATGTCTGTACGGAGTTTGTACATTCTCCCCATGACCTGCGTGGCTTTTCTCCGGGAGCTTTGGTTTACTCCCACACTCCAAAGGCGTACAGGTTTGTAGGTTAATTGGCTTTGGTAAAATTGTAAATTGTCCCTAGTGTGCGTTGGATAGTGATAATGTGCGGGGATCGTTGGTCGGCGCGGACTCAGTGGGCTGAAGGGCCTGTTTCTGTGCTGTATTCTAAACTGAACAAAACTAAATAATGAAACAAAAAGGTAGAATTGAGAGATGCAAAACACAGCAAATATTGGAAATGTTAAATGTAAACAGAAACTGTTGGAAATATTCAATTCAGGTAGCATCTGTGGAGAACAGTTTCAGTTACAGTTACTGTTTCAGATTGACAACCCTTCATCAGAACTAGACAATTCTTTGCAAACTGGAAAGGATGGTTATCTGAACCTGTGTAGGAAGGAACTGAAGATGTTAGTTTATACCGAAGATAGACACAAAGTTCTCGAGTAACTCAGCATTTCTGGAGAAAAAGAATGGGTGGCATTTCGGGTCGGGACCCTTCTTCAGGTTCAATCTACAAAGCTACATAAGAGAAAAAGAAAACCAATATATTGTTGACAATTGGTGGAATGTGGGAATCCTTCATTGGAAGGGAATCCTAGTTCCTTTTCCTGTGAGGTACAAGCTAGAGCCCTAGTCATACAGCACAGACATGGACTTCCGGCCCAACTCGTCCATGCCAAACAAGATGCCCCCAGTTAAGCACCATTGATTAATATGGATTATTTCACCATAATCTGAGGAAGGGCCCCAACCCAAAACACCGTTTGTCCATTTCCCTCCACAGATGCTGCCTGACCTGCTGAGTTCCTCCAAGTTTGTTTTTTTTGCTCCAGTTCCAAATATCGCCGCTCTGATGTACCGATGGATACCTCTCGGAGGCCGTGACCTCAGTTGGCCCCGGCAAAACGAATCATCTCAAAGGCGCTGGAACCAAGGGTGCGTGAAAATCGGCGGTGGATCTATAATATGCCCAAAGCCCTCAAACACTGCAAAGGGACAATAAAACTTCCTTTTTAAGTTCCTATGCCATTTCTCATGATTACATGGTTATTTACTACAGCCTCCTGGAGATTAATGTTCCTCTTCTTGAGACGTCAGGATAATCAGAGAGCATTTGTAGCTATAGCCTGCGGGATGGACGTTTGTACATTCCCTGGTACAATACACAGAGCAGGGCAGTGACAGAGGTCCATTGTGGTTGAAACTGGCCCCTCTGGGCATGACTCTGACCCGAGATGCCACTCTACTGAAATGACTGAGGTCAGAGATGTAGGAGAATCCTTCCCTTCCAGAAATGCAAAAAGCTGATCCAGAAATTATCCCGACTGTGTGCACGATAGCCGTTTTAAGGAGAGGAGTTGTAGTTGACAAAAACATCTCTGAGAGAAAAACATGCGAGTTTACAACTGAGAGTTGCAAACTGCAAATGACCCCTCATGGTTCAGCCTTCCTGCCTCCCTGGTGCTCCTTGAGTTGGAAGATCATAGATGCAGTCTGACTACAGTGACCAAGACATCTTCCTCAACCAAGACCTGAAGGTAGATTATCAGGCCAGCCCCACATTGCTGTTTATAGGAGCTTGCTTTTCACACATTGCACATACAAACCAATCCTATCCCCATGATAGGAGAGGTTTAGAGGGATATGGGCCAAAGGCAGGCAGGTGGGACGAATGTATATGGTGCATGTTGGTCGGCATGGGTATGCTGGGCCGAAAGGCCTGTTGCCATGCTGTGTGACTGTGTTCCCATTTTCCTACATCCAGATTTTTTAAATGGTTTAAAGTGCTTCTGAAGGCCATGAGAGATGTTCTATAAATGCAAATCCTCTTTCCTGGTCTAACAGGACATCAAATTTCAAATTCACATCAACATTCACACCTCTACATTCCTCTGGGAAACACATTTCTTCAATTCTGGTCTCTAATGGACCCAGATTTCCATTGCTTCAGAAACGGCAGCTGCCTCTTTTGTTATCCCTTTCCAGGAGCTCTTTGTCTTCCGAGCATCCTTGAATTCACTTTCTAATGCTTAACTCCTTGATCACTTGCTTTAGTATCAGCTTCGCTGTTTGGGTTTTAGAAAGGGGTGGCACAGTGGCACAAGGGTAGAGTTACTGCCTTAGAGCCAGAGACCCAGTCTGGAGTTTGTATGTTCTACCTCAGACTGCGTTGGTTTTCTCCGGGTGCTCTGGTTTCCTCCCACATTCCAAAGACGTGCAGGTTTGTCGGTTCATAATTAATAGGAACAGAATTAGGCCATTCTGTTCATTATCTACTCCGCCATTCAATCATAGCTGATCTATCTTTCCCTCCCAATCCCTTCTCCTGCCTTCTCCCCATAACCCCTGATACCCATGCTAATCAATAATTTATCTATCTCTGCCTTTAAAAAATCCATTGACTGACCTTCACAGTCATCTGTGGCAATAAATTTCACATTCACCACCCTCTGACTCAAACAATTGCTCCTCATCTCCTTCCTAAAGGAACATCCTTTAATTCTGAGGCTATGACCTCTGGTCCTAGACTCTCCCACTAGTGGAAACATCCTCTCCACATCCACTCTATCCAAGCCGTTCACTATTCAGTAAGTTTCAATGAGGTTCCCCCTCATCCTTCTAAACTCCAGCCAGTGTAGAACCAGTGCGTCAAATGCTCATCATATGTTAACCTACTCATTCCCTGGATCATTTTTGTAAACCTCCTCTGTACCCTCTCCAGAGCCAGCACATCCTTCCTCAGATATGGGGCCCAAAATTGCTCACAATACTCCAAATGCGGTCTGAAAAATGCCTTATGGAGCCTTTGCATTACATCCCTGTTGTTGTATTATAGTCCTCTTGATATAAATGCAAGCATTTTGTTTCAAATCAGAATCAGAATGCCTTTTATTGTCACTATACACATGTACAGTGAGATTAAAAACTGCTCCTACTCAGTGCAAAAACAAGACAAAAAGGGGGGGGGAGGGATAAGGTGCACAGTTTCTGCAGCGCTATATACATATCTATAAAAAGACAATGGATAAATAGAATGGATAATAGGATTCCTATATCCAGAATAAGAATGAGTTTGCCTTCCCTACCACAGATTCAACTTGCAAGTTAACCTTTTTGGGAATCCTGTACCACCAGCACTCTCAAGACCTTTTGCACCTCCGATTTCTGGATTCTCTCCCCATTTAGAAAATAGTCTGTGCCTTTATTCCTAGACAGCTTCTTGGCATCTGTAAATTGTCCCCAGTGTACAGGATAGAAGTAGGGTACGGGTGATCACTGGTCAGCGTTGACAGGTTGGGCTGACTGGCCTGCATCTCTAAACTAAACAGTTTGGCTGTGATATTGTGGGGGAACGTTGGATTGGTATTATTGAAGTGGAGGCATAAGGAGGTTTAGGGGAGCTGCCAGCCAGTGCCAGAGTGGGAACTTGGTTCCTGTTATCAATCTTTGTTCAAAAGCAGGAACCAGGTCACTCGATGTTCCATCTCCTGATTGTTCCACGGTACTTCTCCAGTGGAGAGACTTGGCTAGAGGGTAGGAGTGGGGAAGGGGTTTGGCTCAACTTCAAACCGCACTTCAAACTCCAAGCTCTTTTGATTCTGATAAAAGCCCAGAAATGCTTGGCTTATTCAGCTGCCCCCTCGTACGTTCCTTCACATCAAGCACATGGATGAATGGCACTAAAGGAAGGAAGGCCATTGAGTGCTGCCCACCATTGTGGGCCAGTTAGGCACGGCACTGCAGACAGACGTACAATGCCACACTGTCAGCTATGTACTGCTTGAAGCCTCTCGCCAACAAGCACCATCAAGTGGCAGCCCTTTAACCAAGTAATCATCATTGTGACAGAAGAACCATCATTGTGACGTCGTGTTTGTATGCTCAGGGTTATTTCTTTGGCAACATTTGATCGTTCCCCTCAATGAATAGCACACAACTGCAAAGACGTGATCTCCTCATTCAATGTTTTGTGTGGCCATAAGACATAGGAGAAAAATTAGGCCCATAGAGTCTACTCCATTCAATCATGGCTGATCTATTTTTCGCGCTCAAACCCAATTCTCCTGCCTGCTCCACATAATGTTTGATGCCCTTGCTAATTAAGAACCGATCAATCTTCGCTTTAAAATGACCCAATGTTTTGGCATCCACAGCCATCTGAAGCAATGAATTCCACAGATTCACCAACCTCTGGCTAAAGAAATTGCTCCTCATCTTTGTTCAAATTATGCAGTTGTCAATCTGCAGCGACAGTTTACTTGTTGTACCTCAGGTCGTATTCCATGGGTCATCAGAGCCTTCAAGGTCTTACCCAAGTGTCTGTCTTTTTATCTGTGCAAGATTTAGCCCTTTGGGGACTGGGGCATGAACCGAAGCCTTGCCAATCCATAACCTATCAAGCAAGATATCCCAGTGATCCACTAATCTACCAAAGCTGTCTGCAAAACCCGAGGAATTGCCTGTCCTCCTCCTCCTACCCACCCAATCCACATAGCCCGTCATCCTGGTTGCAGTGTGCGGCCTGGGACTTGGACAAGGAGAAGGCCGGACACAACTTATGGTATTGTGTTCAGTTTTGTTCACTATGTTGTAGAAAAGCTGTTGTCAAACTTGAAAGGGTTCAGAGAAGGTTTACCAGGCTGATGCCACGACTGCAGGGACTGAGCTGCAGGGAGAGGTTGAGCAGGATGGTGCTTTATTCCTTGGAGCGCAGGTTGATGAGGGGCGAACTCATAGAGATATATAAAATCATGAGAGGAATAGATCAGGTAGACGCACAGAATCATTTGCCCAGAGTAGGAGAATCGAGAGCCAGGGGGCAAAGGTTTAAGGTGAGTTTAGAGTTGGGAGATGCAGTACCTTCAGCCCACCGAGTCCATGCCAACCAGCCATCCCTATTCGCTAGCACTATCCTTCATACTAGGGACAATTTTTACTGAAGCCAATTAACCTTCAACGTGTACATCCTTAGAATGTGAGAGGAAACCGGTTCTCCCGGTTAAAACCCATGCAGTCAAGGAGAAAACATACAAACTCCGTTCAGCCAGCACCCTTAAAGTCAGGATCAAACCCGGGTCAATGTCACTGTGAGGCAGCAACTCTACCGCTGCACCACCATGCCACACACCGAGGGGGGAAATATTTAATGGGAAACTGAGGGGTGCGTTGTTTACACAAAGGGTGGTGTGTGTATGGAACAAGCCGCTGGAAGAGCTGGTTGAGGCAGGTACTATTGCAACATTTAAGAAACATTTGGACAGGTAAATGGTTTGGACAGGTTTAGAGGGATATAGGCCAAAGGCAGGCAGGAGGGACTAATGTAGACGCTTTGACTCTAACTATGCCAGTACAATCTCCACTCACTTGCTACGTCCTCAATGCATGCCGGCAACCTCCACTGACCCAAACACTGCCCTCTGCAAATGCTTCAAAACACTGCCGCCTGCCTTACACCAGGCAGGCATCTGCTAGGTTGCGGTTTGCCTTTTGAAGACTGTGGCACAACTAACTTACCGTGTCGGGATATCAATAATTTAAATACTTCAAGCACAGCGTGAAAGGCTGCATTGCAGATAACACAGTTTCCATTTGCTTTCACTGACAAGAACAAGCTAAGCGCAGACACCGAATATCGGCTTTGTAGAGCACGGGGTAGACTGGGTTCTTAAATTGAATGGAAGCTCAGTGAAAAATAAACCAACACAGTTCAGTCACTGCCTTGTCTGCCGTGCTCCTTAACAGAAAAGCAGAGCTTAGCTTTGATCCTCAGTCATGCAGAGTTAGATTGTCCCTCATGAAAACCACAGCAGAACGATTATTGGTGTTCTCAGCATCACCGGTCAGGGTGATCGCGGGAGGGTGGGGGTGGGGAAGGCAGGGTACAGACATCTCTCTGATGCACCCCCATACAATGGCCCTCATGAGGTTTGTTTTGCTGCTGAGGCCGCTACTTATGTCAATCGCTCGTGGCCTTGAGAGGCGAGAGGCAAAGGCGAACCTTCCCCTTGGAGAGGGTGGTGGAGGGGAGAGCGGAGTTCCAGGAACTCGGTTCACTGATGATGTGGGGGGGGGGGGGGGGGGGGAAGTGCGGGACGAAAGTGCGTCTGGCCGTTGCTTCGCTCTGCGGCTGAGCAGCCTGCCGAGAGCCAATTGTGATCAAATCAGTCAGACAAGACTTGAGGGGAAAAGAATTATGCCAGAACGGCTAACGTATCCAAGCTCAGGGGAGAGGTACAAAGTGTGCAGAAGAGGATGGAATTGTGAAAGAGAGGAAACAAAGCACAAGCTATAGTTTGAAGATAGACATCCGACCACAAAACGTTGCCTATCCACATCTTCCAGAGATGCTGGCGGATCTGCTGAGTTACTCCAGCACTCATTGTTATACGTCCCAAAACGCAACAATGAAATTCTTATTTATAGCAGCACAACCGATATGTAACTTTAGTACTTTGTAAACACCATAATAAACAACAAAAAGTTTCTGTCTACATATATATTATATATGGACGTGTAAATGTATATATATATATATATACATACACACATATGTGTGTATATGTATATGTGTGTGTGCACATATACACACTTATATACACACACACACACACATATATATACACACACACATATATATACACACACATATATATACACACACACACACACACACATATACACACACACACATATATATAAACAAACAAAGTAATAAACAAACAATAATAGTGCAAAGACAAAAATAATGTGGCTATGTAGCTTGTAGCTTATCTGGAGGTTGTAGTGTTTAATAGCCTGATGGCTATAGGGAAGAAGTTGTTCCTGAATCTGGACATCAGTTTTCCAGTTCCTATTCCTTCTTCCCAATGGCAGGAGTGTGTGACCAAGGTGGTGTGGGTCTCTGATGATGCTGCGACTCTTAAAGACCCCTTCAATGATGGAGCTCAATTCTGATCTTGTTCAATCACCCCCCCCCCCCCCGTCACAATCTTTCAATGTTATATCAAATTGTGAGGCTGAACAACAATAATCATTGGCGGAAGCCTCTCAATAACGTTGCATAATTGCCATCAATGGCTCTAAAAATGTTTTGTTTCTAAAAATGTACAATAATCCCAATCCTTTCGCTCTTTCAACAAAACTTAATTCAAGGACTCCGGGTGTCGAGGACTGACAAGGTCTGAATTACACAAGAGTTTGACCTGGTGCCATCCTTCCCTTATCAACTCCAGCCACTGCCTGCAGACAGGCCAGATCCCGTCCAACTCGAGATGCTCCTGAACCATCTCCTCAGCATCTAGACACAGATGTTCAGAGAGAAGATGGTTGTGCACCACAGATAGGCCACAGTCAATCATCAGGTTGAGTGTGTGTCCATGGCATCTTTACCTGCCGTAGCCAGGCAACGTCTTGATGTGGTAATAATCGCCCACATTATGCAAATCGATTTAAATCACCATGTAAATATACAAATCTTTCTTACCAGATGGCGGGCTGGCCGCTCTCCTTGGCCGTCTCCCTGGCACCTGGGGGCAAATTCAGCTCGATATCTGCACTCAACAGGGCTCCATCAATCAAATAAACTCATTTCAAAGCGCCCACCTGTGGAATGGAAACAATAAAGTGACCTTTAGCTGGCTTTTCATCAACTGGACCCAGTAGACTGGCCAGAACTGCATTGACAGGGCTCACCACCTCTGCCTGAGGTGTGGGGAAAGGGTGGCAGTAAGGCCCAAGGTGGGGGTGGGGGGGTGGGGTGGGGGGAGAGAACTGGAAGATTAATTTGTTCTAACTGACCAAAAGCCTTGCACAGTAACATGAGAATCAGGGTGGCACAGAGGCGCAGCGGTAGAGTTACTGCCCTACAGTGCCAGGGAATGGGGCTCCACCCTGGTGCTTGTCTGCACGCAGTTTGTACATTCTCTCCATGACCGCGTGGGCTTTTCCGAGATCTCCGGTTTCCTCTCACACTCCAAAGAGGTACAGGTTTTTTTGGCTTGGTAGAATTGTAAACTTTCCCTAGTGCGTGTAGGAGAGTGTTAATGTGCGGGGATCGCTGGTAGGCATGCATTCTGTGGGCCGAGGGGCCTGTTTCCGCGCAGTAACTCTAAACTCAACTAAACAAAACTAAACTAGAGGTAGGAGTCAACAATTGATCGCTGCCCATCCACAAAATGATAGTCGCAGGTGTACGGGGAAAGAACAAGAAAGATTTGCGAAGGAAAGATTCAATAGGAACCTGAAGGGCAATTTGTTTTTTTACACAAAGGGTGTTAGGTATATGGAACAAGTTGCCAGAAGTGGTAGTTGAGTCAGGTACTATCACAACGTTCAAAAAACATTTGGACAGGTACATGTTTAAGAAAGAACTGCAGATGCTGGAAAAATCGAAGGTAGACCAAAATGCTGGAGAAACTCAGTGGGTGAGGCAGCATCAATGGAGCGAAGGAATAGTTGACGTTTCGGTCCTCACCAGCTGAGTTTCTCCAGCATTGTAGTCTACCTTGGACAGGTACATGGATAGGATAGGTTTAAGTGATATGGGCCAAACGTGGGCTGAAGGGACTAGTGTAGATGGGGCATGTGGATTTGCGGTGGCAAGTTGGCCCGAATGGCCTGTTTCCATGCTGTATAATTCCATGACTGCCTTGGTTCTGTATCCTTCATTCAGCCTAACTAAAAAAAACTATCAACAGAGAATAAAATAGAGTTGATGGTTTAGGTCAGTAGTTCCCAAGCGGTGAGCCTCGGCACAGTGATGTACAGTGACGCCATTCTGTGTGCGTCAGAAACCATTTTAAATTGATGTATATACATGAGGAAATGAAATACCACATTTTAAAATGTCAACACTTTCATATTTATAAAACATTTAAGTATGAAATTCAGTGCAAGCAAACAGAAGCGTTGCACACAGGCAATAGGCCCAAGCCTTGTGCTGACATCATTTTGGTTTTTGTTGCTAAGTCAAACGAGTGTGCAAGTTTAACATTATTATACCCGTGTTCCTTGATCTCAAAAGGTTTGGGAACCATTGAGTTAGGTTGATAACATTGTCAAGCTGAAAGATCACTTCTGTTTCTCTTTCTACACATGCTGCTCGACTTGCTGAGTATTTCCAGTATTTTCTGTTTTAATTACAGATTTACATGTTTCAATATTTTTGCTTTTGGCATCTCTAATCCCGCTCCTGCACTGCTACTGCACACATCGCCACAACCCCCAGCCCCAACTCCACTCAACCCTCCCCCCCCCCCCCAAAACCAAGTCTTTCTCATTAATGCAACCACGTCTTATCGCACTCCTGCTGCTGCCTCACTAATGCACTGAGCAAAGTTTTTAAATGGAGCCCTTAAAGATTTGCCTTTCAAATAAAATCCATCACGAACAGCAGATGGATCAGTGACAGCAATTGAATTAGGCAAGTTATTGATGACTCACAGGAGAACAGGCAAATGTAATTTGTATAAGTAACTGGGAGGTCTAATTGATCCAGAGTCGAGGGTCATCACTAATTGCACCATTTTTGTTCGTTCCTCCCCTCTCCCAAAAGCAATCACAAATATTTTAGAATATACTGGAAGCATTGCACAAGTAAGCCCTTCCCTTCATCTTTTTATATTTTTTCATCCGTCTTCCTCAATACCCCACTACCTACCCTTTTCCTCATAAGACTTCCTTGTTAATCTGTCTACATTATAATTCACACATTGTCCTTTAGTTGACATAGATATTTTTTAGGTATCTGAATGCGCTCCTCTCTCACACATGTTGACTGCAGTTCCTCAAAATTGGATTTGGCTGGTATTCATTTTTATGTGTCACCCATCCAAATTTTAAAAAATATATTTTTTAAATTAAAATCACTGACTGAAAATGTGAACATGACTCCTGCAACTATTTTTTGTGGGGTCTTGCATTCGCCTGATGTTGTAAGCCATAGACCTTTGCGGCACGGTGGTGCAGCGGGAAAGTTGCTGCCTTACAGCACTCGCAGCGCAGGAGACCCGCGTTCGATCCAGACTACGGGTGCGGTCTGTACGGAGTTTGTACGTTCTCCCCGTGACCGCTTGGGTTTTCTCCGAGATCTTCGGTTTCCTCGCACACTCCGTGCAGGTGTGTAGGTTAATTGGCTTGGTATAAGTGTAAATTGTCCTTAGTGTGTGTAGGATAGTGTTAATGTGCACGATCGCTGGTCGGTGCGGACTCGGTGGACCGAAAGGCCGTTTTCCGTACTGTATCTCTAAACTAAACTAAACCTTCCAAAAGCTGGGGAATTTTCCAATTAATCTCAGCTCCGTTGCAGATATTGGACTTTAACTATGTAACTGATGTCCTACAATGCCCAGTCCATCACAGGTACTGACCTCCACTCCATTCAAGAATTGTATAGGCAGTGCTGCCCCAAAAAGCCAGTATTTTCAGCGACCTACAAAATCGTGGCCACATGGATGCATTTTATCAGGGTGCATTGCAGCATAGTTTGTGAATAGTTCCGTCCAAGACAGCAAGAAAGTGCAGAGACTTGTGGTCGCAGCACAGACCATCACACAAACTGATGGCCTGCCTTCCATTGACTCCATTCACACTTCACGCTGCCTTGGCATGGCCACCAGCAAAATCAAGGACGAGTCAGACACCAGCCACTCCCTCTGCTCCCCTCAGGCACAAGGTATAAAAGTGTGAAAACGCACGTGTCCAGATGCAGGGACACTTTCTTCCCAGCTGTTATCAGGAAACTGACCTATTCTATTAACAACTAGAGAGCAGTCCTGAGTTACACGTGACAATATAATACACTCAACTCCACACTTTCATTTCACTCCAGCCATCGGGATGCAAGTTGAGCAAACTGAAAACTATGAGCACCAGGTTCAAGAACTTTCTTCCCGACAACCATCAGGCTTATGAATTCTATACAATACTAACCACAATTATGAATTTTGGTTGCACTAAGGAGGTCTGGTTTTTTTTGGCACTAGGAATGGGATTATCAGTTTACGGAATTTTTGTTTATTATTTATCGTCTACATGTATTGTGCTTGTGGGCCTGTTTCTTAGTTCTGGTGTCGGCACATATGTCAATTAAACACTCTTGATTCCTGGGAGTCAGTCAGAACTGTGATTGCACCCCTACTTTTAGTCTAATTCAGAAATACAGCACGGAAGCAGGTCCTTCAGCCCACCGACTCCACACCAGCCACCGATCCCTGCACATTAATGGGCCTGTCCCATTTTTACGACATTTTCGGCGACTGCAGGAGATTATGCAATCGCCACATGGTCGCCACATGTTCGCGGGTGGTTGCCGGGGAGTCGCCTTCATGGTCGTCACACGGTCGCCACATTCTGGGACCTCGTCGCGGCCTCATTATGGTTGCCGAGAATTTTTCAACATGAAAATGAAGCCGCCATGGAGAGTAGCGAGAATTCTCGAGTTGTAGGTGGGTTGCCAGGAGGTCAAAGGTTCTCTTAGGTTCTCCTAAAGTGTAGCCAGTTGCTGATTGGTGAATTTCATTGGCTCATTGGGGAAAGAAAACGTAAGCAGTAGTTTTCAGAGCCAAGGATAACCGGCCGGTAATGTTAAAAGTCCGCCGAACTTCACAGCCGTGTATCTCTGGCTTATTAAAAGTTGTCTGGCTTCTTAAAAGGTGTCTCCCCTCCTTTACCCCTCCCCCCCCCCCCCCCCCGCATCATCTTGGCTTTGCACCGTGTGATTTTTAGACAGCGCTCCCCCCGCTTGCCCTGGCCCCCGCCGTTGTGATGTGTTTGTGCATGTGCGTGTGTTCCACTCTGACAGTCGCCGTTTCAGTTGTCGGTTTTTCAGGCGAGTTGCCGGCAACTGTCAAGTTGAAAAACAGTGCCGGCACGTGTGACAACAGTCCGCTGAAAAATCGCCTTAAGTGGGACAGGCCCATAACACTACCCTACTCACTACATTTACATTTATACCTGGCCAATTAATCCACAAAACTTGTACTCCTTTGGAAACCAAAAATCTCAGAGAAAACCCACGCAGGTCACGGGGAGAATGTACAAACTCCGTACAGACAGCACCCGTAGTCAGTATTGAACCCGGGTCTCAGGCACTGTAAGGCAGTAGCTCGACTGCTGCGCCACCGTGCTGCCCCATCCACTGATTCATCCATTCTCACCCGCCAGCTGGGGCAGGAGTTTATGTGGGAGTGGGAGAGGGTAATAAGGCACCCTCCCACCGAAACAACACTGCTCACCTTCCAACAGATCCATCTAAAACTGCCTGCCAGAAAGCAACATTGAACTGTCAAAGCACCTGGATGCTGACATGCCAAGTAATCTTTACCAAACCAGAATTAAATTATCCGTGTATACTTTATTAATCTCCATTTTTCTTTCCAGTTTTAAAGCATTCACGTCCATTCAGCTGTAAACACAGGCTGAAAATTATCTAAATTCCTTTCAGAATCCTTTCAAATTGGTTCTTTTATTCGTGATCAATGGAGCCTCACCTTTCAGCATTCTGCAGGTACAATGACAAACAATTTAGTTGTGCGGGAATTGAAGTGAACAGAGCAGAACAGGGAGGTTATACAGTTTTCAATCAGGAATGCCCTGAATACTTTACAAAACAATGCCAAGCACACTCAGTTGCAAAACACAGAGAGAAGCAAAAGGGCAGCAACGACATGGGAACACCTTCACCTCTCTATCCCCCTCTAAGTCGCATAACTTAAATTGCTGTTCATTCATTAAAATTCGTAAAGCTCCCTCTCTCATGGTATAATGTGAGCCCCTTCACTAGCAATTCAAGAAGGTGGTGTATCTGTCCTGCACAGTGCTCACCATTTGACCCACGCATCTCCTGTGCTGATCAACATTCCCTCTGTGGCTCACTGAGTGCATCTTTCATTTTCTGATTTTATTTCAGCTTCCCAGCATCTGCAGTCTTCTTCAATTTTTTACTTGCGGCTCACGAACGTTATTCATCATTTGCAAGCTTTGTGTCCACAATGAGATTTTAAATCATTAATGTAGAGCACAAGTGCGCAGAGAAACCATGTCTAGTTTAGCCAAGGCTTCCTCGCGGACCATGGGTACAAAATCAAGAGAGGAATAGATCGGGCAGGGCCTGTTTCCATGCTGTATGACTCTATGAGGAAGGGTTCATTCATAAAGTGTTGTACAGGAACCCAAGACGCTGCAAAAATCCTTACAATGGACAACACTTTTGAAGTTGTGTCAGTGAATTAAAGTAAACAGGAAACAAGGAACTAGGTGGCATGGTATAGCAGTGGTAGAATTGCTGCGTTACAGTGCCAGAGACCTGGGTTTGATCCTGCCCACGGGCGCTGTCTGTACGGAGTTTGTACGTTCTCCACATGACCGCGTGGGTTATCTCCAGATCCACTGGTTTCCTCCCACATTCCAAACACTTGTAGGTTAATTGGCTTTGGTAAACGTGTAACATTTTCCCTATAGTGTTGAACAGTGTTAGTGTACGAGGATCGCCGGTCGACACAGACTAGATGGGCCGAAGGGCCTGTTTCCACGCTGTATCGCTAAAGTCTAAAGTGCTGACGCTGGAATCTTGAGCAAAACACAAAGGGCTGGAGGATCGCAGCGGATCAAGCAGCATCTGTGGAGGGAATGCACAAGCGAGGTTTCGGGTTGGGACCACATCAGATTAGATGAGGTGCAATGAACCTCTATTTCACCCAGATGGGCAAAACATTCCTTTGAATGTCATCCTGCATTTTAGAATCCCTTTATTTTACACATGCAAGCATCTTAAACATAGAAAACATAGAAAATACATGCAGGAGTAGGTCACTCAGCCCTTCATGGCTGATCATCCAAAATCAAAACCCTCCTCCTGTTTTTTCCCCATATCTTTGATTCCATTAGCCCTAAGAGCTAAATCTAACTCTCTCTTGAAAACATCCAGTGAATTGGTCTCGACTGCCTTCTGTGGCAGAGAATGCCACAGATTCAGAACTCTCTGAGTGAAAAAGGTTTTCTGAGTCATTCGTAACTATCACTGTATGTCATGTTGTTACTTGTGGGCAGAGCACCAAAGAAAATTCCTTGTATGTGAATACTTGGCCAATAAACTTACTTGCTTACTTATCTCAGGCCTAAATGGCCTACCCTTAAATCTTAAACAGTGATCCCCGGTTCTGGACTCCCCCAACATGGGGAACATTTCCCCTGCATCTAGCCTGCCCAATCCCATAAGAATTTTATATGTTTCTACAACATCCACTCTCATCCTACTAAATTCCAATGAGTTATGAAATCTTACAATAATCAAGGATCGCTATGGTAGATAATGTAAAGTCTGCTCTCGGTTGAAATATTAAGCCATGTTTATTAAGGTATTTCATTTTCAGTGATTGTGATAAGCCAGCGTTATGATCTCACTGTGTCTGATGTATATTCAAACTGCAACACAATTTATTGACTCAAATTAGTTCAATCCTTTCAAAACGATAAACACAAAAGCAAATTCAATTTCCTGTCTTTCACTCTAAAATGTTATATTAAACATTATCTAACCATCACCAACCAGCACATTGAACGATAATGAGATCTTCTGATTAACATGTGTATGTAGGAACTGCAGATGCTGGTTTAAACTGAAGATAGACACAAAAAGCTGGAGTAGCTCAGCGGGTCAGACAGAATCTCTGGGGAAAAGGAATAGGTGACGTTTCGGGTCAAGACTTTTAAAGAGGGGTCTCGGCCCGAAACGTCACCTAATCCTTTTCTCCAGAGATGGTGTCTATTCTGATTAACGTGCTTTTTCTCCAATTATAAAGAACTTGACTTGCACAAATTAGTCAGGAAATGGAGAATGGCTATATAATAACATTGTTTTAACATGCCAATTTCTTCCACATTGCCAAGAAAGGTGTCTCTGATCTCAAAAGACATTACATGATTACACCTTAACACTGCAATTCTAAAGTAAATTCAATTCAATTTTAATGTCATTGCACAAATACAAGTATAGGTACAACAAAATGCAGTTTAGCGTTGATTCGTAGTGATAGCAATATAGAAAAATAAATACAGAATACAGACAATGTGGACGAAGAGACTGGAGAAATCTATCGGCGGGACTCCGAGTTCAGCAGTGTGATGGTATTATTGTAGAAGCTGTTCCTCATCCTACTAGTGCGGGACCTGAGGCTCCTGTACCGCCTCCCTGATGGTAGGAGGGCAAACAGTCCATGGTTAGGGTGGGAGGGGTCCTTGATGATCTTCCCGGCCCATTTCAGACACCGTTTTCGGTGGAGGGCATCCATGGCAGGGAGCGGGGCACCGATGATGTACTGGGCGGTTTTCACCACCCGTTGTAGTGCCTTCCTATCTGCCACGGTGCAACTGCTGTACCATACCGTAAAGCAGGTGGTCAGGATGCTTTCGATGGTACAGTGGTAAAAGTTGGTCAGGATCTGGGGGGACAGGTGGGCTTTTTTGAGCCTCCTCAGGAAGTAAAGGCGCTGCTGTGCCTTTTTGATCAGCTTTGAGGTGTTGAGGGACCAGGACAGATCCTCCGAGATGTGTACCCCGAGGAATTTGTAGTTGGAGACCCGCTCCACCTCAGTCCCGTTTATATGGATGGGGGTGTGTCTGCCCCCTCTGTTCTTCCTAAAGTCAACAATGATTTCCTTCGTCTTCTGGGAGTTGAGGACAAGGTTATTGTTGGCACACCAGGTAGTCAGGTGCTGGACCTCCTCCCTGCAGGCTGACTCGTCGTTGTCGCTGATCAGTCCTACCACCGTGGTGTCGTCGGCAAATTTTATGATGGCGTTGGAGCCATACTTAGGGATGCAGTCATGGGTGAAGAGGGAGTAGAGGAGAGGGCTGAGCACACAGCCCTGTGGCACGCTGGTGTTCAGTGTTATAGTGGAGGTGAGGTTGTTAACCCTAACAGACTGTGGTCTGTTAGTGAGGAAATCCAGTGTCCAATTGCAGAGGGAGGTGGAGATGGCAAGACCGCTGAGTTTGGTGATCAAGCTAGCGGGTATGACAGTGTTAAAGGCGGAGCTGGTCAATAAACAGCAGCCTGATGTAGGTGTTGTTGCTGTCTAGGTGGGTCAGGGCAGAGTGTAGGGCTGCCAATATGATGTCCTCTGTAGACCTGTTTGTCCGGTAGGCAAATTGGTGGAGGTCCAGTGTGGGGGGAAGCTGGCTTTGAGGTAAGCCAAGATCAGCCGCTCAAAGCACTTAGCGATGACAGGGGTGAGTGCCACTGGCCGGTAGTCGTTGAAACTCCCTGTCGCTGATTGTTTGGGCATTGGCATAATGGTAGATGTCTTGAGGCAAGTGCGGACGACACCCTGGGCCAGTGACAGATTGAAAATGTCAGTGAGGACCAGGGATATTTGTCCAGCACATGCCCTGAGCACCCGCCCGGGGATGCCATCGGGGCCGGCAGCTTTGTGCTCATTCATCTTGCTCAAAACAGGGGAAAATGAAATACTCAGGTCAGGCTGTGTGTGTGGAGAAAGGAACAGCCAGTGAAAGGTCATCAACCTTTTAAAAGTAGCTTTGTTTCCACTTCTTAGAAGCTGTCCGACCAGCTTGGCATTTCCAGCATTTTGTGTTTTAATATTACACACTGCAAAGACTGTGTTACCAGGATCCCCCTTTGACATTGCTCACAGTCGGCAATCCACAGGTATTTATTTAAAAGAGGGTGCAGATGAGTAGCATGCGAGGAGGAGAGAGGGTTGGAGTCATGAGGGAGGGGGAGAGAACAAAGGAGGACCCAGCGTGGAGGGACCACCGTGTGGGAGGGGGAGGAGGAGAGAACAAAGGAGATCCTGCCATGGGATACATTGTAACTTTTACAACGCCCTTTAAGTGTTGACTCTTTGCATACCTAGGGTATGAAAAACAAAGAATTTCACTGTGACATGTCACGTGACAATAAAGTATTCATGGATTCATTCATAATTGTTAACAGTTCAGGTGAATGCATGAAGGAAAAAGGTTTATGTTAAATTTCATGCATCTGATGTTATAGATTACCTCTCATATATAAGCCTAATCCTCTCCTCAGCAAGAGAACACCACGGTTTATTGTGGCAAAGAGCATATTGACTGGGTGCATCACCGCCTGATGGCCAAGAACAAAGGAGACTGTAAAAAAGTGGTGCAACTGCCCAGCCCATCACAGGTACTGACCTCCCAACCATCGAAGAGATCTTAGGAGGCGCTGCCTCAAAAATACAGCCAGCATCATCAAGGACCCGCGCCACCCTGGCCACGCTCTCATTTCACGCCTGCCATCAGGAAGAAGGTACAGGAGCCTGAAAACTCTAATGTCCATGCTCAGGAACAGCTTCTTCCCCACAACCTTCAGGTTATTGTGTGGAATGATCTTCCTCCAGAAGTGGTGGAGGCAGGATCGATTTTAACATTTAAAAGTAAAGTGGATAGGTATATGGACGGGAAGGGAATGGAGGGGTATGGTCTGAGTGCAGGTAGATGGGACTCGGGGAAAATAAATGGTCGGCACGGACTGGAAGGGCTGTGAAGGCCTGTTTCCGTGCTGTAATTTGTTATATGGTTGTTATTGAACATTACAAACTCCAACCAAACGCCAAACTATGAACTGCCTCGACTGTTCTAGGGACGTGTGGCTTTGATTTTGTTTTTGCACTATATTGTTTTTTTAATTGAAGCTTTTTGTGGTTTGTTATGATGTCCACTGAGTGCTATGTTTCGCTATTTATAGTGCTGCGGCAAGTAAGAATTTCATTGTTCCTTTATGGAGCATATGACCATAAAACACTCTTGACTCTCATATTTTTCTTCTCAACGCCTTATAGAACACGTGTAGAACATGTATAATTTATGTTGGGCTGGCAGTCTAAAGAAGGGTCTTGACCCGAAACGTCAGATGCTGTCTGACCCGCTGAGTTACTCCAGCTTTTTGTGTCTATCTTCAGTTTAAACAAGCATCTGCAGTTCCTTTGTACCCACATAACTTATGTGTTTGCGTGTTGTCTGACCCTGTGTGCCTATGATGCTACTGCAAGCAAAGTTTTCATTGTACCTCGCCATACATATAATAATAAACTCAACAATAAATAGAAAGTTAAAGGGCTCGCTACGCTCCATAAAACTTTAGTTAACAATAGGAAACTACTGGTAAGAACTGTTCATTTCAGCACCACTTCCCTCCACAACTTTATCTCCAGGCATTCTGAAGGTGTTAAGTTCACTGCTGGGAAGAATTCCATGGTTACATGTCGGCCACTGATAGTTAAGCCAGATGCCCATTCTTCATGCTTGTCCCAGGGCGATGAATACCGACTTCACCATGAAGTTGCAAAATGTGAACTAACGTGCTTTTCTTAGATAACTTCATGAAAGTGTCCATTGCAAATGGTAACTGATTTAAGTTTCATTGCAAAGATGATTTTGATTTTCTCCCACTTCCATCAAAAAATATGAGACATCAATTAGCCGACGCTGAGTTAGATTACTTTATCAACCCCACTCAGATGCCTGTGCACATTGACCCAGTCATGGTGTTCCCAGCCTTTCCCAGTTTCTGGCTTTACAGAAGCCAATTAACCTAGAAACCTGTATGTCTTCGGAGCGTGGGAGGAATCCGTAGCACCTGGCGAACTCCGTACAGACAGCACTCGTAGTCAGGATCGAATCCAGGTCTCTGGCCCTCCAAGGTTAATTCCCATTTTCCCTCCCACTATGCATCTCACTTGGATATATGGTGGCGTAGTGGTACTATCTCATAATGTCAGAGACCTGGGTTTGATCCTGACCGGCACTATCTCCATGGGTTTGCACGTTCTTCCTGTGATCACATGCACTTCCTCTCGCATCTCGCAGGTCAGTAGGTTAATTGGTTCCTACAAAGTTCCCCATGTGTGCAGGTAAATGGTTGATTCTGGGAGGAATTGACAGGATTGTGAGCAGAACCTTTTAAAAATGGGATTATGTTGATCAACAAAGAGTGATGAACAAAAGGCCTGTTTCCTTGCTGTATCTCCCTGTACCCCTACGACATTAATGCAGCACAAATACGTTCAAAATTTCGTCTCTGGATTATCCTCAACAAAACCTGTGCCAGAGTGTGAATATTTTTCTTCCCGTTTTTACCAATTCAACCTCAGCAGCACTGTGGTGCAGGGGTAGAGTTGCTGCCTTATAGCATTTGCAGCGCAGGAGACCCATGTGGGTTTTCTCCGAGATCGGTTTCCTCCCACACTCCAAAGACATACAGGTTTGTAGGTTTAATTGGCTTGGTTTAAGTATAAATTGTGTGTAGGATAGTGTTAATGTGCAGGGATCTCTAGTCGGTGGGGACTCGGTGGGCCGAAAGGCTTGTTTCTGCGCTGTATCTAAACAAAACCCATCTGCCAATATTTGAAGGATAATACAGGGTCTTCCGACTACAAAGAAAACACGTGTAGGAAGGAACTGCAGATGCTGGACAAAATGCTGGAGTAAATCAACAAGACAGGCAGCATCACCGGAGGGAAGGAATGGGCAACGTTTCGAGTCCAGACTCTTCTTCAGACTGATGTCAGGGGAGTGGGCGGTACATAGATAAGGAAGTGTAAGGTGTGAAAACAGGACAAAGGAAATGACGAATCAAGGAAATCAAGGAAAGTGCAGAATAGATCATTGTTAGTTGGGAGAAGGTAACAACAACGCAAACAGAGGTAAAATGTAGTTGGAGACAGTAAGACTGGTCGGAGAACTGGGAAGGGGGAGGGGATGGAGAGAGAGGGAAAGTAAAGGCTACTTGAAGTTAGAGAAGTCAATGTTCATACCACTGGGGTGTAAGTTGCTCAAGCAAAATATGAGGTGCTGTTCCTCCAATTTGTACTGGGCAGCACTCTAACAGTGGAGGAACTGGGAGGGGGAGTTAAAGTGTTGAGCAACCGTTAAGTGTTGAACATAGAAAACACAGTGTGGGAATGAAATAAAACTCCTTCATTCTCCCAGTCTGTCTCTCACTTAAAACATCTAATCTCTTGTGTCAATTTCAGTATTGTAGTTAGGATTATTTCTCTCAGTGTGTTGCTTGGGAAACCAAAAATTACTCTGGGTGATATCGGTGCAGTTGATACGTTACTCCGTTGTGTCCTGTTTTAGTGCGATCTTAATTAAAATGAAACGAGTTGAATAAAGTTAGACAAAATGTGACGTGCATTAACAAAGCATTAACCAAGGCACGAGTTCCAAAGCAGAATGTGCAAAGTGTGGTTGAGGTGGGCAGGATATCTGCTGTAAATGTTTCAGAATCCTTTCACCATTGTATGGGCAACTCAGACAAGCGCTCGCTTCACCTGATCTCCCGGTTGCCAACCATTTCAACTCCCTTTCCCATTCCCACACTGACCTTTCTGTCCTGGGTCTCCTCCATTGCCAGAGTGAGGCCACATGCAAATTGGAGGAACAGTGCCTCATATTACATTTGGGTAGCTTAAAACCCGGTGGTATGAGTGTTGAATTCTCAAATTAACCTCTCTCACACTTCCCTTCCCTCCTCCCCAGCCCCCTTCCCCCACCTTGTCGTTTTACCAGTTCCCTCATGAGATCACACTTTCCATAATCAACAATGGACCGACCAGGTCACCACCCTGCCCGAGGTCATTTGTGGCCTGCCCTGACTGGTCCTGGTCTTTTCTTGTCTCCGGCCTTTCACCACCCACCCCTGCCCCCCCCCCCCACCTTAACCCCCTACTTTCAGTCCGAAAAAGGATCCCAACTCAAAACGCCCCCCATCCTTTTTCTCCAGAGATGCTGCCTGACCCGTAAATAATGTAGACATGCATTTGTGTGTCATTTACCCCAGTGTGGATTTCAACGCAAAGGTATTGCCAACTCGTCAGGATGTAGGTATAGGAGCATCAACACTGCAGCAGCTGGTTCAGTAACAGTAGCACAAACATACAACATAGGAACAGGCCCTTCAGCCCACAATGTCTATGCTAAACATGATGCCAAGGCCAACTCTTACCTGTCCGTACATAATCTCTATCCCTCCATTCCCTGCATATTCATGTGCCTATCTAAAAGACTCTTCAATCCCATCATTGTATCTGCCTCCATCATCATCCCCAGCAGCATGGCACTCGCCATCCTGGCACTTTGGCCAAAAAGCTTACCATGCACATCTCCAATAAACTTGTTTAAGAAAGAACAGCAGATGCAGGAAAAATCGAAGGTAGATAAAAAAAGCTGGAGAAAATCAGCGGGTTAGGCAGCATCTATGGAGCGGAGGAATAGGTGACGTTTCGTGTTGAGAAATAAACTTTGCTCCTTTCACCCTAAAACTATGTTCTTTGGAATATTATGTTTCCCTCCTGGGTGGAACATCTACCCTGTCAATGCCCTGCCTAATTTTATATATTTCTATCAGGTCTCCCCTCAACCTAAGGCATTCCAGGGAAAACAATCCAAACCTGTCCAACTTCTCCTTGCAGCTGATGCCCGCTAACCCAGGCATCATTCTAATGAATCCCCTCTCTACTCTCTCCAAAGCCTTCCTATTATGGGGTGGCCAGAACTGCACACAATACTCCAAATGCCCCAACCAATGAAGGTAAGCATACCATGATATGCCTCTCAGGATGTCAACAGAGGGACTACAATTTAGAATGGCCTTATCTGTATTCATAGATTTGCAAAATCTGTCTCCTGTAACACTCTCCCTGATTCTTGTACTCATTAGTTACTTAGCTTAGTTTGTTGTCACGTCTACCGGTGTACAGTGATAGCTTTTGTTGTGTGCTAATCAGTCAGCAGAAAGTCAATGTTTGATTACTATCGATCCATTTACAGTGTATAGATACATGATAGGGGAAAAACTTTTAGTGCAAGGTAAAGCCAGCAAAGGATCAAGGCTAGTCCAAGGCTAGTACCAATGAGGTAGGCAGTAGTTCAGCACTGTTCTCTGGTTGTGGTAGGATGATTCACTTACTTGATAACAGCTGGGACGAAACTGTCCCCGAAACTGTTTTTTGTGCGTTTTCATGCTTTTACAGCTTTTGCCTGATGGTGGAGGGGAGAAGAGGGAATGGCCAGGGTGTAACTCGTCCTTGATTATGCTGCTGGCCTTGGTGAGGCAGTGTCGGGTATAAATGGAGTCAATGGAAGGGAGGTTGGTTTGTGTGATGGTCTGGGCTGTATCCACAATTCGCCGCAATTTCTTGCGGTCTCGGATGGAGCTGTTCCCAAACCAAGCTGCGATACATCCTGATAAGATGCTTTCTATGGTGCAAATGTAGACGTTGGTGAGAGTTGTAGGAGACCTGCCGAACTTCCTAAGCCTTCTATGGCAGTAGAGGCGTTGATGTGCTTTCTCTGCACTCATTGCATTCAATCTCTCAATGCACTCAATGCCACAATTATTGAAACAAGGACACCAAGTGCCTTCTTTACAACACTATCTACTTGTGTGGCCATTTTCAGGGAGTTGTGGAGTTGGACCCGAAAATCCCTCTGTACATCAATAATGTTAAGGGTCTTGACATTAATCGTATAATTTCCACTGACGTTTGATTTTCCCCTTATAATAAATTCAGTTTGTCATGAAGCATTCAGATTCCATATCATTCAGGCTTCCAAGAACCATTGACAAAGAGGAAGTATGGAAAAAATAAGCAAGGGGGTATTTAAGACTGCAGGCCAGATGAAATGTTGAGTGTGTTGTGATAATCAGCAAACAGAATTAGTCATGCTTACAGCTGATAACATAAATCAGTATTCATGGGCAAAACTGGCTCAGAAAAATGAAGCTGGACTGGAAAGATAATTCAACATGGATGGTTCAATTATTCTTCAATGTATCTCAGTACACATGATAATATTAAACCAAGAACAATCATGCAGACATACAATTGGGAAAATGTGAAGATGTTTCTCAGGATGCATACACGGTGACTACAAGGAAAGGATGTCCTGATCTGTTTAGTTTATAGATACAGCGTTGAAGCAGGCCCTTCAGCCGACCGAGTCCGTACCGACTAGCGATCCACGCACACTAACACTATCCCACACAAACTAGGGACAATTTACATTTATTCCAAGCCAATTATCCATACAAACCGGCACGTCTTTGGAGTGTGGGAGGAAATCGGAGCTCCCGGAGAAAACCCACGCAGGTCACGGGGAGAACGTACAAATGCTGTACAGGCAGAACCCGTAGTCAGGATCAAACCCAGGTCTTTGGCGCTGTGAGGCAGCAGCTCTACCACTGCGCCACCGTGCCGCCATGTCTGTATTAATAGAATTGAAAAATCTGTCACCCGTTTAAAACCCACTCCAAAATTGGGTAATTTATCGCTTTTTCTCACAATTGCAAATAACCCTTCTTTTAAACCGTCTGTTTTAGATAGAGGATTTCACCAATGGAAAACCCATGGAATTAAAATGGTGGGAGACCTTTATCAAAAAGGCATTTTTCTCTCATTTCAGGAACTACAGCAGAAATACGAGTTACTCGCTAATAATTGTTTTAGATATTTGCAACTCAGAGACTATGTAAAACTACACACGCAGTTAGACTATAGATTTAGGGGTCCAGAAACCCTTGATGAATGTTTGAATAGACATCCCAATACAAATAAATAAATATCTTATATCTATAATATGCTCTTAGATACTGAGGTACCGTCTTCAGAATCATACAGACCAGCATGGGATGACGAGTTGGCTCAACCCATTACAAAAGACACACGGGATGAAAGCTTACAATGTATAAACCACTGTTCGTTAAATGCTAGACACTCCTTGATACTATTTAAAATACTATATAGACTACATTATTCGAAAGTAAAATTAAATAGGATTTTTCCAAATATATCCCCTCTCTGTGATAAGTGTCAATTTCAAGAAGCCAACTTAACGCATACCTTTGTAACTTGTATAAAAAAATCAACATTTAAAAAATTATTTCTGAAGTTATCAATATCCAACTGGACCCGGAGCCAAAAATGAATAATATTAGGATTATCAGAACATAGCACAAAATACCAGCAGCCCCCACAATTAAAATGTGGATTACGGAAATGACCGAGACCTTGCATTTGGAAAAAATAAGATGTGTCTTAATTGGCAAACCAGGATTAGTTGTTAGAATATGGTCTCCATTTATTGAATTTTTGAAAAAGTGAATTGGTTTAACACAAAATTTTGGGACTGGATGAATAGTCATACCTAACATGTCCTGGGTCTATCTCCACAATCTTGCTATTGGTAGTTTCATTTTGTGTCTCCTTTTTCTCTCTATTAGATTATAGTTTCTCTCATCTTTTTTTCTCTTTATCTTTATTCTTAAAAAAATAATCATTTTTTAACTGAAGCTATGTAAGAAATCTCTAATTAAATTGTCGCTTACTATTATTTGTATACATGCTTCTAATAAAATATATTTTAAAAAATAGAAAAATCTGTCACCTGTTAAGCACTGAAGAACCAGGCAGAAACAGGATTCAATGAACTAGACTAAAATAGAGATCTAGTGAACAGCACTATTTATAGTAGAACATAAGGTGGACAATGCAAGTCAACTGTGTGGTGAGTTCAAGGTGACATTGAACCAGGACATTGATGATAAGCAATTTCCATTACCTACTGTGGCGCAGCAGTGGAGTTGCTGCCTCACAACACCAGAGATCCGAGTTCAATCCTGACTAGAGATGCCGTCTATACAGTGTTTGCATGTTCTCCCTGGGACCGTGTGGGTTTTCTCCGAGTTCTCTGGTTTACTCACAAGATGTGCACGTTTGTAGATTAATTACTCCTACTGTAGAACCAGTGCATGGGTGATCGTTGGTCAGTGTGGACTTGGTGGGCCGAAGAGCTAGTTCCCGCAATGTACGTCTAAACTAAACTACACTATTTCGCAAGATCTATACACAGAGTTCCCAGGAGCCCTAGTTTTCATCAAAATAGATTTGCCAAATGCATTCCCTCAGGTGAATGTGGGCAGGGATAGTTAACTATGAATTGCAATCAACAGTAGTTCTTCTCCAATTCTGATCTGAAATGTTAACGTTGCTTTTCTTTCTCAACAGATGCTGCCTGACCTGCTGAGAAATGCCAGCATTCTCGATTTTTACACCAGTAATAAGGGCCTTTAACGCAACACCAAACCACCTTACAATGCAAAATCATTGGGGATAGTCTTTCAAGCTACAACGGACAATACAATGCAACGTATAGAACCATTGTCTGTGTGTCCAAATAATTAAACAATTGTCAAATTTATCAAGTCTTCGAAGTGTTATGGTGGCGACACAAACAGCATAAAGCCTAAAGGCAAGCAAGCATCCATTCATATTTTCGACAGAGGCACGTGCAAATGGACTTCAACCAGTCAAAGAAAATTGGAAACAATTGCTAAGTTGTTCCAAGTGAAGTGAAAATAAGACAGAGCTTAACATCATTCTAAATTCTCAGCACCATTCGAGATCTCTGAACCTGGCCATAGAAAACATATCATTACATCAGTTACTGAAGAAAGACATAATAATGGAATTTGGGTAAGGAATGGTAAAGGGCATGCGTGCTGCTATCAGGCAACTGAACCATCCTACCAACAACTAGAGAGCGGTTCTGAACTACTATCTACCTCATTGGAGAACTATCTTTGATGGGACTTTACTGAGTCTTACGGACTTAACAAAGTCCAATCTTTGATCGGACTTTACTGGCTTTATCTTGCACTAAACGTTATTTACCTTATTTCCTTTATCATGCATCTGTACACTGAAGACGGCTCGATTGTAATGATGTATTGTCTTTCCGCTGACTGGTTAGCACGCAACAAAAGCTTTTAACTGCACCTCGGTACACATGACAATAAACTAAACTCAAACTCAAGAATTTTGGAAGTCAGTGAGTTAGGTTAGACTGCAATATATGTTGCAGACTAACCTATATATTGAAAGGCTCGTGATATTTTCAGCGGCAATTGTCATCAGCCACAAAATGGATTCAGAGTCAGAAATGGAAATGTCCCAAAGGATACATGTTGATTATTGTGAGAAAGGCATTGATAACGTTTCAGTACACAGTCACTTCAAATGCGTTGCGGTGAAACATGTTAGATCCAGCGCAACAGAGTGTCCTATTGAAGAATTGAGATCTATAAACACATATCAGTACTTATCCAGAGAACCACCTGGGCTAATGGCCCTCAGTTTCATTCATTTCTATTCGTTTTAGGGTACCACACATGTATTTATTTTATCAAAGCATCCAACATCACACGGTACAACGGAGAGGTTAATGTCAGCTATCAAGCACTGAAGCAAGTATTACGGGGATACTGAAGCAGAACAGCGAAACATCAATCAGCAAACAGTCTGGTTAAAGTGCGGAATGATGCTGCGTTCCACTGTGGCCCACACTCCTGCAGAATCGAAACTGAGACCAAAGTGACACAACCGAGATAACACAATAAATACCTTTATCAAGCCAAGAAGTGGAGATCACCTTAACTACACAAGCTCTTTTGGGATCAAAGGGATTTTAATGTGAATCAGTCTTATTAAAAAAGGAAATCAGTGCGTCGCATGCAAATATAAGATACTTGCCCGCAATGAAGAATAAACCGATTGCACATATTCTCACAGCTCTCTTTTGTTTTATCCCAAAATGTCACTGTTGCGGTTAAATTGCATGTGCACACCCACATACATTGTAATTGTTTTGTTGTTCACTGGATGAGGGCCGTTGATGATGTGCAACCTGGCATTCAAAAGGCTTGTAAAGGCCCTGTCCCACTATCACGACCTCAGCCGAATTTGCCCTTGACTCATACTCGCAGCATGGTCGTCACAAGGTCGTAGGAGGTGGTAGGTAGGACGTAGGTAGGTTGTGATGCAAGTTGTAGGTACTCGTGGCATCAAGAAGGTTGGGGCGTTTATCTAGCATGGTAAAAAACGTCCACGAGTAAAAAAAGACATGAATTAGGTCGTGAAAGTGGGACAGGCCGTTTAGTTTCTTTAAGGATTGGATAGGATGGATAAGATTGGGTTTGATATGATATGGTATGATATGGGCCAAACGCAAGCAGGTGGGACATGCTAGGCGATACATTTTCACAAAAGATGCACAATACAAAGTAAACAGTCCTGTTTTAAAGTAGACACAGAGACAAATAGGTTTATTCAAATAGTGGAAGGTAATGCATTAGCCAGATATTGAATAAGATGGGACCCAGGACATTGCAATGAGAAGTACAGCTATAAAAGCTAAGAGGTTATGCTACATCCCAGCTGGAATGGTTGTGTCCAATTCTCCAGCTCAGTGTTCTAGCAGGACAGGAAAGATAAAGAAAAGATTTGCTCAAATGGTTCCATGTCTGTGGGGATTCAGTTTCTGTAACCTCATTCATTGCATTCCCTCTCTTTCCATCCCTCCCCCACCCAAGTCGTCCCAGCTTCAAAATCGTCTTGTTTAGTCCCACTGTCTGTACTCGTTCTCACCTAGCACACAGCTTGATTCCTTTATCATCGCTACTTTTTTTGTATATCTTTCATTCATTTGTTCTATATCCCTCTACATCGCCGTTTATGTCTTTCATCTCCCTGGTCTGAAGAAGGGCCTCGACCCGAAATGTCACCTGTTCCCTTCTCTCCAGAGATGCTGTCTGACCCGCTGAGTTACTCCAGATATTTGCGTCTTTCACCGGTAAAGGAAGGTTAGATTGAAGTTGTTTTCCTTCCAAAGAAGGCCAAGAAGGGATTTTTTTTTACGCCCTGAAGTTCTTGGATAGAACAAATAAATGGTAGAAGTTTGGTACCAAGAAGTCACAGGTTACAGGGACATACATTGCATGACAAGCCAGTGGGCACATGATGCTCCGCAAACTGCAAAAGGACACAAAGTACTGGAGCAACGAACTGGACAAAGTACTGGAGTGACTCAGCAAGTCAGGCAGCATCTCTAGAGAAAAGGAACAGGTTAACATTTTGGATCAGAACCCTTTTTAAGTCTGGAGACTTTTCTCCAGAGATGCTGCCTGACCTGCTGAGTTACTCCAGCACCTTGTGTCTATCTTCGGTAGAAACCAGCACCAGCACCAGTTCCACCTTACAGACTTCAAAAGAGAACTGGGTAAATAGTTAGGGAAAGAATATTGTAGAAGAAAGTGCGGTGGAAATGAAACAAAAATCAAATATGACAATTTCTTCAAAAGAGCAGGGATAGAATCATTCTATCATCGTACACCCTGTTAAATGTAATCACGCAATCTTTTTAAATACCTCAATTAAATTTAATCATGTAATCTTTTTAAACACCTCAATTAAACCAATTCTTATTCTTGTATTGACTGTGCAGACATCTACTTCATGTGTCTATTGAACAGCTACTATAGAACACAAAAAATGAAAGACGCATTTTGGGGAATGAGCTCTTTCCAGCAGCCTTTAACGTCTCAGATAAACTAGTGAGTGACCATGGTTGACGGATTCTAGTTTCCACAAAATCCTAGAAAAAAATATGTTTCTCTGTTAATAACACAAGAAAGACGATGCACCGAGCAGCCATCCACCTGCTACAGAAATGTCAAGAAAGTTGGGGTGGCATGGTGGCGCAATGGTAGAGGTGCTGCCTTACAGCGCCGGAAAGCCGTGTTCGATCCTGGCTTGTGGTGCTTCTCCGTACGGAGTTTGCACGTTCTCCCCGTGACCACGCAGGGTTTTTCCGATAACTTTGGCTTCCTCCCATACTCCAAAGACGTACAGGTTTATAGGTCTGAAGAAGGGTCTCGACCCGAAACATTACCCATTTCCTTCCCTCCCAGAGATGCTGCCTGTCCCGCTGTCGCCAGCATTTTTTGTTGACCTTCAATTTAAACCAGCATCTGCAGTTCTTTCCTGCACAGGTTTATAGGTTAATTGGTGTAAAATTATCCCTCATGTAGGATAATGTTAATGAGCGGGGATCGCTGGTCGGTACGGACTCAGGGCCAAAGAGTCCATTTCCTTGCTGTATCTCTAAACTAAACTAAATTGAAACTGTCCTTTTTGGCCTCAACATTACAGGTTACAATCACTGGGCAGATTAGAGCCTTTATTTCCCATGATATATTTCCCATAATGAATGGGTGCCATTCTCTCTCTTCACATTATCTAATTCAGGCTCTTGTTTAATTTGGCCAGTCGGCTCCATTTCTGAATCAAAAGACAGTCGCTCAGAAGCACCACGGAAACAACACTGATTGGGGCTGTCCTTTGTAATTCATAGTGCCACTTCAATCTACGAGTTGTCACTCTCCGGCAAGAAAGAAAACATTACCATGCAGCGTGGCTGCTTTTCATCAGTCATATTATGTAGCTGTCACCACAATTTAACACCAATTTCAGCTTTGAAACAAATCAGATTCATTGGGAGAAATTTCCAACTAATCATGCCCCTTTCTGCCGATTTTGAGCTGGGAGCCTGTATGTAATTTCCTCATTATCCCTCTTCCGCTTTAAGGATATCATAATTGGAGATTGCTGGGGTTTGACTCCATCGATTGCAAGAGCTTGATTCATTTTTCGGATTGCGCACATATTCTCATTTCATCAAGTCGTTCTCAATCAAACATTCGCACCTCGAATTCCCAAACCTCTTCAGAAGAAACATTCCCCAGCTTGGCCTTGGGTAGAGGAGGCTGATTGACATCTAATATAAATTATTCCACCTGGTTAGTAAGTGGCTGATTCGAACCAAGTCCGAGTGGAGCCCATGCAACACCTTTTATCCCCACCTTTGACGACCAATCTGCAGAGAGCCTCAGGCAGACTTCATCTGGAGAACCGTGATCATCTTTTAGAGTAGTCGCATTCTGGGGCAGCTGTGCACTTGTCCTAATTAAGTTGCTGAACACCAAGGTATGGAAGATTATGTTCAAAGAGATGAGAGTGCAAAAGGTTTGGAATCAATATTCAAGAGGCATCCCCATAACATGAAATACATTCAAATGATTGACGTGAGTGCAGTGTAACAAGACTTTATAATGGCTCTAACGATAAACAAGTCGTCGATCAGAGGCAAATTTTTGCATCATACTGCAGTACCAGAGATCGCTCTGCGTAACCATGGATATAGACAGCAATAACTCAGGTAGGACGTGAATGTTCACTTTTCATGCCACCTTTAATTCCATTCCACCTGTTTGTTTTTTGTGGACGTATGTGTGCGTGTTGCGTGTATGTGTACCCATGTTGTGTGTATGCATATATATGTGTATTTGTGAGTGTGTGTGTATATAAAAAAAGTTCTGTGTGTGTGTGTATGTATATATATATATATATATATATATATATATATATACACACACACACAGAACTTTTTTTTCTCTCTCGTTTATCATATTGTTTACAGTGCACTATGTCAATAAAACATTCTTAACTCGTGAACAGAGTGAGTGATGCCGGGCTGGTAAAGAAACATATGCTGTCAGCCCTTGAGTTGAAAGCACCTATAACCACATTGTACATTTATTCTAGAGCACCTCTGGCAAGACTGGTGTGATGCAACTTCATGGCTCCGTGCAGACATCAACCATAATGGTGTACCGCTGAAAGACCAGACCACACCAAGCAAGTTAGCTTTCCTTCCCCCCCCTAATAATTGTGGAACAAATCTTTTTTTTTAATCCAAAGTAGTCATTTTTAATGGCTGAAACATTAAATGAAAATCATAAAATATCAGAAAGGTCTGCAGTCATTCAAGGGACAACATATTTTGCACCTTCTGCGTGCAATCCAGGCAAATCTAACCATGCTCGATGCACCAGGTAGAGGAAGAGAGAATAAACAGTCGAGACAATTGTGTTAATATTCAAAATATATCTAATACGTTAATAGTCCCTCATTCCCCCCAAATGCTTATCACTACCGAGAAGGAGGAGGTAAAATACTCTCCTCTTGGCTCAGTGCAACAGGGATAAAACAGCCTACTTGACTGTTCATAATGTTTTATTTCCTCCAGGTGCTCCTGTTTCCTCCCGCACCCCAAAGTGGGTTTGTAGGTTAATTGGCCTGTGTAAAATTGAGCCTAAATGCGTAGGGCTTGGATGGGGAAGTGCAATAACATAAACTAGTGTGAACGGGTGATCAATGGTCAGTGTGGACTCAGGTGCTGTTTACGTGGTGTTTGCACGTTCACCCTGCGACTATGTGTGAAAACCCCAGGGCTCCAGATTCGTCCCACACACCAACGAAATGCGGGTTTGTAGGTTAATTGTCCCAATTCCATGCTGGATTTCTAAACTAAACTAAACTAATATCACATCTTCAAACTTGCCTGTCACAGCAGCAATGCCTACTGCTGGATCAGAATACATCTTGGCTCAATGCATCTGTTCCTGGCTTCCTCAGTACCTCTGCTTTTAAGTTCTTAACCCATCTTGAATTGCCTGCAAACCCTTTCCCAACTCACCATTGAAGTCCATAATCTCAGCTATACAAACATCACACCTAAATTCCTGACTACCTAGTTTCCAATAGTGGGGGAGTCTAGGACTGGAGGTCAGAGCCTCAGAATTAAAGGACGTTCTTTTAAGAAGGAGATGAGGATAAACGTCTTTTAGTCAGCGGATGGTGAATATGTGGAATTCTTTGCCACAGGAGGCTGTGGAGGCCAAGTCAGTGGACATTTTTAAGACAGAGACAGAAAGATTCTTGAGTAGTACAGGTGTCAGAGGTTATGGGGCGAAAGCAGGAGAATGGGATTAGGAGGGAGAGATAGATCAGCCATGAATGAATGGCAGAGTGGGCTTGATGGGTCGAATTCTACTCCTGTTCCCGATGACCTTACTTTCCTCTTTATAAACCCTCCTTAAAACGTAGCTCTTTGACCAAACTATGGATCCATCTCACATCCATTCGGTCAATGTTCACATTACGGTGGTGCTTTGGGTCATTTATCTTTGTTAAAGACACTATCTGCATGTCAATTATTGTTCTCTTTTTTTCTCTCCCAGCATTACATTGTGGGGAGTTCACAATGTAAGGAAAAAAGAGCCACTTGTGTTAATTGTGATGATTCAAAGAAAGCTCACTGCGTGTTGTTCTATGACCATTGCCCCAAAATAGCTAGTGTTTTGCCAGGACGCAGAAACAATGCTCCTGCTATTTTTGTGTGTGTAGGGCTTCTGTTCGAGCTTGCTGCATGTTGGGTTATTTACTTACACAGAATGGACTTAGCAAAAACAAGTGTATTATTCTCCATTAAATATAAGTACAAAGGAAGGAAGATTCGCAAACTGTTCAGCTTTGGTTGGACAGAGAGAATGGGTCTCAGTCTAAATGAGCTCATCAGAGAGAGTGCTCTACTCTGTGATACAAACCGTATACTGTAAGACGACTGAAATACCAGGGCACTTGCGGAACCGGCCGATCTCAAAAGTGACTTGTTGAGCGATTGCATGGGAATAAACGGGTCCTTTCCAGAATGGCAGGCAGTGACTAGTGGGGTACCACAAGGCTCAGTGCTGGGACCCCAGCTATTTACAATATATATTCATGATCTGGATGAGGGAATTGAATGCAACATCTCCAAGTTTGCGGATGGCACGAAGCTGGGGGGCAGTGTTAGCTGCGAGGAGGATGCTAGGAGGCTGCAAGGTGACTTGGATAGGTTGGGTGAGTGGGCAAATGCATGGCAGATGCAGTATAACGTGGATAAATGTGAGGTTATCTACTTTGGTGGCAAAAACAGGAGGGTAGACTATTATCTGAACGGTGGCCGATTAGGAAAAGGGGAGATGCAACGAGACCTGGGTGTCATGGTACACCACTCATTGAAAGTAGGCATGCAGGTGCAACAGGCTGTGAAGAAAGCGAATGGTATGTTGGCATTCATAGCAAAAGGATTTGAGTACAAGAGCAGGGAGGTTCTACTGCAGTTGTACAGGGTCTTGGTGAGGCCGCACCTGGAGTATTGCGTACAGTTTTGGTCTCCTAATCTGAGGAAAGACATTCTTGTCACAGAGGGAGTACAGAGAAGGTTCACCAGACTGATTCCTGGGATGGCAGGACTTCCATATGAAGAAAGACTGGATAGACTCGGCTTGTACTCGCTGGAATTTAGAAGATTGAGGGGGGATCTTATAGAGACTTGCAAAATTCTTAAGGGGTTGGACAGGCTAGATGCAGGAAGATTGTTCCCGATGTTGGGGAACTCCAGAACAAGGGGTCACAGTTTAAGGATAAGGGGGAAGTCTTTTAGGACCGAGATGAGAAAATCATTTTTCACACAGAGAGTGGTGAATCTGTGGAATTACCTGCCATTGAAGGTAGTTGAGGCCAGTTCATTGGCTATATTTAAGAGGGAGTTAGATGTTGCCTTTGTGGCTAAGGGGATCAGGGGGTATGGAGAGAAGGCAGGTACAGGATACTGAGTTGGATAATCAGCCATGATCATATTGAATGGGGGTGCAGGCTCGAAGAGCAGAATGGCCTACTCCTGCACCTATTTTCTATGATTCTATGATTCTATGAATCATGTCAGGACAACTTCATATTATCATAGTTAATGATAGGATACTGTGGAGCAGGTTAACCTATGATGAGCATTTGTCGGCACTCAGCCTGTACTCGCTGGAGTTTAGAACAATGACGGGGGCCTCATTGAAACATACAGAATAGTGAACGGCTTGGATTGAGTGGATGTGGAGAGGATATTTCCACTAGTGGGAGAGTCTAGGACTAGATGTCATAGTCTCAGAATTAAAAGACGGAGGAAGGAGATGAGGAGAAATTTCTTTAGTGAGAGGGTGGTGAATCTGTGGAATTCCTTGCCACAGAAGGCTATGGAGGCCAAGTCAATCGATATGTTTAAGGCAGAGAAGGGTAGATTTTTGATTAGTACTAGTCTCAGAGGTTATGGGGAGAAGGCATGAAAATGGGATTAACAGGGTAAGATACATCAGTCATGATTGAATGGTGGAGTAGACTTGATGGGCCGAATGGCCTAATTCTACACCTATATGACTTATGAACCTTTTAAGCACCAACACAGGCCCTTCAACCTACCTTGTCCATGCTAACCAAGTTGCCTACCTGAACTAGTCCCATTTGTCTACAATTGGCCCATATCCCACTAAACCATTCCTTTTATCCATGTACCTATCCTAATGCCTTTTAAATGCTGTAATTCTACAACACGTAAAAGGAATTTGGATAGGTGCAGAGAAAGGAATGGTTTAGAGGGATGTGTGGAATGATAGTGGTGGGTATATGGAATGATATGCCTGAGGAGATAGTTGAAGCAGGTACCATAACAACATTTAAAATACATTTTAAGGGGGAGGCCAAATGCCACGTGCGGGGGCAAACAAAAAATAGGACTGTTCGATTAACGTTTGTAACTTCGTCAGCACCAAAGTGTGGCGACACCTGTGTACTGCCTATGATTTTACTGGGTTGTACACAAAACAAAGCATTTTACTGAACCCAGGTACATGTGGCAAAAAGTATAATTGAATTATTTGGTGAAAGTGATGCTTTACTCTTAAATTACAATAGTGAGAGAAAAGGATGCAAGGCACAAATTAGTAAACTGCATTTTTCGATTCACGGCAAAAGTTTGTGGAATGATTTTGCACTGGGGGAATGAACATTGTGTAAAACGCAATTGATCTTTGTATTGGTGGGGACGGGAATGGGGAGAAAGGTGCATTCAATAATCTCATTAATCTATAAATATTGTGACAAAAGTCACATCCGTGGAAGCATCTAAAATGGAAAGATGGGATGGGCACAGACAAGGGGCTTCTCAGTTCATCGGTTTGAAACGCAGAGATAGAGCTAATGACTTGCTGCTCAAACACTTTCTTATTATTCAGATGCCTTCACCGCTCATCATTGTCTATGACCCCGGAGGGAAGTGGGGAGACTCACTGTGTCTTGTGTGTGCACTGAAATTGGGAGCATGCTGTTCCATAATTAGGTTTCCAATTTTGTTTCATAAAGCACAGAAAGGAAATCTGTTTGGCAGAATTTTGCTTTATACAGTCTGATACGTACTCGGTGTATTAATATATAAAAGTCGCCACGGATTTTCAAGGTAATCAAATAGATTTTCCATTCCAAATGGTATCTTTTCTTAAATGGAAAGCCTTATTTCATGGGCACTGGGGCAGACAATGATTGCAAACAACTTACGACAGTGCACACTCTGTGTTGGACTATCACAGTAACAAACCGGGGTTTGGAAATTCTATTGCAGAGAGTAACGCGGAACTGCATTTCAATTAAAAAAATGTGTATTGGATGAATTTAGTGGACTTCTGTGAGAAAACCATCACAAGGTTGGGGACTTACTGCGCCGATAACTAAAACTGCAATTTTCTTTCAGCCAAGTTTCAACACTTAAAAGACATTTCGACAGTTACATGGACAGGAAAAAATTAGAAGCTTATGGGCCAAATGCAGGCAGGTGGGACTAAGGTGGATGGAGCATCCTGGTCATCCCTGATGCTCCGGTTTTCTCCCACACTCCAAAGACACACAGATTTGTCAGTCAATTGCCTCTCAGTCAGGATGTCATGGATAGTAGCACCATGCTTGGGCACAACACTAAAGCTGACATTCTGAGTGCAGTATCTTTGGGGAGAAGGAACGGGTGACGTTTTGGGTCGACTCGAGACCCTAGTGTGAAGGATGCAAAACCACGATCACATAGAACTAGTGTTCAAATGGCCCGTTTTCATGCAGTCTCACTAAACTAAACCAAACCAAATGTAATAATAAAGAACTGCATATGCTGGTTTATACCAAAGATAGACGCAAAAATGCTAGAGTAACTCAGTGGGACAGGCAGCATCTCTGAAGAAAATGGATAGGTGATGATAACTGACTTCTGAAACATCACCTATCCATTTTCTCCAGAGATGCTTCCTGACCCGCTGAGTTCTTTCAGCATTTTATGTCTGTCTTAGGACACCATTTGCAGTGCAGTTTCCGTTTGATACATACGCCATGACCGAGCGCCGTAACACAAAGTTTCACGAGCAACACCTTGACCATTAGATTGGCCGCGTTCTGCCAACTCAACGTATTGGGCGGAATGAAAGTTGCAAAAATTGCACAGCTGCAAGGTGCATCAGTCCAGTGTGCACACAGCTTGCCCAAGAATACATGTCCATTGCAGCAGCGCAATTGGTAATTGCAGCTATCGTGCCTCTCAGTCAGGATGTCATGGATAATAGCACCAGGCTTGGGCACAACACTAAAGCTGACATTGTGAGTGTAGCATCTCTGGAGAGAAGGAATAGGTGACGATGAAGGGTCTCAACCCGAAAGGTCACCCATTCGTTATCTCCAGAGAGGTTGCCTGTCCCACGAAGTTACTCCAACATTTTATGTCTACCTTCTGTGTAAACCAGCATCCGCAGTTCCTTCCTACAAACTCGTGGCACAGGGCGTGCTGCGCTGTCAGAGGTGTGAGGAGCCACAACAAGCAATTGCCACGTCAAATCAGGACCCCAACTTGGTGCTCCACGGGATGTTAAAGATGCCTCAGCACTGAAGAACAGTTATAGAGATATCTCCCGAATCCTAACCATTGTTGTCAGTCCGCCTGTGGTGCTAACCTGCCTGGTCGTTGTTGCATGTTTTCATGCCGAGTACAAATTGCTTCGGTTCACGCAGATCAATTGAGACGAAACTTCAAAAGTTACCAGAAACGACCAAAACAACAAACACACTGGCTGGTGTTTGATTCAATCATAACATTAATCTCTTTCATTCTTGATATTCACTGAATTAAAAAAAAAAAAATCAAAATTAACTTTAGTCAGAATACATACAATCATTTGTGTCATATTTGGTAGTGTTCACAGATGTATCATTTCCTCAGGTATCCCCAGCCACTCACGTGGCCTCCTGGGGTGATATCCGTTCCCTCGTTTAAGGGGCGTTTCCACCCCACCCTGCTCCCCAATGTCCAGCAGAGGAAGGACCCGAAACTGTGGTCCCACCTTTGCCGTTGGCTGCACCGAGCTTCAATGCGTCCCTCAGCACGTCCTCCTGCCGTCTGGAACGGCTCGGATGTCAAAATTCTCTGATGGACATCTCGCTCTGCTGGAAGGTCAACAGGTTTCGGGCAGACCAAAGTGCGTCTTTCACTGAGTTGATGGACTTCCAGCAGCACTTGATGTTCTCCTTTGAATATGTCCCAGGGAACAGTCCGTAAATCAGAGAGTCCTCTGTTACGGAGCTTTTCGGGAATAAACGGTGACAAGGACCCTTGCATTCTTCTCGAGACTTTCTTCATAAATCCACACTGTTGAGGTGGGCAACCGTCTCCTCTCCGTAGCAAGATTCCAACGGTGCAGGAAGGATCTGACTGGGAGGGCCACTCTCACATTGTTGAATGTACTCATTTTTTTGTTTAGTTTAGAGATACAGCACAGAAGCAGGCTCTTCAGCCCACCGAGTCTGTCCCAACCAGCAATCCCTGCACATTAACACAACCCTGACACACGCCAGGGACAATTTTACATTTACACTAAGCCAATTAAACTACAAACCTGTACATCTTTCGAGTGTGGGAGAAAACCCACGCTGATCACGGGGAGAATGAACAAACTTCGTGCAGACAGGCACCCGTGGTCAGGATCAAACCCGGGTCTCTGGCGCTGTAAGGCAGTAGCTCTACCGCTGCGCCACCGTGCCATCCTGAGTAAACCATCTTCTCCAGACTCTCTTCACAAATCCACACTCCTGGAAGAGGTGGGCAACTGTCTCTCAGAGTCATAGAGTGACACAGTGTGGAAACAAGCCCTTCTGCCCAACCTGCCCGCACCGGCAAACATGTCCCAGCTACACTAGGCACACCTGCCTCCTCTTGGTCCATATCCCTCTAAACCTGTGCTAACTGTCTCTTAAACATTGGGATAGGCCCAGCCTCAACTACCTCCTGCACCTGCCTGCAGCTTGTTCCATACACCCACTTCCCTTTGTGTGAAATCTTCTCCAAAGCAACCATCCTGAGGGCAGTGTTTGCAGTTAATGAGATTCCAATGGTGCAGGAAGGATCTGACTGGGAGGCTCACTTTCACCCAAAGTTGATTTTAGTTGCTTAAGTTAGTTACTGTTAGTATATTATAGTATTTTGTCGAGATATTTCTATCTGTATAATTCTGAATGCTTGGGGTGGGATTTTGATTCGTAGATGAGCGTGACTTGCATTGAACTAAGCGGTACGACAGGGTGTGGTCAGATCAGACTAGAGCTGGCACGGGAAGAGAAGACACCGTTTTTACCAGTTCATATAGTAAGAACGCAAAGCCTCCATTTGTATAAGACACTTCTTTGTATTTACAACAAATATTATTTTATGTCTTAAAGGTATGTTTTAATTTTTTTTAGTATGTTTTATGTGGGGGGGGGGGGTGAGGGGGGGAAACTTTTTCCAGTCATTTACCTCGATGGAGATGCGATTTTTCTCCGTGTCGCATCTCCGTCACCCCCTGCGACCTAACAGTGTGCGGCCAGAGTGGCGCGGCCTTTCCTGGGGACCGGCCCGGAACTTCAAGCCGCGGGCGCGGCGTGGACTTACCATCGCGGAGCGGGCGATCCTTTGCCGAGGATTGCAGCGAAAAGCGCTCTGACCATGGGGCCTGTGGACTTTAACACCGTGAAGCCATGGTCTCCGGTAAGAAGAGGCCGACTCGGGAGCTCCATGCCGATCCGTCCCGAAGCCCGGGTTTCCATCATCCTGATGCGAGGTCTTGAACATCGGACCGTCGGCAACGGCAAGTGCGGAGGGTTCAAAGGCCCCGACCACGGGTGAACGAAGGAGCAAGATGACTGAACTTTATTGCCTTCCATCACAGTGAGGAATGTGGATTCCACTGTGGTGGATGTTTATGTTAAATTTTATTTTATGTGGCTGTGTATATTGTTGCTTTTCACTAAGTATGGCTGTATGGTAACTCAAATTTCACTGCAACTTAATTGGTTAAGTGACAATAAACGCAAATTTGAACTTGAACACAAATCACGGGAACAGAATATTTTGTATAGCGGGAATATCAGAGGTTATGGGGAGATGGTAGGAGAATGGGGTTAGGAGGGAGAGATAGATCAGTCATGATTGAATGGCGGAGTAGATTTGATGGGCCGAATGGCCTAATTCTACTGCTATCACTTATGAGTATCGTACCAAAACCAAACAGTCCTGGGTCAGGTAAGGTCCTCGATACCGGGTAATGCTCACACAGTGGTAACATATTTGCCCAGCCCGTACTTTTTTTTAATCATCACAGTTCATTTGTGTAACATTTTTATCGTTCCCACAGTCTTTGGCCCAAGTGAGTGAGATTGACAATTTAGTTGTTAATCAGTCTCGAATTAAGAGTTGTTTGATGCTGTCTAACTCACTCTCACTGGGGACTGTGTTACAATGGTCCAAACTCAATTTGCATTGAAGACATGCAGCCTACAACCATTAAAACCTTTATGCCATCAGTCTCAGAATGGAAAAAAAAATCATTATCTAGAGGGTGAAAAGACATGGTGCCCGAATTCCCTCAGTTATCAAAAGAAACCGGGGAACAATCAGTTGAAAAGGAAAGGAAGATTTACATTTATATGGAGTCTTTCACAGCGTCAGATCATCATACACAACTTTTCAGACACTTTTTAAGTGCACTGGTGTTTGCTTGGGATAACTCCCTTGCTTATTCCTCCTCTGAGATGGTCTACGTCCACATCCCAAGGCCATCAGGTCGACAGGTTGTGTAGGACGGAACAGCAGATGCTGGTTTAAACCGAACATAGACACAAAAAGCTGGAGTAACTCAGTATCTCTGGACAAAAAGAATAGGTGGCATTTCGGGTCGAGACCCTTCTTCAGACAGTCAGTGAAAGGGGAAATGAGGGATATTGAAGGTACGTCGGGCAGATGAATGAAATATATGCAAAAAGCAATGATGGTCAAGGAAAGGTGGAGCCCACAATGGTCCATTGTTGGCTGTGGGGTAGGTGATAATGAGTTAAACAGACAGTGAAGTTCAGCAGGACGACAGCGAAACTAACGCGACGACTTGGGTGGGGTAGGGACAGAGGGATGCAAGGGTTACTTGAAGTTAGAAAAATCAATATTCACACCGCTGGGTTGTTGAAAGCTGCCCAAACAAATTATGAGGTGCTGTTCCTCCAATTTGCATTTGGTCTCACTCTGACAATGGAGGAGGCCCAGGACTGAAAGGTCACTATGGGAATGGGAAGGGGAATTAAAGTGTTTGGCAACCGGGAGATCGTGTAGGCCAAGGCGGACTGAGCAAAGGTGTTCAGCGACAGGTTAATTGACCACTGGGAAGAGGTGAGTGGTGGAATTAGTGGGGAAAGTGGGGAAGAATGGGTCGTAGGGAAAAATTGATGGGAGAAGGGGGGAGGGGTGGGATTATTGAAACAGAGGCTGGTAGTTAATAGATGGAGCCCAATAGGAAAAAAAATAGGCCACTTATTTTCACAGGGGACAGGTGGAGACAGAAGCTGGTAGGGGATAGTTGGAACTGGAAATGAAGGGATGATGAGTAGATGGAATGGCATCTTAGCCGGTTCCATCCATGCCATCTCATCCTTCCCTCACACTGCTATGCACTATCTTCCTCCTCAGTCCTGAAGCAGAGTCTCTAGCCAAAACATGGACTCTCCATTTGCCTCTAGAAATGCAGCTCAACCCACTGTGTTCGTCCAGCAGTTTGTTATTTTTACTCCAAATTCCAGCATCTGCAGCCTCTTGCTCCTCTAGCTTTGGTATTGTCTTAGCGGTGCAGCGGTAGAGTTGCTGCCTCACAGCGCCGGAGACCTGGGTTCAATCCCGACTATGGGTGCTGTCCGCACAGAGTTGGTACCTTTTCCTTGTGAGCATGTGGCTTCCCGGGTTCCTCCTGCGCTCCAAAGACATGTTTGTCGGTTAATTGGCTTCTATAAATAGTAAATTGTCCCTAGTGTGAAGGATCGGTGCTAGTGTCTGGGGCGATCGCTGACCGCCGCGGACTCGGTGGGCCAAAGGGCCCCGTTTCCACGCTGTATCTCTAACGAGTCTTCGGAATCGCTAAGCTGCAACACTGCACCAGATCGTCACCCATCTGTTGGAAGCTCCATCATGGGCAAATTGCTCCGGGTTATTGCGAGAAAATAATTTAATGGTAAATTCTGCAAATTTGAAACAGGGATAATATGGCATTGCAGCTGTTATAAAATATGAAAGCACTGCAGATCAAGCTTCTTAGAGCAATCTCCAGCTGGCCATGACGCAGAAATATAAAATTAAAATTGATTAGCAAAATATTATTCCATCATTTGTGGCACTGGATCTGAAATGCATCAATCGCTCAGGCACTGAAATGACTTTGTACAGTAAATTAGATACAAGTAATCACATGTTCACAATAAACACCTCCATCTGCTCTTTAAAGCAGCTGTCAACCTGCTTGGAATGAGCGGATCATTGCCTCCTTTAAATAGCAAGCAGCAAAATTTCATACAAACACATCTAGCTCCCTTAGGACGGTTATCCACACATTTTTAGACGTTTAAACCATTAGCTAAATTCAAGGCACACGGCTACTTCAACCAGCAATCTGCTCTAGTATTCCGCAACGAAGGTGAATAGCAAAAACATATTTCTAACTTTCACAACAAGCCGTCTCCTTCACCTGTTCAACGATGCAATTTCTAATTTTTCAATAATCATTGCTTTTCTTTGTCGCTAAAATATTGTATTCACTGGCGTTTAGAAGGATGAGGGGGATCTTATAGAAACATATAAAATTATAAAAGGACTGGACAAGCTAGATGCAGGAAAAATGTTCCCAATGTTGGGCGAGTCCAGAACCAGGGGCCACAGTCTTAGAATAAAGGGGAGGTAATTTAAGACCGAGGTGAGAAAAAAACTTTTTCACCCAGAGAGTTGGGAATTTATGGAATTTCCTGCCACAGAGGGCAGTGGAGGCCAAATCACTGGATGGATTTTAGAGTGAGTTAAATAGAGCTCTAGGGGCTAGTGGAGTCAAGGGATATGGGGAGAAGGCAGGCACGGGTTATTGATGGGGGACGATCAGCCATGATCACAATGAATGGCGGTGCTGGCTCGAAGGGCCGAATGGCCTCCTCCTGCACCTATTTTCTATGTTTCAATGTTTCTATGAATTTAGGAATTGAACTTAGTTCAATATAACTGAGCTGCAAAAACATTCACCCCACAATGAAAAGCAAAGACAAAATGCAGGCACTTGAAATCCAAAGTTAAAACAGAATGTACTGGGAATACTCGGTAGTTCAGGCAGTACCCGCAGAGAAAGAAACAGTCAACATGCTCTGACAAATTCCCTTTGGTAAAATTGCTCAGCATCTAGGATATCAGATCTTCAACAATAAGGGGTAGGCCATTTAGAACCGAGATGAGGAAAAGCATTTTTACCCAGAGAGTTGTGAATCTATGGAATTCTCTGCCACAGAAGGCAGTGGAGACCAATTCACTTGATGTTTTGTAGAGTTAGATATAGCTCTCAGGGCTATCGGAATCAAGGGATACGGGGAGAAGGCAGGAACGGGGTAGTGATTTTGATGATCAGCCATGATCATATTGAATATAGCAGGCTCGAAGGGCTGAATGGCCTACTCCTGCACCTATTTTCTATGTTTCTATGTTGCATCAAGGTATTGATCCACCATGGTTGAATGAAGCGGACAGAAAGATATGAAGAGTTGAACATTTAACAGCTGTAACTAAGTATCATTGTCAGGAATAAACCACTCCAAGATCATTAGGTTTCCACTGCCACTGATTTCCACATTTAGGCATCTGGATCAACAACGCATCTACACTGGAAGCTGCACTTCCACTTGGATCATCTGTGGATCATAAGTGCACTTAAACATGGAAGGGTGCAGCACAGGAACAGGCCCTTCGGCCCATAATGTTGGTGCTAAAACATGAAGCCGTTAAACCGTTCTCCTCTGCCAGTACTTGATCCATATCCGTCCATCATTTCCATGTTCCTAAAAGCCCCTTAAACGCCTCTAGTTAGTTCGTTTAGTTTAGAAATGCAGTGCGGACACAGGCCCTGCGGCCCACCGGGTCCGCGCCAACCAGTACAGTAGCACTATCATACAGATTAGGGACAATTTACTATTTTTGCCGAAGCCAATTAACCTACAAACCGGTATGTCTTTGGGATGAGAGAGGAAACCGGAGAATCCAGGTACAAACCCATGCAATCACGGGGAGAACGTGCAAACTCCATACAGACAACACCCGTGGTCAGGATTAAACCTGGGTCTCTGGCACAGTGAGGCATCAACTATGCCACTGTGCGCCACGACTGTATCTGTCTTCACCACCACCCCTGGCAATGGATTCCAACCCCCCACTACTCGGTATAAAAAAAAACTTGCTCCACACATCTCCATTAAACTTGCCCCCTCTCACCTTATAGCTACGCCCTCTGATGTTGGACATTTCCACCCTGGTTAAAAGTTTCTGACAGTCTAAACTGCAGACTTCTTCACAGAGACTGGAGAATGCTTTGTCCCTTAAATACAGGAGGAAAGATTTGGAATCTAAATCTGGCGTGGATTTTTCTTTTTAATATTTGTGTCCAGAAGCTCAACATGTTCTTTGAATGGATGGCTCAAAGGAGGGGGGAGACCTTGTTGCGTTTTTGGCCTTAATTTGAGCACGGGGCATAATTCATTTCAGGGGGCCTTGTACACCATGCACTATCACAGCTGCCTTTGCTTTCAATGCAAAACTGAAGGTGTGAATTCAGGGAAGGCTTTGGTTGCTGACAGTCCCATTATTTGTCGAGCGGCATGAATCGGCCCCAGTGGACCTTCACTGATGTATTATCTCATATGTGTTTATGGGGGAGGGACAGGTGCAATGATGAAGGATGTGATGGCTAAAAGGTGAAGAAGTGCTAATGGTCATGTGGCCAGGGATCCATGCCAGCTCATTACTGAGACCGACAGCGTCAACCTGGAAAACAAACCTCTTTGTTTCAAATGGTGCTACTACAGAGCCGAACTGCCCATTTTCTGTACCAGAGGACAAAGCAAAATCTTATTCACTTAATTGTACGGCATGATGGCGCAGCGGTAAAGTTGCTGTCTTACAGCGCTTGCAGCGCCAGAGACTCGGGTTGAATCCCGACTATGGCTGCCGTCTGAACAGAGTTTGTACGTTCTCCCCATGACCGCGTAAGTTTCCTCCGAGATTTTCACTTTCCTCCCACACTCCAAAGACATACAGGTGGGTAGGTTAATTGGATTGGGTATGTGTACTTGGTATAAGTGTAAATTGTCCCTAGAGTGTGTAGGATTTTGTTAATGTGCGGGGATCGCTGGTTGGTGCGGACTCGGTGGGCCGAAGGGCCTGATTCCGCGCCGTATCACTAAAACGACTGTTAAATCCTATTCACCGCAACTTTTGTTACTTAGAAGGCGTAATGTCCGTTTGTATCATGGTGAGAGAATTCTTTTAGATTTGTTTACTGTGACAGTTTGCATTGGTTAAACTTTGCAAGAAAAGATCTCAATATCTTAGGTTGAAGAGAGGAGCGATAAATACCTGCTTGTAAAATACTACTTCATATATGTGTGCGATTCTGCTGTTTCAGTTGTGACCGTCAAGCAATCCGTCGCATATTACCCCCAAACACAAACTGTAATGTTTGCAATTAGAGTCAGAATTTGCATGCTCTGATGTTTAAACCATCCAAATTATTTGCATTTGACTTGATCAACTAAATCAAGTCAAGGGATGTCCCTGTGTAATCACAACATACTCTTAGTTTAGTTAAGTTTAGAAATACAGCGTGGAAACAGGCACTTCGGCCCACCGAGTCCGTGCTGACCACAGACCCGTGTACACTAGCACTATCCTACGCACAAGGTACAATTTACCAAAGCCAATTAACATTAAAAAAAAAATTGGAGGAAGACCTGTACGTTGATTAGTAATCAGTAAAATGTGAAAGAACAGACTAGCCACTGTCCCTAATTCCACCAAGATGGGCATCCCAGCAGCAGAGCGCTTACCACCAGTGGCTGATGAACACTGGCTGAACTGGAGATGTCTCAACCGACTGCGAACCGGGGTCGGGGCGGTCAAGGGTGACAATGCACAAATGGGGCTACGTCAAGGGTCCAACCACCTGTGACTGTGGCGCACAGACCCAGACAATGCAATGCCCATTGCTGGATACTCCATGTACTACTGCAGGCCTTACACTTACTCCAATAGTGTACAGCAGTGGCGAGCCACTATATAGCATAAGGACACGAATGAAGAAGTAAAATCTGTTAATTCACATTCAACTTCGATGTCCTCTGACCACAATGTCCATGTTCATTCTCCATGTGACTCTGTTGAAAGCGCTTTCAGTCTTTTGTACAAGCTAATTACAAGTGGCCTTGTTAGACTCCATGGATACACAATTTCCACTAACGAGCTAATTATCAATGGAGTTGTGATAAGACCATTGATCATTCAATTAAATTTCTTGCTCATCCAATTGCTTGTTGCATTTCAACGGTTCATCAGGAAAGGGCACTCTGTCCGTTGCTCAAGCGGTCCCAACTTTGGATTTCTCTCCCAACAGACACTCTAGTCCAAGGAACCCGCACGTCGCATTTCTTTCCTCAAATGCTCAGTGGTTTCTATCCTGGTGTAAGACCATGAGTTGACACATGTACATTCCTCTCAGACATGGTTGGTCATTCAGTATGATCAAAAACTATTAAGAGGAATTGAAGCTAAAAGTGCCTTTCATACCAAACAATCTCAATACATTTGCTCAGCAGTGGGCAGGAATAATTTAATGCAGTTCAGATAGCACAAAAACAGGCCCTTCGGCCCACCAAGTCCCCGTCGACCAGCGATCCCCACTTACTAACATTATTCTACACACACCAGGGACAACTTACAATTATACCGAGACTAAAACCTTGTTTCCCCCCCCCCCCCCCCCCCACCCCCAGCACACATACCCAGCCTAATAAACTGAATTTAACTGACACAAGAAAAGCAAAAAAAAACAGACGGACTGCAGGCGAGCCGCAGCTGCCGGGCAGCCCGCCACTTCCAGAAATTAGCCTGCAAACCTGTACATCTTCAGAGTGTGGGAGGAAACCGGAGCTCCCGAAGAAAACCCATGCAGGTCATGGGGTGAACATATAAACTCCGTACGGAAAAACACCCAGAGTCAGGATCAAACCTGGATCTCTGACACCGAGCCAATGTACTCCCCAAATAATATTTGGGATCTCCATTCTACTTCCATTTTTCAACGTGAGTGCATGTGCGCACATACACAAGTTGCAAAGGCTGGAGTGAGACAATTAGTGGGCGGCGCAGAGGCCCAGAATTGCTGCCTACAGCACCAGTTTGATCCTGACTACGGGTGCTGTCAGTACAGAGTTTGTATATTTTCCCTGTGACCAAGTGGGTTTCCTCCAGGTGCTCGGGTTTTCTACCACACTCCAAAGACATGTAGGTTTGTAGGTTAATTGGCTTCTGTAAACTGTAAATTGTCCCCAGTGTGTAGGATAGTGCTGCCATACGGTGTAATCTCTGGTTGACATGGACTCGGTGAGCCAAAGGCCTTGTTTCCACACTGTATCTCTAAAGTTTAAAGTAAAGTCCATCCCAAAAAGTAGATGACCATGAGGGAGGCAAGTGAGGCCGAGACATTCGCTGTCCTATTTGTGACTTCCTGCTTGAATATTAGTGGCACTGATGCATCTTGCTCCACAACTACTTAAGGGCCTGTCCCACTTGGGCGTCATTTGAGCGTCGTTTACACAACACCGTTTACTCGTGCATGGCGTGTGGTGACGTAGGCAGTGACGCGCGGTCGCGCGCGGCTCCCCAGGATTTTGAGATGTACAAAATCTTCGTGTGCCACCTGCTTGACGCGCAAATGATGCCCAAGTGGGACAGGCCCTTAAGGCTGCACCGCAGAGATTTGCATTAATGCAAAGTAGTTCTTAGCAGAAGAAACAATAATGATAGTTGTAGAACAAGGACTAAATGCTAAATAGGAATGATGGTAGAGGAAGAATAAACTGCATTTCACAGTCAAAGGAGTGCTGGTCCAGTGTTGGCACGATTGTGTTTAGGAGGTCAGTTTCTGCACAGCTACATCCCAGAACATATTTGCATTTTTACCATTTTACCAGCCCGAGTCACCACTCCTGAAATCCTGCACTTGAGTATTATGGAAAAACTTGTGCAAGTACAACATCAATTTTCCAGCACCCTTGGTTCCAGAGCCTTGCCGGATTATTCATTTTGCCGGACCAACAGAGGTCACGTATTAAGAATAAACCTCGGACCCACTAACTATACATCTCTCAGGTCTCTAAAACACCATGCACTGCCAGAAAGTTAAAGAATTGACAATTAACAAAGAAGTAAACAATGATCTCTTTCACGACGGAAGCACACATCCCTAAAAAGCGTGCAGAACATGCAAAGCTCTCGTAATTTTGTCCGGATTAAAGGAGTTGACGGACTATCAGTTGCCGGAACATCGATGGTGCACCTGTACTGTGAATTTTCAGCATTACATGGACAATGCCAATCAACTAACGCCAACACACAAAACCCTTTTGAAAACCCTTATTTCTCAAAAATCTTGATTTTCCAGACAATGATTGGTGATTTCAGACTGTGACTAATTTAGAGGGCACTGTGTGATTTCTCATTTCTTTTACAAAATTAAATGTTATTTCATAAAACATGCGGAGGTACAAATGCTACAGGTCATTGTTTTCCTCCACAGCACCATGCAAACCAATGCATTTACTTCCAAAAGATCGACAAAAAGTGCCGGAGTAACTCAGCGGGTCAGGCAGCATCTCTGGAGAAAAAGGATGCGTGACATTTCAGGTCGGGATCCTTCCTCAGATCCCACCCGAAACGTCACCCATCCTTTATCTCCAGAGATGCCGCCTGACCCACTTGAGTTACTCCGGCACTTTGAGTCTACCTTCGGTATAAAGCAGCATCTGCAGTTCTTTGTTTCTATGTTTACTTATAAACATCACCATTGTTTCCACCTTAAACAATGTGCCTGTTAGGTGTTTGAGTGGCTCTTACATTGGTCCAGCCGCTCTGTGGCAGCAGGTCCCTAGTCGATGGTCCTTCCCCTTTGTAAAGGCTGTACCAAGCTTGTGTGTGTGCCTCAGCATCCACTCATGCACCTTGGAGTGTACCAATTAGCGGTATTCACATGGGTATCTTGTGAAAAGCAAGGCCAACATGTTTCAGGGAGACAAAAGTGCAGCTTTCACCAATTTGATGATCTTCCTTCAACTGTTGATATTTGTTTCACAACACATCCCTGGGAAGAGTTTGTAGAGCACGGAGTCCTATAGTATGCAGATGTTAGGGATGCACATGGACAAAGACCACTGCATCGCATTTGGACCAGACTTCTGCCATCTGGGCAGGTAGTTCACCAACAGCCTTGCATTGGCCTGTGTTTGACCAGTCAAAACCCCCCGAAGAGGGCAGAGGCAATCACAACAAAAGCAAGGCAACGTTCACTGATTGAAAGAAACAGCATGGACACAGGCCACTTGGCCCATCATCGATCACCCATTCACACTCATTCTATGCTATCCTATTCTTGCCTCAACGCTAGGGGCAACATAGAGGCCAACTAATCCACACCAATCTGTATGTCTCTGGGATGTGGGAGGAAACCAGGGCACCTGGAGGAATGCCAGCCGGCCCAGAGAGAACATGCAAACTCCACACAGACAGGCCCCCAGGTCAGGATTGAACCCGGGTTCCTAGTGTTGGAAGACAGCGGCACTACCAGCTGCGCCACTTTTTCATCATGTTCTTTGGCAACTTTAAGGGGCGGCACAGTGGCGTAGCGGTGGTGTTGCTGTCTGACAGCACCAGTGACCCGCGTTGAATCCTGACCATGGATCCTGATCCAAAGATGTACAGGTTCTTAGGTCAATTGGCTTCAGTAAAATTGTAAATTGTGTCTAGTGCGTTGGATAGCGTAAATGTACAGGGTGATAGGGCCGAAGGGAATATTTCTGCACCATATCTCTAAAGTAAAGTAAAATATAAAGTCTAATTCTCCATTGGCAAGTCTAACTACTGGAAGGAGCTTAGAATCTGGCATGGAGGAGCTGGGATCTCAGACTAGATCATCTGGAGCATAATGGGCCTGTCCCACTTGTGTGATTTTTCAGCGGACTGCCGGAGACTGTCAAGTTCGCGGCACTGGCTGAAAAACCGGGAACTGGAACGGCGAGTGGCAAAGTGGAACACGAACACACACGCACAAACACATCGCAAAGGCGGGGGCCAGGGAAAGCGGGGGACCACTCTCTGAAATTCACACGGTGCAAAGCCAAGGTGCTATAGACACACACCACGAGGAACAGGAAGGTTAAGACGGCTAGCACAGTGTACGGTAAGTCCTTTTAAAGTGGGGGGAGGGGAGAAGGAGGGAGAAGGGGGGGTGGGGGAGAAGGGGGGAGGGGGGGGGGGGAGAAGAAGTGAAGGCACTTTTAAGAAGCCAGACAACTTTTAATAAGCCAGAGATACACAGCTGTGAAGTTTGGCGGGCGTTTAACATTACCGGCCGGTTATCCTTGGTTCTGAAAATTCGTGCTTACGTTTTTGTTTCCCCAATGAGCCATAAAAATGCCTGGTCAGCAAAGGCGATTAACTAAAACTACCTACAACTACCTCGACTACGTATAACTACATGGCGACCCCACTACAACTGCATCTACGACTACAGGATTATCGATTTCTCCATGGCAACCAATTTTTGGGTTGCAGAAAGTTTTTCAACATGTTGAAAAATTTGTGGCGACCATACTGAGGCCGCGACTAGTTCCCAGAATGCGGGAACTCCTCGCGGCCATGAAGGAGACTCACCAGAGACCACCAGCGAACATGTGGTGACCATGAGGCCAGCGCAGAGTCTCCTGCACTCGCCTAAAAAGTCGCCTAAGTGGAACAGGCCCTAAATGCACAGAGTTGGGACTGTGGGAGCAGCTGTTGATAAAAGTAACGGGTTCATACGTTCACAAGTTCCGGAGCACCATTAGGCCATTTGGCCCATCAAGTCTACTCCGCCATTCAATCATGGCTGATCTATCTTTCCCTCTCAACCCCATTCTCCTGCCCTCTCCCCAGAACCCCCGACACCTTTACTAATCAAGAATCTGTCAATCTCCAGCTTTAAAATATCCATTGACAGCCTCCACAGCCGTCTGTGGCTATGAATTCCACAAATTCGCCACCCTCTGACTAAAGAAATTCATCCTCCTCGCATTTTTAAAGTGACGTCCTTTAATTCTGAGGGTTCGGCCTCTGGTCTCCCACTAGTGAAAACATCTTCCCATCCACTCTATCCCGGCCTTTCACTATTCAGTAACTTTCAATGAGGTTCCCCCCCTCATCCTTCTAAACTCCAGCGGGTACAGGCCCAGTGCCTTCAAACGCTCATCATATGTTAACCCAATCCAAACCGAATCTTCAGAGGAACTAATGCAGCCTGATATTGCAGTGAATACGAATTTTAAAAATGTCTTCCTCATAGAGGTTCCAGTGTGAGATAATCCTGACAGAGAAGGTTGATGAAAGAGAAAGAAAATGGCCACTGGTGACCTTCCCCAGCCAGAGAACATCACAAATCAAGGTCTTGAACAATGCCTGAGCATCGTTAATGAATGATTTAGTGAGATATGTGAACCTAACAGGCACAAGCATCAGTTATTAATATTATCGTGTTTACATAGAAAACGTCATTGTAATCAGGTACAACTGGAGAAAATAGCACGACCTTTTAGCAAAAAAAGGCTGATTAAGGCATTATTCTGGTGCAATCATCAAAAAATGCATGAAAAGGCAGATGGCAAAATCCGGGCTCTAGTTATGAATCAGTTAAGGATCTTGGGGTCCAAGTTTATAACTCCCTAAAAGTAGCAACGCAAGTAGATAGTGTGGTAAAGAAGACACCTGATGCGTTTGCTTTCATAGGTTATGGCATTGAGGACAAGAGTCAGGAAGTGATCATGCAACTTTATAGGACTTGGGTTAGGCCACATTTGGAGTATTGAGTGTAGTTCTGGTCCCCCCATTACATGAAGGATGTGGAGACTTTGAAGAGGGTGCAGAGGTGGTTTAGCTGAATGATGTCTGGATTAAGCAGCATTAACTACAGAGAGATGTTGGGCAGAGTAAGGTTGTTTTCTCTGGAACACTAGACTTTGTGGGACGACCTGATAGAAGTACATCAAATGATAAAGGACAGAGACTGGATAGTCAGAATTCCCCAAGGTGGAAAAAAAAATCAAATACTGAAAGGCATAGCTTTGAGGCGAGAGGAGCAATGTTTAAAAGAGACAAGTGGGGGCAGGTTTTGTTTTCAAAGAAAGAGGATGGTGAGTGACTAGATCACTGCCAAGCGTAGCGAATGAGGCAAATCCAATAGTGGCATTTAAGGTCATAAGGTCATAAGTGAGAGGAATAGGATTAGGCCATTCAGCCCATCAAGTCAACCTCACCATTCAATCATGGCCGATCTATCTCTCCCTCCTAACCCCATTCTCCTGCTTTCTCCCCATAACATCTGACACCTGTACTAATCAAGAATCTATCTATCTCGGCCTTAAATATATTCACTGACTTGGCAAAGCCTTCCGTGGTCTTCTGTGGCAAAGAATTCCACAGATTCATCACCCTCTAATTAAAGGAATTTCTCCTCATCTCCTTCCTAAAAGAATGTGCTTTAATTCTGAGGCCACGACCTATACTCCTAGACTCTCCCACTAATGGAAACATCTTCTCCACATCCACTCGATACAAGCCTTTCACTATTCTGTTTATTTAAGAGACTTTTGGATAGGCATATGGAGATGCAGAGAATGGAGGGACATGGATTACGTACAGGCATATAAGAGTTGATCTGGCATGATGTTCGGCACAGACATTGTGGGCCAAAGGGCCTGTTTTTGTGCTGTACTGTTCTATGTTACCCATGTGCAGTTACAACAGGGCCTGATGGCAGAAATGCATAAAGCACATGAAATACTCAGCAGCATCTGTGTATAAAATGATGAGAGGAATAGATCGGGAAGATGCACAGAGTCTCTTGCCCAGAGTAGGCGATTCGAGGACCAGACGACATAGGTTTAAGGTGAAGGGGAAAAGATTTGATAGGAATCTAAGTGTAACGTTTTCACACAAAGGGTGGTGGGTGTATGGAGCAAGCTGCCAGAGGAGGGAATTGAGGCTGGGACTATCCCATCATTTAAGAAACAGTTGGATAGGTGCATGGATAGGACTGGTTTGGAGGGATATGGACCAAACGCAGGCAGGTGGGACGCGTGTAGCTCTGATATGTTGGCTGGTGTGGGCAAGATGGGCTGAAGGGCCTGTTTCCACACTGTATCACTCTTTGACTCTATCTGTGGAGCGGGAAACAGTTAATGTTTCAGATCGCTGATCCTTCATCAGAAGCCACTGACCTGAAACGTCAACTCTGTTCCACTCCCCACAGATGCCACCAGACAAGCTGAGTGTTTCAGTTTTTAGTTCAGATTTTCAGCATCAGCTACTTCTTTACTTTTCACTCAATCATTAAAGTGCCACTGCTACCATTTTTGCCCACAGCTTAAAACAGCTCCTTTCTGATACTGGGTTGGAAGCAACGATATGTTTGCTTTCTGAAGCGATTTATTAACTGGTAAAAGTCCAAGAATTATTGCAGTTCAGGAACTTTGCAGTTTGGAAACGTTTTGTGCATTTGCATGATGCTGCTATAATTGTTACTTTAAAAGAGCTGTCAGCTTAGTTATTTAAATGTTAAAATAGCAGTCAGATATGAGTACAACCATGTGGTGACATTTATACCGGAGGATCATAAAGTAATTCTTGAGCCTTCATCTGCCTTTCAATATTAATCTGTCCTTCAAATATAAGTACAGATAAGCATCGAGTGAAAATAATCAAGTGCACAACTGAACAAAAATTGCAGAATATCAAAATAAATGGACATACGTTTAGAAAGGAGACGAGGAGGAATTTATTTAGTCAAAGAGTGGTGAATCTGTGGGATTCATTGCCACAGAGGGCTCTGGAGGCCGTCAGTGGATATTTTTAAGGCAGAGATAGATTCTTGATCAGTTCAGGTGTCAGAGGTTATGGGAAGAAGGCAGGAGAATGGGGTTGAGAGAGAAAGATAGATCAGCCATGATTAAATGGCGGAGTAGACTCAATTGGCCGAATGGCCCATTTCTGCTCGTATGATTTATGAACTTGGGAACAGCTCCATCCAAGACCGCAAGAAATTGCGGAGAATTGTGGATCACCACACAAACCAACCTCCCTTCCATTGATTCCATTTACGCTTCACCCTGCCACGGCAAGGCCACCAGCACCCTAGTCTCTCCCTCCTGTCCCCTCTCCCATCAGGCAAGAGGTATAGAAGCGTGAAAACACACACGTCCAGATTCAGGGACAGTTCTTTCCCCAGCTGAACCATCCTCTCACCAATCAGTGCAGTCGTGAGTTACGATCTAGCTGATTGGAGACCCTCACACTATCTTTGATCGGACTTTACCTTGCACTAAACATTATTCACATTATTCCCCTTCTCAAGTATTTATACGCTATGGACGGTTTGATTGTAAACATGCATTGTCTTTCCCCTGACTGGTTGACATGCAATAGCAGCTTTTCACTGTACCTCAGTACACGTGACAATAAACTAAACTAATAAACAAGCCTGAATGTGCACAATATTTTTGACTACTTCTTCACCAAAAGCTCAATCCCACTGTACTAATGTAAATGTTCCACCTGCTTTCCCTGCACCAAATCTGACAAATAGTAATATAATAATGTCCTGATTTAATGTATTACAGTGATACAGTATCTGCATGTTTTAAGAAAACCACATTCGTACCTGATTAAACATGGAAATGGCTACTGAAATCAATATCAAGCAACATTTTACCATAGCTTCCAAATAAAGCTGTTACATTTTATTACAAACAGCAATGGTGTACATGCACATAAGCAAATTAAAGTAAGCACATTTACCCCAAAGCTTCGCCGATTCTGCTGCACATCCAGTGGAGAGCACCACTTGCGGACGCTGCTCTTTCGTTAATCCTAGAAGCCTGCAAGTAGAAGCAAAAAAATGTCAAGACACAACAGGCAAAAAGAGGTTAGTAGTTTACCGTCAGCGGAAACTGCATTCGAGGGAAGCTGCCAGTATCTGTTAGAAATTAAAGCTCCTGGATATCATTAGAAATCCCCATGAGAGTGAAGAGGGGGGAAACAAAATACCAAATGTACTGACATTGGCATTAAGTTGATAGATCTGTCCTTTGACACACCCCCTCCCCAATTCCCCTTCTGCAATAATAGGGAACGCTTCATGATGAATGGGAGGCAATCTCTCTCTTCCTTTACTGTCGCTTTCTGACTAATGGACCTTGCCGTTTCACCGTTGCTCTCACTTAAAAATATGTCAATAAGTGGTGCTGTCGTTACATCAGCACCGTATATGACCAGAGGTTAGATACCTCCTGTGGGATGTCTTTGCAGGCTAGCATCAATGAAAAGATAGAGTCTGCTCCAAGCCCGTCTTGGTTCCAAAATCCAAGTGATCACGGTGTAAAATTTTCCATGCCTCGGCTAAAAACCTATCCAATATTTTAACAAAAATAAAGTGCAGAGAAAGTCTAGACAAATCTTTCTCAACTTGAATGGAAAGAGCTGGTTGCATTCTGTTCAAAGTCAAATGGCACAGTGACGCAGCAATAAAGTTGCTGCCTTAAGGGCCTGTCATTTGGCATAATGTACTGCCACTTGGCTGCCATTTGCGCGTAATTTACGCGACATCATTACGTGTCACGACGCCCGCATGTGAAGCGGGCATGGTGCGCATTACGCGCGCATGGCGCGTGATGACATAGACAGTGACGCGCGGCGTCGCAGGATTTTATGATGTACAAAATATTTGCGCGCCATCTGCGTGACGCGCAAATGATGGACAAGTGGGACAGGTCCTTCACAGCGCAAGAGACCCGGGTTCGATACTGACCACGGGTGCTTGTCTGTATGGAGTTTCTACGTTTTCGCCGTGATCGCGTGGGTTTTCTGTGAGATCTTCGGTTTCCTCCCACACTCCAAAGACGTACAGGTTTGTAGGTTACTTGGCTTGGTATAAATGTCAATTGTCCCTAGTCTCTGTAGGATAGTGTTAATATGCGGGGATCGCTGGTCAGCGCGGACTCGGTGGGCCAAAGGGCCTGTTTCCGCGCTGTTTCTCTAAACTAAACTAAAAGCTGGTAGACTAACTGGTAAACTAAAAGCTGGTTGCATTGTTTTCAAAGCCAAACATTTGTACATCTCCCATTTGAGATGTTGGGATTTGCAGAGTAACAACGGCCCGAGAATTAGTCCGCCTTCTTAGAAGCTGGGTGAGAGAATGACCAATGCTGATGTTAAATTGCCTGCCTTAATGATCAACCACCTTGCAATAACTCATGCTAGTTAGCACCACCAACAATTGAACTGGTAAAATTCTCAGAAAATTGTCGCCACACCAGTTCTGTAGCAAGTGAGGAAACCCTTGAGGCGAGCTCGTCAATCCACCAATTGCATGCAACGCTATCACTCTTGGTCGAAATGACCACTGCCCAGTCATTACAATAAGCTGCCGGGGAAGGTAGTTGAGGTAGGTACAATCGCAATGTTTAAAAAGTGTTTAGATAGGTACATGGGTAGGATAGGTTTAGAGGAATATGGGCCAAACAAAGGCAGCTGAGACTAATGCAGATGGGGCATGTTGGTTGACGCAGGCAAGTTGGGCCAGAGGACCTGTTTCCGCCCTGTGTGACTGTGTAATTCATTAAAGGGCCTGTCCCACCAGCATGCAACTCTATGCGATGAACGCGATCAAACCGGCAGCGGGGTCCGCGTGGAGGTCGGGTGATCCCCTGTACAGGGCCGTTCCCACCAGCATGCGCTTGCATGCGGCAAGCGCAACTAAACCGGCAGTGAGGGCCGCAAGGAGTGGCGCAACGCGGCGCAAAGCGAGGCGAACTTGAAGCAAGTCCAAGGTAAGTTCGCCAGGACTTAGAGGGGTACACAGAGAGGGGCACCGAGACACACACACATACAGGGACACGGAGCCACACACATAGAGGGTCACGGAGGCACTTACAAATAGGTTCACGGAGGCACGATGTCCGGGCAGTGTGTAAATGTCGAGGCGACTGCGAGCCGACAAGCCGTTGCCGCGCGGGATTTTTGGACATAGTCAGTTTTTCGGAGCCCCGCGCGGTGTCGGGACGAACTCCGCACAATTCCGCGCGGCTCCGGCGATCGAAGTGGGACCGGCCCCGCGACGCCGGACGGCTCAAGCGACCACGTTAGGTCGCGCTAATCACATAGAGTTGCATGCTGGTGGGACAGGCCCTTAACTCTATACAAATGATGGGTACTTTCTTTTCTGAGGATAGAACTGAACACAGCAAGCATGGGTGAACATGCTCATACCCGAGTTTGTAATAAAGCAAAGGCCATACTGTAGATGAAATGGCCACAAATAGTTGGGTGTGTAAGAAGGAAGTGCAGATGCTGGTTTAAACCAAAGATATTCACAAAAATGTGGAGTAATTGAAGACGGGTCTCGACCCAAAACCTCACCCATTCCTTCTCTCCAGAGATGCTGCCGGTCCCGTTGAGTTACTCCAGCTTTTTGTGCCTACAAATGGTTGGGTGTTGGATTGCCCTGAGCTATTGGTCACTGACCACAGCCATCTTCCTCTGTACTTGTTGCAACCTCCATCGATGGAGAGTTTAACCTTGACTTTCTTTACCATGCAGTCACCATGTGGGAATTGTACTAGGACCACTTGGCTGGAGCCCAACTGATTCTCGGCCACCTCAGGTCTCACAACCAGAATGTCCTGGGGATCAGTGAATTTCCTGTATCCTCTTCTGGCAAGGAATGAATTGAATTGGTTGAAATCCAATTGTGATCCACCACCGATATTTCCAGCAACTGGTGGTCCAGCACCTCCATCAATCTGGATAAAATTATGAGAATGCACTTCAAATCCCCCCTGGAAGCACCCCTAGAAATATGGCGCCTAGACCTGGTGAGCCGGACAATCTCAACCTCATCTGGACTTCTGCGCCAATCGGCAGATCGAATTTGCCCCCTGCAACCACCTGCATGTCTTTTGGAGTGTGAGAGGAAACCGGAGCACCCGGAGAAAACCGCTCACAGGGAGAACGCGCAAGTCAAGTCAAGTTTATTCGTCACGTATGCATATGAGATGTGTAGCGAAATGAAAAGTTGCAATGCTTGTGGATTGTGGAAAAAAAACTCAAAAAAAAAATGGTACAGAATCAATAATTACATATTGGTGGGGTGGGGGGGGGGGGGGGGGGGGGGTGGGGGGAAGAAGAAAAAACAGCAATTTTAAAAAGACACCACACAACAGTAAACTGGTACAGTATGTTTGCGCAGAGAGCACCCGCGGTCCAGATCGAAGCCAAATCCCTGGCGCTGTGAGGCAGCAGCTCTACCCCTGCCCTACTTTGCCGTGTTAAACATCCGCACTCTCCGTCACTTCACACCAGGGATGCGGCGCGTACCACAAACACAATGTCAACAACGACAAGGCCAGCCCAGCAAACTGTCAGGTGGCTTTGAGTTGAGTTGGAGTATAGTTTATTGTCACGTGTACCGGGGTACAGTGAAAAGCTTTTATTTCATGTTAACCAGTCAGTGGAAGGACAATACATGATTACAATCGAGCCATCCACACGGTACTAATGCATGACAAAGGGGATAACGTGAATAATGTTTCGTGCAAGATAACGTCCAGTAAAGTCCAATCAAAGATAGTCTGAGGGTCTCCAATGAGGTCGAATAGTAGCTCAGGACTCTCTATAGTTGATGGCTGGATGGTTCAGTTGCCTGCCACAGAGTAGTTCAGGTCATACACCAGCCCAACAACGGGAATAAATAGCTCTCCGTCACCATGGTTCAGGATCACGAAGACACAGATACTCGGAAAATGAAAATTACTACCCTCCCTGCATCTCATTTCCTGCAGTTCTTCAGCCCGAATGTGAAAAAAAAATCAGCATTTCTAAAAAAAAAACAGCATTCCTATTTTAAGTTTTTATTCGCTCTGGTTTTAACACCACAGGACAGAAGTTGGAAACTGCATCCAAAACAGCACTTGCTAAATCTCCATAGAGAACCGTGACTGCAGCAAAACAGCTTGACAGGCCGGCCTCCTCACAAAAGGTGCCGTTATAAAATCCTGCTTGTTTCAACCATCAATAGATTCCACGCAGAACTGAGGAGGTCTCTCCAGGAAGGGAAAAGGTTCTTGAAAGGGAACTGAAATGAGGCAGGCAGGCAGGGAGGGACAGTTTTCCTTTATGCTTGACGTGGCCTATTGTTAATCTCTCCCTGAAAGGAGATGACTTGAGCTCTCATGTGAGTTGCTTTGGGGTGGGGGGGTGGGGGGTGAATAAGGTGGGGGGTGGGGAATTAACTTTGTGCATCTGGATATGTAAAGGGAATGCATTAGGCAGAAACAGTCACATGAACAAGGACATGAACACATTTCTTACCCCCGACTAAGATCCATCGCGGGTACCACTTTGTAGGCTATACTTTATCCTAGGATTGTCACCTCATTAACCTCAATTTCAACAAAAGAGGACCAAAACAAATGATAGCTCTACTGTCCCTGCTAAAGCACTCGCTTCAGATGGGACAATTACTTGTTAAGAATAAGAATCGATAAGAATCGATAATTAAAAACCAGCTGAAATAATAAATAATGCTGCCTCGTTTACAAAGTATTATTGTACAGTACAAAGTTATGTTAAATACAAAATGATAGTAACTCAGTGGGTCAGGAAGCATGGCTGGAGAAAAAGAATAGGCGAGTCGAGACCCTTCGTCAGACTCCCACTTCCCAAAAGACTTCTTAATTCCGAAGAACGGTCTTTACCCGAAACGTCACCCATTCCTTTTTCTCCAGTGATGCTGCCTAACCCCGAGTTACTCCAGCACTTTGTGACTATCTTCAGCATAAACCTGCATCTGCAGTTCCTTCCAATACAGAAACTTATGTTAGCTGTTTTAATGGAAATCAGTGTTATTCACAAGTTTTTGTCCAGACAAGGAAGCGAGCAGAACAAGTGGTACTGAAAATTATTAGCTTTGCAACTGGAACAGTATTTCTAATTATTTTATTTCTCAGACCAACACAGGCAGAAAGCTAGTGCAGGCAAAGAAGATCAGTTTCATGTTCAGCATGGATGCTGTTTGCCGAATGGCCTTTCCCACTGCAGTGCAGTCCATTTACAGTACGTTCAACTCCCCAACTATCCACTTTCAACCAAATTGTGCAAATTCACCAAAAAGCAGCAGAATGCATGACCAGTACACCTGCCTCCCAGTCCCAGCAGCCCATGTTCAATTCTGGCTTCTGGAGCTGTCCTTGTGGAGTTTGCAAGTTCTCCCTGTGATTGTATGGGTTTCTTCTGGGAGCTCGTGTTGGTTCCCAAAGAATGTGTAGGTTGGCAAGTAAATTGGCCTCTAAATGTATTCTGGCATTTGGGTGAGTGGTAGAATCTGGGGGAGGCTGAGGGGAATGTTCAGATGGGTTACAGTGAGATTAGTGAAGTAGCAGGAGCTCCATGGTCAACAGGTACTCAGTGGGCTGAAGGGCCTATTTCCATGCCGTCTGTGACTCAAGAAATAGTGAGGAAGAGCAGAGCAAAGCCCAAACTCATTCACACAGCGAGTACAACACATACACCCGATGAGTAGTCAATCTATTTTGGCCAGACCTGTAGGGTGGCATGTTTGGAACTTGTATCCATCCACTGCTTTTATTTCGAACAACTAAATCAGCACAAAACCAGAATACAAAAGCAACAATGGAACGTTGTCAACCGGAAATGATTTCTTTGTTTCTCTCCATCGATGGTGCCTGGTCAGCAGCTCACTTCCAGCAGTTTCTGTTTTCACGTCACATGAACAGGCGCAAGGTGCAAAATTCAACATTCCCAAAACACAATAGACAAGAGACAATAGACAATAGGTGCAGGAATTAGGCCATTCGGCCCTTCGAGCCAGCCTCCCATTTCATGTGATCATGGCTGATCATCCACAATCAGGACCCCATTCCTGCCTTATCACCACATCCATATCCCCTGACTCCACTATCTTTAAGAGCCTTTCAGTCCACATGGGTCTGACATCAGCTGCCTCCAGCTACGATGGGAGATCATCCAGAAGCAACTAAATCATGCGACCCGAACAACTTTATGTTCCATTGCTTTACCTTTACTACCTCGTTCATTTCCACTCGCTAACCAATGGTCTATCCCAGGGATTGACCATTGCCTGACATCAGGTCCAGAGTTACCCTTTGCAGGCATTAGCCAACGTCTCTTTGTACAGCTCAATAGAGCACGCATGGTTTTAATGGCGGCTTCAGGTGGGACAGCGTGACACTCTGGCGCTGCACGGCAGCATCTTCACCGCTGAGCCGCCCTGTGATACAAAAGAACCTTTGATTGTAGTGGGATATCAAAACAACTCCCCTCCTTTGCTGCTTTCTCTTCACATTATAGCCTGCGCCAAACAAGAATAGTCTGGGATGTGTAAAGATGCAGGAACTGGTCACTGTTTGTGGTATACATTTAATGCACCGCTTCTGAAGTTGGAAACAAAGCCTAACTACGATATCACATGTTTAGCGTGTGACGAAAGATGTATTTCTTCCACCAAGCCTCTCTTGCTTTTTCTTCTTTTAAACAGAAAACAATGTCATTTACTCCCCTACCTTTATTTCAGGGGCACTCAGCAGAACTAAAGAACTCGGTCCCTCAAAGCTGAACACTCGCAGCGGAGGACAAAACCCAGGGGCAGAATGGACAAGTAGAAAAGGGAACAACACTTCTGCATATTTTCTCCCTTCTTTTTGTTGTGCATGTTGTTGTTCTTGTTTGGTGTAGGCCGGGACGCAAAGGAAAAGCAACAATGGAGGATGGTTGTTTTGACATCACACTCCTAGGCCTAGAGGTTGGACACAAAAGCACCATCCTTCAATGGCTCCAGAGAGTAGGACGCAGAGCATTCCCCATTCACTTCACAGCTATGATGAATGGCCATTTAAAATTGCTCAAAGCACCAAGTAAAATCTCGCCTACATCTACTTCTGAATGCCCTCGTTGGAGTTCTGCTTATGCAAGCTCACAATTAAGTCCTTTAGATGAACACATCAGATGCAATCACACTCAACCCCTGTCAATCCTGTGTTGAAATGCTCTGCATCTCTTCTCCCATGATTCAAGCACCACCTGCCCAATCACTCAGTTGTCGGGATAGCGGAAAACGTCAAGAAAAATACACAGTGCTTCAAAGGGGTGGAAGATTGCAACCTTCACGTGGTCCGTCCTGCTTCGACTAATGGAATCAACTCGACGTGCACAAACAGAAGATCAAATATAACAAGTTGTCAGACAACATTAGGCTGTGCACGCCACACGAAAGAAGAAGAAGTGCTTCAAAGATAATTCAACTGAAATATATCATCTGACTGCTCTTCCATGGAGGACCTACCTTCCTTCACCCCATTGATTTGCCAGACGCAGATCATGGATGGTGGAGCAAAAACTATTTGGACAGAGGTGTCAAATGCCATGACACTGCATCACAATGGCATTGGTAATGATCGTGCACCATGGGTGGTCTCAGGATCACCCTGGGGACCTTAATCAAAAGACCAGCCGTTCAGTTTAGTTTAGAGATTACAGCGCAGAAACAGGCTCTTCCGCCCACGGAGTCTGCGCAGACCAGCGATCCCCATACACTAGCACTACCCTTACACACCAGGGTCAATTTTTTAACCAAAGTCAAATTCACCTACAAACCTGTACACCCTTGGAGTGTGGGAGGAAACCAAAACTCCCGGAAAAAAACAGGGAAAGAACAACAAACTCCGTTAAGACAATACCGCGGTCAGGATAGAAACCGTGTCTCTGGCACTGCAAGACAGCAACTCCACCAGGACTCCACCGGGCCGCCTACTGGCCTCTGGAACATTCCCCGAGGAGTGGAATCAAGAACCAGAGGACATAGGCTTAAGATGAGAGGGGAAAGATTAAATAGGAATCTGAGGGGCACCACCCCCTGTTTCCAGGCTGCCCAGAAGAGGTAGTTGACGCAGAAACTATAACAGCATTTAAAACAAAATGTGGATCACTGAAATGTCGGAGACACTTCATCTTGAAAGATTAAGACTTGTCCTTCTGGGCAAGTTGGATCAATTCAGAGGGATATGGTCTCCATTTATTGAATATTTTAAGGGTCAAAGTGGTTCGGTGCGAGAACCTGACTGATGCCTGAACGAAGAAATAGACGAAGATTTACATATAATAACCCATGATATATCTCCAATGATGTACAAACTGCCTAATACTTCATTCATTTTTCTGAATCTCTATCTTTATTTTATTTTTCTCTTACATTTCCTATCTATATAAAAAATGAAAAACTCATAGAAGTACAAATTAGAAATAATTGTTAATATTAATAATATTAAGAATGTATATGACATGTATATCCTTATCTTGATATGTACTTACTTCTAATAAAAAATATTTAACAAAAAAAAACAAAAAAACACATTTGGACAGGTACCTCGATAGGAAATGTTTAGAGGGATATGGACCAAACCCAGGCAGGTGGGACTAGTGTAGATGGTGCACATTGGTCAGCATGGGCAAGCTGGGCCGAAGGGCCAGTTTTTGTGATTTATGGCTCTAAAAGTAAGAAATGAGGCTGGGCTTCCTATTGCTGATAGCAATCCGGTGACTTGTGTGAGGTTCTGGTTGCCATGCTACAGGAAGAATGCAACTATGCTAGAGAGAGTGCAGAAAAGTTTAACAAGGATTGGAGGACTTGATTTACAAGCGGAGATCAGACAACTGCAACTTTTCTCCCCTGGGGTGACGGAGGCTGAGGTGGTTTATAACATTACGCGGGGTCTAGGTAGTCTAGATAAAGTCACAGTCTTTTTGCCAGGGTAGGTGAATCTAAAACTAGAGGGCATGGATATATGGCAAGATGGGAAAGGTTTAAAGGAAATCTGTAGGAATTTTTTTTCACTGAGGGTGGTTGATATATGGAACGAGCTGCCAGATGAAGTGGTAGAGGTAAGTACAATTACAGTGTTTAAAAAGATAGTTGGACATGTATATGGATAGGAAACATTTTGTGGGAATGGGTCAAATGTAGGCAAATGGTACTGGTTTGGGTAGACGTGGTCAGCCTGGGCAAGTTGGGCCAAAGGGCCTGTTTCTCTGCTGTATAATGTTATGAGTCAATAACTTGTGTCTGAAACTGAATGTACATAGACACCAGGCGAGGGGGGGGGGGGGATTGAACACGGTCATGAGCCCCTATATGCTTGACCTTTCCAGGAGGTGCTGGCGTCTGATGCTGCTCAGGTCAACCAAAGCATACAGGAAGCAGAGGGTGAAATGAAGCTTAATCACACCGCAGTGGAATTATAACTCAGAAAGCAATCTCCACAAGCTGATCGCAGCTACCGGCAGCTGTTACAGCGCAGTGCAAGCAATGAAATGCAACTCGGAGACTTGCCTGCCATTGCCATGGTTACAAGAGGGAACTCCCACTGAATGCACAAGAAACCCCTGAAACGAGTGGTGAATTTGCACAAGGATCACGTAGTTGTCAATCGAACCAGAACTTCTTCACCAGATCTCTTCGTCAATAAATATTCCATTAACATTTTCCTCTAATCGGACTGGAAAATTGGAAAATATTCCTCATTGCCAGTCCTGTTTCTATTGCTTTCCATGCAGCGTCATTCTGTACTCAGTGCAAGTCTCGTACACTGCAGTAAAGGTTTGTTTTTAAAATGCCCCTCCCAAATACACCAGCATAGTTCTGCACACAGTGTAGATCTCTCATACTCTGCAAACGGCGCTGAATCCAGAACCCATCTTATGTGTACAGTGCAGGGACGGTTCTATACACTGTGCCAGTCCCACAGAGTACAACGCCACACTTGCACAGGGCCATTCCACCACAGTGCAGGGATGGTTCTGTGCACAATGCCACTCCCACACAAAGCAGGGACAAACATGTAGACTACATCACTCCCATGTGGTGCAGCAACATCTATCACCTCCTCATGGTGCAACAACAAGTTCTGTACACGGCACCACTCCCATATAGTGCAACGACAGTTCTGTACGCATTGGCCACACTTACAGAGCATGGACAATTCCATACATGATTCCCCCCTCACACATATAGTGTAGTGACAGTTCGCTACGTGGTAACACTTCCATTCAATGCAGGGACGGTCAGTATATAGCGTCACACCTACACAGTCCTGGGGTAGTTCTGTACACCGTGCTGTTCCTCCGTCGTGCGGGGATGTTTCTGTACAGTAGCTCTCCTGCACGGTGCTGGGATTTCAAGGAGGATCAGCAAACAGAGATCGGCACCATGGCGCAGTGCAGGAAGCAACAGGCTGGGGGAGTAAAAAGGACTGTGGCTTTAATGGGGGCCGGACACCCGTTCTCTAAAGACAGGAGAAAGAGATTCGTAGGCTCTATTGATGACCTGCTACAAGGGTGAGAGGCCTCTTCGCTGACCGAGAGAAAAACACAGAGTGAGAGGGAGAAGATCCAGTTGTATAGAGCATAGGCACCAACACCATTGTTGGACTAAGGAACGGGTTCTACAGAGAGAGTTTGAGCCGACCTACAAAAGGTAGTTTCTGGATTATTATCTGAGCCACACTCCAAATGTCATATGTTCGGTGAGGTGATTGAACAACTCAACGATTCTCTGCCGAGAAACAAGTTTGAATATGTGGGCCATTGGTACAAGTAGCAGGACAGAGTTCTAATGAGTCAAATAATTGGAGAGATAAAATAACTAAGGGGGAAAGGCGTTCACGGTGGCGCAGCAGTGTAGTTGCTGCCTTGCAGCGAATGCAGCGCTGGAGACCTTGGTTCGATCCTGACTACAGGTGCTGTCTGTATGGAGTTTGTACGTTCTCCCCATGACCTGTGTGGGTTTTCTCCAAGATCTTCAATTTCATCCCACACTCCAAAGACGTACAGGTTTGTTGGTTAATTGGCTTGGTAAATGTAAAAATTGTCCCTAGTTAGTGTAGGATAGTGTTAATGTGCGGGGATCGCTGGTCGGCGCGGACCCGGTGGGCCGAAGGGCCTGTTTCCGCACTGTATCTCCAAACTAAACTAAGGGTCCCAGTGAAGAGAAACAATTAGTAAATGGACAATTAGATTGCATCATGTAACAACGGAGCATAGAAACCAATGGTTTAATTAACACATTGGGTCCCGGTAAGAATAAAATCAAGATAAATATATCTGCAGTAGAAAGTTAACATTTTAAGAATTTAAACAGGCACTTGAATAGATAAAGCATAGAAATATACCACTCCACTGTGGGCAAATGGGAATATATGGATGGGCAAAAATGTGGACATGGAAGTAGTTGGTCCAGGCACCACCCATTTCTGTGCTGTCCAACTAAAACAGTAAATAGAATAGATACATTTTAAGGCCATGCATCATTTCTCACAAAGTGGATGAACTAACAGCATAAAAGCTGGAAAGAGTATGGAATAAATTTACGAGGATATTGCCAGGATGAAGGGCTGAGATGTAGGGAGAGGTTGGGCCGGCTAGGAATTTATTCCTTGGAGCACGGGAGACTGAGAAGTGATTTCAGAGATGTATACAATCATAAAGTGAAAACACAGGGTGAATGGACAGTCCTTTCACCAGGAATAAAAAGACAGAGGACATAGGTTTAAGGTGAGGAGGTAGATTTAATACAAACCTGAGGAGCAACTTTTTCCATTCAGATGGTGGTAGGTTTATGGAACAAGCTGCCAGAGAAGGTACTATCACTGCAGTTAGTACCATACAGAAAGTACCATAACAGCATTTAAGAGACACATACAGGCACACAGACAGGAAGGGTTTACAGCGATATAGGCTAAACACAGGAAAATGGGACTAGCTTGGATGGGGTATCTTGGTCAGCAATGGCAAATTGGGCTATTGTCCCAGGAGGCAGCCTCATCCTTAGATCAAAGGCTTTGGAACCTACACATGATCAGGAATGGAAACAGTTTAATGCATTCCCAAACAACGGATGGATTCTGTGTCCTACATTGTTCCCAAAAAGGGCTGGCTCCCTCAACATTCTTGCTCACTATAGTTTTGAGGCAGATTTTTTTTTTACAGCATGACAAGCACGGAACCTTCTGGAATATGCAATTACCTCATCTGGTGTACAGGATTTGTTCTGATGATTTTTGCCCAATATCATTTTGCACAAGTACGACCTGGGAAACTCCTGGGCTTCCGACACTAGAGCAGGCCTTAATTTAAAATGGCCATTGTTACCTGGACAAATAGGCCCAATTGCCCAACTTTCTCCAGGTAGATTGCTCTGTACGTGATATGTCTCAGCAATGCCCCTCTCCCCAACACCACAGCCAACACCATTCATCTTCGTGTTCTCTATTTTCATCCTTAGACTTTATAGGTATGGCGTGGAAACAGGTCCTTCGGCCCGTTGACAAGAGATCACCCGTACACCAGCACTATCCTACACACTAGGGACAATTTACTATTTTACCCAAGCCAATTAACCTCCAAACCCGTACGTCTTTGGAGTGTGGGAGGAAACCGGAGCACCCGGCGAAAACCCATGCTGTCACAGGGAGAACGTGCAAACTCCATACAGACAGCACCCGTAGTCGGGATCGAACCCGCATCTCTGGCGCCGGAAGGCAGCAGCTCCACCATTGCGCCACCGTGCGGCCCTCTCTATCTAGTTACTTTGCTGACATTGCCATAACTACCGCACCAGATCTTGGTCATCTCCCTGACCAACCCACCAAGACCACTGGTACTTTATCTCCGGATGTTGACAATTAGAAGTGTGGCTTCCCTGTACAGCCATTCCCCGTAAACTCAGGCAGATTCACTCCTAAAATTAAATGATCTTGTTGCTAACTTCTGATAAATGTAATTAAAGAAAAAATGTGCAACCTCCCTTGGTGTTTATGTCTGTCCTTTAAGAAATAGTGTGTAAACACAGAAAAAAACATATCAGCTCGCCACAACTTTCCCCACAAAAAGGTATTATTTTATATGGCAACGTCAATTGATTCATTCTGTGATCAATGCCATTGTAGTTCGGACAGTAACAGAGACTTCAATGCTACTGGATCATGGCAAAGTAAAAGAAAAGAGGGCATCTTTCATGATGGGTTTGCAATGGTTCATGAGTTACAGGAGCTGTATTGGGCCATTCGGATCATCGTCTACTCCTTCATTCAATCATGGCTGATTTATCTTTCCCTCTCAACCCCATTCTCCTGCCTTCTCCCCATAACCCATTTTGCTGGCTTTACCTTGCACTAAACGTCATTCCCTCATCATGTATCTATCTACACACCGTAAATGGATCGATTGTAATCATGCAGTGTCTTTCTGCTGACTGGTGATCACAAAACTAAAGCTTTTCACTGTTCCTCGGTACGCGTGACAATAAACTAAACTGAATATAACCCCCTGACACTAATCGAGAAGCTGTCAATCTCCATCCTAGACGTCATACCAGACACTGGGCCAGACATTGCGAAGATCGCAAGACGATCAGCCGTTATGATAACTAAATTACATAGTGACATGCAGCAGCTTGGATCAACCATGGATAAAGCGCACCCAACATGACCATAGCCCAGTGAGAGGCGACATCTTTGGGGACTGAAAGACTGGCTGAAACAGTTAACAAAATAACCAATCAATGCGGGCTTGCTTCAAACTGACCAGTCAATGCGACATTTCCTTCTTGCCCCCCCCCCCCCGACCCAAGATGATATTTTCTTACGAAAGGATTTCTATGCATTGGCTGTGCAGAGAGAGGAACGCTATCTTCATCACCCTTTGAGACTACAAACATGTCACGAAAGGCAGGAACTTGAGCAAGGCTATCTGGGTTAACTCTATGCCGTGCAGAGGGACCTCCTGCCAGTAGCCAGACCCACTTTGAAAGGCAAGCTGAAAAGCACAGCAGTTAGCCACCCAATCTGTTTGAATTAGACCCGACAGACCCCACAGCAAGATTAAACCCAGCTCTCAGGGAACAATGAGGGTGCAGTGAAAAGGTTTCTTTGCAACGTTTTCAAGTAGACAGAATGAAATCCCCTTGACGTATAGTATTGTTAGAGGCTGTTGTTCTCTAAACCTTTTACCCACCCCAACCCCTCCCGAACAGCAGTATGCAGAAAAACATTCTGCTTTCTCAAAAGTCATTTCCGTGCTACAGGTATCCATTGAGAAAAACCTCGCCAAAAAAACCATGCCACCCCAGTGTTTTGGTACAATCAGAGACAGTTTGAAGAAGGGTCTCGACCCAGAACTTCACCCATTCCTTCTCTCCAGAGATGCTGCCTGTCCCGCTGACTTACTCCAACTTTTTGTGTCCATCGTCACTGATATAGAATTAGATTAATTCAAAAATAGACACAAAATGCTGGACTAACTCAGCGGCTCAGGCAGTATCTATGGAGAAATAGAATAGGCGATGTTTCGGGTTGAGACCCTTCTTCAGTCTGAGAGTCAGGGAAGAGGGAATCTAGAGGCATGAAAAGGTACGGAACAAACAGCCAGCACCGATGACTCAAGAAAGGTGGAGCTCACGTTCGACTATCTTCGGTATGAATCAGCATCTGCAGTTCCTTCGTACACATTACATCCATTCAGTTTAGTTTGGGCTTTAATGCATCAAATGCTCAGGACACCTCTGCTTATTTGAATGGCTTTTCACTTTACTTGCTCTTGGGGAACAACACCACTTATCTTTCCCGACGGAAAAATGCTCCTCCCCTCATCCTTTCTCCTCTCTCTCCTCCACGCTGCCCATAAATAACCTCCAGACTAATCTTGAAAGCAAGTGGATCAAAAGAGAGAAGATGACACGCTCTCTTTCTTGCTCAGTGAGCAGACTTTCAGAGCATCAGACATACAAAAAAAATAAGAGAGGTATTCGGAGTAACAGACCATTACAACGAACATTCAACAAACCAACCTCCCTTCCATTGACTCCATTTATACTTCATGCTGCCTCGGCAAGGCCAGCAGCATAATCAAGGACGCGCCACTCCTTCTACCCTCTCCCATCAGGCAAAAGGAACAGAAGTGTGAAGACGCACACCTCCAGATTCAGGGACAGTTTCTTCCCAGCTGTTACCAGACAACTGATCCATCCTAACGCAACTAGAGAGCAGTCATGAACTACCATCTACTTCATTGGTGACCCTCGGACTATCTATGATCGGATTTTACTGGCTTGATCTTGCACCAAATGTTATTCCCTTATCATGTATCTGTACACTGTGGATGGCTCAATTGTAATCATGTATTGTCTTTCCGCTGACTGGTTAGCATGCAACAAAAGCTTTTCACTGTCCCTCTGTACACGTGACAATAAACTAAACATGTCCCAAGGATTGCTCGGACTCTGAGACAAAGTCTGGACTAACATCACCAATAATTTCTGCAGTGCACCCAACTTAATTATGTTCTATATATTTCCATGTTTTTCAGGTTTTTCTGTGAGAGGAATCACAAACCAGGTTTTGCCACGTAGACTGTTGTATAATTTAAGCCTTTCAAAACTGATTCCAAATTCCGCCTCCCACCCTTAGGTAAGAATGGGACAGCCTTTTAGAGAGAAGCAGGAAAAATATTTCTGCACAACCAGTGTCATGGCAACGTGGTCGGCTAAATGCCACTTCATGAAGATAATGTAAAGGGATTGTGAGCGTGTCAGAACAGTGAAAGCTCAGGGAGAGAAAACTGCAAACGGACTGGAACTCCATGACCTGTGGGTTGCTCACATCCCTCGATGGGTTAAATAGAATCCAAGGACCAGGAGCCGGCTATTTTGGTTCCTATCAACAACTAGAGAGCAATCCTGAGCTACAATCTACCTCGTTGGACTATGTTTAATCGGACTTTATCTTGCACTAAATGTTATTCCCTTCATCATGTATCTGTACACTGTGGATGGTTCAATTGCAATCATATATAGTCTTTCCGCTGACTTTTTAGCACCCAATGAAAGCTTATCACTGAACCTCGGCAAACTAAACTCAACTGAACTTCAGGTCTGTTCTGCCACTCGGGCAGATGATGAATAAATTGCACCTCAACTCAATTTACCGTTTGTCACTCCAAACGCCAGAGACCCAGGTTATATCCTGACTACGGGTGCTGTCTGCACGGAGATTGAAGTTTTCCACTGTGGGTTTTCCCTGAGTGTTCAGGTTTCCTCTCACACTCCAAAGACAAAGAGATTTGTAGATTAATTGGAATTGGTAAAGATTGGAAATTGTCCCTAGGGTGTAGGATAGTGCTAGGCTATGGGGTGATCGCTGATCTACGCAGACTGAAGAGCTGAAGAGCCTATTTCTGCACTGCTTTTCCAAACTAAACATCCTTCATGGAAAGCCTCATCACTGCAGACCATCTAAGCATCACCAGGGGCAGCCCACCCGACACTGCAATAAAGCGATTAGCAAATCCTGGTCAGGCGACAAAGTAATTCCAGCAAGAAAACAAGTGGTCAGATGGAAACTATTTCCTGCATGCTGGCTGAGGTTGCTCCAATAACCAAGACACAAGTTTGTACGTTCTCCCCATGACCTGCGTGGGTTTTTCTCCGGGATCTCCGATTTCCTCCTATGCTCCAAAGATGTTCAGGTTTGTATGTTAATAGGCGTGGTTCAAATGTAAATTAGAAATTGTCCCTAGCATGTAGGATAGTGCTAATGTATGGGATCGCTGGTAAGCATGGACTTGGTGGACCGAAGGGTCTGTTTCCATGCTGTATCTGTAAACTAAACAAGGTTAACTGGGATGCCTGGTAATGCCCATGTTTGAACCCAGCCTTGACCCGATGGGTGATTCTCCACAGTAGAGCTTAAGACCCATTGTGAAATGCATTCCAACTGATCGATTCCATGGGCTAAAATTTACAACTCATGGCAATTCTTTAGCCTGGCCACATGAGTGGCACAGGTGGGGTATCGATTCGCAAAATTTGAGAAATGTATATAGGCTGTATGGAACAATTTGTATAGCCTCCGAAAATGGCGGATGGATTTTTCGCACGGTTGATGTTTTGTATATATTTATTACTTGAATAAAGTCTATTTTGTAATAGAAAAAAAAAAGGCAATTCTTTAGCCTAACTCCCTGTACTCCTGAAGATGGATATCAATCACAGATGCAAGTCCTCAATAAGCCATTGACAAAAATCTCACTTCCACATCCTACTTTCCCCTCGATCCACCCATTGCCCTCTCCACTTTCTCTGCTAGCTGGAAGCACTTGCTTGCTCCCTTTCTCAGCCCTGGCAAAGGATCTTCAACTTGAAATGTCAACACTTTCTCCTCCCGCAGATGCTGCCCGTGCTGAGATTTTCTGTTTTGATTCCTGAAGACGGAATGTATGTGCAATGGAAGATCTCATATTTGATGGGGTGACCTCCAGACACTGGTGAGAGTTGTAGTGTGAGTGTAAAGTCTATTCTGGAGAGCATGCAGATGCAAAGAATATTCCAAATAGCAGCAAAGGCAAAACATTTTAAATTATTTCAAAATTTACATTAATTTTGATATGGTAATAGAAATAGAAACATAGAAAAATAGGTGCAGGAGTAGGCCATTCGGCCCTTCGAGCCTGCACCACCATTCAATATGATCATGGCTGATCATCCAACTCAGTATCCCGTACCTGTCTTCTCTCCTGATCCCTTTAGCCACAAGAGCCACATCCAACTCCCTCTTGAATATAGCCAATGAACTGACCTCAACGACCTTCTGTGGCAGAGAATTCCAGAGACTCACCACTCTCTGTGTAAAGAATGTTTTCCTCATCTCGGTCCTAAAGGAATTTCCCCTTATCCTTAGACTGTGACCCCTTGTTCTGGACTCCCCCAACATCGGGAACAATCTTCCTGCATCTAGCTTGTCCAACCCCTTAAGAATTTTATAAGTTTCTATAAGATCCCCCCTCAATCTTCTAATTTCCAGTGAGTACAAGCCGAGTCTATCCAGTCTTTCTTCATATGAAAGTCCCGACATCCCAGGAATCTGTCTGGTAATATTCTAGTAATTATCTAGTAATATTCTATCTTAATGGTTTCTTTATCATCACGTGTACCCACGTGATACACTTTTTGTTTCCATACAGCTCTGTAAAATATCACCACACATGATCACAATCCCCCCAGTTAGACCGCATTGCACAGAACAGACTACTGAAACTGTGTACAAGAGGCACACATTGATGCCATTTTACAGCTCCAGTACAGGTTGGACACAATGGTCCATTGCAGCCATCAACTCCATCCTGCAAACCACTATCCTCTCCCAATGCAGCCCTCTCCAGCCCTTATTCCCCATGGACTGCCTCCTGCAACCAAACTTGAGGGTACAGAATGCAAGACTACCTGGTTCCTCTTACCGGGCACAACCCATTATGCACAAAATGAAAGTGAGAGCAAATGGACAAATACTTTTCCCGTGTGTGAAGGAAAGGAACTGCAGATGCTGGCTTACACCAAAGATAGACACAAAAATGCTGGAGTAACTCAGCGGGACAGGCAGCAGCTCTGGAGTGAAGGAATGGGTGACGTTTCGCGTTGAGACCCTTCTTCAGAAGGGACTCACCCGAAACGTCACCCTTTCCTTCGCTCCAGCAATGCTGCCTGTCCCGCCGAGGTACTCCAGCATTTTGTGTCAATACTTTTCCATGTCTGGCTCCTGTCTTTGGAACCACATCTGCTTGAAAGGGTTACTGTAGAAACTAAAACAGTTTTTCTCAAAAACAGATTCAATGTTGCCAGAAGAAAAAATATTACACCTGTTCGTGTCGCATCACTGTCTAGATTGCATGCAAATTATGTTCACTGCAGTATGACTGCTCAACACTAATTTTATACTAAATTGCAGTCAGTTAATGACAGGGTCTGTGCTTTGCACTTGCCAGCATGAAAGAACATCCAATCATCTTATTGAGGGTTTGACTATGTAATAAGTTGAATCGGCTGTCTTAGACTTGGCAATGATATAGAGGTCGAGAAAGGCAAAGATTAAATGTGCACATTTGCCAATTGCCTGTGATATTAACGCTGCATGCAAAACTCCATGCCATGACTGAACAAACACAAAAGTCGTCCAACCCATCAAGTTTTCTCATCCATATATCTTGTAGAGGTGAACAAAATCATGAGAGGAAGAGATCGGGTAGACACACAGTGTCTCTTGCCCAGAGTAGGGGAATCAAGAACCAGAGGACAAAGGTTTAAGATGAAGAGTGAAAGATTGAATAGGAATCTGAGTGATAACTTTTTCAACACAAAGGATGGTGGGTGCATGGAATACGCTGGCAGTAGAGGTAGAGGAGGCAGGGACTATTACAATATTTAAGACGTAATTCAACAGGTACATGGATAGGATACGTTTAGCGGGATATGGGCCAAATGCAGGCAGGTGGGACTAATGTGGATGGGACATGTTGGTCGGTGTGGGCAAGTTGGGCCAAAGGGCCTGTTTCCACGCTGTATGACCCTATTTATTTAGATCATAAGTGACCAACACTCTTTACCCATCCATGCGTCCCATCTGTCCATGCCCTTTCTTTATAAAATGTTTCAATTATCAAAACTCAAAAGTAGAAATGAGACTCCGCCTAATAGATAAATATGACCAATTCTTAAGGAGTTGGTCCCCTTTCATCGACTTTTTGGAATCATGTGATGCAGCAGTACCGTAAAGATGACTGATTTCAGGTCAGGTCGTGGGTAGAATTACATCTCCGAACAAAGATTTGAAAATTTTATTTTTTAAGGGTCTTTTTCTCCTATTTCTACTTTTTATTTTTTTATATACACACTTGGCGTTTTTCTATTTTCTACTATCTATTTTTCCTCTTTTTCTTCTCTCTATTTCTTGTCTTTTTAAAATTTCCTTTTCAAAACACATAAAACTAGAGGTTGTATATAGAATGTATTACATTATGACATAGTTGGCACCTAAAATTAGGTGCCACTGTATTGTTTTGTACTGTATTAACTTCTAATAAAATAAACAACAACAAAAAAACAAAAACAAAAAAAACCTCAAATGTTCCAGCATCTCTTTTGGGTAATAAAATCCAAACACATTTCAGATACTCAAGATGCCCGGCAACTTCTGTGGAGAGAGAAACAGAACCGGTGTCACAGGTCAATGACATTCCATCAAAGATTCCCACTGCCGTTAAGGTAGAGTTTCTTCAGGAACTGCTCCCAACTTCAAACAGCAAAATTAGTTGTGATCTGCTACGAGGTGTTCAGCCCAGCAAAGAGGCCTTGAAGACGGAGTGTATGCGTAATGGAAACTAACACTTGACCGTGCATTCTCCTGAGGCTGTGAGTTTTGCAGCGTGGCTACAGAGTCTATTCTGGAGAGGAGGCGGATGGAAAAAAAAAGTTCAAATTCATACCAAAGGCAAAACAATTTAAATATGATATCTCGGTATTAATAATTTTCCACTTGAATGCAAAATTTAAAATGGATGGAGTATTACATTTCCATGCCTGCTCATGACCTGTGGCATTTTTATAGAAAATAAATTAATTTATCTCGTGTGAATAAATAATGCTACTGAAGCATTAATATTAAGCCTAATCTTTATCACCTCACTGCCGCACTGATACAGATGCTTCCCGATTTACGATGCTTCAACTTACCATATCTCGACTTTACGATGGTGCAAATGCTGGACAACGGCAGCAAGCCACACGTCACCTCCGGCCACGTGATCAAATGCGTTTTCGACTTACGATATTTTCGATTTACGATGGGTTTATCGGAACGTAACCCGACCGAAGGTCGAGAAGCAGCGGTATATAAATTCTATCAGCCGATGAAAGGTCATCAACTGCAAATGCGGATCCTGTTTCACTCTCCACAGATGCTGACTTGCTCGCTGAGTGTTTCGAGCATTTTTGTATTTTTATTTCAGATTTCCAGCATCTGCAGTTTTTTTGGGTTCGATTCCAAACTTCCACAAGATTTTGTGTAAAAGTACTTTCTGTCCCACACCAGTCTGCATTACTTACAATTGATCCTACCTACTGCCTTGTCCCGTTCTGGAATGCTAATCACCTGACAATAAGTAAAAGGAATAAAAAAAGGAACTGCAGATGCTGGTTTTAAACTAATGATAGATACAAAAAGCTGGATTAACTCAGAGGGCCAGGTAGCATCTCTGGAGAACATGGATAGGTGATGCTTCAGGCCGGGACCCTTCTTCAGACTGAACCCGACCCAATATGTCGCCTATCCATTTGCTCCAGAGATGCTGCCTGACCCAGTGAGTTACTCCAGTATTTTGTGTCTACCCGACAATAAGCCTGTTCCCACAACAAGAAGCCCACAAAGGCACACAGCCGCAAGTTGCCACAGTCCTATTCCATAGAGTAAAACACAGACTTTCATGTTTCCCCGTACAAATTTCTATCCTGAACTCGTCGCCCGATTATCCGTTGCAGTTAGAGAAAAAAAACAAATCGAGAAACTGACTTCCAAGAGACTTCTGCTGGGTTACAATCCCACCCCTTCTCTAGCTGTTGAATCAAACAGTTATTCTTCAGGGCTGGAGTTCCCGTTATCAGCTCGGCAGCTAAGAGCCTCGGTGAATTTTCTCCACACCCCCACATGTGGAGGTTTTGTACATATCCTTGTTGAAATAGACAAAGTTAATAAAAAAAGTCAAATCTTAATCCTAGGATTTACATGGCTGTTTAAAGTAAATGATTTAACAAGCAAGGTCTACAGGATCTGCGATCTATCGATTTATTGAGTTAATTTGACAATCCACAGGTAAGGTAGCACTGATATGATCGGCAATTAAATTGTCCTGAACTACTAATTCCCTCCCACTTAATGATAAAAGACAATCAGCTAAATGTTATCGCTTTCCTTGGTTATCTAATGTGTTGACAGTAGCTTATCGCTCAGTATTCATTAACCATGGAATGGCTAATTGGATCCATCAGTTCAAAGATGGCTCTAGTTCTAGCTTGATAGTTGTCAGCAGTTGTGAGCAGAGGTATAGACCAGTGTTCAGAGAGAACAGGACACCAACGCCTTTAGTTATTGTTTTCCATATACATGAAAAAAGCAGATATAGGTTTAGTTTAGTTTAGAGATACAGCGCAGAAACAGGCCCTTCAGCTCACCGAGTCCGCGCCGACCAGCGATCACTCAGCACATTAACACTAACCTACACACTGGGAACAAATTACAATTTTAACTAAGCCAATTAACCTACAAACCAGTACGTCTTTGGAGTGAGGGAAGAAACCGGAGCGCCCGGAGGAAACCCACGCAAGTCACGGGGAGAACATACAAACTCTGTACAGACAGCACCCGCAGTCAGGATCGAACCCAGGTCTCCGGAGCTGCAAGGCGGAAAACTCTACCGCTGCGCCACCGTGCCGCCCATTTGGTGTATACAACAAAGATTAAAAAAGGTTTTTGGTGCATTTTTGGTTCATTCAGCGTATTTATTGAGTTAATTGGGACAACATGTTACACTTGTCTAACACATGGGTGAGGCAACACTCGGAGTATTGTGTTCAGTTTTGGTCACACTGCTAAAGGAAGGATGTCGTTAAGATGGAAAGAGTGCAGAGAACATTTACAAGGACCATGCCAGGACTCGAACTATAGGCCCTGAACTATAGTGAGAGTTTGGGCAGACTAAGACTTTATTCCTCGGAGCACAAGAAGCTAAGGGGTGATCCAAGGGGTATAATATCATGAGGGGAATAAATGTACCCAGATTTGGTGACTCAAGGTCCAGAGAACATACATTTAAGGTGAGATGGAATATATTTAATAGGAACCTCAAAGGCAACTTTTTCCACACACTGATGGTGGGCATATGGAATGAGAGGCACTTAAGTTAGGTACTATAACAGCATTTAAATGACACCGAGATGTAAATGGATTGGAAAGCTTCAGAGGTTCATGAGCAAAGACATGAGCAGATAGGAATAGCTTTGAAGGGGCATCTTGGTCGACATGGGCGAGTTGACGTGAAGGGCCCGTTTCCATACTGTGTGATTCTAGGACTCAAACATTGCCTATCACACACCAGGTTGCATTCATTACAATAAGCAGCCAAAATGAGTAAGTATTGAATCATGGGCAGTGGATGTTCCTCAATATTGAAGTCACAATGGTTTCCACAAGGGGACAGGCAGAATTTCACCAACACACTCACTAGTATGTCTTGCAAACAATAGGAGGAAGGATGATTCACCTTTGATTTGCCTGGCTCAACCACCATATGGCCACATTAATAATGCAAATGGTTGTAATGTCCAATAATCTCTCTGTTATGTAGGGTTACTTTGAAGCAGTGCCTAGTCAATAATTCAGTTTAGAGCCCAGCGTACAAATTTATTCCCCATGGTGGCTGTTGCTGGAAGGAGCATTCCACGTATAAATATTCTGTGAACATCACGTCAGAGAACCCTAGTCGATCAAAAATCGCCAGACAATAGTGAGAGGTAGGTTATTTTCATCTCCAGCATCCTGAAAACACGACACTAGTGGCAGCTCAGATTATTAATAACCATCATAATGGAGTCAATGCCACTGTTGTTAAATGAAAGTTTTTTAACTTTTAAGAAGGCAAATGATTTGTGAAACTGCTTGTCTCCAGCTGACGGCTTGCTGCTGGGGTGGGAGATTGCAACCTTCACGTGGTCCACCCTGTTTTGACTAATGCAACCAACCCGACGTACACAATCAAATAAGATCAAAAAGAAAAAGTTGTGCTACATCTTTAGGCTGTGCACGCCATACGCAAGAAGACGACGACTTGCTGACAGATACATTGTGGGCCCTACATGGTGGTACATGAAACACGTCTCACTGAATGACAAAGATAGGCACTAAACTCAGGACTAACACAGCAGGTCAGACCACATCTCTGGAGAGAATGAATGGGGGACGTTTTGGATCGGAACCCTTTTTCTGAAGAAAGATTCCGACGCAAAACGCCACCTATTCTTTCTCTCCAGAGATGTTGCCTGACCCGCTGAGTTACTCCAGCGCATTGTGTCCATCTTTGGTATAAACCAGCATCTGCAGTTCTTTGTTTCTAAAGCTAACAGTAACCGTGGAGAGCAGAGAGATCATGGCCTATCGGTACACAGTTCCAGAAAGCAGCAACACTGGTAGACGGGGTGGTGAAGATGATGTTTGTCATGCTTGCCTTCATCAATAAGGATATGCAGTAGGCATATCGTGCTACAGATGTACAAGATGTTGGTGGGACCACATTAGGAACATTGTGTGCACTTCTGGTTACTCTGCAATAGGAAAGATGGCATTACGTGAAGATTTACCAAGAAGCTACCAGAACTTGAGGGATTGAGTTACAGGGTAAAAAGTCTGGATAGGCTTGGGCTTTTTTTGCCGGTGGTGTAGGTAGCTGGGGGGTGGCCTTATAGAGATATTAAACAAATCACAAGAGGATTAGAGTATTTTTCCACAAGGTAGAGGAGTCCAAGGTTTAAGGAGCTCAACATCCCACTTGATCTGCACCCCTTTCACCAAATATCATCACATAGCACGTGCGGTACACATCTAGCCTATTCTGACAACTTGTTCCAAACCAACGGCCTCCATCAGCAAGGTCAAGGGCAGCAGACATCTTAGAACACCTCTGGTAGGTTTCTTTCCAAGTAAACAATTGGCAATCCTTCATCTTCACTGCCTGCCAACTGTGAGGTGGGAGCACTCTCAAAACAGGAACTCATTAGTGCTAAATAAATAAATAAATAAGGAACCAGAGTCTCTAAATATGGAGACAACCATTCAGGACTGTGATGAGAAAGTATCTTGGAAACATTTTACCCAAGAGATCTCTCGTGACTTAGTCACCGAGAGGTGGATAGAGGTGGACAAGGTAGTGGTGAATAGAGTTTTGGACATCTAGAGAATTAAAGGATGGAGTTAATGCAAAAATGTGCCTTAATAGGGAAAGGTCAGCTACATTCATATTAAAGGAGAGAGCAGACACAAGGAGAAATCAAATTACCCACTCCTGCTTCAATATCTTTTGTAACTGCTTGTGTCTTCAACTTATTACCTCTAACATTCCTTCCCAATGTTAGATATAACCCAATGTGTCTTCATCCTATCATCTCTCGTCACCTCTCAACATCTTTCCCAGTCCTTCACAAAAAAACTTCCAAAAACCTTCCTGACAAAGCTTTTGGGTGCCGGCCATTACCTTGCAGGGCCAACAACATTTTGCATTTGCTAAGTGCCTTTTGTATCGTAAAACATTGAAAGGCAACAGGAAGGTTATTCTTCACAAAACATGCTGGCACCAAAATAGTTTGGAGCGTGCTGTCACACAAGATTTGAAAACATTTGAAGATCCTTGGAACATACTACGATGTTAACAGTCCTTTACAATTGCAGGTTGTATATACCATTCATTGGACCTGCCGTTAGATACCAACACGTCGGTGATGCTACAAAGGAGCCGGCAACAAAGAATTACGACCTGGTGGTTTCCATGGCGATCGGAGTTGGAATATATTACTTCATGGCTGAGAACACCAAAAAAAAAGAGAAATGTTGCAAATCGATACAACTGCTTTCATCGTCCTTAAAGTATGAAATGGAAATGAGAATCGCAATCATTACCAGTTCATCCACTCGAAGCACCCTTTGCTTTTGAAGCAAAATTCTTCTGTTTAAGAACCTGGTAAATGCGGGAACAAATCTGATGCATTTCTCTTGTAACTGGAGTCCTTGATACAATAGTAGCGACACTTTCAAAAGACTCCACTGACTGTGAAGTGCTTGGACAACCTAAAATTGAGTTTGGCTCAATGCTATTTCACATCATGTTAGTTTCGCATTTACATAGGAGTCGAGGCTAGTTCACGTTAACCCAGTTTAAGCACAGTTCAAAATCTTTAGTGAACACAGAAGCAGGTTCACTCCACTTGCGTAGTCCAATTGACCGAATCAAATCAGAGTTATTTCTGCCCATTGCTTCACTACAGCAAAGGATCCATTACAGCCTTGAAAAAGCCTTTTTATATTTCCCCCAGGTCAAATTGGCCACCAATCTCCTGCTGGGCTTCAATGAGCTAGAGACAGTGCAGACTCAGTGGGCCACCCGAGTTCTTTGAATTATGCCCTTGGTCATTCAATAGCAAACTGCAATGGCTGCAGAAATTTAACCACCGTTGCAATTTACGATACATTTACTAGCATTTCAGGGCTATCTGTTGCTTTCATCTGCTGGAGAGCCACCTTCTTGAAGATAGTTACGCATCAGGTTTGCCTTTCCTGTCTAGGTTCTTGCATTAACTCACTTCACTGTTGACCACTAAATTGGCAGCTTATTTATATTTGCAAAGTTTGAAGGATTTGGTAGTTAACAATTACCCACGCAATGTTTTATGACTCTCAATAGGAGGCCAGATTCTTTATCAACAGTTTGCGTGTGTTTTGTGCCTTTTTTCTTCCACTGTGTGTCAATAAATAACCATGCAACAGAACAATGGCTTCTCACAAAAGCCCAGAGACGGACACAAAGCCCTGCATTGAACGGTTTGTCAGATTGATGACCTTGTGTGATCAGTGCTGTTGGAGCCAAGAGTGCATGTGCCTTCCCAGGGCAAAGTTTACCATGTTCAGGTCATGAACGTAATACGTGAGCAGTGCCATCAAGAAACACCGTCCTGGAGAAGGTTTGAACGCCGTATCTACCATCCATAGAGTCGTAGAGAATGGAACAGGCCAACATGTCCCATCTACGCTAGTCCCACCTGCCTGCATTTGGCCCAAATCCCACCAAATCTGTCTTACCCATGTACTTGTCCAAATGTTTCTTAAACGTAGTGATACCTGCCTCAACTACCTCCCCGAGCAGCTCGTTCCATACACCCTCATCCTCCGTGAGAAAAAGTTAACCCTCAGGTTATTTTCCCCCCTCACCTTAAAACTATGTCCTCTGGTTCTCGATTGCCCTACTCAAGGCAAGAGTGTCTACACAATCTATTCCTCTCATGATTTTGTACGCCTCTATGAGACCAACCATTTGTTTTTATGCCGCTGTGTATTCAAGAGTGGCACACCCAAGTTTGCCTTGGGTTTAGTGCCTAATCTGGGGAACAGTGAGGCTTAGGGACTTTTGAGAAGATGCGATACATTTCTGGGAGAAGAAAGTTGCAGCAATGGAACAGAATAGGCAGAGGAGAGATGTAAGTCAAGTGTGTAAAGTTATGCAGGGCTTACTTTGCAGACAGATGGCTAGGTTTCCCTTAGCAGGGAGAACAATACTCAGAGAGAGGGTGGTGGTACAGTGGGATGGGGAAGGATTAGTGGGAAGAAGGCACACACACACATGCACAAGATTTAAAATTGAGAAGGGAAAAGGGACAATGTCTTTTGTAGGAGGATACATGGAATGAAAGGGCAAGTGAAGGGGTGGGTGCGGAATGGAGGGATTGGAGGGATTGGGAAGACTGAAAGAGATAATTAGGGGAAGTGGAATAGAGAGAGGGAGGCTGATGGAGGGGACGATGAGGCATGAAGAGGATCAGGGGAGAAAAGGTGGGACCACCTCATCTGGGTGGTCCTGCCAGATGAGCAAAGGGGGTATAGGCACGATCGTGCCAGTCACTGGTTCCTGTCTGTGTGAGTGAGTGGGCTCATGTTCAGGTAGCAGAACACACCCACCAGCTCCCCCTCCCCTCCCCTCCTCCCCCTCCCACAGGTCAGGGTCTGGAGCACTAAATAAAAGGGTGGGGGAGGCAGGAGCACACTTGACATTTAAACAGCGCTGGGACAAGTATTTCAAGAACCGTGCTGGGAGGTGGGAATAAACTACTCAGCTCTTTGACAGCAGACCACAGGGCTCAAAGGTCTCCTGTGCTACAACCGTTGTTTTATTCCATGTTCCTTTCTACAAAGTACATCGCTCTGTTCCCCTTCCAATCTTGGCACCTCTCATCTCCCTGGTTGTCCTGGCCTTATTGGCCACCATTGGTTCAGCCGCCAATGACCAATGGATTAAAAATACACCCGCTCAACACAGCAACTGTCAGGTCTTGGATCGCACTCCCTCAGAGTCAAATGCTGCCAAAGTACATCATCCCAATCGTCACTCAATGTCCTCCCGTGAGTCAACGGAAGGCAATGCCTCCGTGCTGACAATGACCAGTTCCGAGGAGCAGAGGGTGCTTGTGTTTGAAATCCTTTAACATGGAGTGGCCGTGGTACACCAGCTATCAGGTGGTCCTGACAGAGGACAGTAATAGTCCGAGTTGACCAGAGAATAGCTCTGCTACCCGAACATTAACACATTCACACAGACACAGAACACAGGGGCATGTACAATCCTGCCAACACACCTTTCCTTCTTCCCCCCTCCTTTACTCCAAGCCTGATCCTCACCGTACTTCATCTCCCCATTCATCCCGGTCTCCCTAACTCTATTCTGCTTCCCCTAGTTATCTCCTTCAGTCTTCCCAACCCTTCCATTCAGCTCCTACCCTTCGCTCACCTTTTCTCTATTGTTCCCCCCTCCCTCCCTCCCAGTTCCACCAGAGTGAACCCACCTCCACTCACCCTCTTCATTGCCCCTCCCCAGTCACCCTCTGCTCCCACCATGCCAGCAACCAAGGTGCCCAGTTATATGAGAGAGATTTTAAATCTCCGTGGGAAAACTGCACAAAATTCCATAGTTCAACTGTAAATTGATACAATGATTATCAGTGCCGTGGTTAATAATTTTTTTATCCAGATTAACTTTTTGCCATGAATCGTTCCAATCTTGATAAGGTGGGGGAATTGAAGAGGTGTCGGAGAACGATGGTGGGCTGCATCAAAGATGAGATGATGATAATGCTTTATTGTCACTTGTACCTAGCTAGGTGCAGTAACATTCTTTGTTTTTGCATACAAAGTGCACAAAAGAGTCGCCACAAAGACGTTGACAAAGTTACAAATAGTACTCATCCCTTCTTTGTCCCCCCCAAGTTGGCTCCCCCTTTGTGCTCAAGTGACGCGCCCCATCCAACTCAGCACGACCTCGAAGACGGCAGAGAAGAGATAGTCACATGTAGATAAAAATGCTGGAGAAACTCAGCGGGTGAGGCAGCATCTATGGAGCTCCACTCCACGGCAACTTCACTCCACAGATGCTGCCTCATCTGCTGAGTTTCGCCAGCATTTTTGTCTACCTTTGACTTTCCAGCATCTGCAGTTCCTTCTTAAACAGAGATAGTCGCATGTTGGGAAGAGGTGATGCTATGGCAGCAAAGGTTCTACCAGCCCCGACGTGGGGATCGATCATCCAGCGCGTGGGAGCCGACATCCCCCCGATGCAGGAGCTGATCGCCTCGACACGGAGGGACCGCCGCGGCTATGGAAGTCAAGATCATCCCGTCAACGGAGGGCTCAAGGCCCCTAACGCAGGAGAGCACTTTTTCTCTCACTTTTTTTCGCCTTCCATCACAGTGAGGAATGTGGAGGAGTCACTGTGATGGATGTTTATGTTAAAATATGTTTTGTGTGTTCCGTTGCTTTTTAACTATATGACTGACTTGGTAAATTAAATTCCTCGTATGTGACAAAACATACTTGGCTATTAAATTATTGTTGTGATTTTTTTTGTTTTGTTTTTTTTGTTAGAAGTAAGTACAATAGTGTGGTACTTGAGTACCTAGTACATACATATTTCCATTCTTGTACAACATCGTATTTTTGATTTAATAATAAAAGGACAGTGAGAGAAAAAATAAATAAAGAGTGTCGGAATAGATAGACAAGCAAGTAGAAACAGATAGTAAAAGAAATAAAGGACAGAGATGAGAAGCTAAAAAGATTGAAATAGAATGAGAAAGTAAAGAAAAGAGAGATTAGGAGAGATCTACGTATTTCGTATTTTTGCCCATCCGTCACCTGGTTCTAAACCATTTAATTTCTAAAGTTATGTTATGTTGCACCATATGCTTGTAAAAAGTTGAAAAAAGGAGACCCAAGTCTTTGAGAATTTTGTGATTGTAATAGACATAAAAAGCTGGAGCAACTCAGCGGGACAGGCACCATCTCTGGAGAAGGGTCTCAACCCAAAACGTCACCCACTCCCTCTCTCCAGAGATGCTGCCTATCCCGCTGAGGTACACCAGCATTTTGTGTCTATCTTCACCCTATGGTCACAGCTTCTTCAGAGCATTTCTGTTTGTTTCTCTGGAGCTCCGGTGACAGCAGGCCGCACGACGAGGTCGATTTTAATTTTCTTCCCTCAGGGAGTCGCTTTATGTTATCGCTCGGTGGTTTGTCAAACACGAGCCACGGCAAATGTCATGTTGCCCCTCAGCTTGTCAGAGGAATCCAATCCCTACAACAACACAAGAGTCTCTGGTTTCATACTGGGTCTGTGTCGTAATCAGAGTAGGGTACTTACAAACAGTATCCATCTGGGAGTGTAACCAGATCATCCACAACTTCATCAAGCATGACTCTGGCCATCGAATTAGCCATAAAACCTCTCACCACGGAGATAGCGAGACCATATAATCAGAGGGCTGGACTGTGCCTTTGTGAGGTTCAATATATATGTGGTGGCCACAAAGTATTTGACAGGGCAATCTTAAAAAATAATGTTCAACAACATATTGCTGTTAGTAGACCATGAGAATGAAAAGTTATTTTGGACAACATCAGAGAGTCATGGAGTCAGGAAAAAGGCCCTTCGGCCCTTCTTTCAAACACCGACCAACATGCCCAATCTACACTAATTCCACCTACCTCCATTTGGCCCATATCCCTCTAAACATATCCTATCCACATACCTGTCTAAATGATTCTTAAACTTTGCGATTGTAACCGCCTCAACTACTTCCTCTGGCAGCTCATTCAATACATCTTTCCCCCCTTCCTTTAAACCTATGCTCTCTGGTTCTCGATTCCCCTACTTAGGGCAAGAGAGGCTCTGTGCATCTACCCAATCTCATTCCTCTCACGATTTTGAACACCTCTATTAGATCACCCCTCATCCTCGCTCCAAGGAAGTGTCCTAACCTGCTCAAACTTTCCCTATAGCTCAGCCCCAAGTACTGGTAATATCCTCATAAATCTTTTCTGCCCCCCTTTCGAGCTTGATAACATCTTTTCTATAACAAGGTGCCCAAAACTGAACACAATACCAAATATGGCTTCACCAACGTCTTATATAATGAATCACGTGTAATCTCTGGGGTGGGAGATTGCAACCTTCACGTGGTCCGCCCTGTTTCGACGAATGCAATCAACCTGGCGTGCACAATCAAATAAGATCAAATAGAACACGTGGTCCTGCAACTTTAGGCTGAGCACGCCATACTCAAGAAGAAGAAGAGAAGATGTATAAACTGTCCTGCCAATTAAGACTAATTTATGGCTACAACTGGTGAGCAATTGACATTTATTTAATGTGGTGCAAATATTAGAGCCGCTGCATCACAGCATGAGATCCAGGTTCAATACTGGTCTCTGGTGCTGTCTGTGTGGAGTCCGCATTTTCGACCTGTGACAGTGAGTTTCCTCCCCTCTTGCAAAGATACATGGATTGACTGTAAATTGCCCTTAGTAAGTGTGGTTAAAACTGGGGTGGGGCGTGGGAAAGGGGAGTTGATGAGAATGTGGGGAGAACAAACATTAAATTAAAGCGACAAGTGGAAAGGATTGGGGAGGTAGGAAAGGGAGTCAGTCTACCCCACGACAGAAAGGAGAGTTGTACAGTTTGATAGCCACAGGGAAGAAGAATCTCCAGTGGCGTTCTGTACGGCATCACGGTAATACCAGTCTGTTGCTGAAGGTGCTCCTCAGGTCGACCACTGCGTCATGGAAGGGGTGAGCTGTATTGGTCAAAAATGCTGCTCTGTGAGGAGCATCCACACCTCCCCGCCCCCTCAAGGTCTGTTCACCATACCTATTCCTCATGATTTTATATGCTTTTATAAAGATCAGCCTTCAGCTTCCTGTACTCCGGAGAATAATAGCCTGCCCAACATCTCCCTAATTGGGCTACCCCACTGTACGAGCTAATTCAAGAGCCCTCCAGAGTTTAAAAAAAAAACAAACTCGTGGAAGCACGTAGAATGTACGTAGCGGGTACGTCGGAGCTCGGGACGTCTCGTTGCTGCTCGTAAAGCTAATGGCAGGTACTCGGGAAACGCGGTAAGCTCGGGAAGACTCGTGAAGATTTTTCAACATGTTGAAAAATGTCCACGAGAGCCCCGAGTACCTACGAGCGGCTATTACCGTAATTCTCCGAGTTCGAATCAGAGGAAACTCGGGAGAACTCTTGAATTAACTCGTACAGTGAGACAGCCCCATAAAGCTCAACCCCTCAAGTCCTGGCAACATCCTTTAAAATCTTCTCTGCACTCTTCCAAGCTTAAAGATATTGTGCCATTAGTGGCGTGATCAAACAGAGCAAAGTACTCCATTTGTGGCCTCATAAACTTGTTGTACCTGTCGTCCAAACGTCGTGTGGGACGTCACGGTGGCGCAGCGACCATGATACCAAGTTAATTTAATCTAATCTCTTTGGCCTGTAGTCCCTCCATTACCCACATATTCATTTGCCTATCCACTATCCTTTTGCATTGCCAGAGACCCGGATTCAATCCTGACTGTGGGTGCCGTCTGTACGGAGTTTGTATGTTCTCCCCGTGACCTGCGTGGGTTTTCTCCGAGATCTTCGGTTTTCTCCCACACTCCAAAGACGTACAGGTTTGTAGGTTAATTGGCTTGGTAAATGTAAAAATTGTCCCTAGTGGGTGTAGGATAGTGTTAATGTGCGGGGATCGCTGGTCTGCGCGGACCCGGTGGGCAAAGGCCCTGTTTCCGCGCTGTATCTGTAAACTAAACTAAACTAAAATTTATGATCAGCCATGATCATATTGAATGGCGGTGCAGGCTCGAAGGGCCAAATGGCCTACTCCTGCACCTAATTTCTATGTTTAAAATGCTCTTATAGTACCTGTCCAATTACCTCTTCTGGCAGTTTGTTGCATATACCTTATCTGAAAAAGCCTCCCTTCAAGTTCCTACTAAAATGTTTCTCCTTTCACCTGACACCTATAGGTAAAAGATTTTACATTCATCCTATCTCTACCTCTCATGATTTTATATACCCCTACAATTGTCTTTCCACTGACTGGATAGCACGCAACAAATACTTTTCACTGTACCTTGATACACGTAACAATAAACCAAACTGAAACTGAAGATCTATCCCTCAGTCTCTAACTTCTGGTAGAGCAGTTGCCTGAGCGCCAGGGACCAGGGTACAAGTTTGAAATCGAATACTGTCTGTGTGGAGTTTACATGTTCTTCCTGTGAGCGGGTGGGGTTTCCACTGGGCGCTCCAGTTTCTTCCCACATCAAAGACGAGTGAGTTTGCATGCTGATTGGCCTCTGTAAATTGCCCCTGGTGTGTCGGGAGTTGATGTTAAAGGAGGATAACATAGAACTAATGTGAATGGGCGATCGATGATCGGCATGGTCTTGGTGGGCTGAAGAGCCTGTTTCCATGCTGTATCTTCCAATCAATCACTTCCTATTGTTAATTAACTTGTCTGGGTGAAGACCCTTTAACTGTATGAATCAATTGTTATTGTCCTTATATACTGCATCATAGCCCTTCATGACGGAACACTATTAGTAAGCGCTCCTTCAAATTTCTGTTTCAAGAACCCAACCCAGAGTTTCGGCTTTCTTCACTCATACTTAATTCACTCATACTTACATTCCAGTAAATCTCCTCCACACTCTCTCAAAGCCCCTGACATCCTTTATAAAACATGGCACCCAAAATTGAACATATAATCCGAGCTGGGTCTTAACTTAACTGACTTATAGTGGTTCACGTGCAAAGAAAAAAAGTTAATCGCATTACATTCTAAAATATTAAAAAATCCTATTGCCATAAAATCTCACTTTCTGTTGTCAGATTTTCTTCATTCGGCCCAGAATTCCTAAAAATGACTTAGCTAAAAAGTACAAAACAGTTAACCTGACAATGTTCGTGAAAACATGCCATGTCATCTTGGTGATGAACAAAAGAATTCTTTTTAATGCGCTTGTACTTATTTGTGAAGCAATTGCCACATTGAAACCCGAAATAAGACAGAAATCCTCAATTAGTTTTACAAACCGCTCACAGGACAGATTGAAATAAAGTGTCTTTATTTCCATCAAAGGACTTTAGCAAGATGTGCCACTGGAGTATTTCCCCTCAACATTGTCAAACGTCAACAGACGTTCAAGGTGAAGGTCAAAGAGCAAAAGTGGGACGAGGAAGATGCAAGTGCTTGCTGCCAGACGACATTTCTTAGCTGGGACTTTGCATGATACAGGGCACTGACGTCTATAATACTGGCATACATGGCGCCAATTTCCTGCCAGGAGCTTCATCCCTTGGCATTGCAACTCAACCTTTAGTATAAAAGCTGACAGCAATATGCTCCCACATGTAACTGGATAAGCCTGAGTGACAGGCAGTCCCAGGAACCAAGGGCGCAATGACCATCTGGATGGTTTTATGCCTCTTCCGACTTTCTATAACTGCAATTAACTAAGAGGAAGAAAGCTTTCTCGAGTGTCCACAAACTGCATTAACCACTTAACTCCGTTTTGAAAACAAACTAATTCAGATAATCACAGAAAGCTTACAGTAAAGGTGGCAGCCATTCAGCCCATCTAATTCTTTCTAAGGCTTTATTTCTTTCTAACTGCTACTCATATTTCGCTTGGGCAGCTTACACCTCAGTGGTATGAACATTGACTTCTCTAACTTCAAGTAACCCTTGCTTTCCCCGTCTCCCCATCCCTCCCCCTTCTCAGTTCTCCGACCAGTCTTAAGGGCCTGTCCCACTTTCACGACCTCTGCCGAGTTTGCCCTTGACTCATACTCGCAGCATGGTCGTCACGAGGTCGTAGAAGGCCATAGGTAGGTCGTGATGCTAGTCGTAGGTAAACGTGGCATTAAGTAGGTCGGGGCGTTTTATCAACATGATGAAAAATGTCACGAGTGAAAAAGGTTGTGAATTAGGTCGTGAAAGTGGGACAGGCCCTTTCCTGTCTCCAACTACATTTTATCTGTTTGCTTTGTTGTGTGTCATTTTCCTTGATCTCCATTCTCTTTGTCCTATTTTCATACCTTACACTTCCTTATCAATGTATCTCCCTCTCCCATGACATCAGTCTGAAGAAGTGTCTCAACCCAAAACGTCACCCATTCCTTCTCTCCAGAGATGCTGCCCGTCCTGCTGAGTTTGTCCCTTTCTTTCTAAGTGAAGTCAATCTTGTCGCATTATACCGTCCCCTCCCCGCAGATCTGCCTTTCAAAAAAGCAGAAACAAGGACCTGCAGATGCTGGTTACTACCAGAGATAGACACAAAGTGTTGGAGTAACTCATCGGATCAGTCAGTATCTCTGGAGAAAAAGGATGGGTGACGATTCTTTTCGGGTCGGGACCATTATTCTGACTGAACGCTGATGTTTTGAGTCTGAAGAAGGGGTCACATCCTTAATGGGCTCCTTTCTCCGTTTCCATGGTTTATCGAGTATGGTATCAGTGGGATGAGATGTCAATTAACTACATAGATGAGGACAAAGACTATTTGAAGTAGAATTGAAAAGATCTCCATCAGCAGCATTTAAAATCAAGGCCAGTGGGTAAACACCTCTCAAATGACTACTATGTGTTATTTTAACAATGGGTGGCTGTCAGACGATTGAAATGGCTGACATATGCAAAATTAACATTTGCAAATATCTTTACTGAGACACAGCCACTGTGCTCACACTGTGGAGGGAGACGATCATGATTGAGAGAGAGAGAGAGCGATATTATACACTGTGGCAACATGATGAGGAGAGAGAGAGGAGATGAGACAACTGGCTTCCCATGCTCATGGGTCGTTCGTTCCACCTGAGAACTCCTCTGGCTCGTGAATGGAATCGTGTAGTAGACATAGAAACGTCGAAAATGTGTGCAGGTGTGGGCCATTCAGCCCTTCGAGCCAGCACTGCCATTCAAAATGATCATGGCTGATCATCTAAAATCAGTACCCCGTTCCTGTTTTTCCCCATATCTCCTTGATTCCGTTAGCCCTAACACCTACATCTCTCTCTTGAAAACATCCAATGAATTGGCCTCCACTGCCTTCTGTGGCAGAGAATTCCACAGATTCACAACTCTCTGGGTGAAAAAAACATGTCCTCATCTCAGTCCTAAATAGACAATAGACAATAGGTGCAGGAGTAGGCCATTCGTCCCTTCGAGCCAGCACCGCCATTCAAAGTGATCATGGCAGATCATCCCCAATCAGTACCCCGTTCCTGCCTTCTCCCCATATCCCCTGAATGGCCTACCCCTTATTCTTAAACTGTGACCCCTGGTTCTGGACACACACCATCTGGAACATTTTTCCTGCATCTAGCCTGTCCAATCCTTTAAGAATTGTATATGTTCCTACATGATCCCCTCTCATCCTTCTAAATTCCAGGGGGAAACAGGATGAGAAAGAAATGTGTGGAAAACCCCACTTCTGACAGCTCTGGTTTCTAAACGAAATCTGCAGTGACTTCAGTGCCGAGTGACTGTTTACCAAGTTACGACTGACTAGGTCCATGTATCCCTCACTAAATTATTCACATTTTCAGATGACAAATGGATGTTATGCTGATTTATGCCTTGGCATTTGTTTGAAATTCTCAAATACTTCAATTCATTACTTTGTTGTTCATTTTGGGCGAAGCACTCAAATGCAAAGATGAAAGGCAGCATCAGCGGCTCGCTCTCAATCAGCTTGCTGCACTTAGAATAAAATTCGAGCACCTCTGTTTGTTCAGTTGTTCATATTAATCCCTACACAAATACCTATTTATATTCAAATCATTAAGAGGCGCAGAAACTGAAATGCAAATCCTGTTGAACTCAATAACGGTTGGGCTTTTCCCACCAAAATAAAAGCTAAATTAAATTAAGGGCGGCACAGTGGCACAAAGGTAGAGCTGCTGCCTCACAACGCCAGAGACCCAGGTTTGATCCCAACTCCGGCTGCTGTCTGTACACAGTTTGTCGTTCTTCCTGTGACTGCGTGGGTTTTCTCCGGGTGCTCCAGTTTCCCCCCACATCGCAAAGACGTACGGGTTTGCAGGTTAATTGTCTCTAGTGTGTGGGATGGAAAGAGTGAATGGGTGATCGATGGTCGGCGTGGACTCGGTGGAAGCAACATGGAAACTGACCTTTCAGCGCACCACATCCGCGCCGACTACAGATCACTTGCACACACTAGTTCTAAGTTATCCCACTTTCTCAGCCACTCCCTGCACATTAGGTGCAATTTTATAGAGGCCAATTAATCTACAAACCCACACAGCTTTGGGATGACAAGGGAAATCAGAGCACCTGGAGGAAACCCACGACGTTGCATGAAGAACATGCAAACTCCACGCGGACAGCATCGGAGGTCAGGATCTCTGGTGCTGTGAGGCAGCAGCTCTCCCAGCTGCAGCAACTTTTTTATTTTTTCTAATGGATATATATTTTATGAATATACAAATTTAGCCAAAAGGAATTTGCAAAGGACTTGGAGAAAATAATTGCATGAATTTTATACATTCTCCCCGTAACCTGCATGGGTTTTCTCCAGGTGCCCCGGTTTCCTCCCACACTCCAAAGACATACAGGTTTGCAGGTTAATTGGTGTGGTAACATTATACATTGTTCCTAGTGCGTGTAGGATAGTATTAGTGTACGTGGATCGCTGGTCAGCGTGGACTGGGCGGGCCGAAGGGCCTATTTCCGCGCTGTATCTCCAAACTACACAAAACAATTTGAGGAAGGAACGAGAGAGGAGATTGAATAGATGAATCTTTAAGAGCTCCAGAACAGATTTAATGAACTGAACAACCACCTCCTGTGCAGACTGTTGCAAGTGTAAACCTGAGCTGCTCAGCCTTGAGAGGCTGCGTCCAAGAGAGAGGCGCCACAAAAGAGCAGCGAGCGCCACACAAAACATAAAATAAAGCTGGCGCAACCGATTGATCAATGGGGCTGGTGAAAGGCTACACTGGCAAACACGTCAGGGTGTTTTCATTTGAGCTGCGATCGGCCTGACCGCGGGACGGAGCGCCGAGCAAGTCAGCAGAGATGAGAACCCAGAAATCTCCGAACAAGCAAGCCGTGTCCCCGCGCTGGAGAGCACAAGTTGTCCAGATGGATCTAGTCAGATGCACCATATGGACCTGCTCATCTGCGGCAGGCCTGTGAGATCACACAATTATATAAGCAGCAGCCTCCCACAGTCATTCTCACCTCACATGTACAGTAAAATATTCAATTACCTGATACTTATAAGAAAATAGGTGCAGGAGGAGGCCATTTGGCCCTTCGAGCCAGCACCGCCATTCATTGCGATATGGCTGATCTTCTATTTTTGATGCCATTTCTCTAAGCTTGCACTTCCCTGGCGTCTCATCCTGTCCGTGCACAAGCAGGGGTGAGTGCAGGCTGGAGGAGAGTAAGCAGGGACACACTCCGTCCAAAATAAAAACATGTATAGCATGATCATGTATTTGACTTCCATAGAACAGAATGGCAGCCAGTCAGGCCATCCAGCCCAGGCTGGCTTCAATGTTACTCTTTCCATGTTCAATGCTATGTTATCCACTGGATGTTATACAGTCAGATTCAGCCCCACAAAGTCCCCATAGCCCTGCCTCTCTTTTCCTTTCCCAGTATAACATTTACAGTGGAATAGATCGGGTAGACTCACAGTCTCTTGCCCAGAGTTTGGGGAAATCGAGAACATAGGACAGAGAACATGGGTTTAAGGTGAAGGGGGAAAGATGTAATAGGAATCTGAGGGGTAATCTTTTCACACAAAGGGTGGCAGGCGCATGGAACGAGCTGCCAGAAGAGGTAGTTAAGGCAAGGACTAGAGCAACATTTAAGAAATAATTCGACAGGTACATGACTAGGACAGGTTTGTAGGGAAACAGGCCAAATTCAGGCAGGTGGGACTAGTGTAGCTGGGATATGATGGTCGGTGTAGGAAAGTTGGGCCGAAGGGCATGTTTTCAACACTTTGTGATTTGCTGACGATTTAACCATAGATTATCAAGTCTCTGTCAAATTGACAGTCAATTCAGTTAGGGATTAGTTATCATACCTAGAATCAGAAAGGGCAGGTTTCATTTTTACCTAAGCACTTGGCAGCATAATTCATCTGCATGGTTATGAGAGAGAGCCTGCTGAGCCAATGGAAGTACTGACAGTGCATCTAACTGAGAGGGCATCTACCCGAAGAGAGCAGTGGAATTCTACCTGGTATTCAAGCTGACTTTTATCCTTCTGTCAAGCTACGACATAATAAATCATCCGGTCATCGTCAAATTGCTATCTCAGTGATCTCTCTGTGCACAGACTGGATGCCCGAGTTCCAACATAACAAAGTTAACTGCAATAGCGGCACGGTGGCACAGTGGCAGAGTTGCTGCCTTACAGCGCCAGAGATCCAGGTTCGATCCGAGTACGGGTGCTGCCTGTGCAAGGTTTGTACGTTCTCCCTGCGACCAAGGAAGTGTTTCCGTTCCCCTGCTGCTCCCAAGTCATACAAAGGTTGTGCTCCAATAATGTATGTGTTTCACTGTTTGGAAGCTGCCAGGCCAAGTGTGACTGATAAAAGCTTGAACTTTCAAGTTCATCCAAGATCATTTCCTCACTTTAGGGCCTGCAAGTACCTTGACAACATTAACAAATGCCGGGCTGATCCTGACAGATGTTTACAAGATAGTCCTACCTTTCAACGTGTCACCATAATCAGAGCAGCAGACTGTTACACCCTGGGGCAAAACCGCCATCTCGCCTACACAGGGATGATGGCACTGAAAGGAAGAGCAATTCAAGGAACCTCTCCCAAGTCTTCTCTAGTGTCTTGACCTTCATTAGGCTTGCTGAGGGTGGGAGCTTGAATACTTTATTCAATACAATTAATATGCATTACATTTTAATCACAATTCAATTCATTTGTCACCATCTATAGATAAGGTGACGCTCCATTTTTTGAGCTTCATGTCTAGTTTTGTTTAGAGATACAGCCACGGAAACAGGGCCTTCGGCTCTCCGAGTCCGCGCCGACCTGCGATCCCCGCATACTAACGCAATCCTCCACACACACGGGACAATTGATAATTTTTACCAAGCCAATTAACCTACAAACCTGCAGATCTCTGGAGTGTGGGAGGAAACCAGAGCGCCCGGAGAAAACCTACGCTGGTCACGGGGAGAACGTACAAAATCTGTACAGCCAGCACCCGTAGTCAGGATCGAACCCGGGTCTCTGGCGCTGTAAGGCAGCAACTCTACTGCTGCGCCACTGTGTTACCCCTAATGTTAATTTAGTGTCATCTGGGGGGGAGGGATAGCACATTAGGAAAGTTCAACCAGACTTGGCACCAAACTGGACACAAGTCAGGATCCTTTGAAACTGTTTTGTATTAAGAGCAAGGGATTTAACCAAAAGATGAAAATGGCTAAATAAATCAGATTTATTGAAAGATTACATATTCTTTTAATCCTTTCCTCAACCATCAAAAGGTATTCAGGAGGGACATTAAATAATCATTTGGGCACTTTATGCTTGTGTTTGGATAATTAAAAATATTACTTTGTTCTCGAGTCAGTGGATAATACCGTTATATCTAAATCAGTAGGTCAAGAGACTCGAGCATAACTTTGCGCTATGTACAATCACATTTCAAGGGGACAAAGATAGACCAAGGTCCTTCCTCCTTCATTGAACTGCCCAGAAGGATGTTAAAGATCCTGTTATATTTTCCACTTTGGGTACAGTTCATTCCCTAGTTGCATTAAGTTTATGAATTGATTTTGCATTTCATACTTAATTTGCGTAACCGCAATCATTCAAAAACCAGTATAGTCAGGCAGGGTTTTAAAACAAATGTTTCATGCAATGGAAGATATTTGTAGAAGCAATTAAGTGGTGCAGTTTTGTTAGTACAGATGAAGAAGAGTTTCATCAGAAAAAAAAACGCACATCTTAATGTGTCCAGTTCTGCATGCCGATTTTAAATTTCAGCAAATAACAAAAAAAACACATTTACTTCATTCACTAGAGTAACTTCATTGGAATGGAGTTGTTTAAAGCTGTTAAGGACAATTTCTTCTGACATCAGGCAACTGAACCATCCTATCAACAACTAGGGAGCGGTCCTGAGCTACCATCTATCTCATTGGAGACCCTTGGACTATCTTTAATCGAACCTTACCTTGCTCTATATGTTATGCCCTTTATCCTGTATCTGTACACTGTGGACAGCTTGATTGTAATTATGCATCATCGTCCCACTGACTGGAAAGCGCGCAACAAATAGCTTTTCACTGTACCTCGGTACACATGACAATAAACTAAACTAATCTATATTGTGTCTGTCTCCTGGATTCTCGGACCAAAATCAGTAAGAGCAAATGGATGCAACTAGCCGAATGTCGTTATGGTAATTAAATAGTTTTGGAGTTGCGATCAGTTTGGAGTTTATAATCAGATTATTACCAGTTCATTAACATTGGAAGCCACTTGCACTTGAGTAGGTTAATAGGTTCAAGGTGAGGGGGGGAAAGATTTAAAAGGAAGCCGAGGGGCTACTTTTTCCATGCAAAGAGTGGTGGGTGTATGGAACAAGCTGCCGGCGGAGGTAGTTCAGGGAGGTAGCATCGCAACGTTGAAGTAATATTTAGGCAGGTACATGGATTGGACAGGTTTAGAAAGAAATGGGTCAAATGCAGCCAGGTGGGACTAATGTAGATGGGACATGTTGGCCGTTGTGGGCAAGCTGAGCCGAATGGCCGGTTTCTGGGCTGTAAGAGTCTATGACTTTACGAGTCAGGAACCTCTTATTTGGTTTGGCAACTATGCAGTGGAAAACAAACCTTGCTACCCAGCAGAATCTGTCGATCCCCTCGTCACTTTGCGAAGAGGCCCTTGGCAAATACTTCATCCAGGCAAAATATATTAATTGCATTGCCGTCTGTCGGAAATTGGTGTTTGCAGTTATTTCATTGTAGCCGTAACATATCTATTAATAATTCCGTATGAAGTGTGCCAAGAGGTGATAAGGGGCTACAAGGTTTTCTTTGGCTTCAGATTAATTGCTTAAGTAAGAGAATATGACAGATTGTACAATGCAGTTAAACCTTTAAGGCACAACATTGTGGATTGTAACTGATAGGCCTCACCTCAAGCTATTAAAATGACAGGTCTATTTGGACATCCAAGACAGCGTTTCTAACATTACCAGGAGACGTGTGGTTAATGAGATTAATTTGTTTCCTCCCATTCTTCACAACGGCTGATGCACACATCAAAGAGCCAACCAACCAAAGCGCAAGACCAAAGCTGCTAAACTCAATCCCTCAAGTGACAATCTTAGTTTTAGCTTTTATTTTTCGTCTTTTTTTTGTATAAAACTATGAGAGGACTAGATTGGGTAGATGCAGATCTCTTGCCCAGTGCAGGCGATTCGGGGACCAGAGGACATGGGTTTAAGGTGGAGGGGAAAAGATTTAATAGGAATCTGAGGGGTAATGTTTTCACACAAAAAGGGTGGTGGGTGTATGGGACACACTGCCAGAGGAGGTAGTTGAGGCTGGAACTATCCCAACGTTTAAGAAACAGTTAGACGGGTACATGGACAGGACAGATTTGGAGGGAGATGGACCAGGTGGGACTAGTGTAGCTGGGACATGTAGGCCGGTGTGGGCAAGTTGGGCCTAAGGGCCTGTTTCCACACCGTATCACTGTATGACTCTTCATTCTCCTTCCTATATCCGTTGGCACTTGCTGCACCAGAGTAAAGAGCCTTTATTACATGCATTTTATATCCCAGGAGGTACCGATGTTCCTTATTTCTATTTAAATCCACGCATGAAGGATTAAAGATGCTTTTTTCATCCATCCACCACTGATTCTGTCAAAGCCACCAATGGTTGCAAAACTTTATACAAGCTGTCAAAATGTGCAACGGGTGGCGGTGGAAAGGTAGAGACTGTCTTACAGCGCCAGAAGGGCTTGTTTTTGTGCTGTACTTCTCAACTAAACAAAGAGGACAGGAAAATGGTGTCAAAACATGAAGAACTTAATAAAAGACTCTCTCTTAAAGTCATGCAGTATGGAAACAGATCCTTTGGCCCAACTCATCCATGCCGACCATGGTATATTCCTGAGCTACTCCCATTTGACTGCATTTGGCCCATATCCCTCTCAACCCTTCCGATGTATGGAACTGCCCAAATGTATCAGAATGCTGCTGGTAGATCAACAACTCGGTGAAAGATGCCCTTTGGTCTCCCAGCGCACCGAGATATCCATCAGGGAACATTGCTGAAGATTTCGTGCTGAGGGATACACTGAAGCCCAGTGCAACCAACACCAAGGTTCTGGGGTACAATGTCCACAGTCTAGGGGTCCTTCCACTGCTGGACACTCCCCTCAAACAAGAGAAGGGATATTATATTAGACCAGGGGGCCACTAGTGGCCAGAATGTTTTGTTTAACGATAAGCGCAAACACTACTGAACATGATACAGTTGAATGTATAAATACCGAGAATTAATGAAGAGTTTTCGCAGTGTATTTGTTTTGTGTATATTTTTTAATCTTGAATAAAGATTAATTTTGGGGGGAAAATTATCTTCAGAATGAAGAATTGTGAAATGACTTATTTTAATGAAAGCAAGATCCAGGGAAAACTGTTCCTGCACCCTTAAGAGATGAAGCTTTTACTATATAACAATCCTTTAGGGACTTGATCTAAACACTATATCTGTAACCTAGCCAAAACAGCTTTAGCCTCAGAATAAAGGAATTATGCTTTCAAGCTTAGAGCTTGTATTTGGATCTTAGCAGGCTTTTAAAAGTCAGCTATTGATTTAAGCTCCACTAATATGCTGACATGAAATGACCCAGGTCACAAATAAACCCCCATTATAAAGCAGCATCTAAGATCCTGTGCCATGCACATTAATTCTTGGGCTTTGCATCTTCACCCTCGGGATAGGGAAAGGGATCAGGCTGCTCGCGATGAGGCCTAGTCCCTGGGATGCACCAAGGAGAGGTCTCGGTGAAGCTCATCGCTGGTGCCATTGCCAGGGCAACCACAGCAGCTTTGCTGATCGCATCTTGGAAAGAAGCCACTCAGCAGTGGGGTTGAACGATCCACCAACAGCGTTTGCTGCTAGTTAAACTGGGCCTCAGCCAAGGCCAAAGATTAACTTGATTATCCATTATGTTTAGTTTAGCTGAGAGATACAGTGTGGAAACTGACCTTTCGGGCCTCCGAATCCACGCCAACGTCTACTAGTTCTATCCTACACCTTTGAGACAATTTAACCAAAGTCAATTAACGTACAAACCTGCATGTCTTTGGAATGTGGGAGGAAACCGGAACACCTGGAGAAAACCCACGTGGTCACGGGGCGAAGGTGCAAATTCTGCACAGAAAGTACCGGTAGTCAGGATTGAACTCGAGTCTCTGGCGCTGTAAAGCAGCAACTCTACCACTGTGCCGCACCTCATCCTTTCTAAATAAAGGAATCTTTGTTGTGTTCACGAAAGGTTTATAATGGTCTATCTTTGGGCAATCTTGCACTGCTGGCTACATTACCAAGAACTTGACAGCAAGTCCTTGCCTGTTCGAATAGTTTCCTTGAAATTTCATCGATGGACGGACGGGCCTGTTTCCATGCTGCTCCTTTCAATCAAATTAAACATATTAAAACAAAAACAACCTTTTCCCCGTTCAACATTTTAATAACTAGCATTTAAAATAATTCAACAAAAGATTAGTTGTAATTTTCCTTCCAGTGTTTTATTCAGTGGCGCCCAGGAAATAAATGCACAAGTTCTGGACACGTCATGGCAAGGCTTAGAGGTCTGAAAGCCGACAGACCATACAGGAAAGTTTCACATCTTTCTGTAGGTCTATTTATACACAATGTGAAAAATATACATCTCCTAGATGCGCTGGGACGCATCCTCAGTGATGTGACCTGGGGTCATCGGGTGTTTCGGGTCTCACAACATCAGACACCCTCGCCCAGGCGACCCAGCCGGGGTTGATCAGGCCCCGACTTGCATCCCAGCAGCAACCGCCCACGGATCAGCCATCTTAATAACTACTTTGCAGGGGTTGGGAGACTCTAGTCCATGGAGGGACTGGGCTCTGTGGGGTGACTCCCGGCCGGGCTCCTCCTGCGTCTCACCAGGTTCAAGGCCTGTGCGCTCGCTGCACCTCTTTCTCCTTCTTCGAGCATTTCATTCTCGCCTGATGGATGTTTAGGCCACGATGGTTCATTAGGCCTTTCCGTAGCTTTGTTGGGTTTCTTTCTCACGAAAGACACAGACTGGGATGCTAACCCAGCCTTTCCCGGGTGCCGTCTTTCCATGCCGTCAACTGTCTCTCCAGTAGTCACTAAACTATTCTTGGTTGTCACCCAGTCTATTCCTAGGTGCCACTGGCTGAGCCAGACTTCAATGTGAAAAATATAGAGTCAAGAGTGTTTTGTTGTAATATGTCCCAGATAGGACAATGAAATTCCCGCTTGCTGCAGCACGACAGAATATGTAAACATAGTACATAATGGGAGAAGAAAAAATAAGTTCAGTGTGTGTGTATAGACATGCTAGATTTTCCTGGTTGTGGCATGTGGGTGCTTCACCTCACCAAGAACAGTGACTGAGCACACTTGCTGGGCTCCACCTGTGCACGACATTTGGCCAGCCATTCTGAGGCTCATTTCCCAATAAAGGAGATCTTCCACAGGGCTGGGTCAACGGGCCATTTTTGATTGGGCCCTCAAATCTCTGAAATGTGGCTTTAATCTTGACTGTGTGGCACAGTGGGGGAAAAAAAAAACTTGCCTTCTGAGGCTAATACTCTCTCCTTAAATTTACAAGCAGCTGCTTAAAACACAGGGTGGGATTGGTTAATTACACCTCTCTGCCCGTGTTCCCCTCTTTCCTCCCTTCAACTGATAAAGTTCTTGTGCAATTACTGACGGTACTGAGGGGAACGCGGATCTATTCCTCACCATTGCAAAGCATCTCAAGCCCACTTGAGAGCACGTTTTGAAGTGCAGCCAATGTATACAAAGGGGGCGGCAGGATTGCGCGGGCATAGAGTTGCTGCCTTACAGCGAATGCAGCACCGGAGACCTGGGTTCCATCCCAACTACAGGTGCTGTCTGTACAGAGTTCGTACGCTCTCCCTGTGACCTGCGTGTGTTTTCTCCGAGATCTTCGGTTTCCTCCCACACTCCAAAGACGTACAGGTTTGTAGGTTAATTGGCTTGGTAAAGGTTAAAATTGTCTCTAGTGTGTGAGGGATGGTGTTAATGTGCAGGAATTGCTGGTTGGCGCGGACCTGGTGGGCTGAAGGGCCTGTTTCCACACTGGATCTCTAAACTAAACTAAAGCAAGTTCCCAATACCAATTTGAGGAAGCTCAGATAACTTGCTTTCAGTGGCCTTTGTTGAGGTTTAAATACGAGAGAAGGCACTGAAAGAATCCTTTACTTTCCTCTCAAATAGAGTTATATTTTATGCATAAACACGAAGTACTCAGCATCTCATTTCCCAATGAAGGAATCTCTAACAGGGCTGGGTCAACGTGCCATTTTGGGCCTCCAAATCTCTGAAATGTGGCTTTAATCTTGACTGTGCGGCTCAGTGGGGGAAAAAAAAACTTGCCTTCAGAGGGCAGAAGGCACAGTAAGCCATGTTATACATTTAATTTGTTACATTTCTTTATGATGTAGGAGGAGGCCATTCTTCCCACTGTCAATGCCAGTTGTCCTAGCACAATCACAAATAATTTACTGCAACATCATTTTTCTTCTTAGAAACATAGAAAACAGGTGCAGGAGGAGGCCATTCGGCCCTTCGAGCCAATTCTCACAAAACCCATTTCCACTACTGGCAGGGGACAGCGGCTAACTAACCAACCACCCAACATGTCCTTGATGTGGGAGGATGCCGGAAGATCACCTGTGGGAACCCATGCAGTCACAGGAAGGAAGTGCAGCTTTGCACCAACTTCGGGATCTAATGTGGGTCGGTGGAGCTGAGAAACGGCAGCTCCAGAGAGCATTAATGTACTACTAACAGAGACGTCCATTCAAACCCAATAACATTCACTAATTACTGCAAACATCACAAAATGAATTACAGGATAATTGTTCCTTGCCAAGGAGGTCATCAGAAGGACAAGTGCGTGTGTATCTCTGCCTGTCAACTGATCAGAAGAAACTGAAATTAGTTTATATATCTTGCAGTTTTTTTTAATACCATGTCAATGTTTAATTCTTGCTTTCAAAACCAACAGAGGGAAGCAAGGACAGATTTCAGCATGCATTCATAGAACCATTCGGTCCATTGAGGCAATACTACCAAAGGCGGAGTGTGTGTCAATTGCAGCCCCCAGCTTTTGGTCACACAAACTCCTCAAATCTCAACTAGGTAGTTTTTAAAACTGCGGGGATAGTTTAAATTTGCACCAACCTTTCAGACATTGAGCTTCTAACTACCACCATCGAGTACAAAGGGGGACCCGGTCTGGAGGGAGAGAGGCCGGGGAGGTGGGGGGGGGGGGGGGGGGCGAGAACAAAGTGGAATCATTGGGGAGTAAATGGAATACTATGCAACCTCGTCAGCGCCCTATACGTGGCCACTCTTTGCTTACCTTGTGTATGCAAAACAAAGAAACTCACGGTGACATGTCGCTTGTGATAATAAAGTATAATTTATTCATTTAATTTTATCTCAACCCCTCACTTATTTATCTACATTCCAGGTTAATTGGGTACTGCGTATGCCCCTTTAGTGTAGGTTGATGGCAACAGGAAATAAAGAGAAGATGAGGTGAGTGAGAGAGAGGGAATGACTTGCATCGTTACAGGGAAAATAAACATGGAGTGGCGGAATGGAGCCCATATGATCACCCCCATGCACATGATGGACTGAAGTACTTTCTTCGGGGTAATTATAACTAACTTAAATCTAATGCAAAATAATGCTTCCACTGACTCTGGGCTAAAAGTTCATTTTACCCCTCATGGCCGCAGTTTTACACACGGCAGTACATGTTATAAGATGTCTCTCTCATCCAAATGACACAAACCCATTGACCACAATTTTCCAGATCCAGTCACTTTTCTCTGAATTTCTTCTGCACCCTCTCCAATGTGATTGCATCCTCCCTGTAGCACTGTGCCGACTGCAACTGTACATATGAATCAGCTGTGCCCCATCTAACATTATGTACGATTCCACCACAAGCTGCCTTCCTTTGCATTCTGTGCCACAGCTCGTAAACAATCCCAACCATCTTCTTAACCACCCTGTCTACCTGCCCTACAAATCTCTTTATCCCTCCACAATTTGACCTCCCCAAATGCAGCACCTCATATATCCAATCCTCAATGCTTCGAATTGTACCCTATTTGCCACTCTTATAGGACACCTCACCAACCCATCGATATATTTCTGTATCATCTTTCTTCCCTCTTCAAAATCAACCACACTGCCAACTTTGGCACAAGCTGCAAGTGCAAATTGTTGAGCCAAATTTAAATGCACTTCTGTGTACCCCAGAAAGCAGAGGATCAAGAACGGAACCCTGTGGGACCCCCAACGCATGTCTTCCAGTCACCAAAACTTCCTCTCACCATTATCTTTTGCTTTCTGTCACTAACCTAATGCGTAGCTGATATTTCATTTCCTTTGAATCTGACAGGCTTTCACGGTCATGATTAATCTATCAAGTGGAACTTTGTCAAACAGGTGTCTGTATGGAGTTTGTGCAGATGCTGGCTTAAAATCGAAGGTCGAATGCTGGAGTACCTCAGCGAGACAGGCAGCATCTCTGGAGAAGGGTCTCATCACCCATTCATTCTCTCCAGGGATGCTGCCTGTCCCGCTGAGTTACTCCAGCATCTTGTGTCTGTATGGAGTTCATTCTCCCTGTGACCGCATGGGTTTTCTCCACTTTCCCCCCACATTCCAAATCCGTAGGTTAATTGGTTAATGTAAACTGTTCCTAGTGTGTCGGCTAGAACTGGCGTGCGGGTGATCGCTGGTCGGCGTGGACTCGGTGGTGCGAAGGGCCTGTTTCCACGCTGTACCTCTGAAGCTAAAAGTAAGAAGCTAGGCTTGCGTGTCACATGAAACGCTCAACACTCATTGCCACCGTTATCACCTCAATTGTCAGTCAGACAAACAATCTTCCCTTAAAACATCTGCAATTATCATTTTTGATTGACCAATGCCTCTCTAAGTACTGACTCACACCAGCCCATTGACAATCCCATAGCATCTGGCTTTGGTAGTTTTGGTCTCATCCCCATCCTGGATGACTGACCTTTTACTATAAGACTGTGACCACTGGTTCGACATCTCCCCACCCAAGCTCGGGAAACATCTCGACATCTACTCCATAAGCAATCGCCTCTCGTATTTGGACTCAAAATGCTGGAGGAACTCAGCAGATCAGTGGAGGGAGTGGACAGACAATGTTTCCAGTCAGAAGGCTTCTTCATTCCGAGGATTTTGGCCCAGTGTGCTTTATCTCTCTATTACAGGACGAGCTTCCAAAAACAAGCCAACTCAGAATTATAATGTATTACTGAAGTCATTATTTGTGCGATATTGTCTTTGAAGGTTATTGGGTTTGTGTTGTGCTGAGGTTCTTACTGATAACAAGACTAATAGGCAGTGCCTAGGGGTGGACTGCAAGGAGTGTAATAAGGATTATCAAAGAGGGGGTGGGGGGGAGAGAAATCACAAAGATAAGATGTTGATAAAGGGTTGCAGTACAGATTTGTAAAAAGAAAAATCATATTTGACTAATTTGATTGAACTTTTGACGAGGTAACAGAGAAGGTTGAAGAGGAGAAACTTCGCCATATGGGTCTTCAGAAACTATTGAGGAACTGCCACATGAAAGCCTCCGACAGAATGGAAGCCCATGGAATAAAGGGGCCACAGGCAACACGGATAAAAAATAAAATTGGCTGAAGGACAGAAAGCAGAGATCAGTAGTAAGCGATGTTTTTCAGGCTGAACAATGGCAGACAGAGGAGCTCTCCAGGGATCTGTGCTGGGGCCACTCCCGCCTTTGATTTTTGTTAATGACTTGGATGCGGGTATAGAGAGTAATATTTCACAAACGTGCAAATGACACCAATCTAGGAGGTGAATAGTTAAAGACTGCAAGTGAATGCAGAAAGGCTGACAGAATGAGCACAAAAAAGTGGCAGATTAAATTTAGTCCAAATAAATTCTGGGCAGAAAGGACAAGGAGATATAATGCCGACCAAAGGACAATTTTTCTGAAGGGTGTACAGGAACAGAGATGAACATGCTTAGGGAACCTTAAAAGTGACAAGACATATTGAGAGATTGATTAGCAAGTCGCATGGGACTGCGGCTTCATAATAAAGAGGCACAGCCAGAAGCTGTGAGGCTGTGGCAAATTTCTGTAACGCAGAGGATAGACTGCAACAAGAGCATTGCATTTAAAATCTGAAGGCTTTCTCAGAAAGATGCCAGAGACAGCAGAAAAGATTCAACCGTTTTCCTTGAATGTTGGAATTCAGGCTTGCAGAATTATCAGGAGAAGCCAGAATAATTCCTGAAACAGGAATACAAGAGCATAGGGTTAGGATAGTGGCAAAGCAACCAGTTCGTGATGTAGACTTTACTTTAGACTTTAGAGATACAGTGCAGAATTAGGCCCTTCGGCCCAATGAGTCTGCACCAGCCAACGGTCACCAACACTAGCATTATTCCAAGGACAATTTACTTTTTTTTTACCGAAGCCAATTAACGGACAAACCTGTACATCTTTGGAGTGTGGGAGAAAACTGGAGCATACGGGGAAAACCCACGCAATCACAGGGAGAACGTACAAACTCCGTACAGAGAGAACCCTTGGTCAGGATTGAACCTGGGTCCCTGGCACTGTAAGGCAGCAACTCGACTGTAAGGCGCCGCCCAACTGTCCCCATTTCCTTGATCTGGAAGCGCGAGTTCTTCCTTAGACTTTGGAAGGCAGAGAGGAATTTTCATAGCGGTATGCAAATTTACAAACCGGCTCAACAGAAAAATTCAGTGAATATTTTGTTTTAATTCATTTACTGGATGAAGATGTTGATGAAATTACCTGCCTTTATTCTGAATCCCTGAACCAAGATAGTTAAGAGTCAACTGCATTGAAGGAGCTGATGTTATATGCCAGCAAGACTAAAGGATAGCCAATTATTTGCCCTTAATGAATTGTAATGTCACGAAGAAAAGAATCTCATATCCTAAAAGGGATGACTTGAATAAACCAAATGCAAGTTTTTCCCAACACAAAACATCGACCATACCTAGCAGATTGATCGTTGCTCCACATTCCAGCATCTGCTGTCTCTCACGACTCCATAAATATACCGCTTCTGTGTCCCCTCCCTAAATTGTAATCATTCAATTTCATGCCAATTTTTTTTTTTAAGTTTCGTTAAATTCCAAGTATTTTGGTAAATTCTTCAGTTACTATTGTAGAATCGCCTGCTTCTGGGCGTGCACATCTGGGAAGATCTTTCCTGGTCCGAGAATACAGATGCAATTATTAAGAAAGCTCATCAGCGCCTCTACTTCTTGAGAAGATTACGGAGAGTTGGTCTGTCAAGGAGGACTCTCTCTAACTTCTACAGGTGTACAGTAGAGAGCTTGCTGACTGGTTGCATCGTGGCTTTGTTCGGCAACTTGTGCGCCCTGGAGTGGAAAAGTCTCCAAAAACTAGTAAACACTGCCCAGTCCATCATCGGCTCTGACCTTCCTTCCATCGAGGGGATTGATCACAGTCACTGCCTCAAAAAGGCTGGCAGCATCATCAAGGACCCACACCACCCTAGCCACACACTCATCTCCCTGCTACCTTCGGATAGAAGGTACAGGAGCCTGAAGACTGCAACAACCCGGTTTAAGAATAGCTACTTCCCCACAGCCATCAGGCTATTAAACCTGGCTCGGAACTCTGAACATTAATATCCCTCCATCTGTTATTTGCACTTTATTAATTTATTAAATCATGGGTGTATTTATGTATAGAATTGTAGTCAATGCCTTCTATGTTCTGTTGTGCTATGCAAAGAAAGATTTTCATTGTCCTGTCAGGGACACATGACAATAAACTCTTTTGACTTTTGAATTTGAGCACACACACGATGCCAGCTCAAGAACCAATTGCTAGACCAGAATTCTAAATACTGTTACTATATTTCTGGTTCAAGGATTAGATCACACAGATTCTAAGGGATGATCAAAAGAGATGGGACACAAGGACAAACTTTCAACAACACCAATGATCTGAACTTTACTTCCAGTAGAGCAAGTTGAAACAGACTCAATCAGCACCCTCTGAGTGGAACCTGGAGAGTGGTTGGCTGGGGGGGGGGGGGGGGTGGGGGGGGGGGGGGGGGTGAGTTGGCTGCAGGTCAATTGGATTACTGGGAAGGTTAAAGGGAGAAAGAGGTAGAATAGGGTTGAGAAGGAAAGATAGATCAGCCATGATTTAATGGTGGAGTATACTCAATGGGCCGAAGAGCCTAATTCTGTTCCTAGGATCTTTGAATTTATCAGGAGGTAAATTGACACAGGAGATTACAGCCTTGGGTAAGAGATGGTTCCTGAAAAGAGAGAGGGAAGCAGATAAAATGGCCCAGCTGTCTATGACGGGATGGTGGGTGAATGCAGTTATCTTGGTTAGACTGACACCCGCAACAAAGAGTCTTGGTTTTAGATTACAACACGATTTTACTATTTCCTGCATAACTCTGACTGATCAGCTGGAATTGTCACAAAGGATCTTCAACCTTATGCTAAAATTGGAATTGGATTGGCTCCATTGGTAGCAATCCTTCCCCACTTTTGGAGGTTCAAGCCCCATTTTAAACACAAGCAGAGGCAAAAACGTCAGGACCGTATTGAAGGTGTGCACTGTTGGGGGTGCCATATTTCAGACAACACTATTGCCATCTAATTGTCCTCTCAGATGAATGTAATGGATTAGATGAGGTATTCTTCCTGGTTTGATATGGGTTTGGATTTTACGAGAGAAATATTAACCCCTACTAATTAAATAGATTTACTACTCGTCACTTATTTTTATTTGCTGCTGCATTTCCTACACCAGAGCACGATGCAGTGCACAATGGCGCAATGGTAGAGTTGCTGCCTTACAGCGCTAGAGACTCGGGTTCAATTCTGACTACAGGTGCTATCTGTACGGAGCCTGTACATACTACGCAAGAGTTTTCCCCGGGTGCTCCAGTTTCCTCCCACATTCCAAAGACGTACAGCATTGGAGGTTAATTGGCTTTGGTAAGAATGGGCCTGTACCACCAGCATGCAACGCTATGCGATGAGAGCGACCTAACGCGGTCGCTTGAGCCGTCCGGCGTCACGGGGCCGGTCCCACTTCGATCGCCGGAATTGTGCGGAGTTCGTCCCGACATCGCGCGGGGCTCCGAAAAACTGACCATGTTCAAAAATTCCGCGCGGCAACGACTTGTCGGCTCGCAGTCGCCTCGACGCATTACACAACGTCTCAACGTCGTGCCTCCGTGACCCTCTCTGTAGGTGCCTCCATGCCTCTATGTGCGTGGCTCCGTGGCCCCCGTGTGCCCCTCTCTGTCCTGCCGAACTTACCTTTAAGACTTTGCTCCAAGTTTGCCTCACTTTGCGCCGCGTTGCGCCGCTCACCCGACCTCCGCGCTGCCCCCGCTTCTAGTTTGATCGCGCTCATCGCATGGAGTCGGATGCTGGTAGGACAGGCCCTTATGTATGTAGGATAATGTTAGTGTATCGGCGCTGGTCGGCGTGGATTTGTTGAGCCTATTTCCACGCTGTATTCTGTAAACTAATCACAATTGTGACTATTTTTTTTTTTTTTAATTTCATTTGCTATAAACATCTTGGGATATGGAGGATGTGAAAGGCACAATACAAATGCAAACCTCCCTTTACCCTACCCTGCCAGTTATGTGCCACCACAATGCTACCCATTTTCCAGCTTTCTCCGCGGCTGATCATAAAGATATCTGGCTTGCTCTTCAGATTCCACTGCAAGTCACAGTCATGGCGCGAAAGGGAATAAAAGTGAATTTTACGGCTCAGGTTAAATTAAAATTTTATCAGCTTGGAAGGAGCTGTCCAGATGAAAATACCAGCCCATCAGCTGCACACATAAAGACACTTCTGGCTTTCCCGCCAATCTGGGGCAATAATAACACTGCTGCCTTTAATACACAAATAACTCCCTACCTTCCTGACCAGCTGTTCCCATTTCCTTCTAATGAGGGCTTCGGGGACTGTGGACAGTAAAACTGCCCTTTTTCTCTTTAATTACATCGGCAAGACTCTTGTGCCTGTGCAAGTGAAAGCAGGAGGGAAATAAAAAGGATATTGGCAAAGGCAGGCAGGATGGAAAGCAAGATTAAAGTGAAAGTGGAAGGGGACAAGAAGGAAGATGGCAAAGGACTGCATGAGGAGAGTGTGCATATACATGCAGGGTGGTAAATTCACATGCATGTGGAAACAGCTTGTGGGCAGAGGAAAGCAAGAGTGCCTTGTCGCTGCTAACATTTGCACAGCACCACATTAGCTCTCAATGCACAGACAGACTCCCTTGCTCACCGAGCACCTCTCTCTCGAGTGACTCATCAAAAGGCTCCCGGTTAACCCATCTTTAACCCAGCGGCACGGTGGCGTAGCAATAGAGCTACTGCCTTATAGTGCCAGAGACAAGGTTCGATCCAGTCCACAAGTGCTTGTCTGTATGTTCATCCCATGACCTGCGTGGGTTTTCTCTGAGATCTTATGTTTCCCCCCACACTCCAAAGGCATACAGGTTTGTAGGTTAATTGGCTTGGTGTAGATGTAAAAATTGTCCCCAGTGTGTGTAGGATAGTGTTGGTGCGTGGGGATCGCTGGTAGGTGCGGACTCGGTGGGAAAAAAGGGCCTGTTTCCGCTCTGTATCTATAAACTAAACTAAACCAAACCAGGTTGTGGCCTCTCCCAGGAAGAAGCCAGTGCTCTCTCTCTCTCTCTCTCTCTCGAGCCGATCAGCAAGGCATTAAAATTAATCTACTTTTATCCCAAGGTTTTTAACTGTACTGCTCTGAAAAACCCATGACTCTGAATTCAAAAGCTGTTGGGACACAAGCAGGTGTATTAGGAAGACATGAGCAGATAATATAGTCCGCAAACTACATTATTTTTAGAAACCTCCCCTGGGATATGACTGAGCTGCATGATGTCACTTTCAATCAACCACACCATGAAATCATGTGAGAAAAATGACAATTTTTGCATCAATGTGCTAAAACCATTGTTATTAAAAATGCTTTAATCATCATTGAAAGCGCAGGTGCATTTAGAGCCAATGCTGTGTTTAAATTTTATGCAACGACAAGCAGTGATGTGACCAGCAAAACACATCACAGGTTTCTCCACGAGGATTACAAAAACAAACGTCGTTATATCTTTTGGAAGAAAATTTCAGAATTTCAGAGGTGAATGGTGAAAATTGGTCAGCAGAGGCATAAGGCCCTGCTACAAACATGTTGATTTGAGTTAGCATTTCATAAAAATTAAATATAATGCAGAAACTGAACACTTCTTATTGCTTTCAGAGAATGGTTGGATGACTCTAGGGCAGATTCTTGTCCAAGTTTTCGTAAACCTGACAAAGGTGGATTAATTAGAGAAAACCTGTATGGATTTAAAAGGCAAATTGTGTTTAGTCAACTTAGAGTTATTTGTTGGAGAGGACTGATGAGGGAAGCAAGGTTGATAATGAAATGCAGGGGTTCCCAACCTTTTTCGCCCCGTTTACCCCTGGCAACTCTAATAGCACATAACATTTCACTTATTTATGAACTAATTATGAACTGATACCAACCAGTATGCCAGAGCCAAACACAGCCAGTCAATGAGAAAAAATGTACAAATCCAGAATCAACAAATGTATATAGAAACATAGAAAATAGGTGCAGGAGTAGGCCATTCAGCCCTTCGAGTCTGCACCGCCATTCAATATGATCATGGTGGATCATCCAACTCAGTATCCTGTACCTGCCTTCTCTCCATACCCCCGATCCCTTTAGCCACAAGGGCCACATCCCTCTTAAATATAGCCAATGAACTGGCCTCAACTACCTTCTGTGGCAGATAATTCCAGAGACTCACCACTCTCTGTGTGAAAAATGTTTTCCTCATCTTGGTCCCAAAGGAATTCCCCCTTATCCTTTGACTGTGACCCCTTGTTCTGGACCTTCCCAAGATCAGGAACAATCTTCCTGCATCTATCCAACCCCTTAAGAATTTTGTAAGTTTCTATTAGATCCCCCCTCAGTCTTCTAAATTCTACAGCGTACAAGCCGAGTCTATCCAGTCTTTCCCCATATGAAAGTCCTGACATCCCAGGAATCAGTCTGGTGAACCTTCTCTGTACCCCCTCTATGGCAAGAATGTCTTTTCTCAGATTTGCAGACTAAAACTGCACGCAATACTCCAGGTGTGGTCTCACCAAAACCCTGTACAACTGCAGTAGAACCTCCCTGCTCCTATACTCAAATCCTTTCGCTATGAATGCTAACATACCATTTGCTTTCTTCACTGCCTGCTGCACCTGCATGCCTACTTTCAATGATTGGTGTACCATGACACCCAGGTCTCGTTGCATCTCCCATTTTCCTAATTTGCCACCATTAAGATAATAGTCGACCCTCCTGTTTTTGCCACCTCACATTTATCCACATTATACTGCATCTGCCATGCATTTGCCCACTCACCCAGCCTATCCAAGTCACCTTGCAGCCTCCTAGCATCCTCCTCACACCTAACACTACCCCCCAGCTTAGTGTCATCCGCAAACTTGGAGATGTTGCATTCAATTTCCTCGTCCAAATCATTAATATATATTGTAAATGGCTGGGGTCCCAGCACTGAGCCTTGCGGTACCCCACTAGTCACTGCCTGCCATTCTGAAAAGGACCCGTTTACTCCTACCCTTTGCTTCCTGTCTGCCAGCCAGTTCTCTATCCACATCAATACTGAACCCCCAATACCGTGTGCTTTAAGTTTGTATACTAATCTCTTATGTGGAACCTTATCGAAAGCCTTCTGAAAGTCTAGATATAACACAGCCACTGGTTCTCCCTTATCAACTCTGCTAGTTACATCCTCGAAAAATTCTATAAGATTCGTCAGACATGATTTACCTTTCGTAAATCCATGCTGACTTTGTCTAAGCTTCTTCTTCGAGTCCGTTGCAATCTCAGATGTCGTTCTGCCAGTATCTGGCGCAGGTCACAGCTGGTCTGCTTTGTCTACTTTGTCTACCCAAGCAATCTACTTTGTCTAATGATTTCACCATTTTCTAAATGTACTGCTATCCCATCTTTAATAACTGACTCTAGCAGTTTCCCCACTACCGATGTTAGACTAACTGGTCTGTAATTCCCCGTTTGCTCTCTCCCTCCTTTTTTAAAAAGTGGGGTTACATTAGCTACCCTTCACTCCTCAGGAACTACTCCATAATCTAGGAGTACCCCCTAGCTAGGCAAAATTTACCCCAGGTTGGGAACCCTTGATATAATGCATGGGTAGCCTTTGTTCGTGATCACAAGCCCATGAAATTGGGATGGGGCTAGGGCAGCACAAATAGAAAGTTGTTCGTATGAGAGGGAACTGCAGATGCTGGTTTAAACCGAAGATGGTTACAAAAAAAGCTGGAGTAACTCAGCGGGACAGGCAGCATCTCTGGAGAGAAGGAATCTCTAAGAGGGAGTTAGATGTGGCCCTCGTGGCTAAGGGGATCAGAGGGTATGGAGAGATGGCAGGTACGGGATACTGAGTTGGATGATCAGCCATGATCATATTGAATGGCGGTGCAGGCTCGAAGGGCCGAATGGCCTATCCTGCACCTAATTTCTTTGTTCTATGTTTCTATGAATGGGTGACGTTTCGGGTCGAGACCCTTCTCCAGACAGAAAGTTGAGCGAGTAGCAGGAAACAAAGTGGAAGTGACGGACTCTGTTTTCAGACTGGGGAGAAGTGTACATAGAGAATACCTCTATAGAATACAATGCAGGTCAGTTTGATTGAAGGTCATCCATGGGTCTCATTAACTTATTTTCTCCTCCTTCCCCAAATGCTTCCTAATTTGCGGTACATTTGCAGGATTCTCACTTTCTTCAAATTTCCAAAATCTAGTCCATTTTATCCTGACAATATCGTTTTTGCCCCCCCCCCATCTAACTATTCCTTTGAATTATGCCTTCCCCCAGGCAAATCATCTGGGATCAAAAGATAGACACAAAATGCTGGAGTAACTCAGCGGGTCAGGTGGCATCAGTACATGATTAGTGAGGGTATTAAAGGTTATGGAGAGAAGGGAGGAGAATGGGGTTGAGAGGGAAAGCCATGGTTGAATGGTGAAGATGGGGTGGGAGATTGCAACCTTCACGTGGTCCACCCTGTTTCAACAAATGCAATCAACCTGGCGTGCACAAACAGAAGATCAAACTGAACAAGTTGTCTCACAACTTTAGGCTGTGCACGCCATCCGCAAGAAGAAGAAGAATGGTGGAGTAGACTTGATGGGTCAAATGGCCTAATTCTGCTCCTATGACTTGTGAGCCCAGGATCCCCTTAGCTTTTTTTAAAACCACTTTCTCAACCGTGAGCTTTGCACACATTTACCCCTTAATCTTTGGTCTTGTGCATCTTTTAGTTTTCCCTCTGGTCATATCGTCAATACAAAATGAGATCACTGCATAAATAGCGCAGTAGTGTTGCCAATTAACAAAAGCAGCCAAATTCACATTAGTCTTTAACCCTGCCACCCTCCCCCAGGTGCCATAGTCAAATACAAATCATTCTTTAAAGATCACCTGCAAATTTAACGCTTGTAAGCTCTGGGAAATCATTCATCCAGTAAATGAATTTTTTTTTTTTTGAAAATCCACTCATTCTTTTTCAATTCCACCCAAGGCACTGGAGCAGAAGATGGCGAGCAAAGTGCTTACCACTCACACTATACCGCCCGTAAGAGAGAGAGATTTGCAGGAATTGCTTCAGCTCTGGACCCAAACATGGCATTCTCACAGGAAGACAGAGAGCTGGAGTAGCTCAGTGGGCTAGGCAGCAGCACAGGACAACATGGATAGGCGACATTTTGGGTCGGACCTTGGGGGGGGGGGGGGGGGGGGGGGGGGGGGTGGGGGGGGGGATGGAAAGAGAAGATGGAAAAGAGGTGGAGGGGCAGGACAAACCCTGGCAGGTAGTAGGCCGCAGGCCAACACAGATGAGGAGGTTTATTTGATCACCAGAAAGATGGGCAAAGGCCAGAGATGAAAAGTATAGATGTGAGACAAAATACCGGCAAATAAGATCAGGCCAGGTCAGTCGATGCAGGTTAAGGTAAAGCACCATTGAACGATTGAGTCACCTTTTCATAATTGTTGATTGGTCATAGGGTCATAAGTCATAGGAGCGTAATTAGGCCATTAGGCCCATCGTCTACTCCACCATTTAATCATGGTACCCCCGCCTTCTCCCCCATTACCCCCAACACCCGTACTAATCAAGAATTTGTCTATCGCTGCCTTAAAAATATCCATTAACTGGTCCTCCACAGCCTTCTGTGGCAAATAATTCCACATATTCACCACCCTCTGACTAAAGAAATTTCTCCTCATCTCCTTCCTAAAGGAATGTCCTTTCATTCTGATGCTATGACTTTGTGTCTTAGACTCTCCCACCAGTGAAAACATCCTCTCCACATCCACTCAATCCAAGCTATTTGGTAAGTTTCAATGAGGTCCCCTCTCATTCTTCTAAACTCCAGCGAGTACAGGCCCAGTGCTGTTCTACATTTGAGCGATCCAGCCAGTTCCACTTCCCTAACATCCCAAAATGGACCTCCTTTCATACATATACATACATATATTATAATATATGTATATACACATACACACACATATATATATACACACATATACATACACACACACATATACATATACACACACATATACATATACACACACACACTTCCACTACTTCCCCCGACACCAAAGTCTACTCATCACGTTAAGCCCCAAATATTCCAGACCATGATAAGTCCACTCACCATCTAAAAACAAAAGTACCTCATCACTTTTGGTTCTTTGTTTCTAGCAAACCAACCTCTTCTGCCAGTATGTAGAAACAAAGAACTGCAGATGTTGGTTTAGAGCAAAGATAGACACAAAATGCCGGAGTATCTCAGTGTGTCATTCAGCATCTCTGGGGGAAAAAAGGACGGATGGCATTTCGGGTCAGAACCCTCCTTCAGACTAAAAATACCTAAAAGGCATTTGTGGCTGACCCCGATTGGCCCTGGTCTATTCCCGTGCCCCCCCCCCCCCCCCCCCCCACTTTCAGTCTGAATAAAATTCACCCATCCTTTTTCTCCAGTGATGCTGCCAGACCTGCTGTAACTCCAGCACTTTGTGTCTATCTCTTCTGCCAGTGTTTCTCTCCTCCCACGGCCTGCACCTTTCATTATGTTCAATACCCCAACTAGATTTCCTCCAAGGAATTGTCTGTTCCACGGAGAACCCACATCCCCAGCTTCTCCAGTGGCACAGATAATTAAAGTCCCTCATTCCCGGATTAATTTTGCATCAATCTCTTCCACACTCATTCTAATACATCAGCATTATCCCTAAGGGTTGGTCTCCAGAACCAGTTACAATCCTCCAGTTGCATTTGAGCACTGGTTTAATTAAGGTTAATCATTACTTTTTTGATCATGCACTCAATGCCATCATTTGTAATGCATCAGATTCAGAGTTATTTTTGAAATCACTTTCTCAACCTGTACTGCCACTGTCAATAAACAATATACATATACATACACACACATACATATACCACACAGATCTCTCCTCTTGTATGCCGTACAGAATTGGGCACTCTGGGTCATAATGCCTCCTTTCATTCTTCCTACCACCTGGCCCCAATCTACAGATCACCTTGGCCTATAAACATCATCCTCACTCACATTCCATTATCACCATTAATTTCTTGACATCTGCAGATTTGCAAATTGTGTCCACCAGATAAAAGTCAAAACTCATTAATACTTACCAAGAAAAACAGTGGTCCATGTAACAGTCCCTGGGGAACTCCATTGTATATTTATCTCCAGATTGACAAACTTACTGGACCAATTTAAATTATTGACCCAATTTTCTACCCATATTGCTGCAGTTGTTTTTATTCTGTGATTTCCAACCTTGATGTCAAGATGTGATACTGAACAAATGTTTTTTTGTAAGTCCATATACACCATTAACTGCATTACATGAGCTAACTCCCATGTTACTCCAACAGAATATTCTATCAAGTTTGTTAGATATGATTTACCTTTGGAAATGGGACAACCAATTTATTGGAGCAAGAAACCGCAGATGCTGGCTTATGACAAAAATAAATGCTGGATTAACTCAGCGGGTCATGCAGCATCTCCGGGGAACATGGATAGGTGACTTTTCGGGTTGGGACACTTCTTCAGAAAGATTGTGGTTGGGTGGGGATGAAGCTGGAAGGGAGGAAGGCCAGGACTCAGATGAGGTGGGGGGGTTTGAAAGGCAGATGATTGTACAGGGGCCAGAGATGAAAAGACAGAAGGTACAAGACAAAAGGATTGCGAATTGTGAAGCTAGAGGAAAGAATGTAGGTGGAAGGAGAGAAATAAGGTGCAAGATCAGGTGTGGCATGGGATGGGAGGTTGGGATCTGAATTGTTCTCAGAATAAGAATGACTTCTAATGCTCCACGATTCTTACACACTTCTTTGGTAAGAGGCAGTGACTGGGTGTGGAGTTTAATCAAAAGGTTAAAAGAGAAAAGATTTGAGGAAGAAGAAACATTTGGCAAATGAAAGAATTGAATGAGATCAATTACTACTGCACCTTTATAATTATCTGATCATATTTCCCACTGCTTTTGATTCACACAGGTCAATAAACTGCTGCTGTCCATTGATAATTTTATCTTTAATACTATAAACAGCTAATTGGAATAATCCCCATTTTACTATACCACAGCAATTAATTATACATCTCTCGCAAAAGTACCTTTAGAGAGGAGATGAGGAGGAATGTATTTAGCAGGAGGGTGGTGAATCTGTGGAATTCATTGCCACAGACAGCTGTGGAAGCCAAGTCAATGGATATTTTTAAGGCAGAGATAGATAGATTCTTGATTAATGCAGGTGCCAGGGGTTATGGGAAGAAGACAGGAGAATGGAGTTGAGAGGGAAAGATAGACCAGCCATGATTGAATGGTGGACTAGGCTTGATGGGCCGATTGGCCCACTTCTGCTCTTATAACTTGTGAACATGAAAAGTTGGCAATGTTTCCAACCAACTTTTGATTTACTCAACTCCCTCCATTTCCGGCAGAGTTCCACTAACATCAAACCACTCAACGTCCCGAAGTGCAACACCTTGACCCGAGTGCTTGAGCTGCCCCCAGTTAGTGATCAACCGTGACAAGAATAAAAATTGGGCAAGTTCCTCGTAATACCTGCAATGGATGCCCGGCGTGACTGCAGGCGGTGAGTGGCTGTGTACAGGAGGACCAGCGTTCGCATTGAGCTTGGGAAGGGGGAAGGGTAGGATCTGGGCCGTAATAGTTGTCATGTTGCACACTGCCTGGAGCAGGGTCTGCACTTTCAACTGAAACCGAGCAAACAAAAAGGATATTTGTAATTTTGTTTAAATCTCCCATGGGGCAAGCTTTCATCTCGATTGTGGGCTGGGGAGGGGAGGTGGGGGGGCAAGATAGCTCTCATGTATCACAGGGCTTGTGCGTCAACAAAGAGAGACTAGATACTGCACAGTAACAAGAGAGTAAACAGAGCTTAGAGGTCAAAGCAAAATGGGTGGGGTGAAAGAGTGGCGCACTCCTTGAAGTGTAAAAGGAAGCCCCCCCATTGAACTACACCTTTTGGTCCAACCGTTACATGATATGTATCGTCAAGCCTGCAGCCCATCCATGTGCAGCACACATCTGCTCGTAACATTCAAATCCATCCTTAGAACGTGCACATACAAAATAGCTCCCTGGTTCACCGTAGGGAAACATCAGCAGATAAATGCTGGCACCACTCTGTCCAGCACCTCCTATTCCTTTGCCACTGTCCCGACCCACCACCTATGGATGACTCTTGACCAGTTGACCGCCTCATCCCTTACAAGCTTCATCTCCATGACCTCCCTCACTACAGTTCCTTCCCCTATTCACTCTTCCTCTGTTATTACCCTGTGGAGTGGTATTTTCCTCAGCCCATAAGTGACAAAGGCTGGAATGGGGGAGAGCGAAAGAGTCTTGAGATTAGTTTTCGAGATACAGCACGGAAAAAGGCCATTTGGCCCACCAAGTTCGCACTGTCCACCAACCACCTGTACACTAGTTCTATGCGACACACCCAGGACAATTCACAGAAGCCAATTAAACCACAAACCAGTTCCTTCCTCCACAACCAACAAACCTGCACATCTTTGGAATGTGGGAAGAAACTGGAGCACCCAGAGAAAACCCACACGGTCACAAGGAGAACGCACAAACTCCGCACAGACAGTACCAGTAGTCCGGATCGAAGTCATATTCACCTAATATTATAAATTAGGCCAAAGTACCAGGCCATCATCAAAAATTATACTGGCTCAACAATTCCTAGTTGATAAAAAATAGCGATAAAAACCACCCCCACATTCTGAGGCAGAACTCCTCCCCCTCGCTGTTTTCCGAGCTGAGCCAGCACCGCCATTCAATATGATCATGGCTGATCATCCAAAGTCAGTACCCCGTTCCTGCTTTCTCTCCCATATCCCTTGATTCCATTAGCCCCAAGAGCTATATCTAACTTTCTCTCAAATACATCCAATTAATTGGCCTCCACTGCCTATTGTGGCAGAGAATTCCACAGATCCACAACTCTCTGGATGAAAAGGTTTTTCCTCATCTCAGTCCTAAATGGCCTACCCTTTATTCTTAAACTGTGACCCCTGGTTCTGGACTCCAAGAATATTCACCTCCACACTATGCAAACAGGAATGAAAGATGTATTTCAACCATCTGGCAAATACATCAAAATTTGTTTCCCACAAATGAGATATTTAGTGTGCCTGCCAAACACTGGCATGAAATTAGCTATATCCTCTGCAATGTTCATCAGATAAAAATCCTGTCATAATGCTTCAGAATGGATCTGCTGCGTGATGTAACCAGGGACTGAGAGAAGGGAAGTGACCAACTACTGTAGACCCACTGAGAATTTTCAATGGCCAATTCTTCACTTCACCGCAGGGTTGACTTGCCATTGAACAACATTGTGTGCCTTCTGTTTATGTCTTTGCTCAGAGTGACTTTAGATTAGAACTGCCAAAACTCCAGAACAATCGGGACGATCTCAGAATCTTCAAGTTTACAAAAATCTCAGACGAAACGTCAATGGAGCAGGATGAAGCATTAGCGCGCAGTGGCACAGAGATAGAGTTGCTGCCTCACAATGCCAGAGATCCAGGTTCAATCCCAACCACGTGTGCTGTCTGTATACAGTTTGTAAGTTCTCCCTGTGACTGAACGGGATTCCTTCCGCATTCCAAAGACGTACAGGTAAGCAAGTTAATTAGCTTCTGTAAATTGTCCCCAGTGTGTAGGTTACAACTAGTGTGTGGGTGATCTTTGGTCAGTGCGAACCTGGTGTATACGCTGTACCTCTAAAGCTAAAACTACACTGATGCATGTGGAGCATACCAACGGGATCCTACACAGCTTAACCCAACTTTATGAATGTCCACTATTATTTTTCCTAGAAAATAATGTTGAAAACCCAGAGCTTTCTATTACTCATTTTATGGCCTCAATAAACTACCAGCATTTCTAATGATCTCTACGAATCCAGATCACCATTTCTCTACTCATTTACAAGAGATATATGGCCTACTTATTCTTCCTGCTAAGATGGCACATGGCCAAATATAAAGAAAATGTTTTTGGCTCCACTTCCTTGGAACAGTTTCATCTCCACGTTGCAAAGTATCAATCAGAACCAATTTTGAGGCAATTGGTGAGATTGGATTGATGTGGGATGGGGGGTGTGAGAGGGCCCTAAGAACTGGGAATAACATCTTGAAGATGGGTTGTATCATTTTCCTCCTGCTACTCTCTCCTACCAAATATTTGCTGTAATCTAATTCTACATTGTAGGCAACCACTTGAAATATTTACTGAATAGCATATTTACTGAAGCCAATTAAATTACCTGCATTAAGATTTTTTTTTTTTAAACAAGCCACTGGAGGAACTCAGTGAATCGAGCAGCATTTATGGAGGGAAAGGGATGGTCGACATTTAAGGTTAAGTCTCTCCATCAGGACTGTTTGCGGGGGAGATAGCCAGTATAAAAGAGGTGAGGCAGGGGCCGGCAAGTGATGGGTGGACTATGGGAGGGGGTGTTAGAGTCATACAGAAAATGAAAACCAGGTCCTTCAGCTCAACTTGCCCATAACGGCCACGACTCCAATCCTCAAGCTAGTCCCATTTGCTCATGTTTGGTTCATACCCCTCGGAATGTCTTTTCCATGTTGTTATTGTACCCACTTCTTCTGGCAGCTTATTCCATACACCCATCAACCCATATCTGAAAAGGTTGCCCCTTAGGTTCCTATTAAATCCCTCACCTCTCACTTTAAACCAATGTCCTCTGGTTCTGGATTCCTCTACTCTTGATAAAAGTGCGCAATCACCCTTTCTATTCCCTCATGATCTTAGAACCGTGACAAGATTACCCCTCAGCCTCCTGCAAACCAAGGATTAAGTCCCAACCTACTCAGTTCTCTTTCTATTGCTTTGGCCCTGGCAATGTCCTTTTAAATCTTTCTCTAAATCTTTCTAGTTTAAATAGCACCTTCCCGACCAAACTGAACAGAATACTCCAAGTGTAGCCTGACTAACTTCTTGTACAACTGTAACATGATGTCCCAACCTCTGCATTCAAATCCCTGACTGAAGGCCAGTGGCCCAAAGGTTTTTGCTCCATCCAATCTACCTACAATGAAACTTTCAGAGAACGATGTACTTGTACTCTTAGATCCCTGTGCTCCACAGCAATCCACAGGGCCCAACCTTTCACTGTAAAGGTCCTGCACTGGTTTGACTTCCCACAAAGCAACTCCTCGTACTTATCTGCGTTGAACTCCATCAACCCTTCCTCAGCCCACGTGCCCAGTAGATCCTGCTGTAATTCTTGATATCCATCTACACGCTCTACCATCACAACTTTAAAATCATGCCTTGTTCATTCTCAATCCAGGTCCTTGGACTAATGAGGCAGCTGTTTGTGCCACCATGTCAGGGTAGCTCAGCAATAAAGAACTCCCAATCACAGCTAACAGTTTGTTCACAATGGAGCTCATTCTAATCAATCCCGAGGCTTAGTTTCATTGCCCGAGGTAGCAACACTGAAACAAACCTATCCACATCTCCGGGCCCTTGAAAGATAGGAGGCCCGCAAACCAACATGACATTTGTGGGAGAGATGCTGGTTTGGAAAGTCTCAGAGGAAAGGTTTAACACTGTTTGAGGAATGAGGAGATCTGGTTGTCAGTGGATAATAACAACTTCAGACACTGTTACTGGAACAGGAAAGGTTAAGAATGACCTACAGTGGCGAAACAGTCAAAAAATATTTCCTTTGGTGAATGTAAGTCTTTGTATGGTGTGGTATTCTCACAATGGTAAATAAGAAGTAGCAATTATCAAGAAGGGAACTGAAGAAAATGGTTATTCGTGTGTGGGCAAGATTGCACAGCAAAGTGCTTCTCCTCCAATTACACCTTATGATATCGTATACTTGGTAATTTACTGAGCATTTTGATGCTGCAATTTTCCACACAATCAATTAAAGCATCTTTCCAATGAAGGTGGAAAAGAAAGACAAGTACTTGCATTTATATTCCGCCTCTCACTCCCACAGGATGTTCCAACTTGCTTGCGAGCCAAAACTCTTCCTGAAGTGTAGTTACTGCTGCAATGCAAGAAAATATCAACACTTGAGCATAGACAAATGAATCATGGTGTAACAGCAGATGGATCTTACTCGCATTCTCAGCGGTGACACCACCTAAAATAGACAACAGCACAACACAAAAGAGGATTATGAAAGCTAATACCCTTTACAACCATGTTAAATAGATATGTAAGCTAGCCCTCGTCATGGACTCCAATGCTGCAAAACTCAGCAATAAAGCAAATACAAAGCAGAACGACATGACAAACCATCTTCAACTCCAATTAATGTTGCACGCTGTTCATTTTATAAAATAATTAACAGAATCCTTTTGCACTGAAGGACTGTGTTATCCGCCTGTATTTATTAGCTGCTTACTATGGCCCTGTCTAAATTTGCCAGATGGCAAATATATTCAGCCTTTACCACAGTGGACCGGACATCCCAGGATCTCTGGCCTCCCTTTTGGTGTATTCCACAATTTGTCTCCATTTCAGCCAGTCCTGCAGTTGGCCACCTGGTCATCCAAACCCAAGACTAACGCAAACCAATAGATAGCATTACCACATCAGAGCATCAATGCATATTAAATCTGTTACTTTGGTAAAAAAAGGACTCCACATATTTAACTTGTTGGAATTATTTAAAATGCTCTCGCGTATTTAAAAAGTGCTCATGTAGTTTGAGCTGCTCTGACCCGAGAAATAGATGTGACCTCTGAACAGCAAGCATCAAATGGAGATGAACTCCTTCAGGCCAAATCACTGAATAATTCCTTCAATTCCCCAAAACACCATTCCAACTCACTTAATGTCTGGTCCATTTTAAAGTCTGTATCAGACAAGAAAATAGTCAGTAGGTTTGCAAGAATTATATGACCTGCAAGAGCACATTGTAGCTCAATGTGAAGAAACCTTTTGTGTTTAATATTTATAGTTCTGGACAGTGACATTTTAGCTACTAGAAAAAAATCTTTCCCCTCAACATTCGTCATAATGTACACAATCTCATTGCTTCCTTGTTGTCTTTAAGTAAATGCATTGTCCTCAGCTCAGTTTACTGCCACAGGGCATCATCATGGCCTCATGTTCCCATAGTACATAACTAAGGGCCTTGACTAAGGTTACAATGGTATTTTATTGTCACGTGTACCAAATAAGGTACAGTGATATTCGTCTTACCATACCAAAACAAGACACACAACTACATAAAAGTTAACATAAATGATCCACCACAGTGGATTCCCCACATTCCTCACTGTGATGGAAAGCAATAAAGTCTAATCTTCTTCCCTCTTTTTCTCCCGCGGTCAGGGCAGTCGAACCATCCGCAGTCGGGGTGATTGAAGATTCCGCGTTGGGGCAATCAAAGCTCCCGCAGTCGGCCTCTAACCAGCGACCGCAAGCTCCACGATGTTAAGTCCACAGGCTCCCGTGGCTGGAGCTCCCGAAGTCTGTCTCCAGCAGAGAGGCCGCCAACTCCTCGATGTTAGGCCGCAGTATGGACAGAGATACGAGACAGAAAAAAGTCGCATTTCTGTCAAGGTAGGCGATTAAAAAAAAAAATTTCAACCCACATTAAGCAAAAAAACCTGAAGAATCACCTCTGCTTTTCTCTCCACAGATGCTGCTTGACTGGCTGGGTATTCTCTGATTGTAATACCATTGCAATTATTTTGCCAACTATACACCGTTTGTCAGTAAATTCAGCTGGCAAGATACAAAATGCATTTAGCAGACCAACAGACTTGCTGAATTATTACGGCTGGCTTTAAACCACACACACACAGGACACTTCAGTTTCCTTCTGCTTCTCGACTGGTTAGTTGTCTAGGTGGTTGGTGGAATTGGTGGGAATGTGGGAAGATCAATTTAATTTACAGGGAATATTAGCAGTGGATTAAATTGCTGAGTGAGTTGCCATGGGCACGATGGACCGAATACCCTCTTACTAGATCAAGTTGGAAAAATCATTGGTAATTGGGGGGGGAAGATTAATGCATTATTATCTAGTTAGCCTAAATGTGTTGATTAAATGGTACAAGAGAAGTTCATAAATACTTCAATTGAGGCAATGGGGAAAGAGTGAGGAAGGGCTATTAAAGAGTTGGCATTTGCACAACCAACTAAATTACCTCCTCCTGTCCCTGCACAACGGCAGAATTTCTATATCTTCGTCAGGTAGTCATTTCAACAAATTGCTTGTGCACCTCCATCATTCAAATGCTTCCCAGGCCCTCGAGAGTGACGGAGATCCCACTGTAACTCCAGCTATAAAGATGAAGCATCAACTCATCCAACCACAAAATCTCCTTCTGTGCTGCAAGATACCGACAATACTGTTCCATTCGGTTTTGTAGTTTGTTTTTTTTTTGCACAAAGTCCGCGAGCATTGCCACTTTTCATTTCACTGCACATCTCGTATGTGTATGTGACAAATAAACTTGACTTGACTTGATAGATAGCCCGAGCATTCTCAAACAAATGCACCTCTTTCTTGAAGTTATTATGCTAAAGCAATTTATAAATGTTTTATCAGGTTGTTAAAAATATCCCCAGCGTTTTATATATTAAACCGCTGCAGTTAAATGGCATTTATGATGTGACAACAATAATATAAAATTCACTACAGAGGCTGTGGATCGGTGACAAGTAAAATGCTGGAAACACTGAGCACATCCAGCAGCATCTGGAGTGGCACAGTGACACAGCTGGTCGAGCTGCTGCCTCATAGCACCAGAGACCCATGTTCGATCCTGGCCACAGGTGCTGTCTATCATTCTCCCAGTGACTGTGCAAGTTTCTTCTGGATGCTCCAGTTCCCTGCCACATCCCAAAGACGTGGGTGTTTCTAGTTATTTGACCTCTTTTTAGAAAAAAGGCAATGCCCCGAGTGTGTTGGGAGTGGATGAGTAACTAGGCAAACATGGAACTTGTGTGAATGGGTGACCAATGGTTGGCATTGACTTGTGGGCTAAAGGGCCTGTTGCTGTGTTGTATCTTAAAAACCAAACTAAAACCTGCCATGAGTTCTGTTAAAGGACCTTCAACCCAAATTGTTGACCGTTTCTCCTTCTGCAGATACTGTTTGACCTGCTAAGTATTTCCAGTGCTGTTATATTATGATCATCATTGATGCTTCATTGTACATCTTCTACCTCCCGTTTCCTGCACCTCAGGCAGCCTTCACCCCACAACACCCCCCCCCCCCCCCCCCCATGAGTGCCCACAAACGGTTCTTGCCCCAAAATGCAGCCTCCATTCCCACCAAACACTGACACATCAATTGCCTTCACTGCCTCAATCCATATTTAAGATGCATCTACTTTACCAACAAGAAGGTTTGCCTCCTTATCAAGTACTGCAGTCAACGTTTACTTCTACGTCTAATGCGGTAACAACCTAGACACAATCACAAGCCCTCCTCCCCAACCACCTGTCTGGTCCCCAAGAACTATGGTTCCTGTACAGGAAAGTTTGTGCTCTGCAAAGCTCCTGTAAAGTGGAAGAAACAAGGAACTGCAGATGCTGGTCCAAACCCAAGTGCTGGAGTCAATCAGCATATCGGGCAACATCTCTGGAGGGAAAGAAAAAAAAAGGGTGACTTTTCAGGTCAGAGCCATTCAGATTGAAGAGGGGTCCCAACCCCGAAACATCACCCATCTTTTATCTCCGGAGATGTTGCCTGACCCGCTGAGTTAAGGGCCTGTCACACTAGCGCGCGATTAGACGCGATAAGCGCGACAAATTCGGACACGGGGGTCGCGTGGGGGTCAGGCGATCCCGGTGCGAGTGAAGGGCCTGTCACACTAGCGCGCGATTACACGCGCGACGTCCGAAGGAAGGACGTTATTTTTCATCACGTGACGATGCGCATGATCATGCGCGTTGCACGACGTCGGGCAGTGACGTCATCACGCAACGCCACGCTGAAGACGCACAACGTCAAAACGTCATCACGTTCTGCGCGACAGGATTTTGCCGCGCGTAATTTTTAAGCAGTGTCGGTTTTTGGACACTACGCGCGATGTCGACACCAGCTACACACGAGTCCGCGCAACTCCACGAGACTCCGGCGATCGCAGTGGGACAGGGTCACGCGAGGCCGGACGACTAAAGCGACCACGGTAGGTTGCGTTTGTCGCGTCTAATCGCGCGCTAGTGTGACAGGCCCTTTACTCCATTACCTTGCGCCTCTGCAGCGAAGTGGTGTTCTCTCAGCTTGGTGCAGTGTTTTATTCAGAGTCTCTCAGCAATCAATAAAAAATAAACTGCACCGTCAACGTGTTTACTCCACACAGATTTTCCGCTGGATTTGATGATTTTGACTTTTTCCCTGCCAGTCACTTTTTATTGCCCTTGCTCCTATTTTGTTCCACAGCCAGGACATGTTATGTACATGCAAACTGAGAGAACAACTGCCATGAGCAGGGAAAACGTAGATACAAAAAAAAAATGCAGATGCCGATTTACATAAAAAGGACACAAAGTGTTGAAGTAACTCAGTGGGTCAGGCAGCGCCCCTGGAGAACATGGATAGGTGATGTTTCTGAAGGAGGGCCCCCGACATAAAACATCACCTATCCATGTTCTTCAGTCTGAAGAAGGGGGTCGACCCAAAATGTCACCTATTCCTTCACTCCATAGATGCTGCCTCACCCGCTGAGTTTCTCCAGCATTTTTGTCTACCTTCTATTTTTTCCAGCATCTGCAGTTCTTTCTTAAACATGCCGAGTTACCCCAGCACTTTGTATCCTTATGCCACTAGCGTGGGGTGGGAGGAAGCCATAGCCCCATTGGCCTTGAATCTCTCATGCTTAACAGAAAAAGAAAACATTCCCCGATTAAGAATTAGCAGGAACCAGGGCCAATTTCCCCAGTCCCAGCTATCTTTAAGGAGTGACCAAGGCAGGAGTAACTCGTCTCACACAAAAGGTTCACCATGCTATTCAGGCCCTTATGACTGGTACAATATAATCAGATCTTTCACCAGATTAACTATTACTTACTTCAATAGCAATTTTTCAGCCCGACTCGGACAACTAATCTGGCAGGAAATCTGTGTCACTTGAACATTGACTGTGGAGCTTGCATATTTCATTCATCACCGAGGACATTATAGTAATGAGAACTATTTTCAATAGACTTGGCTCTGGATACTATAGGCAGTACATTCTTTTCATGCTGCCCAAGCACTGGAGAGCTTCGCAACATCCAATACCATCTGTTGTACAGTGGCTTTACCAAATGACTTGCCAGAACCTCATCATTCCAATCTGCCCACCCGATAATAATAAAGGACAGGGAAGCTGTTTACGACTTTTTACTCATGAAACTGGATAGGTATGGCATCAGAGGGGTTGGAGTGGATTGGGTGAGAAGCTATTTAAGAAACGAGCAACAATTTGCAGAAATAAATGAACATAAATCAACTTACATGAACATAACTTGTGGAGTACCTCAAGGGTCTGTGTTAGGTCCAAAGCTTTTCATAATATACATTAACGACATATGCAGAGTATCAAACATACTGAAATTGATTATATTTGCTGATGATACGAATATTTTTTGTTCCGGTGACAATTTGAAGCAGCTTTTGGAGGTCCTCACATCAGAAATGAATAAATTAAAACAGTGGTTTGATGTCAACAAATTGTCTCTAAATTTAAGCAAAACAAAGATTATGCAATTTGGAAAACATAAAAAACCCTCAAGTACAATTGAAATTAGATAACATAAATATAGAAAGAGTATATGAAAATATATTTGTTGGTGCGATCTTAGACCACAAAATCTGCTGGAAACCGCATGTAAACCACGTCAAAGCAAAACTGGCAAAGTCTATAGCAAGATTGGGAAAATCAAGACACATTCTGGACCACAAATCATTACACACTCTGTATAATACACTCATGTTTCCATATCCGAGTTACTGTGTGGAGATATGGGGTAACACCTACAAAACCAACCTACAGCCGTTATGTACATTACAAAAAAGAGCAATAAGAATTATCAATAACGTTGGATATCTTGAACATACCAATTTATTATCACATATACTGAAGTTCACCGATCTGGTTAAATTTAAGACTGCACAAATAAAGTACAAAGCAAGAAATAATTTACTTCCAGGAAATATACAAAAACTGTTTATGGAAAGACAGGATGGGTAAAATTTGAGAGGGGAACATAATTTTAAAAAAAACTCAATGTCAGAACAACTCTTAAAAGTATGTGCATAGCAATCTGTAGGGTGAATTTGTGGAATGATCTGGAAACGGAGATAAAACACTTGTACAAAAACACTTTTTTTAAAGGATATTGGGATGAGGATAGGTGATTGCGAGTGGGATATTTGTTATACTGATTGTATTGGAAGGGTGATTATAGGGTGATGGGTTGTATATCTGACTAAGATATGTATAGTATATGAGGGTTTTTTCTTTTCTTTTTTTCTCTCTTTTTTTGTATGGCTTTGTAAATATTTGATTAGTGTAGAAATGTAAATAATGTGGTGTACATACAGCTGCTGGTGTACATATAGCTGCTAAACAAAGCAAATTTGTATTTCCATCTGAAATACTGAAAATTAATGCGGGGGGGGGGCCCTTGGGCGCGGGGCCCAATTTGGAAAAACCAGTCCAATCGGCCTAGAGCCGGCCCTGCAAGTAAGGGTCTGAAAAGGGTCTCGACCAGAAACGTCACCTATTCCTTTTCTCCAGAGGTGCTGCCTGTCTCGCTGAGTTAGTCCAGCTTTTTGTGTCTATCTTCTGTGTAAACCAGCATCTGCAGTCCCTTCCTCCACACTGCTTCAATATATATTGGTTAACAAGTAAAGCTATAGAATTTATCACTGATAAGAGATTCCATTCTTATCTGTTTACTCAGCTTCTCTCTTCTTATCCTTTCACGTGGCAGCTGTAGTAAAAAGGCTATTGGGGGTTTTCTTTTTAAATGCTGATAGGTTTCAAGATTGCCTTACAGTGCCGGAGGCCTGGTTTCGAACACGACTACGGGTGCTGTGAGTATGGAGTTTGTATGTTCTCCCTATGACCTGCATGAGTTCTCTCCAGGGTCTCTGGTTTCCTCCCACACTCCAAAGTCATGCAGGTTTGCACGTTAATTGGTACTAGACAATAGGTGCAGGAGTAGGCCATTCGGTCCTTCGAGCCAGCACCGCCAATCAATGTGATCATGGCTGATCATCCCCAATCAGTACCCTGTTCCTGCCTTCTCCCCATATCCCCCAACCACTACCTTTAAGAGCCCTATCTAGCTTGGTATAAATTGTAAATTGTCCCTCGTGTGTAGTGCTCAAGTATCTAGGGATCGCTGGACCAAAGAGCCTATTTCCACATTGTGTTGCCAAACTAAGCAAAAATAATTGCAATGCCAGAAGATGAGCTGTGCATCCATTCATCTTTAAAAAAGGCTTGTCATGAAGTGAAACCAATATTACTGAAAACAGGTACACAAGCGTTTGCAACTTTCTCTCTCAACAGCTCAAGGAGGAGACTCCTTGCTTAACCACCAGGACTTTTCACTGATCAATGTTCACGGCCCCACATAGCTCACTATGGAGGATACACACAAAAAGCTGGAGTAACTCAGCGGGACAGGCCGCATCTCTGGAGAGAAGGAATGGGTGACGTTTCGGATCAAGACATTTCTTCAGACTGATTAGGAATAAGGGAAACAAGAGATATAGACGATGATGTGGCGAGATAAGGAACAATGAATGAAAGATATGCAAAAAAGTAACGATAAAGGAAACAGGTCATTGTGAAAATGAGAAGCTATTGTGACTTGGGTGGGGGAGGGATAGAGAGAGAGGGAATGCCGGGGCAACCTGATGTTGGAAAAATCAATATTCATACCACCAGGCTGTAAGCTGCCCAAGCAAAATACAAGAGGGGAGGGTTGGCATGTCAGGCACCACCAAATTAGATTAGCCTTTGATGCAGCAACATAGGGAGCTGGGCCAGTGCCGAGTTGCTAACTAGGATGGTATTATACATTTACCCTGGAAGTTTCGTTCTAAGACTCCTCATCTACAACTCTTCTGCCAAAACTGCTTCCTTCCATCTCCTTGTGTTCAGAGAAAAAAAACACACAAGTGGCACATAATGGCCTCCTTTGTAAATGCAGTTCAACTATTTTCCTTCATTTATTCTGAAAATGTGCCACCAGCATTTTAACTCACCAGGCTGATGACAACCGATGACCACTCTGCCAAGTACAATTGGGCGTTGTTTCAAATGTCATACAAGTGAAACCAATGGCATTTTGTTCAAGTGAATGTCAGGCAAAAATAATTCTAGTAGTAAGAATAAACACAAAATGATGGAATAACTCAGCGGGACAAGCAGCATCTCCGGATAGAAGGACTGGGCGACATTTTGGGTCGAGATATTTCTTCAGACTGGTATGAATCAACTGTATGAACGTCAATTCCTCTCCCCCTCCCTGTTCATCCTACTAGTTTTACTCCACATCTTTCGCGCTATCAAACTTTCTCCAGCCAACAATGAGTTGTTATGAGCTCCACCCATCCCGAGGTCATCTGTTGTCAGCCCAGATTTATTCTGGCCTTCTCTCACCACCCGCTTCTTTCCCTCCCCTCCACCACTTTCAGTCTAAAAGAAGGGATCTGCCCCAAACATCACTTGTTCCTCTTCTCCAGAGATGCAGTCTGACCTGCTGAGTTACTCCAGCTTTTTGTGTCTTATCTTTGGTATAGACCAACATCTGCAGTTCCTTCCTAGACTAATAGTGAGCATGTTTGGCTAGCCTTGTCCATCTGCAACGGTTCCATATAATGACCCACAGCATCTCATGCATCTTCAGCCAACTTTGGGTAGAGTAACAGTAGTAAGCAGTTGGCCTGACAGAGCAGAGAGGAGGCCAAGTTGGAAGATGAGATGAGATGTAGGAAATGGCCAGGATGCTTGCTCCAACTGGAATTCAACAACCCTGGCTACAATAAGTGTCTATTTGTGTAAAATGGGCTGGAGTTTGCTTGCAATTGCCTGTAAAACTGAATAGTTTCACCTTGGCACAGTCAGAAAAAGCAGTCTGCTCGCAGTGTCATTGGTCACCCTGGAATATGCTTTGAGATAGGCACAATACAGTTCTGTAAAAAAGAAAGTATAATGGCGCAGTGCTAGAATTGCTGTCTTACTGCGCCGGAGACCCAGGTTCAATACTGACTATGGGTGCTTATCTGTACGGAGTTTGCACATTCTCCCCGTGACCGGCATAGGATTTCTCCCTGAACTCCGGTTTACTCCCACACTCCAAAAACGTACAGGTCTGTAGGTAAATTGGCTTGGCATAATTGCAGAAACGTGTGTACACGTGTGCGTGTGTGTGTGTGTAGGATAACGTTCGTGTGCGGAGACCGCTGGTCGGCACGGACTTGGTGGGCCGAAAGGCCTGTTTCCGCGCTGTATCTCCATACTAAACTAAACAAGAATGCAATCATTCTCGAGTGAGAGGGGCGAGGGAGTTAAATACAGCAAGGAAAAACAATGAAGCCCATGAATATCTAAAGAGTCCATTAGAGCGGGGAACTGTGCCAGTAATTCAGGCACATGCCTGCAATGCCTCAACCAGAATGCACAAATAAGCGGAAGCGGTTGAGAGGTCGACGTGAGAGGGTTGACAAGTCTGTGCTTCCAGTCCACTTGCCCACTGGCACCCTTTCAGGAAATGCACTCCTGATGATCTCAATTGTAATTTTCACCTGAAAGGATCCCAGAGTCGGCAGGGAACTGGTTGCAATTCCACCACAGCCATTTCCTCCAGCACATTCATCAGATGGCAGCTTTGGGCAGATCCCCAGCCTGGCAGTAACCATGCGAAATTGCATCAGAAAGGATAAATCAATAAACTGATATAAAAGCACATTTATTAAACAGCAGAGTTTATTGCTTCCTGGAGAAAAATCTATTGCTCCCGTCACTCAGCGCACCACAAAACAGCATGGTTTTTAGTTGCCGAATTTTAAGACTGTTGTCATCCATTGTAAACTAACTAACATCCTTCGTGTAGGAAGGAACTTCAGATGCTGGTGTACACCGTAGATAGACACAAAGTACTGGAGTAACTCGGCGGTTCAGGCAGCATCTCTGGAGAAAAAGGATGGGTGGCGACTCGGGTCGGAACCCCACTTTCAGCCCGAAGAAGGGTTCAAACACGAAACGTCACCCATCTTTATTCTGCAGATACGCTGCCTGACCCGCTGAGTTACTCCAGCACTGTGTGTCTATCTTCAGAAAATACCGTCCTTTTGTGGAGATGAGTGTGTGTGCCAGGTGCCCATTCCCTTCACTGCCTCACCAACTCTCTGCAGTGACACGTCGACCATCTGCTGGCGGTAATCTTGCCTGGCACTTGCAAGGATCATTTTAAAGTGATGAATCCCCATTAAATTCCTATCAAATGGAAATGGTCTTTCCCTTGGTTACCATCCCATGTCAACGTCCTCCGCAGCTTTCTCTGTTCCAGTCTGGGCCAGTCCCAGGTTCCAGGATTACTTTGGCAAAGTGGTGAAGCAGGTCGAGTCATTGCCTCACAAATCCATTGACTTTGTGCAACCTCCGTGCAGACTGCATCTGTTCTCGCAATGAATGGCTGCGTTTCTCAGATCCCCAAAGCTGTGCTAGTAGCTAGGTTATTTGCAGCTGTTAATTTGAAACTTGTCTCTTGTGTGAGTGAACGCTGATATCTGCAGGCGGAAGGGAGCAGAAGGAAGCTAATGGGAATGTAGAGAAAAGTAAAAGCAGATTAGTATAAATGGGTGGTCGGTGTGGACTCAGTGGGCCGAAGGGCCCATTTATGTCCTGCATGACTGCCTTCTATGACTCCAACCATTTTAACCAGTAAAAAAGTCTTACATAAAAGGATCGGTCTTTAATAAGACACACTTGATAAACGTACATCCTGGTGCAGCCGATAGAACTACATTAAGAGGTTCTTGATCAAATACCTTATTCCTTTTTTAAATTTCTTCTTCCATCTGGGTATCAGTGGCAAGCCCAGCATTTACTGCCCATCCCTAATTGTTCTGAGACCGTTAGGGGCCATTTGCAGTAAGATGAAGGGCCTCGACCCGAATCGTCACCCATTCCTTCTCTCCAGAGATGCTGCCGGTCCTGCTGAGTTATTCTAACTTTTTGTGTCCATCTTTGGCCATTTACCAGACAACCACAGTGGAGAGGCTGGAAACATAGACCAAGGTAAGGATGGCAGATTTCCTCCACTGAAGTTGAACAAGATATTTTTAACAACTATCCATAATTTGAGCATTATTGATGACTTTAAGCATTCCATGTTATTAACTTAATTTAAATTCCTCAGCTATCACTTTGAGGTTTGAACACTGGTATCTGGACCATTTGGTCCAAGTCTTTGCTTGCTTATCTGAATGTTAGGCACCCACACTACTGTGGGAGGAAGGTTTCTTGTTCTGTACCACTAGGATACATTGCAAAACCAACCAGACAACACACCCAAGCGAATGAAATCACGTCATCTGGTAGCACATATTTCGCTTTGCACCCCAGAATTTGGCACCTTAACGAATAGTAAAAAGCCTGAATAGAATGGATGTGGTGAGGATGTTTCCACTAGTGTGCAAGTCTAAGACCAGAGGCCATAGCCTCAGAATAAAGGGATGTATCTTTAGAAAGGAGATGAGGAGAAATGTCTTTAGTCATGAATCGGTGGAATTCATTGCCACAGACAGCTGTGGACGCCAAGTCAATGGAAATTTATTAAGGCAGAGATTGATAGGCTCTCTCCTCCTGCCTCTTATGCGGGTGCTGGGCATTATGAGGAGAATGTGGATGAGAGGGAAAGATAGATCAGCCATGATTGAATGATTGAGTAGACGTGATGGGCCAAACTGCCTAATTCTGCTCCTATCACTTATGAACATTTGACCTCAATAGGTTTGATGTTATTTTCACAGTTTCACGCCAAGTTCCAAAAGTGTGAGCGACTTATTTTCAGGAACACAACAGTCCCCCCGTTCCCCCCCCCCAAGTCTTAACCAAGAACAAATGATAGAATAGAATGCCTTTTTTTGGTGCAAGTAGATCACCAAAATATTATTGGCCCAAAAGTCAATCGCAGGCAAGCAAATGGTGCTGGAGGTGCCCAGTCAACTTCAGGAAATTGGATAATTTTACAGACAAAAAACCCAAAGGGAAAATAAAAGGCAAGAACTGAGGATTTAAAAGCAAGCTACTTTGGTCACATTTCTGTCATAAACAATATTGCACTAGCAGGCCATTCGGCCCTTCGAGCCAGCACCGCCATTCACTGTGATCATGGCTGATCATCCACAATCAGTGCCCTGTTCCTGCCTTCTCCCCATATCCCCCGACCACTACCTTATATCCCTTGACTCCACTATCTTTAAGAGCTCTATCTAACTCTCTCTTGAAAGCATCCAGGGAATTGGCCTCCACTGCCATCTGAGGCAGAGAAGTTCTGCTTGGTATGCAGTCAAGCAATAAAAACAAAATGTTTATGCTCCAACTAGGATGGTGGTATTTATTCTGCGCACAAGGCATCTCCCACTTTAAAACAGGACACTGGAAAGAGTGCTGGTACAGGGAATAATGGGTGGAAACAGGTTGAGAGGGTGGGGAGAAAGAAGAAGATGGGGAGGATGATCAAGGAGAAAACTAGGCGAATAGAAAAGTATGTTGGAAGAGAATGGGGAAGTGGGCAAAGTGAAATTGTGAAAAATCTTCATACCATTGGATTGTCCATTGCTACAGAGGAGGTCAACTGCAAATTGGACACAACTCACATTCCACTTGTGGATCTTGCACCTGACCACCTAGCTTTCTTCACCCCTCATAACCCTTTTCCAACTTTCTACTTTACGGATACAGTGTGGAAGCAGGCCCTTCGGCCCATCGAGTCCGCGCCAACCGGCGATCATCCCGTACACCAACATTATCCTACACACTAGGGACAATTTACTGAAGCCAATTAACCTTCAAACTTATAAAGTCTTTGGAATATGGGAGGAAACCAGTGCACCTGGAAAAAACCCAAGCAGTCGCAGGGAGAATGTATAAATTCTGTACCGACGGTACCTGCAGTCAGGATCGAACCTGGGTCTCTAACGTTGAAAGTCAGCAACTCTAACATTGCACCACTGTGCCTTCCATCATTCCCTTCCCACCTGGCTACATCCATCAGCCTTTATTCCACACCCCTGTGAACTGCCAGATACCAGCAATCATTTCTATTCCCTCTCGTTCCTGAGAGTGGTGTTCCAAAATGTCAAGTCACCTTGCATCTTTTGCCTCTGAAGTTACTCGAGGTTCAGTTTCTTCCTGCATTCAGTTTTATTCCAGCATCTGCCATCTTTTATCATCTAATCTTATTTTTTTAGGTTTCCCTTTAAAAACCATGATATTCAGCTCTACCACGCATTCACATTCCAACACGTTGCGAAACCTCTGGGTCCGTAACCAAGATGCCTCGGCTCTAATTCGGTCTCTCCAAATTAGACACAAGGCAGCTTCCATCCCTACACATTTACATACCACTATGTCAAATTACAGGATTGAACTTAATGTTGTTTCGACACCAAGTAGTTATATCAATGCCGCCAGGTTATTGAAAACGCAACTGGTTAACGAATGTCCCAAGGCAGTAGACAGGACTGTTCAGTGAATTGTTGTTACTTTGTCACCACCAAATCTTGGCTAGACTCGTGTACTGCTTGGGTGAGGTCTGCTGCATAATTTTACAGGCATGTGTGCTAGATAAAGCATTTCAATGTACCTAGCTACATGTGACAATAAAGTATTATTGAATCATTGACAAGCTGGACAGGACAAATATGTTCTTCTACGAGTTGAGTTCATCCCAAGAGCTCAAAAACAATTTAAAGAAGTTCTTAACCATTAAATTGAAGCTCATCCCAGATGGAAATTTTCTATCGCATTGCCAGGCTGTTGAAGAGGAAGCAAGAGTGGGTCTTCATCCCAATGGAAGTGGGAAATCACAGCACAAAGATGTGGGTGTGAGTCTCGCTATTTCAATGTCGGAACCTGGCCTGGCATCACATCTGTACTGCAGTGGAGCCCAATGTGCTCACTGGGAATATGTTCCCAGTCCAAGTACATCAATGCAAGGACATTGAGCTCTGGAGGAGATGTACATTCAAAACAACATCTGGCAGTGTGGAATATTACCAGCAGAGAAAGGGAGAATTGCTTCTGATTGTGCCCCTAAACTAGGAACATATAAAGGAAATTGCCAGCAAACTATCCATTAGGAACCGGCTCATCTCTAATTTAGCAAAAATGCAAATTGAAATTGGAATAGTTTGTTCATAATATTATGGAAAGTAGAAAACAGGACATATCTTTCAGTAGCCTGCTGAGACTCTCTTTCAACACGACTCGGTGAAGGAAGAGGAAAACAAAACGCTTGTCAAGCAGTCAGAGCCACAAGTTGCCAATTAATTCCATTAGTGACTTGGAAAGCAGAAGCTAAAAATGAGTCAAACACACCCAACATCAGTGGGGTGCTATCTATTGTGAAACCATTGTGTTGTAGTGTGCATACAGGCCCGAGGAGCCAAGTTGGACATGGCACTGCCTGCTTCTTATGCATCTCAGCAGAACACATTCTGCTGAGATGCCACAACCAAAGATGGACATAAAAAGCTGGAGTAACTCAGCGGGTCAGGCAGCACCTCTGGAGACAAGGAATAGTTGAGGTTTCGGATCGGAACCCTTCTTGAGACTGGACAATGTCATAGCCAACCGTCGTCTAAGGGCAAGTATTGCCTCATGAAGGTATTGCACCAAGTTGCTCAAAACATGGCACCACAAACAGAAATACGAGCAAAAATAAGCCGTAAAGCCCCTTGAGCCCATTCTGCCATTTCATAGGATCGTGGCCAATCTAACCTTGACTTCAGCTTCACTTTCCTGCCCATTCCTGGACACTTAAGTGCCCCATCCTTTACAACTGTCAATATCAGCCAAGAATATATTCAATCATCCTGCCTCCACAACTCTCTGGGGTCGAGAATTCCAAAAGGTTCATAACCCTGTCAGAAAAGTAATTCTCTCTTCATCTCCAACTAAAAACGAACAGCCGTTATTCCGAGGCAACATCATCTCATTTTAGAACCACCAACCTTCACCTCCCAAAGAGAAAGCTTCTCAACACTCACGTCAAAGCCTCAGAAATCCAAGTGTTTCAATAAACACACCATAATCTTCTAAACTCCAAGTTTTTCTACAGCAACCCTTCAAAGCAAGCATATCTTTCCTAAACGAGGCGACAAAATTATACACATTTACCACCCGACATACACAGTTGTTCTATATCTCTTTACATCTCCATCAATATCCCTCCTTTCCCTTTCCCCTGACCCCTAGCCAGATGGATCTTGACCAGAAACGTCACCCATTCCTCCTCTCCAGAGCTGCTGCCTGTCTCGCCGAGTTCCTCCAGCATTGTGTATTATCTTCAGTTTAAACTAGCATTTGCAGTTCCTTCCTACACATCCAGACACATGATTCCCGCTCCACAAAACATTCACTATCGACCGTCACCTCAGTATCCTCAGCAGTGGGTGCCAATAGTCCCTTAAGTCCAGTGACAAAACTTCCAAACTTTGATATTTCTAGACTGTCCACCATGTACTCTGAAGAGATCAGAAAGCAGTGGTCAGCTACATACACAATGCAAACTGATCCATTTCATTCATCTGGTGCAAACTCACACCCTGGCGCGTTTTCAATCGGTGACTATCTTTAACACAGTTAAAGGGACATCCTCCATCCCAAAGTCTGCATTTATATTGAAACCACTCAGCTGTAACATTCTCTAGGCCAACCTGCAGCCACAAAGGCCACAGGATAAGATTCCCTTGGACTAATTCTATTGGCCATGTCCATAAGTTATAGGAGCAGAATTAGGCCATTCTGCCATTATGTCTACTCTGCCATTCAACCATGGCTGATCTATCTTTCCCTCTTAACCCCATTTTCCTGCCTTCTCCCCATAACCCCCGACATCTCTACTAATCGAGAATCTGTCAATCTCCGCCTTAAAAATATACATTGACTTGGCTTCCACAACCTTCTATGCTAATGAATTCCCAGAAGCAGAAGTAAATGTTGTCCTGAGGAAGGATTCTTGGGAATACAAATGACAATTCAAAAAGTGAAAATTTATATAAAATTTAATGAAACTAAAAAAAGTTCACAAAGGCATCAAATATTTGAAGCAGACGCCTTAAATATATAGAGGTAGGTAACCACACTTTAAAAGGGGGAATAGGCCAAGCATAGAGTTATTATACAAAGACATGCCTAAAAATGTAGAACTGGATTTGAAAGAGTACAGAGATATGAAGAGTTGTAGAGGTCAGAGTTCAGGAGAGTCATGATCTTGTGGGGGTATAAATCAAGGATGGATAATTTAAAAGAAAAAAGGTATATTGTCTAATCAAGGGCCAGTGCAGGTCAGTAAACACAGGGAGCCAAGTATTGATCCCACCAGTCTTCTGAATTACTTCACAATGTGTACTTTTTCCCATTAATATGTAAGCTGTTCCGTTAGGTATATCCATAAACATTAGACAAAGTGTAGCGTTCATAACTTTGATGCGTGATCTGAGGTGGGAAAGATTCACCTCATCCAGGTGTGCACCAAGATTCACCTCACCCACCAGATTATGAGGCTGAAGATGTCCTGGTTGGGTTGCTCCTAGGCCTGGCCAAGCTGGCCATCCGCGAGTCATGGCGCCAGGCGGAAGAGGGCTCTGCCCGAGCCGGCTTCCTGTCCCTTTTCCGGGGTTACATCTGCGCCCGGGTGGTACTAGAGAGGAACTACCCGCTATTCACAGGCACACTGTGGGGATTTCTGGGACTGCTGGGCACGGCAGGGGGTGGAATGCATCCTTAATAAGGATGGGGAAATAGTTGTTTCATAGTATATTTGATATTGAAGCATATTTGTTTTAGACATTCGGCCCTTCGAGCCAGCACCGCCATTCAATGTGATCACTTGAATTATGGAGGTGGGTTTTGTTTTGAATTATTTTGTATTGTAAATAGTATTGCAACTTCTTGAATAAATCTATTTTTGGTTAAACAAAAGGAGTACGAGGTTCAGGTTTTACTAGTTAAAGATTAGTTGCCCAAATGGATCCTTGGTTTGAGGAGCAGTGACATCCGTGGGAACCCAGATTGTTGTAGTTGCTATGTAACTGGGAAACAGACAATTAAAATTCATCCATAACACATGAAATATAATCTGGAACACAATGTACCAATGCATAACCACTTAATCTACCTTTGTATCATTATGATGTGGGGAGCTTCTTACTGGAGAAGCAAAATACAGAAAAGTTGTTTTTGCAATAAAATGGTACAAGCAGTTTAATTTCCAAAGGAAATAAAACCTCACATCAGTAGAAGTGATGTGCACATAACAAGCCGGCAGATAGTATTTCCTTAGAAGATGAATCAGATTTGGTTCCAATTAAATCCAGCATCAAATACTCTGTTGAGTAGCGTGGTACAGGTGGGGCAGCACAGTGGTGCAGCAGGTCGAGTTGCTGCCTTACAGTATCAGAGAGCTAGGTTTGATCCCGACCACGTGATTTGTTTGTACAGAGTTTGAACGTTCTCCCTCTGCATGCATGGATTTTCTCCGGGTGCTCTGGTTTCCTCCCACATTCCAAAGACGTGCAGGTTTCTAGGTTAATTAATTTTATTGGTAAAATTGTTAATTGTCCCTAGTGTGTGGTATAGTGCTGGTGTACCGGGATCGCTGGTCGGCACAGTCTCTATGGGTCAAAGGGTCTGCTTCCATTCTGTATTCCTCAAAAACTAAACTATACAGTAGAGTACACACTGACTATTTGGATCATAGCCTCAAATGCATGGGAATGTAGGAGATTACATGTAAGAGAGTGGTGGACCACTGCCCAGTCTTTCATAGGCACTGACCTCCCTGGCAAAGAAATTTATAGGAGATGCAGCCTGAAAGAATCAGCCAATATCCAAGATCCACACCACCTTGGCAACGTTCTCATTTCACATCTACCATCGGGAAGAAGAGACAAGAGCCAGGAAACCATGACCACCAACTTCAAGATATGGGTTGCAAGGTCAACAGAGTGCCACATGGACATGAACAAAATGAGAATATGATACTAGTGACTGCTTTTGGCAGATGTTTACAGAGCTCATTTCCCCAACATCTATTTCCTAATATTACAGCAGTCATGTTGAGCAAGGACCCCCAAGGTCTAACCACAGCTTTATGCCTTTGAGATGCATCAGAAAGCCTGGAGCCATTACCTCTCTCCACTCACCGCAGGATTTAGTCAGCAATGATCTCCTTGCAACCACCCTTTCAACCAGGTGCAGTTCCAAATCAAGGCTGCAAGGGATACTTTTTCTTGGAATGAAAATATTGCAAACACAATCTTGAATGATCATTAGATTACAATAGGTGTGCAATTTATGTGGGTGTAAGCCCAATTATCACCAGGATTTCTTGATACTGTTGATCATGGAATTGTTTCCTGCGTTTGCTTATCGTGGTGAATGAGGTTGGAACTAGGGTTGGCATTTCATATCAGATTATGTGGATGAACAAGTACAGTGTTTCACTGAAGTGGACAAGTGGGATCAAGACTAATTGTCTTCATGGGTTGCAGAAAGGAAGAGTGCCAGCCTGTAGTAGTCAGACTAAGGAACCTTTCCTTGATCTTGCTGCCACTATTAATGGGGAAAAATGCTGAACGTTCATTCGGCTGAAACAAGCAGTCAAAACTGTTCAGTACAAACCAATGGACAGCCAATTTAGTGATTTGGAAGTAGTCTCTTTGTTAACCAAAGAAATATTCAAGGAGAAAATGACTGTTTTGTCCCACACCTGTTCTTGCCACCAGAAATCTGTGTACAGCTGCATAAAATAGATAGCTAAATACATCAAAGACTAAAAGGCTACAGTCAGCCAGCTTAATAACATCTATATCTTCTTCTATACATACATAACTAAAACTCTGATCTTGTTATCTTCCGGTTTGACGGTCATTCTAATTGCGCAAAAACGGTACACGATAGTGCTACGATTTTTCACAGCATACTCACGGTTCTCCTTTGCTGCGATTGCACCAAGTTTCGTTCTGATTGGTGGAAGCTAGTAAGAGTTATCGAGGTTTAAAAATCTTTAAAACCGTCCGTGCGCAGATCAATTGCCTCTCCTGCCATTCAGCGCAGATTGGTCCCTTCTAATGTCATTCCACAAGATGCCCGCCCCTTCCTGCGCCATCGCGTCTTTACTGCAGCTGCATGACCGTTTCTGGATGACCGGTGGAAGTCTCCAACCGAACACAATTTCGGGCGGGAGGGAGGGACCGGAAACAGCCAGACTCGGCCAAATCCAACCAAGCCCAGCCAGCGCGGATTCGGAGATGGCGCCAAATGGAAAGCGGAGACTCTGATCTCAGCGGAGGAGAACGACCAGCGAAGTGACCCGCGAAGCAACCAGCGCCCGCTGCGAGTCCCCATCGCACCCCCAATCTCTTTGACTCTGGTCCCCCTCGCAGGCTCCTATCCCCCTCCCCCGTGATATTGCACTCTTCCCCATGGCTCTTCTCTGAGCTCTCTCCCCCCCCCCCCCGCCCATTCCCCCCCACACACCCCCCAAAATCCCTCCTCCTCCGCCCCCTCAAAAAATCCCTCCCTCCCCCCCCCCCCCCCGTGGTGACTGGGACCTAACGGGTCCTACTTAGTCTAGTTTATTTTTAAAATTTTAAAATTTGAGAGCTCAGTCTTGGTGTTCTTTCAAATAAGTGTTAATTTTGTTTTTCAAGCCAACAATTTGCATAACAGTGGAGCCGAGCAACATTCCCCAACTATCTGCAGGCTGGAATGGTCCACTTCATTTACCATCTTCAATGGGCCTAATGTCAGCCAGAGATTGAAAGCACACAGGAGCAAACTACTCAAGTGGAATTCCCAACTGATCATTGTTGCTGTTGGTAATTTTATCCCAGAATTTGACGAGGAAGGCAAACTAAAATAAATCCAGACAAATCTTAGTGTTTCTCAATGATGCTACCTCATTTATTCTTGGAGACACAATGACTTGAAAGCTTCTTTCCCCAAGAGGCAAGGTCTATTTTCTTAGAATAGGCGAGGCATAGAAAGATACAATCATAATGCAGGCAAATATGTAATTAGTGTAGATGGGAGATAAGGTGAGTCTGGGCATGGTGGCCTGTTTCTGTGCAGTACAGCCAAATCAAAAGTGAAAGATCTAGGAGCAATATAGAACGAAAGGTGGATCAGTATGTAAAATGGGTTGTTGAGCAATACATTGACATCGTATCACAAATGTTGCGGTGTCAAGTTAAAAAAAGTTTTATTAATATATTGGAGTATTTAAATGTTGACATTTTCTGTAACCTTTATTTAAGTGTTGGAGCAAATAACAGCAGGGGAAAAAAGGTTTCGATTTAAGAAAATAATAGTACAGTGTGTAGAAAGAAAAACTGCAGACGCTGGTTAATTCACAAAAGGACATAAAGTACTCGAGGAATTCAGCAGGTAGGGCAGCATCTCTGGAGATAGATAGGCCACGAGGAGTGGCTAGGGGAACCCAACGTTGTGGTGTGTAGGTGACTAGTCATTAAGTCGAGGACTCGCGTGCAGAGTCCAAACAGATTCTCCAGGTATCCTCACGTTTAACACCTTTTCTGGTGCATGGGCATTAAGACAAGCCCAATATTCTGCACTTCTATTAACACTACACTGAACCCTCATTTTTAATGGATCCCATTATAATGGATTTCCGACTTAGTGTAGATGGGACTGTTGACAGACCTGTTGAAGCCACCCCTGCCTTTCACCTACACACTTGGGGCAATTTATGGTTAATTAAAGTGCCAAACTGGGGGGGTGACCTGGAGTAGAGTCCAGCTGGATAATCCTACATCTCTCATTCCTTCATCTTCCTCCAGTAGAGGAAGATGAAGGAATGAGGAGGAGGAGGAGGAGTCTCTGTACAATGGAAGCAAGCCATGTGCACTCTTGTACACAAATCCTCTTGCAACAAGGCACATCATTTGCCTTTTTAGCTGCCCGCTCACCCAGCAGTGACAAAAAACAGGATGACCATCACTTTCATCGCCCTCGTATCGAGTTAAAATGATACTTCCGTGGCTGCATGCCCTCGACTCCTTCCTACTGCAATTTTCCTCCTGATGAACAATGAGGAAACATTTTTTTTTTAAATTGGGAAATAATGCTAAAAAATGTAATCAACTGTAGTCGGGACACACTTTTATACAGATCTGATGCAATTGTTCTGAATTTCACCAAAAAAGGCGTAACAGCCACTGCAAAGTTAAATGGGGCAGCAATGTAAGTGGAGCCAAGACTTAACAGGTTGTGACCCACTTCTGTAATTGGTTATATTTACGTTACATCAAATTATTCTGCTCTTTCAAAAGAAAGTTGGAGAAATAAGAGATCTCCTTCCCATTTTCATCACATCGGTCTTGGTAAAACTGCAAGACACCAAAGCTACGGCTCAACTTTTGCGAACCATTCTTCAAACAGAAAAGGAGTGAGGAGATTTAAATCCAAGGGGCCTGGGAACATGGACAGTCATACCTCGGAACAGGGATGTAGCTGGAAACTGGCATCTAATGAGGAATGGTTAGGATGAGATCCAGATCGGGGCTTAGACCCTGGGATCTAAAGCAGATGAGGGATTGAAAGAGGTGGGGTTGTACAGCGTGGATGGAGTGGAGTTGAAAAGTGATGGGGACAACAGGGAAGGACCTGCCTGTGATGAGATCCCAGAATAAAGCAGAGACTTCCTGCAGGAATACAAGAAATATAAAGCAGGAGGGACTCATTCAGCCTCCCATGCCCGCACTGCCATTCAACACTAATCATGAGTAATCTTCCACCTCAATACTATTTTCTGTCCCATAACCTCTCAACCATCCAACAACCTATCCACCTTTATCTTCCACATACTACACTTCAGTAAAGAATTCCTAAAATGACACAAAGTGCTGGAGCAACTCAGTGGGTCAGGCAGCATCCCTGGAGAACATGAACAGTTGATGTTTTGGGTCGGGACCTGTTCAGACCAATTGGTGGGGGGTGGGGGGGAGAGAAAGTTGAAGATAATTCCTAACGTTCACCACTTTCTGATAAAACCTCTCAACTGATTGGCTGACACCTTATTTTGAGATGATCTCTTATTCTCAGTACCCCATCCAATGAATTGTCCACTCTGCATCTATGCAAAAATGTGACTCCTTTCAATACGAACAGTTTTCTTAAATTGAAGAATATCGGCTAATCTGCTTAATCGTCCCTTGTACAAAGCTGCAATCCCTGGAATTAATCCAGAGAACCTGCGCTGTTCCTGTATTGTAAGTATATCCATCCTTGGATGAGAAGGTCAGACAGGCACACAATAGTCCAGGAGTCTCTGTACAATGGAAGCAAGCCATGTGCACTCTTGTACACAAATCCTCTTGCAACAAGGCACGTCATTTGCCTTTCTAGCTGCCCGCTCACCCAGCAGTGACAAAAAACAGGATGACCATCACTTTCATCGCCCTCGTATCGAGTTAAAATGATACTTCCGTGGCTGCATGCCCTCAACTCCTTGTCCTAACATCATGAACCCATACAGCCATCTTTCTTAAAGAACAGAGCTGAATCAATGAAAACTGCTCCTCCTCCTGAGATGGAGACAATATTTCACTCTAGAAAAAGTAGCGTCTACCAATGCTGTAACTACTCATCACCAATGTCCAGCATTGATCAATGTCAAAGGACTGTAAATCCTTAATTGCATCTTAATGTAAAAGGTTGTCTCCCATACAAAGTTAACTAATCACAATGCCATCAGTCTCAGATTTGCATCCTCTACTATAGCCAATTGCATTCAACATATAAAGGAATTTTGTTCAAGTTGCTGTTGCACAGATTCTTAATCCAGTGACAGAATACACATGTACACTTTTAAGACATTGTGCATTTCAAGTCACTTATGCTGTACAAAATATGGCAGATAATTTGTACACGATTAATACTGACCCACCATCTGGGGAGCACCAACCCTTACCAAGGTAAACACTAGAGAAACCTCGTGCAGATGCTGCTTTCAACCGAAGATAGATACAAAATGGTGGAGTATCACAGCGGGTCAGGCAATATCTCTGGCGAAATGGAGTAGGTGACGTTTCGGGTCGAGACCATTCTTCAGACCGAAGGAGGGTTTCGATCCAAAACATCACTATACCTTTTCTCCTTTATTCTGCTACCTGACCTACTGAGTAACTTCAGCACTTTGTGTCCATCTCTGGAGATGTCTCCCTAGTCTTCAAACAACAAAGGCGAGCAATCCTCTACCCACAAGCAGAGTCGTTGGTTCATTATCTCTTCCAAGGGTTATCCAAACCTCTACTCTTTTGATGTTTCTCCAAGCTACATGATACACAAGGATAAGTTGTATTAAGTCCCACAATCTTTTATACCATTTGCCAGTACTGCAATTGGATTCTTGAGAATTTGTCTTTCAGTGCAAAAACGTTTTCCCTTCACAATTTGGACAAAGTGAAATGTGAACTGCAAAATGGTTTAATATTTCTGGCCTCATCCTCCATCCTGTGAGCAATAACCTGCTATTCATAACTTCCATCAATGACTGCTGCATCTGACTGTTCCCACCAGAATCCCAAATGGATTGGAACACATCTTGCAAATCTCCTCTTGATGTTTCTGAAATTGCTCAGCTCAGATCGTTTGATGATTGAAGCCGTCAAATCCCTCCCGTGTAAAACTTTGATCAGCTTGCCACGATATTCCAACCTGCAGCCCACACTTCAGATGCTTCCCAGAAAATCTGTGGTTAGTACTTTACACATCTTCCGTCAGTTTAAATATTCAACGCACTTTCTGTGGAGTTAAATGTCAACTCCACTTGAGCTACATCAGAACAGCAAAAGCTCCCACATGGGGGCATTATCTATGCTTCTGCTGCTTCTAATGTCATAGTATAAGATATCGGAGCAGAATTAGGCCATTCGACCCTCTGCTCCGTCATTTGATCATAGCTGGCTCATTTTCCCTTTCAACACCATTCTTCTGCCTTCTCCCCTTATCCCTTGACACCCTGTCCCATGGTATGAGTTAATTCCAAGAGCTTTCCCGAGTTTGCCCAGATTCAAACTTGGAGACATACGGTAATGGCCACCCGTCGGTACTCGGGGCTCTTGTAGACATTTTTCAACATGTTGAAAAATCTTCACGAGTGTTCCCGTGCTTACCAACCGTTAGCCAGTCTTCCCGAGTACCTGCTGTTAGCGCTAAGAGACATCCCCGAGCTCTGACGTACCCGCTACGTTCTTTCTCCGTGTTTACCATGAGTTTTAGATTTTTTGTCAAACTCAGGAGAGCTCTTGGAATGAACTCGTACCGTGGAACAGGGCTTTTACTAATTAAGAACCTACCAATCTCCACTTTAAAAATACCCAATGACTTGGCCTCCACCGTCGGTGGCAATGAATTCCATATTTTATCTATTATTTGTATTCATGAAATGGGCATCTACAGTTGATTCTAGCATTCAACATGGTACACAAACAATGTCTTCTTCCCCTGAAAACTATTCACCACCATCCCTTCATTTCTCCCTCCCAACATGTTAAGTGTTGTTCAGAGGGCAGTTGCACAGTATAATGAGCCGTAATGAGCCGTAGTAATTGGAGTACAAGCCTGTGGTTCACATCATTAATTGGAGTTGGATTTTCTCCTCTTCCAAAGGCTCATTTAAGGGATAAGATCAAAGGAAACTCTGCAAGAAGGGCTTCCGCAGTGGTTAACTGGTAGACTGGCTGTCTCATATCCCCAGTTTCGATCCCGACCTTGGGTGCTATCTACTTGGAGTTTGCACATTTTCCCTGTGCCACTTTTCTCCCACATCCCAACAAACGTGCGGGTCAATTGGCCTCCATAAAATTGCCCTTAACATGTAGGGAATGGATGCAAAAGTGGGATAACATAGAACTAGTGTGAGCGAGTGATTAGTGGTCAGCTTGGACTCACTTCCATGCTTTATCCATCATTCAAAAAAATAGTTCAACCCTACCTGTGCAACCGGCATTTAGCAGACTCCTTTGAAGGTGGAGTTTTACAAGAGGCCAAAGTATTATAATATTAGAACACTATTATTCCTTGGCATTTTTTTTTAATATACTTGGCTGCTTTTCCCAAACATTCATCTCCATGTGTGCTATCACTGGCAAGTTTAAGCCGCCTATTCCACCAAGGAAAGTTGATATCTGATCCCAATCTCTACACATCCAGAGCGGTGAAGAGACCCAAAATCTGGCATGAGAAACAGATACAAAACCAACGCTTCCAGAAGCAGATCATTAGATAAGGCCATCAAAATTTTAATAAAACTAAATGTTCATTTGTCGCTGAGCAAAACCACAATATAAGCAAAGGAACTTCAACATAGCATGGTCAGCGCATTCAGTAGCATCCCAGTATTGTTGTTTTCACCCAACTGTTCAGTTGCCCAAATATTTGTTTAGTTTGGAGTTACAGCGTGGAAACAGGCTCTGCGGCCCACTGAGTCCAGGCCAACTAGCAACCCCTATACACTAGCACTATCATACACACTAGGGTCAAGTTACAATCTTTACCAAAACCAATTAACCTACAAACCCGTACGTCTTTGGGTGGGAGGAAACAGAAGGACCTGGGAAAGACGCACGTGGTCGCAGGTAGAGCACACAAACTCTGTACAGACAGCACCCATAGTCAGGATCGAACCCGGATCTCTGCTGCTGTAAAACAGCAACTCTACCGCTGTGCCACCATGCCGCCCAAGGTTGAGGGAATTGTCCCTTTAAGCAGGGCAACAGCTGCAGTCACCAAGATGGAGAAAGACACAAAAAGCAAGATGGTGATATCGGCAGTAATCTGAACATTCTATCAATGCTTCAATTATTAGCAACAATTCAATGGTTATAATTATCTTATTAGGTACTTGGTTCAGTTGTATAGGATGATCAATGAAGTCAATTAAAATGGTCTTGGCCTAGTCTACTGATGGCTGGTTCCCAAGACCAGCTGCAGTGCAGTCCAGTGCTCCGACAAAACTATCCTTCATTCGGTCAGTTAACATGAGAGTGGCTTCCTTTAGCCAACTGATTGATTGCCCACTCCACCGGCAGCACAAACAAATGTACAGGCAATCCATTCTTTTCACATCTCCAGCCGCTGTCTGGAACAAAACTCCTCCAGTTTTATCTGCACAAAAGGGACATGCAAGAGCTCTGGGCCAATGATGTTTTGTGCACATGGCCTCTGTGCAGCTGCTAAGAAATACCCAAGCTACAGGTGCAGCTTTGTAACATTAACTCATGTGTTTACCAGTTATACAGGCATGGAGTCATACAGTGAGGAAATGGGCCCATCAGCCCAACTTGCCCACACTGACCCGTTCCATCTACAATGGTCCCACTTGCCTGCATTTGGACCATGTACCTCTAACCCCGTCCTATCCATGTACCTGTCGAATTGCTTCTTAAACGTTGCGATAGTCCCTACCTCAATGACCTCCTCCAGCAGCTCGTTCCATACACCCACCACTCTGTGTGAAAAACCTGCCCCTCAGATTCCTATTAGATCGTTCCCCCCTCACCTTAAACCCATGTCCTCCACTCTCGATTCCCCTACCCTGAAAGGTGCTCTGTGCATCTACCTGAACTATTCCTCTCAGTTGCAAAAATATTACGCTACAAATTCCTCCAGGTAAAGGTGATGCAGGTTTAAGGAGGGTTCCATCTAACGAAGGGTTTAGACCTGAAACATCACCGATTCCTTACCTCCAGACATGTTGTCTCATCCACTGAGTTACTCTATTTCATTTCGGAGTCACGTGAGTGACTTCGTGAAGAGCCCGCCGGCGCGCATGCTCGACATATCGTCGTATCGCGTTGCTGCGACGGCTGACGGAGGAGCGCGCTCCTCGCCAGCCCTTCATAAGGGAACCACGCAGGTAAGTATGCTACCTTAAGTTGGTGGTTCTTGTTGTGTTTGCTTCACAGCAAGAACATGGATGGGAGTTTGAGAGGCCGGAGATCGGGGAAAAGTCGCCGGCCAGCGGTTCCGGAGCGAGAGTTGTCGGGGGTACCTGCAACACAGACCGGAACGAGGGCGGAGATGTCGGTGAGCTCTGTCTTTTCAGGTCCGGACCCGCCCGCACACCACAGCTCGGAGGAGTTCGACGAGGAGGAGTGTGGTGTGCCGCCAGAGCAGGACGACCCTGCCATGGCAGTCAGGTCGTCAGCAGGCTTGCTGACGGCCTCGAGCAGAAGGGTCCGTGCGGCTGCACGGCCCGTTTCACGCAGCCCTCTGAGGAGGGGAAGGGCAGGAGCCCAGAAGCCTAACCCTGTCGGGGCTAAGGCTCTGCCTGCCGCCAAGGAGCGGTCAGGTTCCAGGACGGGACCCGGGGCAGCTGTGAGGTCCAGCCGTCGCCCCCCAACTTTCGACGCCGGGACGAGTCAGTTGGGGGTCCCGTCACGGTCGCCGAGCCCCCCATGGATGGGTGGGCGAGACCATGCGTCGGCAAGGTCCACGATGTGGGCAGCTGGCAAGCCTGCACGGGCTCAAGGTATCCAGGCTTCGGCTGGTGCCGACACCATGCCGCATCTGTCCGTAGAGGCAACGGCTTCCGCTCCCGCTAACCGGAGGCGGTTGAACACGCCCGTGCAGGAATCGCGCAGTTTCGCCTCGGCGGCTGTCGACGACAACTACCGGCACCGGCAGGGCCTCGACGAGGTGCGGGCCGATGACAGGAGCCCCGGCCAATTTTCAGAGCCGGAGGGCTCCGACCACCTGAGTGTTCAGGGTGAAGGGCGTATTGACCGTATGGAGCGGCTGCTGGAGCTTCTCATACAAGGTCAACAACAACAGGCATCCAGCAGCGACAGGCACAGGGCTTCATCACCAGCTTCGTACACCAGCCTGGAGCAGCAGGACGAGGAGGCAGTGGTCGACCCCATCCCACCCCCGCCTGAATTACCGGCGGAGGACCTCCTCGATGTGGCCACCAAGTTTGCAGCCCCTCATTCCTCGGGGCTTCCCATCAATACAAAATTGGCAGCCACTGTGGACTTCCTAAATAATCACCAGCTTCAGGAGGAAGTTCTACTACAAGCCATGAGCCGTCACAAGGCTCCATCAAACTGCAACTCCCTCAACGTGCCTGTGGTCAATACGCCAATATGGGGCAACGTCAGTGCGGCTATCCGTCAGCAGGAGCTGAAAATTCAGCGGATCCTGAAACTCCTCACGGCCGGGATTACTACCTTTGTGCGGTCGGTCGACGGAGAGGAGCTTAATTTGGACCAGGAGGATGCTCTGGCGCTTCTGTGCGCTACTCAAAATGAAATAAATGGCTTTCGCAAAAATAGCATCCGCCCAGCGCTCAACCCTAAGTTTGCAGGGTTGTGCAAACCACCGCCGCCGCCCCGTCAGCTCTTTGGCGAAGACCTTTCCAAAAGGGTCAGAGAGCTTGATGAACAAGCCAAGACCGTGGGGCTCATGCGCTCTCATAGTGCCCCCACGCCATCGAGCTCGAAAGCTCCGCTTGGCCGCTCACGAGGGTCTGTCAGCACTTCTACCAGAAATTACCCTCCAGCTCCAAACCGATATCAACCACCCCAACACCAGGGGTCTTTTTTAGGACAGGCTCGGCAGAAGCCGAGGTGGAAAATGAGGACGCCACGACCTCAAACCAACCCAGCACCTCTACGTCCACCCACTCGTGTCAGGGACCGCCGGTAACCACAGAGGTGAGGCGGTCTGGTTCTCTTTTTTCTCTTTGTTTAACTTCACATGTTGGTGGGCGTCTGCGGTTGTTTGCGGGTGCATGGGGTGACATTACCAGTGATGAGTATGTGTTACGGAATATTCAGGGCCATAGCATTGAGTTTATTAATGGGGACATCCCTCCGTCTCAGCATAGACCGGGTCGTACTTTTAAACTAACGGCTGCGGAACAGTCCGTAGGCTATAAGGAAATGTTAAGGTTGGAACAGAAAGGGGTCATAGAGAGAACGGTTCATGAGCCCGTTGAATTTGTTTCCAATATTTTTACTCGACCTAAGAAGGATGGAGGCTGTAGAGTCATTATTGATCTAACCACTCTGAATAACTTTGTAACATATACTCATTTTAAAATGGACACGTTTGAAACGGCCAAATCATTGATCTCACAAGGGTGCTTTATGGCATGCATTGATTTACAGGATGCGTACTATACCGTACCCATGAAAAAATATTACAGAAGGTTCTTAAAATTTATCTGGATGGATCAGCTGTGGCAATATAGGGCGTTGCCTAATGGGCTCACCACAGCCCCTCGATTATTTACTAAATTGGTGAAGCCAATTATGGCTTATTTGAGACAACGACATCATATCGTTATGGCCTATTTAGATGATATTTTAATTGTCGGCCACACCTTGGAATTAGCTCAACAAGGGGTTGCAGCTGCAGTCAATTTGTTCCAATAGCTTGGGTTCATTATTCATCCAGAAAAATCTAAGTTCTGCCCCACCCAGGTAATTAATTATCTGGGGTTCCAGGTGAATTCCATTAGCATGAGAGTCACCATACCAATTAACAAAATTGAGGAGGTAACACAGGTGTGTACAGATTTAATCAATACTCGTATACCATCGATTCGTCACACAGCTACTGTCATTGGCAAGATTGTGGCTTTGTTTCCGGCAGCCCGGTATGGACCTTCATAATGACCAGCATGCCGTCGCAACGCAGCAATCTTGGCTCTCTGCAAGTTTTGATAATGCAGAGGTCATAGAAACATAGAACATAGAAAATAGGTGCAGGAGTAGGCCATTCGGCCCTTCGAGCCTGCACCGCCATTCAATGTGATCATGGCTGATCATCCAACTCAGTATCCCGTACCTGCCTTCTCTCCATACCCCCTGATCCCTTTAGCCACAAGTGCCACATCTAACGCCCTCTTAAATATAGCCAATGAACTGGCCTCAACTACCTTCTGTGGCAGAGAATTCCAGAGACTCACCACTCTCTGTGTAAAGAATGTTTTCCTCATTTCGGTCCTAAAGGAATTCCCCCTTATCCTTAGACTGTGACCCCTTGTTCTGGACTCCCCCAACATCGGGAACAATCTTCCAGCATCTAGCTTGTCCAACCCCTTAAGAATTTTGTAGGTTTCTATAAGATCCCCCCTCAATCTTCTAAATTCCATCGAGTACAAACCGAGTCTATCCAATCTTTCCTCATATGAAAGTCAATGGAATCTATGGAATTTCAAAATTCCTTAGATTCTGGAGTAGTTCCTGAGGATTGGAGGGTAGCTAATGTAACCCCACTTTTTAAAAAAGGAGGGAGAGAGAAAGCGGGGAATTACAGACCAGTTAGTCTAACATCGGTAGTGGGGAAACTGCTAGAGTCAGTTATTAAAGATGGGATAGCAGCGCATTTGGAAAGTGGTGAAATCATTGGACAAAGTCAGCATGGATTTATGAAAGGTAAATCATGTCTGACAAATCTGATAGAATTTTTCGAGGATGTAACTAGTAGAGTGGATAAGGGAGAACCAGTGGATGTGTTATATCTAGACTTTCAGAAGGCTTTCGACAAGGTCCCGCATAAGAGATTAGCATACAAACTTAAAGCACACGGTATTGGGGGTTCAGTATTGATGTGGATAGAGAACTGGCTAGCAGACAGGAGGCAAAGGGTAGGAGTAAACGGGTCCTTTTCAGAATGGCAGGCAGTGACTAATGGGGTGCCGCAAGGCTCAGTGCTGGGACCCCAGCTATTTACAATATATATTAATGATTTGGACGAGGGAATTCAATGCAACATCTCCAAATTTGCAGATGATACCAAGCTGGGGGGTATAGTTAGGTGTGAGGAGGATGCTTGGAGGCTGCAGGGTGATTTGGATAGGCTGAGTGAATGGGCAGATGCATGGCAGATGCAGTACAATGTGGATAAATGTGAGGTTATCCACTTTGGTGGCAAAAACATGAGGGTAGACTATTATCTGAATGGTGGCAGATTAGGTAAGGGGGAGATGCAACGAGACCTGGGTGTCAATGGTACACCAGTCATTGAAAGTAGGCATGCAGGTGCAGCAGGCAGTGAAGAAAGCAAATGGTATGTTAGCATTCATAGCGAAAGGATTTGAGTATAGGAGCAGGGAGGTTCTACTGCAGTTGTACAGGGTTTTGGTGAGGCCACACCTGGAGTACTGCGTACAGTTTTGGTCTCCAAATCTGAGGAAAGACATCCTTGCCATAGAGGGGGTACAGAGAAGATTCACCAGACTGATTCCTGGGATGTCAGGACTTTCATATGAGGAAAGATTGGATAGACTCGGTTTGTACTCGATGGAATTTAGAAGATTGAGGGGGGATCTTATAGAAACCTACAAAATTCTTAAGGGGTAGGACAAGCTAGATGCTGGAAGATTGTTCCCGATGTTGGGGGAGTCCAGAACAAGGGGTCACAGTCTAAGGATAAGGGGGAATTCCTTTAGGACCGAAATGAGGAAAACATTCTTTACACAGAGAGTGGTGAGTCTCTGGAATTCTCTGCCACAGAAGGTAGTTGAGGCCAGTTCATTGGCTATATTTAAGAGGGCGTTAGATGTGGCACTTGTGGCTAAAGGGATCAGGGGGTATGGAGAGAAGGCAGGTACGGGATACTGAGTTGGATGATCAGCCATGATCACATTGAATGGCGGTGCAGGCTCGAAGGGCCGAATGGCCTACTCCTGCACCTATTTTCTATGTTCTATGTTTCTATGACCTCTGCATTATCAAAACTTGCAGAGAGCCAAGATTGCTGCGTTGCGACGGCATGCTGGTCATTATGATCGATCAATGCAGCTGCCGCCTGCAGCATTGGATGAGTTACGATGGTGGGTTTGCCACATTAGTAACTCGTTTAAAACTATTATTGAGGCGAAACCGATGATATACTTACAAACTGATGCGAGCTCTGATGGCTGGGGAGCTACGAATCAATGTTCTAGTTGTGGGGGCCGATGGGATACCCTTGAGAATACGATGTTGGTATCACAAGGGATCAACTATTTGGAGCTGCTTGCAGCGTTTCACGGACTTCGAGCATATTTTTCCAAGATCATTGGAGCACATGTCCGGCTCCAAATAGACAATACCACAGCGGTGGCGTATTTAAACCACATGGGCGGTACCAGGTCAGTTTCATGTGATAAATTGGCTAATTCAATTTGGCTCTGGTGTGTCAAGAGAGACATTTGGATTTCAGCTACCTATTTGCCAGGTGAGCTTAATATTGTGGCGGACGCCAGGTCACGCAAGTTCAATGATAATATTGAATGGATGTTACATCCTGAAATTTTTGCAAAAATCACAGCCAAATTTGGGAAACCGGACATTGACCTTTTTGCGTCCCGGTTGAACCATCAGGTACCAACCTACGTCTCGTGGGAACCAGATCCTGGGGCTATAGCGTTAGATGCATTCTCGCTAGACTGGGGGAATTGCTTTTTCTATGCATTCCCCCCGGTTTGCCTCATCAGTCGGGTATTACGTAAAATTCAGATGGATGGTGCCAAGGGCATCCTTATCATACCCGACTGGCCTACACAGCCGTGGTATCCGATGGTCTTTGACACGCTCAGTGAACCTTGGGTCCGTTTGCAGGGTAGCCCAGAATTAGTTACTCACCCTGTTTCAGGGGAGCCACATCCCTGCCATGGCTATTTAAATTTGTTGGCTTGCAGATTCTGAATCGGCCTTTAGTTCAATACGGCCTTTCTACCCGGACCATGGATACCATTGCGGCGTCGTGCCGAGAGTCTACAAGGCGAAGATACCGCTCTTACATCAGGAAGTGGGAAGCCTTCTGCAGCCGCTCTCGCATCACGTACGATGCCGTGACTATAACCGACGTCCTGGAATTCCTCGCGGGGTTGCACCATGATGAACACTTAAGCTACAGTGCCATCAACAGCGCCAGGAGCGCTCTATCATTCTACCTCAATATTGAGGTGGGATCCAACAGGCTAGTGTCCAGGCTCATGCGGGGTATTTTCAATACGAATCCGCCTACACCACGTTACAATATCACCTGGGATGTCAGGGACGTTTTAACTCTGCTCAGGACGTGGTCCCCCATGGAAGGGCTCCAGCTGGACAAACTCACCATGAAGCTGGTGATGTTACTAGCGCTGACTTCAGCACAGAGGGTACAGACACTCCACAAACTACGTGTCGACAGAATGATGTCTACCCCCACAGAAGTAGTTTTCTTTGTTGACGAGCTACTAAAGCAGCACAGACCTGGGTGCACAGGGCTGCAGCTGAAGTTCCCGGCATACCCCGCCGATGCTAGGCTATGCTTAGCCTCCCATATCCGTTACTACGTCAAGGTGACGGCAAGCATCAGAGGAATGGAGAGATACCTGCTTGTCACTCATAAGAGACCTCACCATCGAGTGACAACACAGACGATATCCAGGTGGCTTCGAGTCGTCTTGGGAAAGTCAGGTATCGACACTAATGTGTTCAAATCTCATTCCACCAAGGCTGCATCGACATCGGCGGCGAGGGTCATGGAGGTGCCCATGGACCATATTCTCGCTACAGCAGGATGGGCTAATGAAGCTGTGTTCCAGCAGTTCTACAACCGGCCCGTTGCTGCGCCTCTACAGTTCGCAGAAGCCGTGCTAAATGCGGGGCAAGAACGTGGAGATGTCCCCGAATGAGGGTTTTTTTGATTTGTTTGTTAATAAATATGCTTTGTTTTGCAGTATGGACTAGTCAGCAAGTTATTCCTCCCATCCATCCCTGGTAGTGGTGTGACAGCATGGACGTGGTCCAGGGCGTGTCATCACAGAAGCTTTGAAGTCTTCACGAAGTCACTCACGTGACTCCGAAATGAAATAGTAAGATTGAACGAGAACTTACCAGTTCGAAGGTTGATCTTTATTTCATGAGGAGTCGAAGTGAGGGATTTCGTGCCCTCCTCGCCCAACCCTCAATCACCTTCATCTGGTAATCTTAGTCGTTTCATTCTTACTATGTGAAGTCATTTCTTTTGATTGGTTTCTGTGATTCCACGCCGCTACTTTGAAGTATGTCGAGCATGCGCGCCGGCGGGCTCTTCACGAAATCCCTCACTTCGACTCCTCATGAAATAAAGATCAACCATCGAACTGGTAAGTTCTCGTTCAATCTTACTATCACTTTGTGTTTATCACAGGTTTAAGGCAGACTGCTTACATTCAATGGAGCCTTGCAAAATCTACAAACTTAACAGCAACAGGAGATTTACATCTCTTCCCTGACAAGATTATTGGAATGTGTTGAGGTGGCATGGTGGCGCAGCAGTAGAGTTGCTGCCTTACATCGCCAGACACCCAGGTTCAATCTTGTCTAAGGGTACTGCCTGTACGGAATTTGTACGTACTCCCTGTGCTTTCTGTGTGCTACAGCTTCCTCCCAAAGACATACAGGTCTGTAGGTTGATTGGCTTCAGTAAAAAGATTGTAAATTGTCACTGGTGTGCAGAGATCACTGGTCAGCGCTGACTCGGTGGGCCATGGGGCTTCTTTCTGTGCTGTATCGCTAAACTAAACGGGATCGATTTCCACAGGGATCCCTCCCATACTCTAGTTCCACAAGATCTATGACCCACACTGGCAACCTACCAAATAGGGTAGAATCGAAAAAAGTAGGAGCAAGAGTAGACCATTTTAGCCCTTCAAGCCTATTCGGCCATTCAAAATTATTATGGCTCTATCTCAAGTGTCATTTTCTTACTCTCTCTCCCCCGCCTCACTTCTGAAGATTTACCTCCTTAAATAGTTATGTAGCAACTTTGACTTCACAACCATCTGCAGTTGAGAAATCATATGTTCTTCACCCTCTGGTTTCCCTTTTATAGTCATGAACATTTTACCCCATATTCTCAGACTGTAACCTTTGATTATAGGGTCCTCAGCAAGGAACGATCACCACTGCATCCAGCCTGTTAAACCCGATAGAGGTTTGTATGCTTCAATTATATATCCTCTCATCCTCCCAAATTATATACCAGCCTAGTTAACCCAGTTCTATTCTCATTGATCGTCACACCTTCCTAGGAATCAGTGTTATATTTATTGTACTCCCTCCATACAATCCATTGCTGTCATCTGCCTGGTTCACTTGCTTTGTGCCTTTGTGACTAGCATGCCAGTACTCACAAATCACATGACACGTTCACGTTTCTGACAAGATCACTCAAACTTTTCATTTGTCTACCAGGTATGATTACTTCATATCTGTCCATGTTACATTGCACGCCCACTCGCATACCCAGTCTAAAATTGCCGTCAAGCCTCTTTACATCTTCCTCACAATTCACTAGGTTTGGGGAGATACTTAATTTGACTCACTTATCCAAGTCATTGATATGCATTGCAAACAGCTGGGTTTCCCCTAGTACTGATATCCATGATATCTTACCAATCACTACCTTTCTTCCCAACCCATTGTTCAAGCGCTTTTGATTGCAACATGCGCCTTAATTTAGTTCAACAAAGAAACTGACAAGTTACTAAAGAGCCATATAGTCAGATCAGTTCTCCCTGTGCACTAACCCATGTACCCACAATACCATCAATATTAATTCCACATATATACATTGTAAGGATCACTTGGTCAAAAGATAATTTTCTGTCCATAAATCCATGACACTGTCTAATCCCTTTGATTTCATATTCTTCATGACAGACTACAGCATGTTCCCCTATTTCTTGCGTTGGACTGACCAGACCTCAGTTTCCAGGACAAAGCTTCCAGTTTAAATAGCCAAACACTATTTAAAAAATAACTTTTTAAAAAAGTACTTGTTTAAATATATATATATTTTTTTTTTAAGATTTGTACAGTATGATATCACAGAGCATTTTAGGGGATGCACAATCCTTCACAATAACACCATACCAATATTCCTCATTAAAATTCCACACCAATAATAATGTTAAACTTTCCAATGGGGACATACAAAGTGAAATCTGTGCAGACCAATTGATATTATTCATTGTTCTCAGAGCGCTGAATTAAGCCAGTCACCCTTTCAATGTTCCTCTCCAAATGCCAGAGGCCATTTGGAACCCACCACATATTGTGGGACGAAAGTCAGGACTCAGACAGGCTGTGACACAAGACTCTTTTCCCAAACGAATAATTTGGAACCAACTGGCATCTTAGAACAAAATTGCGAGATTTATCTAATTTAATTTCCCATCTTGACATGGGGAGATTGAAACTCCTGACCTCTGGGGTACAAGCACAGTACCCATGATCATTTTGTGGCCATACTCTGATAGTTGAAAGCAGAAATCAAACCAGGCTGCTGCTTTGATTTAGAATTAATAGCATTAGGCTACAGTAACAGATACTCAAAAGCATCCAAATTAAGCAAAGGCAATTTTATTTCAAGATAATCACCAATGGAAAGATACGTGGATGAAATTTGAAAAATGGAAAATAGTTTTTGAATAAAAACACTATGCAGCTTATGCATAATTTAGACCCCTTTTACTTCATTCAGGTTAATAAAATTTTAATCTTAATGCAACCCAAAACATACAACTTTGATTATTCAAGGGCTGAATAATTAAAATTTGAATCAATTTTTACCCAAAGACATTTCTGTTCAAAGCTCAATGATCAGGAGCTCCTAATATTTAAAGTAGATTAAGCATCCAATTTTGAATCTATTCATGCCAATCTAATTAAGCCACCACAACAACATTTACCTAAACATACAGCAAAGAAATGCAGGATCATGAGTTGGCTATTCAGTCCTTCAAACTTGCTCTGCCTTTCAGTTAGATCCAAACTAGCCTTTATCTCAACTCAAATTAATTTAAGCACCTAATTCCGTTATCCCTGGAGAACCCATCTAACCTAAAGTAACATGCATGCAAGACACTGCAACTACTGCCAAAAAAACATGCTCCTTCTGTTTACCGATCTTCATGCCCAGCTGAGAAACCACAAAAACAAATTTCCAGTCGAGAGCTGGACTCGGTTAACCCAGAGACTAAGTCAAGATAAACACCTGAAGCAAAAGCATTCACCACAACCCTGACATCACCAGAGTCAGATGCTTTAATATTCAGGGGCGGCGCCGCGGTAGAGTTGCTGCTTTACTGCGCTAGAGACTCGGGTTCAGTCCCGGCTATGGACGCTGTTTGCATGGAGTTTGTTTGTTCTTCCTGTTACCGCGCGGGTTTTCGCCGGGCGATCCGGTTTCCTCCCACATTAAAGGTCCTGCAGGTTTGTAGGTTAATTGGCTTCTGTAAATTGGAAATTGTTGCCAGTGTGTAGGACAATGCGTGTGTATGGGTTGATTGCTGGTCGGAGTGGACTTGCTGGACCAAAGAGCCTGTTTCCACAGTGTATCTCGCATTTAAAGTCTAAATCACTGAAACTCAGCAAGTTACACTGTCACCTCAATTCAAAGTTAACAGTGCAAATCAGCAAGTTTTTTTTGTAAAAAGGTCAGAGAGACAAAGGACAGACCATTTGCCCTCAATCTGTGACAAACACTGCACTCATTTTTTACATTAATCTGACCCCATTTTATTTGCCCCATATCCCCATCAATTCTCCCGATTCCAGCATTCCCCCAATACAGTGGCCAAGTAACCTGCCAACCTTGAAGAGGAAAGCCATACACCCAGTGGAGTTCTCACTGTCACAGGGAGAACATGCAAATCCCAGAGACCATGTTGGAAGCCAGGATTGAATCAGGATGACTGGAGTTGTAAGGCAGTTATTACATTCATATTATTGCATAGTAAAGATCTATGGTGTGGATTCAGTTAGACTCTCAAAGCTCTGATGGAATCAGCTCCAGAAAAAGTCAGTCATACACCATGGAAACAGGCCTTCAGCCCAATTTGCCCACTTTGCCCATTACCAACATGTCCCGTCTATACTAGTCTCACCTGCCTGCATTTGGTATAGCCTCTGAAAACGTCGGATGAATTTTACGCACGGTTCATGTATTGTATATATTTATTACTTGAATAAAGTTTATTTTGAAAGAAAGAAAAAAATATGGAGAATGGGTTGGTGGAGAACTGTTGGAACATGACATTGTGCTACGAGCTGGCATAAACTAGATGGGTCGAACCAAGGCCATTTCGACCAATCTTGTTTATGCCAGCTCAAAGCGCAACCCCAGTTCTCCTTTCTCCCCATATTCTTATCAACATCCTCCACATACACGAGGCAATTTAGTGGCCAATTAAGCAGAGCCCCAGGTGCCTGGCTCCATCACAGGGGACAGACGATCGACTGACATTAACTGCAAACCCATTAACCTCCACAGCTACTCTGACTGCACCTCCCACCTGCCTCTTCCCGCTCCATCCCCGACTCTCAATTTATCCAGGTCCAAGTTCTGTTCCCAAGACGAGAGTTTCCACTCGTAGATGTCCTATTGCTTCAGTAAAGATGGTGTCTTCCCTCTTCCCAACCGGATAGAACAAGGGTATAATTCACCTTGTTCTCGCCTTCCACCCACTAGCCTCCACATCCAACTCATCATTCTCTGACACCTCCGATACGAGTCCACCACCAGTGTAGTGTTCATGTCCTTTATTCCCTCATCCTCACCCCCCACCCCACCCCCGGGCGCGTTTTAGTGCGAATATTATTGCTTGTTTTTATCCTGACATTTTTTATGCATACTTTATATGGTGTTTACCGAGTGTTACGTTTACAATTATGTTGTGCTGCTGCAAGTAAGAATTCCATTGCTCCATTTAGGGACATTTGACAAGAAGATACTCTTGAGCCGGGGTCAGGTTTGAACTCGCGACCACTGGACACCACACCGCTGTGTTGGCAGCGCACATTGCCACGACCGAAAGCTGGCAGCGAAGGATTCGTTTCCAAGTGGCCCAACCGGTGCCTCGGTTTGCGATACAATAGAGGGCTCTCGTCCCTTCGCCAGCCCCCGCCCTGCATCCCCCACACTCATTCCGGGAAAGACCAGCACAAGTGCCCAGCGAGGAGGAGGGAGGGAGTGGGGGGCGCGAATGGAAACAGAAGCCGCTTTGTTCACTCTTCCACGCATTCTTTTGAGGTGAACTGCTGAAAGGCTTGGGCAAGCTTCAATAACACAGCTCTCTGCCCGTCTAATCAGCAGGCAGGAGAGGGTGGCGGGCGAACGAGCAGGCCCCAGCAAACGCACCTGCACAAATATCCGCAATAAACAAGCCTTAATGGAAACAACGCTTCAAAATGTCCATCGGGCTGGGAATTAACTTTACCGGAATACAATTCGTCCAAACGAGGTCTACAAATAGCTACACTGAATTGGTTTTTATTTTAATTTCAGGTTTTTAGTATCTTCCCGTTTGTCTTGCTGTTTTGTGGCACATGACATCGTTTACATTTCTGCTCGCCACAAGTACTATAAAAGTGTGTCACTGGGTCCAGATTATACGTTCTACGGTTTAGAAAGACTGTATCCATTCTACTCCTCTGAACGTCAGTGGGATACTCGCACTTCTCCACGCCCCAGTGATGCCACCATGCATGACACTGATATAGACGGGTTTCGTTTCAGTTTATAGATGCAGTCCACGCCGACCATCGATCACTCCACGCCGACCCGTTCGCACTGGTTCTACGCTATCCCACCGCACCCACTCCCTACACACCGGAGGGGATCTACAGAAGCCAACTGACCTACAAATCCGTACGTCTTTGCGATGTGGGAGAAAAACCGGAGCGCCCGTAGGAAACCCACGCGGTCGCAGGGAGAACGTACAGTCGCCACACAGACAGCATCCGAGGTCCGAATCGAACCGGGTTCCCTGGCGCTGTGAGGTTTTGTAGCTCTACCACTGTGTCCGCTCTTGGAGTTATTCAACCACGGAAATGCAGCAGAGTCAAGGGCCAGACACAAGAAGCTGGAGTAACTCAGTCAGCGGGTCAAGCAGCATGTCTGGAGAAAAGGAATGGGCGACCCTTTTTCAGACAGTCTCGACCCATTCCTTCTCTCCAGAGATGCTGCCTGACCCGCTGAGTTAATTCAGCATTCTGTGCCTTTCTACAGCCGGGAGAACGGCAGTCCCATCCCATATTATTTCCTCCCTCTCTCGCCCACCTTCACCAGTCCCCCGAGGATTACAGACGGGAACGCAGCATTTAAAAACGAGGTGGGGCATTTTCCTTCGGACGAACGACGACAAGAAAGCCACGGCGGGACGTTCCTTTAATTGCATTTGACAAAGTGGATCCCGCGGAGGCCGCTTCACAAGTCTCGGCGCCCCCCGCCTCTTTGTTTGGACAGAGGCGGGAGAGCGAAGCAATCAGCACCACTCGCTGCAATACGGGCCGGGGAAGCCTCATTAGGCCGTCGGAGGTCAAGTGCTTCGGAAACACTTCCACACACACACACACACACACACACACACAGTGCCGCCTGTGCCCTAGGCCCTGAGAGTCTGTTTAAACCACTTTCGGTGTAGGAAGGAACTACAGGTGCTGAAGGAAATCATCTCTGAACTACATAATGTTGGGGGCATTGGTGTGTCTACTTGCACTACTATTGATGCACACACATATACCACATGTCCCAAACAGAACAATTACATTCTTGTTCTTGTGTGCACCGATTAACTCCATCCACCACCTCCAAAATATTCCAAATGGAATTTAAACTGGAGGACCAAGAACATTGCTGGAGTAACTCAGCGGGTCAGACAGCAACGCTGGAGAAAGGGAGAGCAGCTGCCTGTCTGCTGAGTGAAACCACGCTCTTGCCGATACTTTTACCCAAAGATGCTGGAGCTCCTCTAGTATCTTTGGTTTTACCAGCAGTGTCAGTGGGTGGCCGCTACATCGAGCGAGCTCTGTATCCCCCCATCCCTCTCCTTCTCGGAGTTCAGTTCAATTTAATTTATTGTCACGTGTACCGAGCTACAGTGAAAAGCTTTTGTTTTGAAGAGCGTTTCCCTTTCATATCTCTCGCCTCCTGACTTTCAACCTGAAGCAGTCTCTACCCGAGTCGTCAATTTTATTTCTATAGCACATTTAAAAACAACTCTCGTTGACCAAAGTGCTTTACATTAGTGCAGGTACTAACTTGCTACAAACAGCGGTACATAGATCAATAATACATACATATATACACACAGCGCTCCCCCAGAGGACCTCAAGAAAGGCTTGAGACCTATTCCTTTTCTCCAGAGATGTTACCTGTAACTCCAGCTTTGTGTCTCTGTCCTTTTTTTTCTCTCCAAGACGGCTATTGATAGATACTTGATTGGCAAAAGTGTTAAGGATTTTGGGGAGAAGGCAGGAGAATGGGGTTGAGAGGGAAAGATAGATTAGCCACGATTGAATGGCAGAGTAGACTGGATGGGCCGATTTGCCTACTTCTGCTCCTATGACTTATGAACATCTCGGCCCCTCTTTGAAGTTGGGTGTACCGAGTGAACCCCTCCCATTCTCAGAAGACCAACGGATCGCGAAAGGTGAGGAAGTCTCGCTCACCGGTCACTCTCCTCGGAGGGGCACCGCCCTCAACGAACCTCATGCATGTACTGACTGCAAGATATCGGGAGACAGTCACTTAAAGAACACGCAAACAACATGCCACCCAAAATAATATTTGGACAGGGCAATGCAAACCAGGAGTAAATTCCAATACGCCTTCCACCCCAAGGCTCAGACTGAGCCCAGGTCGAGATCGCTTCTCAAAAAACAGCTTCTTGCACACAACACCATGTTATCGCACACTACAACCTCAAAATCATCTCTGAACTACATGATGATGGGGGCATTGGTTTGTCTTCTTGCACTATTGATGCACACATATATACCATAGGTTTCAAACAGAACAATTACATTCTTGTTCTCACACACACACACACCAAATAGAAACAGCAAATATGTAACAGACATTCTGGTCACAGCAACAGTCCAACAATTGACAAGGGTCAAATAGATAGACACACACACACGTGCAGACACATATACCGAAGTTCTTTTCGTTTATTATATTGTTTACCGAGTACTATGTTTACATGTTCTGAAGATAGACACAAAAAGCTGGAGTAACTCAGCGGGACAGGCAGCATCTCTGGAGAGAAGGAATGGGGGACGTTTCGGGTCGAGACCCTTCTTCTCTCCAGAGATGCTGCCTGTCCCGCTGAATTACTCCAGCTTTCGGTGTCTATCTTCGGTTTAAACCAGCATTCGTAGTTCCTTCCTACACGTTTACATGTTCTGTTGTGCTGCTGCAAGTGAGAATTTCATTGTTCTGTTTGGGACACCTTGATGATAAAACACCCTCGACTTTCTTGAAATACAAAACAAAAAAGTCAGGCAGCATCCGCGGCCTTTCGGGTCATTACATTGAATCCGCGTGATGAAGACGTCGCCAATCCATTTCCTGACTCGCCGAGTTCCACCTGCACAGTGTATTTCGATCCATCCCAGACCCTACAGTTCCTTGTGTCCCCCAGTCTACACTGCAATAATACACCAACATAAAATCCACACGCCAGTTCAAGGCAGTTGCAAGAACGTTGGACGGGTGAAAAAAAAACACCTCCCGGGCTTGAGGGGAAATTATTTCCATATCATGGAGCTAATTGTTTTAAAGTACAGTGGGCATTGTACACCAACGAACTCGAGAGAAAAAAAACAATTGCAATTGGGACGTAGTTCTAAAGTTGCGACTATGTTTTTTCCCCGATACTTTCACGTTACCCAATTTGGTGCCCAACTCACTCCTCCATCATAAAGAAACAGAGATCAAAGGCATCGTTGAATTAACTTACATTGCAATTTGCAAGCGTTCATGGCTTTGCAAAACTTCAGCTCAATTTGCTTTGGCGATCATTTCTATTGTCCCAAGGCTGTTCTGTTTTCCTTTCCACCATCAACTCAGTCCCGCATTACATCTTCATTGCAAAGTGATGAATGAGGCAGAATGCAGACACAGGCCTTATTTAGCATATTGCTAACAATACAGAGCGGCGCAATTGCCCTCGGGCCAATATATTTGTACGTTGTAAATTAATCTCAATTCATCACTTGGAAAATTCTCGCAACTCTATCAGTGTCCCCACTCCATCAACCGCGCGCCCATGTGCCCCTGAGATTCCAGCAATCTCTTCAGGCACAAGCCTCAAGGTTTAAGAGCCTTCGGTATTGTGGCCCGGTGTAAACTGGGGCTTGCAAAAGCAGACCACTCTCTCCTCTCCCCCGTTTAAATCTGACGTGTGCCCCAGGAATCTCCGGCCATGGGATGGGACACGATAGGAGATGTTCTTTAATATTTCCAATCGATGTGAAACATTTTCGAAGAAAAAACCCACAAAAAATCACTAATCGTAGAACTATAACAAGCTGCGTTTTTACGATGGGTGTGGAAATGTCAACACCGATTGTAAAAATGTAAAAACATTATTATCAATTAAAATGTATTCCCCATAAAATAGAAACGCATGTAGTCTGAATATACTCACCACACTATACCAATATGTGGTTAAAAAAAAGCTACTAAATAACTCAATTAAAAAAATATATCTCTACACTATTTAGCAATCATCCATAATGTTATTTTCTCCAATGCAGTGTTCCGCTGGCGAAATCTAATCTGTGTTCAATAATTAGCTTAAGTAGTTTATACCACGGGGAGATAAATCTATTTGACCCTTGTCAATTGTATGGGCTGCTGCTGTGACCAGATTGCCTGTTACATTTTTGGAGTTTCTATTTGGTTTATTGTTAAGATTAACGTCAGCCGCTCTTAAGGGGGAATCTCTTGACCGGTAATCAGACGGTCTTTTGTCCGCTCAAAACATGAATGATTGAACGGCAAATTTCTACCGCAGCAAAAACATTCCAGCATCTGCAGTTTCTTGTGTCTTCATTTCTACCATAATTGTTCGGCTAATTGTAGCAATGTATGGATTATCACTTGATGTCTACAGCCCATTGTTGTTAGTGCATTCTCAAATCATGTCTATTGGAGTAATACCTTGAAACAGGCCCTTCCACCCATCTTGCATATGCCAACCAACGTGTCCCATCTAAACTAATCCTGCCTGCCTTTAGCCCATACCCCTCTAAACCTACCCTATCCATGTCCCCACCTAAATATTTCTTAAACATTGCGATAGTAACTGCCTGAACTACCTCCTCCTGCAGTTTGTCCCATACACGCTTCAGTTTCCCCATTAATTCCTTCGCCCCTTCAACTTAAACCTATGTCCTCTGGTTCTCAATTCTCCTACCCAGGTAAAAGACTTTGTGCATTTACCCGATCTATTCCTCTCATGATTTTCTACTATAAGATGGCCCCCTCATCCTCCAGCGCTCCATGGAATAAAGCCCAACCTCTCCCTGTAGCTCAGTTCCTCGAGACCTGGCAACGTCCTGGTAAATCTTCTCTGAACCCTTTCAAGCATGACAACATCTTTCCTATAACATGGTGACCAAAACTGAGCACAATATTCTAAATATGGCCTCACCAACATCTTTTATAACTGTAACATGTCCTCCCATTTTCTATACTCAATAATCTGACTAATGAAGGCTAAGGTGCTGAAAGGATTTTTGACCACCCTATCCACCTGTGACACCACTTTTAAGGAACTATGCAGCTGCAATCCTAGATGCTTCTGCTCCACGACACTTCCTGGAGCCCTACCATTCACTGTGTAGGTCCTATCCATGTTAGACTTCCCATAATGTGACACCTCACATTCCTCTGTATTAAAATCCATTAACCATTCCTCCACCTACCTGTCCAACCAATCAAGATCTTGCTGTAATCTTTCACACACCATCTTCACTATCTGCAACACCACCTATTTTAGTGTCAAGTCTACAAGTATATTTGACATTAAATAGGTATATTGGTGAAACATGTAAATGCAGGTATAGCAGCTAGTGCATTTATCATTCTACTTAAAACAAATACAATTCCTCTCTATATTAGGGTTAGAAAAGTGATCCGTAGTGAATTCCCATAACAGAAAACTCCACTCGTCTCCCTGCAGGCTTCTGAGTAACTTCCACAATTATTCCGTGTAGTCAAACAATCAGAGGCTTTCAACGCAATTGCCTATCAAAGGCAATTGAAAGAAACATTGGTCCTCCTGTCCAAGATTACAGCAATCAACCACAATCAGTATCTTAACTACTTAGGAAGATCAGGACAAAATGGATGGCTTGATTCATCTTTCTGTACTGAAGCTTTGAACCACCTGCTACAAGAAACATAATTCAGATATAAGACCTCACCAAAGTATAGTAACATAATACAACACCAGCAGATAATATCCCTCTATTAACACTGTTCTCTGTTTAGTGGCACTGGTCATCACCCTTAAAGACATTTCCTTTGACACTCCATGGTGTAGCCATGGGCATTTTCATGGACTCCCGCATAGCCTGCCTTTTTTGTTTCATATGTTGAACAGTCCTGTTCCAGGCATACACTGGTCCTATCCCCCTCACTCTTATCTCCGCTACATTGACAACTGCATCAGGGCTACATCTTGCACCCATGCATAACTCATGGACTTTATTAACCACCACTACTTTCCACCCTGTCCTCAAATTCACCTGGACTATCTTGGACACCTCCCTCCCCTTTCTTGATCAGACTGTCTCCTTCACAGGAGATAGACGACCGACTGATGTTTCCTTAATCGAGGAAGAAGTGTTCCGACCCGAAACATCACCTATTCATTTACTCCAGAGATGCTGCCTGACCCGCTGAGTTACTCCAGCATTTTGTGTCTAACTATGTGAATACGGATGACTGTATAAATATCCCCCGCTAATCATGCAGGGAGCTGATATTGGTGTAAGTGACTATGGTTAGGTTTATACACAATGTTCACATACAAATATCCTCCACTCACTGCCAGAGAAATCACCATGCTTTCATATAAAGTGCTATTATTTTCATTCTCTGGTCAGTTTTCCCTTTTTCAGAGAAATTCTTCCTTAAAATTCTGCAGACTAATGTACAATTTTTATGCAATGTAAATGTTGTAAATTCTGTAATAATTTCCACTGTGCATCCAACAAATTTGCTTGATAGCGTTATTAATAGGAGCTCTGAATCATCCTACAACTGAATCATCCTATACAACCAGAGAGCAGTCCTGAACTACTATCTACCTCCTTGTTCAGACTTTGCTGGCTTTACCTTGCACTAAACGTTATTCCCTTATCATGTATCTGTACACTGTAAATGGCTCCATTGTAATCATATATTGTCTCTGCTGACTGGATAGCATGCAACAAAGGTTTTTCACTGTACCCCAGTACACATGACAATAAAATAGAGTGACTTTGATGGCGCATACATAAACAGGCATACCAATACAAAACCAAATTCTCTGCTTTGTTATGGGGTGCAAATACCATCCAAACCACCATGTGGAATCCATAGGGTTTGCAGAAACAACCATCCACTGTGCATGTACACCATGGTCAACTGTAATGGACCAAATCAATGATACAGCAAAGATAAATATGTTTCCGTTTTGGCACAAATCCTTTCACTTAGATGGTCTAAGAGGTCCATATTTACAGGGTAGGAAGTCCAGATAACATGCACAATTGTCATAGTCCCAAATTACTTCCTCAGCAGACTTGGCAGGATGCAAAGGCAGGTTAATGAAGGATGGGTCATTTGCAGAAAGTACTTCCTAGGTCCTGTTTCAACATTTCCTTGATAGGATAAGGAAAGGCTTTCAGGGACTGAAAACAGCTTATATTGTTACTTTAGTCAGCATTGATAGTGTATTGATGCGCAATTAACTCGAGTTTATGCACAATGGTAAAGTCACACCTTGCAAAGGCGGTCGGGCCAGGAGAGAGATGTCAGTTGGCGAGGCGAGCCGATCGAGGGCCAGAGAGGAGGCTCTGCAGCAGCCTGAGTTTTACCTGGATCTGGGGTACTCCAGTAGGTCCAGCATGTGGATGTAGGACTTAGGCTGTAGGCCATTTTCTTTTTCATTTGCACCAAAATATGGTAATATGGCAGTACAGAAACATTGAACCATGAAAAATCACTAAGACGTTCTGATGAAAAATCGACCAGGACTGAAAGCTTTGCTGATATCTCCACAGATGCTTCCTGAATTGTTGAGTATTTCCAGAATTTTTGGTCTCTATTAGAACAGTTTGGCTGTCTCTTTCATGCTGCACTTAAAGAGGCAATGCAAACACTACGAGCTGCAGATGCTGCAATCTTGAGCAAAACACAAAGTGCTGGAGGAACTCAGCAAGTTAGGCAGCATCTGTGGAGGGAATGGACAGGTGACGTTTCAGGCATGTGTCTGAAAGGTCGCGCCTGTCTATTCCCTTCATATTCACTCTCCAGATGCTGCCTGACCCTTTGTGTTCCTCCAGCACTTTGTGTTTTGCTCAGAGAGGCAATGTTGGTTTCTTGAAAATCACATTGATAGCTTCAAATATTTCCCATATTAGCTTTGTTTAAAAAAATAAACCAAGTGCATGGTGGAGCTTCCATTTGGGGGCTGGATTCCATAAGGACAACAATTTGGGCACCAAATCTGAGGAAGGATGTGATGGCCCTGGAGAGGGTCCAGAGGAGGTTGACAAGAATGATCCCAGGAATGAGTGGGTTAGCATATGATGAGCATTTGACGGCACTGGGCCTGTCCTTGCTGGAGTTTAGAAGCATGTGGGGGGACCTCATTGAAATGTACAGAATAGTGGTGAAAGGCTTGGATAAAGTGGATGTGGAGAGGAAGTTTCCACTAGTGGGAGAGTCTAGGAGCCTCATAAATAAAGAACGTTCCTTCAGGAAGGAGATGAGTGGGGAATTTATTTAGTCAGAGGGTGGTGAATCTGTGGACTTCTTTGCCACAGAAGGCTGTGGAGGCCAAGTCAATGTATATTTTTAAGGCAGAAATAGATAGATTCTTGATTAGTGTGGGTGTCAGGGGTTATGGGGAGAAGGCAGGAGAGTAGGGTTAGGATGGACAGATAGATCAGCCATGATTGAATGGCAGAATAGACTAGATGGGCCAAATGGCTTAATTCTGCTCCTATCACTAATGACCTTACGACCTACTTGGGAACCAGGATAAACATCTTGCAAGGAAAAAGAAACACAATAGAGAATAAACTAAACATCTCAACTCTGTTAATACATGACAACAGGGAAAGCATGAGGCAAGTGAAAATAAACCCAAAAACTGCAGATGTGATAAATCTAAAATGAAATTGCTGGAAATAACTAATAGGTCAGACATCAGAAGGCACCTTGAAGACAAGAGATCAGTGCTAGAAACATCTGCACCTAACATCACAGTGACAGCTACTGCAGATTGGTGCAGTGGTGGGGTTGCTGCCTTGCAGCACCAGAGGCCACGGTTCGATCCTGACGACTGGTGCTGTTTGTATGGAGTTTAGACATTCACCCTGGTGCTGCGGTTTCCTCCCGCACTGCAAAGACGTGCAGGTTTGTAGGCTAATTAGCTTCTGTAAGTTGTCCCTAGTGTGTAGGATAGAACTAGTGTACAGGGTTGTTTTCTGGTGGGCATAGTCTCGGTGGGCCGAAGAGCCTGTTTCCACATGGTATCTCTCGACCAAACTAAACATGGGAACACTGGCGACAGATTAACCTGACTGGCTATCAGCTCACAAACGGGTACCGACTGTCAACAAAGTGAGGCCTCTCCATTTTGACAGGCCTGGTTTCAGTCAGCTCAGGCGTCAGGTGATCAACAAGTGAATTTTCACCCACAGGAACCTGTAAAGAAGGGGTTACAGCAGAACTAATTACTGTAACCTATTTACAATTCCTTTCCAGTGCACTTTGCTATCTTGACCTCTGAAATGTCATGTACTTGGCTTCAACATCACGCAGTTACATTCCAATGGCTTTTTGTGTGTTGTGGTCATTCCAACCCCACCCCACCCCCTCCTCCCCCCAATCTGCCCAACATTAATCCCATCATTTCACTTGCTAAGCAGACCCACTGATTGTTTGGCTCATGCCCTTACTGTGGAATGTAGCAGTCACAAAGTGACTGCGTCTTGGCATTGGATGCACTTCAATCGGAATTCATGAGTTTAGTTTAGAGATACAGCGTGGAAACAGGTCCGTCGCCCCACCGGGTCCATGGCGACCAGCGATCGCCCCGTACGCTAACACTATCCTACACACTAGGGGAAATTTGCAATTTTTTTGTTACCGGAGCCAATTAGCCTACAAACCTGTTCATCTTTGGAGTGTGGGAGGAAACCGGAGCACAAGGAGAAAACGGTCACATGGTCATGGGGAGAACGTGCAAACTCCATACAGGCAGCACCCATAGTCAGGATTGAACCCGAGTCCGTAGAGGTGTTAGGCAGCAACTCTACCGCCCCGCCACCGTGCTGTACAGAAAGCGTGAGGAAAATGCAAAGTGGACAACAGCCTTGCTCCGACCAAAAAGTTTTACCGTACACTTACCGATCGACTGAAAATAACATTCACACACTTCCAATGTTTTAATACCAATCTATCAAATGCCTCCATTTGATGCTCTCTTCTCCAGAGAATACTGTCCCATTAACCGATCTTCATTATAACAATTAGCTTCTCCTCGTTAATAAAGGAGAGAACAAAATGTTCCTTCATTGTAATAATAGACAGTATATTCTAAGCCATCATGACACAGCAGGGCACTGGTACCAACTATTTTCTCATTGTCATATTTGAAGTTTCAAAGACAACTACAAAGATTCTTCTTTCTTCTACTGATCTCCAGTAAGGGAGGAAAGCAGGGGTTTAATGTTATTCTACCCTGATCTGAGCACAAAAAGTCATTTGAAAGAAGCAGTTGAACTGAGGATAGCTCAACTCACACCATCCTAATACCACAGTGATGGTTACTGTGAGGACCTGTTCCATTGGCCTTTTACCACCTTACCGTTCAGTTTATCTCCTCAGTTATTATATATTGAAGTGCGACACTGGGGTGCAGCGGTGGAGTTGCTGCCTTACAACGTCAGAGAGCCGGGTTTGATCCTGACTACAGGTGTTGTCTGTATGGAGTTTGTATGTTTTCCTCATGACCGCGTGGGTTTCCCCCGGGTGCTCTGGTTTCCACCCACACTCCAAAGACATACAGATTTGTAGGGTAATTGGCTTTGGTTAAAAAAAATGTAAATTGGTCCTAGTATGTAGGATAGTGCTAGTGTATGGAGATCGCTGGTCGGCACGGACTTGGTGGGCAAAGGGCCTGTTTCCGCTCTGCATCTCTGAACTAAACTCATACCACTCTATTGTCAATAACCATCCACCCACCAACGCACAAATTGTCACCCGTATTCGTGAAGCAATAGAGTCTAATGCTTAGTCAGGTTACAGAAGTCGGAGCAGTGGAATTATTGCACCTCATCTTTCTCTTGGGCCGCTTACAACGCAACGGTTTAAACGTTAATATCTCAAACTTCATGTAACCCTTGCAATCCCTCCATCCCCCCACCACACACACACACACACACACACACACACACACACACACACACACACACACACACACACACACACACACACACACACACAATCCCCCCCCCCCCCCCACCCCTAATCATCCTACTAGTTGCACTGTTCGCATCCTTCATTATCAACTCTTCCCCAGCCAACAATGACCCACAATGGGCTCCACTCTTCCTCGTTCATTTGTTGCCTGCCCTGGTAGACATAAAATCCCACACTCCAAAGACGTACAGGTTTGTAGATTAACTGGCTTGGTAAATGTAAAAAATGTCCTTAATGGGTGTAGGATAGTGTTAATATGCGGGGATCGCTGGTCAGCGCGGACACGGGTCGCCTGTTTCCGCGCTGTATCTCTAAAACTAAAACTAAAGCTAAAAACTGAAAAGCCGGAGTAACTCAGCGGGGCCGGCCGGCAGCATCACTGGAGAGCAGGAATGGGTGACGTTTCGGGTTGAGACCCTTCTTCAGACTGATCTCAAGGCCTGCCTGCTCTGCTTTGTTCTGGCCTTTTCTTACGTCCATTTCTCTCCTCTGTACTTTCAGTTTGAAGAAGGGTGCTGACCCAAAACGTCACCCACCCTTTTTCTCCAGAGATGCTGCCTGACCCACTGAATTACTCCAGCACTTCGTGTCTATCTTTGAATTTTAGTGCAGGCTGGGTCCAGTCTCATCATTTAGATTGGAGCCACTCAAGGTCATTTAGATTGGGCATCAAGGACTCTGAGTGCTGGACCATTGGTGTGTAGACATTTGACTTAACTAACTTGCTGACCTGAGGTTAATAATAGTTCAACCAATTACAGATCAAAAGCAAAGTCTGGAGTGTATTCCTGGTTGGCAAAGATTGACACATGCTACAGTGACCATCGGATAAGACATTTAACACAATTTCTCTTGCAAGTGGCTATGTGTGAATCGGTCGATGCATTTCCCCTATTACAGCAGTAACTCAGCTTTAGAACACACGTCTTAGGCTGTAAAGTGTTTAGGAACTTCCTGAGGTCACGGAAGGCACTAAAATAGGTGGATGTCTTTCTTCCATTTCCCATGGACATAGAAAATAGCTAAACCAATTTAAAAGATTGAGGCCGGCATGGTGACACAGCGGTAGAGTTGCTGCTTTTCCAGCGCCAGAGACCCGGGTTCGATCCTGACTATGGGTGCTGACTGTACAGCGTTTGTACGTTCTCCCCGTGACCTGCATGGGTTTTCTTCGAGTGCCCCAGTTTCCTCCCATACTCCAAAGACATACAGGTTTGTACGTTAATTAAATTCGGTAAAATTGTAAAATGTCCCTAGGATGTGTAGGATAGTGCTGTGTACAGGGATCGCTGGTCGGTGCGGACTCGGTGGGCCAAAGGGCTTGTTTCTGTGCTCTAGCTCTAAATTAAACTAAACTAACCTTCAAAGTGTATTTCCAGAATATTTTGCAGTGTCTTGAAAAAACATTCAGTTGGAACTAACCGCTCTTTGATCCAGAATATCTCCAAATTAAAACCTACAGCAATGTGAGTGCCCCGACGTCTGTTAGTTTGTTAGAATTAGTGAACACTCTTACAATGGAGGTGTGTAGAAATGGACTGAAGATGCTGGTTGAGTCCAAAGATAGACACAAAGTGTTGGAGTTACTCAGTGGGTCAGGCAGCATCTCTGGAGAAATAGAATGGGTGACGTCTCGGGTCAGGACCCTTCCTCAGACTGAAAGTAGAAGGGAGGGAACTGGAGGTAACAAAGCAGGGCCGGCAACAGTCAGATGACTTTGAAGGGCGAGTCCATAATGGAGCTGCTGTGAAGACACTAATAGGGTCATAGAGTGATACAGTGTGGAAACAGGCCCTTTGGCCCAACTTGCCCACACCCGCCAACATGTCTCAGCTACACTAGTCCCACCTGCCTGCGTTTGGTCCATATCCCTCCAAACTTGTCCTATGGATGTACCTATCTAACTGTTTCTTCAACATTGGGATAGTCCCAATCTTAACTACCGTTTCTGGCAGCTTGTTCCATACACCCACCACCCTTCGTGTGAAAAAGTTACCCCTCAGATTCCTATCACCTTAAACACCTCCGAGCATCTACCCGATCTATTCCTCTCATGATCTTGTACACCTGTATAAGATCACCTCTCATCCTCCTGCACTCCAAGGCATAGAGACCCAGCCTACTCAACCTCTTCCGATAGCTCACACCCTCTCATCCTGGCACTTCCCTGGAAAATCTTTCCTGAACCCTTTGAAGCTTAACAATATCTTTCCTATAACATGGAGCCCAGAATAGGTACCTTTGAAAAATGTTGGATTGCATTTTCTTTTATCTTACTGGGATATTATGTACCTTATTTAAGAATAAGGAGTAAGCCATTTAGAACAGAGACGAGTAAACACTTTTTCTCACAGAGAGTGGTGAGTCTGTGGAATTCTCTGCCTCAGAGGGCGGTGGAGGCCGGTTCTCTGCATGCTTTCAAGAGAGAGCTAGATAGGGCTCTTAAAAATAGCGAAGTCAGGTGATATGGGGAGAAGGCAGGGACGGGGTACTGATTGGGGATGATCAGCCATGATCACATTGAATGGCGGTGCTGGCTCGAAGGGACGAATGGCCTACTCCTGCACCTATTGTCTATTATCTATTGTCAATGTAACCAGCTATCAGTTCTGCAATGTTATTTAAACTCTAAGGTATTGTAGAACGGATTACTCTTGGTGGATTAAACCCTGCTTTTGCTATTAATCTATTTTCAGCTCTACTGATTGAATCACTTCTAACGATATTAAAAGAAATGTGAATCTTTAAAGTTGTTCCAAAAACTGCCTCCTTGCCCTGAATCTTTGAAGATTAGACATTCATTGAAGTACAAATCCATTTAAAGAAGAGATTTGAAGAGAAAAATAATGACAGAAAATCATCCTAATTTTAACCGCAATTAGCATCTAGATTTACATTTTAAGAACTTTGAAACTTGAAGTTTTCAAGAGCGGGTTAGATTTAGCTCTTAGGGATAAAGGAATTAAGGGATATGGGGAAATAGCAGGAGCGGGGTACTGATTTTAGATGATCAGCCATGATCATATTGAATGGCGGTGCTGGCTCAAAGGGCCGAATGGCCTACTCCTGCACCTGTTTTCTATGTTTCTATACTGAAAACTTCACAATTCTTGTGTAGTGCCTTAGTGCAATCAACCATTCTTATACAGCTGTACTTAAGAATTATTGTATTTATGTATTGTAAGATTTTTATTGAAGTGTATGCAAAAAAGGAATCTCATTATACCCAAGTACCAGTGGCAATAAAGTACTATCGAACATTTGACTTCCCTCTCATTTAAGTTACTCCCTATACCTGGTTGTAGTCTTCCAGTTAAAAAAGACATCCTTGTGTTGGAAGGAACTGCTGGTATACACCAAAGTAGACACATTGAATGGCGGTGCTGGCTCAAAGGGCCGAATGGCCTACTCCTGCACCTATTGTCTACTGTTTATAATTCTCCAAAGTGCTTCTGGGGGATGTTTTCCAGCACAGGTTGCCCCAGGTTACAAATCCCCTGCTTGTGGACACCTCGATATATGAACGAGCTCTTGTAATATAACAATTCAAAATCATGGCATACATACCTATGAACGGCCAAACTAGTTTCATCTTTCTTTCCATTTTTAATAATTGTCCTTGTAGCTAATACTCTCTAACCCAAGTCATATCGCAGTGAACCCCTTTTGCACCCTCTCCATAGTTTCCACTGGTTTACCGGCAGGAGAAGAAAAGGAACACAAGGGTCTAGGGATACCCATTGAGCTGTATGTCGGCCAGCCAAGCCAAACATGACAGGTGCTGTTCTTCTTGCTTTTGGTATCACCATGGCAGTAAAGAAGTCAATGCTTGGTCTCGCCGATGTCGAGGCGGTCACACGGAGAGCACTAAATACAATGGGAGAGGTTGGAAAAGGTGCATGTGAACCTCAGCCTCACCTGAAGCTCTGTGGACCATGTGATTGCTTTGCACGACCACTGCACTCTGCCTTCTGGTTACATGACCCTCTCCCTGCTCCCTTTGTTCCCCCTTTCCATTCCCACCCCACCAATTCCCCCCGTTACGTGATTTATTACCCTCCTCCATCTGGTTCCGTCTGCAAATTGATTGGGCTTCCAGTAGATAATGTAGTTAATTATCTTCCATAGATAGACATAAAAAGCTGGAGTAACTCAGCGGGTCAGGCAGCATCTCTGGAGGAAAAGAATAAGTAACGTTCTGGGTCGAGACCCTTCTTTATCCGGTCGAGGAAGGGTCTGGACCTGAAACGCACCTATTCCTTTTCTCCAGTGATGCTGCCTGAACTGCTGTTCATCCAGCATTTTGTGTCTAACTTTGGTGGAAACCAGCATCTGCTGTTCCCTCCTGCACTATTTATCTTCCATGTTATTCTAGCCTGTTGAAGACTTACTGACAAAAATCAATTGCCATGGTAAATTGTGAACACAGATATCAAGTATCACCTGACTAGCTATCGTGGAGGGGTGAGGGTCATTTCACTTCAAGAGTCAAGAGTGTTTAATTGTCAGATTAACCGACAACACAATACACAATAGACAATAGGTGCAGGAGTAGGCCATTTGGCCCTTCAAGCCAGCACCGCTATTCAATGCGATCATGGATGATCATCGCCAATCAGTACCTCCATTCCTGCCTTCTCCCCATATCCCCTGACTCCGTTATCTTTAAGAGCCCTATCTAGCTCTCTCTTGAAAGTATCCAGAGAACCCGCCTCCACTGCCCTCTGAGGCAGAGAATTCCACAGACTCACAACTCTATGTGTAAAAAAGTGTTTCCTCCAACACGACAATGAAATTCTGTCTTGCAGCAGCATAACAGGCCTGTAAACACAGTACTCACAGGTAACAAAAATTCAATAAAATCAAACCCCTAATATTGTTTCAAAAAGACCCAAAATCCTTGGTGCAACCAAGACAGTTCGTAGTTCATAGTTTAGTTAGTCTTAGCAGTTTTGTGGTGTTCAAGAGCCCGATGGTTGGTAGGAAGTTTAAGCTTAAGGCAGCATTTGATTGAATGGGCATCACAGTGAAAGCACTAAAATAGCTGGAGTAATGCACAGAACAATGAAAGATGCTCATGGCTGGTGCAGGTCAATCATCCTAGACACAGGACTGAGCTACCTTTTCATCAATGACTTGTATTCCATCATAAAGTCAGATGGGTGCGTTCATTGATGTTTGCACAATATTCACTGTTACCTTTGCTCCTGATGCCAGAGAAAAAAATACACTTATCATAGCGTGAGAGCAACTATTTTTTACTAGACCAATTACTGTGACAGCACAGTTGTATGAAAACAGATTGGAATGATGAGGCCCAAAAACACTCAATGAGAGACGATGTGCTGAAATATTGTGACATTCTGGACACAAGGAGGATGTTTCTGCTACCCGGGAGGTCAATGAATAAGGGTCACAGTCTCAGCACCATTATTTTGTTTTCTGACTATATGACGTATGTTTAATAATTGTGCATACCCGCACCTTTTTGTTAAAAGTGCGGCAGAGTGGTGCAGCGGCAGAGTTGCTTCCTCACAGCTTCAGGTTCAAGCCTGACTATGGTACTGTCTACATGGAGTTTGTACGTTCTCCCCATGACCGCGTGAGTTTTCTCCAGGTGCTCCAGTTTTGTAGGTTTGTAGGTTAATTGTCTGTGGTAAATATTGTAAATTGTCCCTAGAGTGTTTAGGAATGTGCTAGTGATCAGCGTTTGGTGCAGACTCGGTGGGCAGAAGGGCCTGTTTCCAAGATACAAGATACATTTATTTGTCACATGTACCAATTGGTACAGTGAAATGTGTGGTCGCCACACAGACATACAAATAAATAATAGAGCGCAGGACACGATAATTTTTTTTTAAACACAGACATCCCCACACAGCGGGATCAAATTCCCACCGTGAGGGTAGGCTCCACAAATTCAGTCGTCCTCCTCTGTTGTCCTCCCGTGGTCGGTGGGGGGGGTAAAGGCTAAACAGAAAATGTACTGGTGCTGACTATACTTAAGAAGTGGATAGAAAGATTTCTGAACACAAAAATAATCAAGAGAGTGGGAAAATGTTACAGAAAGCAAGTGGCCATGATTGCATTGAATGCCAGAACAGGTTTGATGGGGTAAATGGATGACTTTTGCTCCTGGTTTGCTGTTTATATTTATATACAGACGGAGCCTCCATAAGAAGTCCAGCTTCTTACCAGCGACCATCAGGCTCTTGAACACTACACAACACCAGCCACTGCTCCAGCTCAGCATTTACAATCTATTATGGACTTTGTTTTGGTTGCACTACATACTTCAGTTTTGCACAATTCTAGTTTGTATTGTATTATGGATTGGTGTATATTTATTTGTGTTGTTTTTGCACTAATGGACCTATAAAGCTGCAGCAAGTGAGAATTGATTTGTGCTGTTGCCAGTAAATATGATAATTAAACAATTTCGACCCTTGGCTCCTGAAGTCACAGAAACTACCTTCCTAACCATCTTTAATGGGTGTGTAGAAACAAGGAACTGCCGATGCTGGTTTACAAGTGAAGACATTGAGCCAGAATAATTCAATGGGTTAGGCAGCATCTCTGGAGAAATGATCGGGACCTTCTTCAGACTGTTTGTGAATGAAGGGGTGGGGTGGGGGAACCTGAAACCTGAAATCTGGAATGGAACCAGAAATAGCTGGAAACACTCAGCAAGTCAGGCAGCATCTGTGGAGAGAGAAACAGAGTTCACGTTTCAGGACAAAGACACTTCATCTGAGAATGGACCAGATTCTGAATGACTTACATGCAAAGGCCCAGGTCAGAGTAAGGCAGAATTCTACATTAGGGCAGCTTGGTCTATATTAACACGGCGAGACATGTTGTTTGATCCTAGAATGTAACGAGACTTTGATTTGGGAGCGTGGCGTTGAGCAGAGTATCTCAAGCATCGTGCCCTGCCACCAATCTATTGCCCTCTTCCCCTTGAGCAATTCGATGCAAGCCTATCAATCATTACATCAGGAGGAATCAATAGAGAATCCATCTGTGTTCTGCTGTCTTCAAACACAGTAACCACAGAGGCAGAAATTACAAACATTGATCCCTTTATTCTCCTGAGGGACGAGCAGAGTAACATTGCAACGCCGAGACAAAGGCAACATCAGATTGTGGGCACCTCCCACTCCACGTGTAGGAGAGGGGTCCAACCTGACAGAGCCACATCTCATTCCCCCGTACATTGCTTCACACAAAACCATAAAAGGAAATGAATCAGTTTATCGACTCGCCCATGGGTTAAACATGGTTGTCTACTTGCAGTAACGTAGAGGAGGCTTGCAGTTTTAGCCGCACTGCGCCTTTCTTTTCAAATGGAGCACAGGAACGAGTCAATGATTCAATGATACTTTATTGTCACATGTACATGGAAATGCTACGCTTTGCATCCAATCCGATAAAATCATATAACAGATCTCATATAGCAGTACACGTGTCGCCACGATTTGGCACCGACCAGGTTACAAAAAGTCATTGAGCAGTCCTATCCACTGCCTGCTGCCGCACGTGGCTTCTTCTTCTTTCGAGTGGCGTGCACAGCCTAAAGTTGTTGGACAACTTGTTCTATTTGATCTTCCGTTTGTGCACGTCGAGTTGATTGCATTAATCGAAACAGGGCGGACCACGTGAAGGCTGCAATCTTCGCCCCCTCCGCCGAGTCCCCCTTTTTTCTCGGCCTGTTTTTTTTTACCCAGAGAGTGTTGAGCGTTGGATTGTGATGCCAGCGGTGATGGTGGAGGCATATACAATGGTAGCATTGTTGTTTATTTTAGTTATGTTTAGAGATTCAACGTGGAAACAGGCCCTTCGCACCACCGAGACCGCACTGACCAGCCATTCCCCGCACATTAACACCATCCTACACACACTGGGGACAATTTACATTTATCCCAAGTCAATTAACCTATAAGTCTATACGTCTTTGGAGTGCGCGAGGAAACCGAAGATCTCGGAGAAAACCCTCGCTGGTCATGGGGAGAACGTACAAACTCCGTACAGACAGCACCCGTAGTCAGGATCTAACCCAGGTCTCTGGCACTGTAAAAGGATTGTGGAGAGACAAATGGACATGTGGGTAATGGAGGCATATGGAATACGTATAGGCCAAAGAGATTAGATCAAATTAATTTGGTATCATGGTTGGTGTGTCTAGGACCACCTTGTGGGCCAAATGGCCTGTTCCTGTGCTTTTCTCTGTTCCATGTAATGAGTGTGAGTTTTCTGCCCCACTAGTACCTCAATCTCATGCGTTTTGCTGAATTATTGCTCCTTATAAGGACTGACCACCCCAACAAGTGGTTAATAAGGCCTTGGAAGGATAATTGTCACGGAGACAAGTTGCATGTGAACAGGTCCTTAGCTCACTGTCTTTAGACATTTAGATTTTAGAGATACAGCGTGGAAACAGGCCCTTTGGCCCATCAAGTCCACGCCAACCAGCGATCACACGTACACCACACACTAGAAACAATTTATCATTTTTCCTGAAGCCAATTAACCGACAAACTCGTACATCTTTGGAGAGTGGGAGGAAACCCGAGGCACCCGGAGGAAACCCACGCGGTCACAGGGAGAACGTACAAACTTCGTACAGGGAGCACCCATAGTCAGGATAGAACCCAGGGTCTGGCGCTGTAAGGCAGCAACGTTACCGCTGCGCCACCGTGCCAACCAGAGACACGGAAGTAAACCCACGCAGTTATAGGGAGAATGTGCAAGCTTCACATAGACACACGCAAGGTCAGGATTGAACCAGGGGCACTGGAGCAGTGAGTTACCCGCTGTGCCACTGTGCCTCTTTATTTTGTCCTGTCAGGTTGCACACTAATCATAGAACCCATCCACTGCTCCACACTGTTTCCCGGGGGAAGAAGATAAAGATGCACAAACAACATCAGCGGTTTATTAAAAAAAGTGCTCGACGCGTTCAGCGAGTCAGGCAGCCTCTGTGGAGAGGTAAACAGAGTTCTTGTTTCAGGTCAATGACCTTTCATTAGAAATGAAAAGTTAACACGTCTTCTCTCAACACAAGAGAGACACAAGAGAGATGCTGGAATCTGGAGCTAAAAACAAACAAACTGCTGGAGGAATTCGAACGCAGACAAAAGCGCTGGAGAAACTCAGCGGGCGCAAGTGCAACTATGGAGCGAAGGAAATGGGCAACGTTTCGGGCCAAGACCCTTCTTCTTCATCCATTGCTGGAGGAATTCAACAGGTCAGGCAACACCTGTGGAGGAAAAGGGATGGTAAATGCTCAGGGTCTTGATGCCTTTGCCTCCACAGTTGGTGCCTGACCTGCTCAGTTCCTCCTGAGGTGTGTTCTGGAGTCTCCAGACGTCAGAGTCTGAAGAAGGGTCTCGAACCAAAACATCTCCTATTCCTCTTCGCCAGAGATGCTGCCAGACCCGCTGAGTCACTTCAGTATTTTGTCTCCTCCAGAGTTGTTTTTTGTTGCCTCTACACAGATCCAGCCCGATCTTCTCAATATTACCAGCATGTTTCAAAATTTAGATTTCCAGCATCTCAAGGTCTCCTTTGCATTTCTCTTCACTGGATTTGTCCATCCCTCAGTATATTTATTCTGGATAAACCCCCACCCCTGGTCTTTCTGCGCTATTCCACAAACACTCATCCTTCACTCATGTCCAAGCTGTTAGATCAAAGCAAGAATCCTTCCTCAACATGACGCTGTTTACCTCCTGGAATGCTGATGCCTGCTACTCTCTAGCTGAGATCAGGGTGGGAGCAGAGACAAAGGAAGAAGGATTCAGATGAGTTATGGTGCATCCCTATAATGGGAAAACAAAACATCCAAAGTAGAGCATTTAATCATAGAACTGAAGTGATTGTAACATTCAATGCACATCCAACAGCTCAACTCAATGGCGGTGTATATCATTTTATATAAATGCAAACAAATGTTATTATAATACACGATCATCTCAAGGGCCTTGACACACAATGAATTCTCTCTGGAATAGCTGACTGGTGTTAAGTAAACACACACGCAGCAGCTACTGTGCACCAGCACCCTGTCACAAGCAGTCATGAGATGAATGAGCAGCCTTTTGTTGTTGAACCTGTACTCGATGCATTAGGGGCTGAAGACGGGGAAACATTCCACTCCACCCCATGGCGAACTCTGCCCAGAATATAATAACTTGTGATTTTCTGTTGGCCATGTTCTCACCACACTCGAGAGGAACATCCTCTGCCATTTTTAACAGGAGTACCTGGATGGCCATTTTAAAACGGCAAACCAGTTCACTGATGCAATCCTGGAGAGAAGTGCAGTCACCACTACAGGGCTGCACGGTGGCGTAGCGTTCGAGCTGCTGCTTTACTGCGCCAGATACCCGGGTTTGATCCTGACTACCGGTACTGACTGTACAGAGTTTGTACGTTCTCCCTGTGACCGCGTGGGATTTCTCCGGCTGTACTCCCACACTCCAAATGCGTACAGGTTTGCAGGCTAATTGGCTTCGGTAAAATTGTAAATTGTCCCTAGTTTGTGTGGGATAGTGTTCGTATACGGGGTGATCTCTGGTCGGCTCGGACTCGGAGGGCCGAAGGGCCTGTTTCCACACTGTATCTCTTATTCCATCAGGTCTGGGCAGTTGGAGGATGGGGTTGACTTGCACTCTCACTCTCACGCTTACCCACAGAACATGGCACCGTTTCCTCAGCCCTGCCTCAGAGGTAGTGCCCTCACTTAAAGCAGAAGGAGTCCAGCTCTCCAGTGTAGGACTGGGGATGATGTGCATTGATGGAAATGTCTAATTTTGACTGAGGCACCATATTTGAGATCCTATTGCTAGTCTCAGATAAAATATGCATTTTGAAGAACTCTACCAATATTTATCTTCCAACCAGAAAAAGACCAGAGAACAAGTCCATTGACCAGAGGAAGAGAACACATATTCCCTTGAACATATCTTATCTTTGCCTGGTCCACATTGATACACTGTTCTCTGTGTGTCCACAAATCTATTGATCTTCACTGGAGGCCTCAGGATTTGCAATCCAGGAAGAAAAATCTCCAAGGTGAACAACCATAAAACACCTCAGCAGTAAATGTCCAAGCCTTATATTGTGTCATTGCATCCCTAATTCTAGACTCTGCAGCTTGTGGGAACGGTTTATCTGCATGATCCAAAGAAACTAATCTCAAACCTTTCAAAACCTCACTGTGTAACCCGTCCAATCCTAAATCTTCTTTGGAAAGGCACAAAGTGCTGGATTAACTCAGTGGGTCAGGCAGCTATCCCTGGAGAGCATGGATAGGTGACGTTGCGGGTTGAGACCCGTCACAGACTAGTCTGAGGAAGGAACCCAACCGGTTCTGCAGAGATGCTGCCTGACCCGCTAAGTTACTCCAGCAATTTGTGCCTTTCCTTCGTAGTTCCAACATCTGCAGTTTCTTGTTCCTAACTGTTCCTCATTAGCTCACTGTAATTAGATTTTCCTTATCCCACCGCATTAAAGGAAATTATCTGATCATCGGTCTATTATGTTTCCGATCAGCTTTTGGGTGGAAATTTGCTGTCAAATAATGCAATGATGAAGCTGCAAAAATAGTTTATTGATCGTAAAGTGCTTTGAAGCCTATTGGCTTCGTGAAAACCATTACATTGCTGCAAGTTCCTTCTCTTCAACATATTTATAATTTCAGCAAAAAAAAAATGCTGGAAGAATTGGTGGGTTAGGCAGCATCTGTGCAGAGGGAAAATCTACATTTCACATCAAGACTCTACATCCTGGTTTCGTTTTTTTTGCTCCAGATACTGGCATTTGCAATCTCTTGTGTATCTGTTAATAACATTAGTTCCTCAGAAACAATCAATGGTGTTTGTAGGATCGAGAGTCCTCTGCTTGGTCCAGCAAAGTGTGGCAAGAGGTAAGGCATAGATTTGGGCATCACGGGCATAGATTTGTGTGCTCACATTTATCCCATGTCTGCTGCAGGAGCAGTCCCAGGCCATGAGATATTTACTGATGGGTGGCACAGAGTTGCTGCCTTATAACACCAGAGATCCGGTTTAACCCTGACTTTGGGTGCTGTCTGTACCGAGTTTGTTCGTTCTCCCCGTGACCTGCAAGGGGTTTCCCCAGGAGCTGCGGTTTCCTCCCACACTCCAAAGACGTACAGGTTTGTAGGTTAATTGGGTTGGTGTAATTGTAAATTGTCCCCAGTGTGTGTAGGATAGTGTTAATGTGCAGGGATCGCGGGTCAGGGTGGATTTGGTGGGTGGAAGGGCCTGTTTCCACGCTGTATCTCTAAACCAAAGACTATACCAACGACATTACCCCGCTCAATGAGTATGTAAGAAGGAACTGCAGATGCTGGTTTAAACTGAAGATAGACACAAAAAGCTGGAGTAACTCAGCAGGACAGGCAGCTTCTCTGGAGAGAAGGAATGGGTAGCGTTTCGGGTCAACACCCTTCTTAAGACAAACAGCTTACAATGGCCTGTTTCCTTTATCATCAATACTTTTTTGCATATCTTTCATTCATTGTTCTTTATCTCTCCACATCACTGTCTATATCTCTCGTTTCCCTGATCCCTGACCAGTCTGAAAAAGGGTCTCGACCCGAAACGTCGCCTATCTCCTTCGCTCCTTAGATGCTGCTGCACCCGCTGAGTTTCTCCAGCTTTTTGTGTAACCCTTCTTCAGACCGTGCTCACTCAGGTGCTTGAAGTCCTATTCCTTACTCTGGAAAATAATGCAAACTGTACTCTCTCTTTGCTCAGAAATAAACTGGGTGAAAGCAAAGCAATGACCAGTCAAGTAGATCTGTACCACCCGCATGAAGTGGGCAACAACATTGATGTGGTAAAATTATTCATCGACCTCAGCTGAAAACTGTGAGACGCTGGCAGCAGCACGGTGAAAACTAAAGGTCAGTCTCACTTACGTCGGAGTGAAAGAAACTGCTCAACAGGCAGATTTGAAAAGAAGAAGAATACTGCAGATGCTGGAAATCTAAAGATAGAAAATGTCAGAAGCACTCAATAATTCTGGCGACATCTCTAGAGCCACAGCCTCACGGCAGCAGACACCCGGGTTCAATCCCGACCTCAGGTGCTGCCAATGGAGTTTACATGTTCTCCCTGTGACTGCGTGGTTTCCTCCAGGTGCCCCGGTTTCCTCCCACATCCCAAAGGCGTGCGAGTTTGTAGGTTAATTATTCCTCAGTCAATTTCTCCTGGTGTGGAGGGGAAGTGGAATACCTTGCGATAATACAGTCGAGGCCCGTCACCTCCCCTTTAATTATTTTTCCACTTAAGCACTCTAACAGGGAATTGACAGAAGTGAATTCACTTACCGGCACATTTTAAGAGCTTGGGAAGAAACCAGAACAACTGGGAGAAACACACAGCATCGGGGAGAATGTGCAAACTCCACACTGGGAGCACCAAGGTCAGGATTGCATCCAGTCTCTGGAACTGTGAGGCAGCATTCATTCCTGTGCCATCATATCACCCAATTATAGGGGAACCCCAGATCACCGAAGGTTCCTTTCCTGAGAACTGATCTTAATCCAAACTATCTGAAAGTGGGAAATGTACGTGGAGGAGGATCAAAGAAACCGCTATTTCTTGAGGAGGTGTGCAGAAATACCCCATTCTCAGCCTGGAGAAGATGCCTGCAGCTCCAGCATTCCACAAATCCATACCTAACCAGCCCAATCGGCTTCTAAGAACTTGTTTGTATATTGGGTGTCAGAGGTTATGAGAAGAAAGCAGGAGAATGAGGTTGCGAGGGAATGATAGATCAGCCATGATTGAAAGGCGGAGTAAACTTGATGGGCCGAATGGCATAATTCTGCTCCTCAAACCTATGGACATGTACAGGCTGTCAATAGGCCAGGCATTTGCAACTCAGGGAGGACTGCATATTAATATGTTATATCCAGTCTTCATGATGTTTTTATGCCTTTTCAGCTACTGACCACCTCATTGACCACCTTTGTCCAACTTTCATTTTGGCTTTGGCAAGCCTTCATACCAAGTTGTGAATATTATTTAAGATCATATTACAATTAAACGCAAACATCAGTCTGTAACTGGTTGACACTAGAGTCTCTTGGGAAAAATAGATCAATGTAGATCTCAAGTAATCCTTTAATGAAAGCTGAATTCTAAAAGTAAATGCTTAATATAACTGGAATATATTTCAGTGCGGTACTACAATATAATCTACTGCACAATTGCAACCAAAATAATGTTTGGTTAACATAATTTAATTACTTTTTTGGGGGTTTGTATTTTTATTGAATAGACGTCTTGATAAAAATGCAGAAAAAGTAATAAATCCTCAATTAATTATTAATTGGGTCTCTGAACGTGCAAGAAATTCCAACATATGATGTTCACAGGTTTAAATTACAGACAATGCAAATTTAAACACAAAATCAAAATGGGAATTTGCATGTGTATTTCCAGATAATATGAATTAATAGTTTTCTTATCATACAATAAGAGCTCTTGCATTGCAATTATTCACAATTTAATATCTTTTCTGCTAATATTCCTTTGCATTATACATTATTTTCTGCATGCACTATCAAATGTTTTATTAAGCTTATACAAGAAATATTTCTTTGGGCATTCTATGTGCGACACGGCGGAGCAGCGGTAGAGCTACTGCCTTACAGCGCCAGAGACCAGAGTTCGATCGTGACCATGGGTGCTTGTCTGTATGGAGTTTGTACGTTCTCCCCATGACCTGCGTGGGTTTTTCCGAGATCTTCGGTTTCCTCCCACACTCCAACGATGTACAGGTTTGTAGGTTAATTGGCTTCGGTACAAATGTAAAAGGAAACTGTCCCTCGTGTGTGCAGGGTGGTGTTAATGTGCAGGGATCGCTGGTCAGTGCAGACTTGCTGGGCTGAAGGGCCTGTTTCCTTGCTGTATCTTTAAACTAAAATGAACCATTCCTCTCTTATTCGTTCCCAAGCACAGTTTTGAGTTTCCTGCTGCAGTAACCATATAACCATATAACAATTACAGCACGGAAACAGGCCTTCTCGGCCCTTCTAGTCCGTGCCGACCATTTATTTCCCCCTGGTCCCATCTACCTGCACTCAGACCATACCCCTCCATTCCCTTCCCGTCCATATACCTATCCACTCTACTTTTAAATGTTAAAATCGATCCTGCCTCCACCACTTCTGCTGGAAGCTCATTCCACACAGCTACCACTCTCTGAGTAAAGAAGTTCCCCCTCATGTTACCCCTAAACTTCTGTCCCTTAATTCTCATGTCATGCCCTCTTGTTTGAATCTTCCCTACCCTCAATGGGAAAAGCTTATCCACGTCAACTCTGTCTATCCCTTTCATCATTTTAAAGACCTCAATCAAGTCTCCCCTTAACCTTCTGCGCTCCAAAGAATAAAGACCTAACTTGTTCAGAAAGGATATAAAAGCAAGGAAAAGTACAACATAGACTCACCAGGGAGTTATAGTTGTAAAGAGAGTTTTCACTAAAGCTGAGAAATGTAAATTGAAACTTGATTGGGGTTATGAAACCTATTGCAATGTAAATTATAATAAGATTGCTTCCTAGAGTTTTTAAGCATGATAAAATAAGGTAGCCAAAAAATGAATTAAAGGGGCGGTTGGAAAAAAAAATCATCATATTGAGGGCGGATAGAATGTGAAATTCTCCATCAAAAATCATTGTCGAAGCATGGTCTGGATATGCCTTCAAAGAATTAGATTGTCACTTGGGAAAGAAGAGTGGGTGTAATCTACATAACACTCAGAGAAAGGGACCAGGAATCAAACAGCGAATTAAATAGCCTTTGGCTGTGGAATAATATTGCAGGAACTTCAAGCTGGAAAATCTTGCTCTTCTAATTCCTTCCACCCTTGCATCCACCCATCCTGTTCTAATAATGGTTTGTCTGAAGAAGGGTCTTGACCCAAAAAGTCACCTATTCCTTTTCTCCAGTGATGCTGCCTGACTCGCTGAGTTACTCCAGAGTGTCTATCTTCGATTTAAAGCAGCATCTGCAGTTCCTCCCCTACACAAGACTTGTTGCATTGTGCTTATTTCTAGATCTTTTTCCAGGACTTCATGACGTTCTTCTTCTCCTCTTGCAATAAACAGATTTTTAAACCTCACTACCTCCCATTTTATCTCAACTCTTCTTTGATTTCATGTCCCATAAACTTTTGATTTAAATTTCATTTCCCAGTGAAATAAATCTTCTGAATCTTTGACCATTGTTGACTTTAGAAAGAACAGAGGGGGCAGACACACCCCCATCCATATAAACGGGACTGAGGTGGAGCGGGTCTCCAACTACAAATTCCTCGGGGTACACATCTCGGAGGATCTGTCCTGGTCCCTCAACACCTCCAAGCTGATCAAAAAGGCACAGCAGCGCCTTTACTTCCTGAGGAGGCTCAAAAAAGCCCACCCGTCCCCCCAGATCCTGACCAACTTTTACCGCTGTACCGTCGAAAGCATCCTGACCACCTGCTTTACGGTATGGTACAGCAGTTGCACCGTAGCAGACAGGAAGGCACTACAACGGGTGGTGAAAACCGCCCAGTACATCATCGGTGCCCCGCTCCCTGCCATGGTTGCCCTCCACCGAAAACGGTGTCTGAGACGGGCCGGGAAGATCATCAAAGACCCCTCCCACCCTACCATGGACTGTTTGCCCTCCTACCATCAGGGAGGTGGTACAGGAGCCTCAGGTCCCGCACTAGTAGGATGAGGAACAGCTTCTACAACAACACCATCACACTGCTGAACTCGGAGTCCCGCCGATAGATTTCTCCAGTCTCTCCGTCCACATTGTCTGTATTCTGTATTTATTTTCTATATTGCTATTACTTGCTATATACTGACGCTAAACTGCATTTTGGTGTACCCATACTTGTATCTGTGCAATGACATTAAAGTTGAATTGAATTGACCTGCACAACGCGAGACCACTGTGTGGTACTTGGACACTGCAATGTGTCACGCTCGTCCACGGAATAAAAATACGCAAAGCAAAATAAAAAGGTTTGCTGAACGTGTACAAAACCAAGAGAGGAATAGTTCGTGTAGATGCACAGAATCTCTTGCCCAGAGTAGGGGAATCGAGAACCTGGGGACTTAGGGTTAAGGTGAGGGCGGGGTGGGGTAGTGATTTAATAGAAACCTGAGGGGTAAATTTCTCACATAAAGGGTGTGAGTGGATGAAATGAGCTATCAGAGGAGGTAGTTGAGGCAGATATATTTAAGAAATATTTAGACTGGTACATGGAAAGGACAGGTTTAGAGGCATGTGGGCCAAACGCAGGCAGGTGGCACTAGTGTAGATGGGATATGTTGGGCAGTGTGGTCAAATTGGGTCCCAAGCGCATATTTCCACGCTGTATGACTCTATGACCTTATGGCTCTTATTCAGGAGTTGATCCAATCAGAGCTTTGAGGATCTAACTGGATAGACACCATAGATCTTTACTATGCAATAATATGACTTTAAATTTGACACCTATAACTACGCCAAAACTTAAAAAAGGATTCAATGACAAATGTTGAACAAAATGATCCAAGGTCAGCTTTATAAAGAAATGATCTAACTTATACTCAATGCCCAGTTAGCGTTCCTAATCTAAACACAAAGTACTGAAGGAACTCAGCAGGTCAGGCAGCATCTGTGGAGGAAAATGAAGAGATGCCATGTTGGGTCAGACACTTCTCTTGCCATCCATTGTCAAATGGAAACATGTGTTCCAAGTGTTTGTATTGGATATTGGGTGCAAGTGCATCACTAATATCTCCTTTAGATACCTGGGCTTAGCACTGATAAAACTCAGGTCAACGGACATCTTCTAGATGTGAGCAGTGTAGTTTAGTCAGAGTCATAGAGTCTGTATGCTACGGGTGGAATGCAGTGCAGCATGGAAAAAGGACCTTCTGCCCAACATGCCCACGCCGACCAACATGTCCCACCGACACTAGTCCCATATCCCTCTAAACCTGTCCTCTACATGGACCTGTCTAATTGTTTCCTAAATGTTGCGATAGTACCTGCCTCATCTACCTCCTCCAGTAGCTCATTCCAGATACCCACCGCCCTTTGTGTGAAAAAACAATCCCCAAATTCCGATTGAATCTTGCCCCCCTCATCTTAAACCTATGTCCTCTGATTAATGATCCTCCAGTTCCATCCTCAGGTCTCCCACAATATAATTTATGAGTATTAATTAAGAAGCTAACTAGTTATGATATTTCTTTTCAGTTTCAGTTTAGTTTATTGTAACATGTACTGAGGTACAGTGGGAAGCATTTGTTGCGCGCCAACCAGTCAGCGGAAAGCCAATCCATGATTACAATTGAGCCATTCACAGTGTACAGATACATGATAAGGGAATAACGTTTAGTGCAAGGTAAAGCCAGTAAAGTCTGATTAAAGATAGTCCGATAGTAGTTCAGGACCACTCTCTTTGTGGTTCTGCAACACGCAGCTCAAAGGCGTAAAGAATATTTATACGGCTGTGGTGAAAAAGAGGGGTGTGCAACTGAATGGCAAGCCCTTACACACAACCAGCACAGGCACAATACAATGCTAAATAAATGTGCAAGATAAATGTGCAAGTTATGAGAAAACTCATGGTCAATGAAAAACGTGTCACCTGTACTTTCCAGTCCTTTGGCTTCACCCAAGAACAGAGACCACACGGAGAAGACTTCAATCACATAAACTACACGGAACACACATGTTAAAGACATGTGGGTATTACCAACCTTCCCTGGTACCAAGATCTAATGACCCAAAGCCAGTGGGCTGAAGAAATTGCACCACAAACTTCTTCTCCATATCCCTTCAATTATTATTGACTGACATTAAAGTAAAATTAAACCAGTTGACATATTTCATGATGCTTTCATGATGCTTTCAAGAAAGAGGTAGATAGGTCTCTTAAAAATAGCGGAAAGGGGATATGGGGAGAAGGCAGGAACGGGGTACTGATTGGGGATGATCAGCCATGATCACCTTGAATGGTGGTGCTGGCTCGAAGAGCCAAATGGCCTCCTCATGCACCTATTGTCTATTGTCTATCTGAAAGATTGACATTTAACATGTAGGAGATACATGCACACATCAATGAGGATGCGGGTAAGGAGGAGCTGCAGATGCTGATTGACACAAAGTGCTGGAGTAACTCAGCATGTCAGGCAGCATCTATGGAGAAAAGCGATACGTGACATTTAGGGTCGGGACCATTCTTTAGTCTGACATGATATATGAAGTATAGGAGTAAATATGTTGGCAAATGAAAGAGGGATATGAAAGCAATGGTGTAATAATAGTGAGTTGAGCCATTCGGTCATTAGTCTGACTAGACAAGGGGTAGTACCGCGACCAATCTTGCGTGTGTGGTTGAAGGACAACAGGAGAGCACTTTGGGAATAATAACTCAGGGGGTCAGGTGGCATCTCTGGTGAAAAGGAATAGGTGACATTTCGGGTCGAGACCCTTCTTCCGACTGAAAGATAGAGGTGGAAAACTGGAGGCGGGAAAAGACCAGAACAAATCAGAGACAGTAAGAGATGACCTCAGGAACGGTGGAGGAACAGCATTGGCCACGTGCAAGTTGGAGGAACAGCATCTCAAAATTCGCTTGGGCAGCTTACAACCCCGCAATATGAACATTGTTTTCTCTAATTTTAAGTAACTCCTGCATCCTCCCCCCCCCCCCCCTCCTTTCATCCTACTAGTTCCACTGTTGGCATATTTGTATCCCTCACCTTAGCACACCTATTCCAGTTAACTATGGGCCATTATGGACTCCACTCTTCCTGTTGCTGACCCCGATTTGTTCTGGCCTTTTCTCGCTTCCAGTCCTCAATCTATCTTTCAATCTGAAGAAGGTTTTGCATTTAAAACGATGCCTATTCATTTTTTTCCCAGAGATGCTGCCTGACCCGTTGAGTTACTCCAGCATTTTTGAAACATAGAAACATAGAAAATAGGTGCAGGAGTAGGCCATTCGGCCCTTCGAGCCTGCATCGCCATTCAATATGATCATGGCTGATCGTCCAACTCAGTATTCTGCACCTGCCTTCTCTCCATACCCCCGGATCCCTTTAGCCACAAGGGCCACATCTAACTCCCTCTTAAATATAGCCAATAAACTGGCCTCAACTACCTTCTGTGGCAGAGAATTCCACCGATTCACCACTCTCTGTGTGAAAAATGTTTTTCTCATCTCGGTCCTAAACGACTTCATCCTTATCCTTAAACTGTGACCCCTTGTTCTGGACTTCACCAACATCGGGAATAATCTTCCTGCATCTAGCCTGTCCAACCCCTTAAGAATTTTGTAAGTTTCTATAAGATCCCCCCTCAATCTTCTAAATTCCAGTGAGTACAAGCCAAGTCTATCCAGTGTTTCTTCATATGGAAGTCCTGCCATCCCATGAATCAGTCTGGTGAACCTTCTCTGTACTCCCTCTATGGCAAGAATGCCTTTCCTCAGATTAGGAGGCCAAAACTGTATGCAATACTCCAGATATGGTCTCACCAAGATCCTGTACAACTGCAGTAGAACCTCCCTGCTCTTATACTCAAATCCTTTTGCTATGAATGCTAACATACCATTCGCTTTCTTCACTGCCTGCTGCACCTGCATGCCTACTTTCAATGACTGGTGTACCATGACAACCAGGTCTTGTTGCATCTCCCCTTTTCCTAATCGGCCACCATTCAGATAACCTCACATTTATCCACATTATACTGCATCTGCCATGCATTTGCCCACTTGCCCACCCACCCAAGTCACCTTGCAGCCTCCTAGCATCCTCCTGACAGCTAACACTGCCCCCCAGCTTTGTGTCATCCGCAAACTTGGAGATGTTGCATTCAATTCCCTCATCCAGATCATTAATATATATTGTAAATAGCTGGGGTCCCAGCACTGAGCCTTGCGGTACCCCACTAGTCACTGACTGCCATTCTGAAAAGGGGAGGGGAGGAGGGGGGGTGGGGTGTGGGGTGGGGAGGGGGGATAAGGGCGCGGCTGGAAACTGAAACCGACGCTGAAATGTACAAGGAAGGGAGGTCACATCCCGAATCGCTGGCAGGGGAGCAAGCCTGTTCCCCACCCACCCCTGTAACCGCGACACAGTTCGGGGGAGGGCACACAGAGGATGAGCCGGCAAACTGTGTCTGCTCGCCGCGGTGCCCTATCTCTGGGTGAGTTTACAGTTTTCGCCGCACCTTTTCCCCAGCCCCCGCACCGTGCACTGAAGGAACTGGGCGCATCTGTGTGTGCACCACCCCCCCCCCCCCCCCCCAATAATAATTTAAAAAACATTTATTGCATTCATCGCCTCCCCCAGGCAAGACCTGTACATCCAAATCACAAGGCGGGGATGGCGAAGGCAATAACTATTAAATAACATTCCTTCAAGCTTATTTTATGCGGTTCACCCTTTCAATATAAAAACGAGCCAGCGCACACACACACCCACAGCAGACACAGGGGACTGCGCGGAGCATTATGATTGAAGACTGCGACGCGATGGGTTCATTTTTTGTTGTTGCCTGAAGCACTTTCACATTATTTGCAATCCAGGATACTTAAATGCTCTGTCCGTGCGGGAAAAAAATATCTATCGCATTCCCATCGAGAACCCACGGCGCAAATCCTGTTTCTCTCCCCCCCCCCCCTCCTCCAATTCTCTGCGCCTGAGATTTCTATTGCAAAGTGTCACCGTGAACAGTTGCCATGGATATGGGTCGGAAAATATCCAGCCGGTGCAGAGTTTTATCGGTAGAATTATCTTTCCCTCCCTGGTCTCCAAATTCCCACCGCAGAAAAAAAAATTAAACCGCGCCAACAGCGTAAACGCCAATCGCCCTCCATTTAAAGGTAGGATTGATGAACAAGGTCCATGCACACTTACTTACCAGAGGTGATGGAGCAGCAGTTTTCTTGAGGATTGTGCAGAGGTAAATTACTGAACCGCAATTGCTGAGCAGAAACAGGGAAGAGAGAGCGAGAGGGTGAGGGTGGGTTTACAAATTAAAAGGAGCTGATCCAAATGCAGGGAGTGGGAGCGGAATCCGCTGCCTGCCCGCCTGCCTGCCTGCCTGCCTGCCCTCCTTCCCCCGCAGCCTGTGTCGCTGCTGCGGTTACAAGCTGCTTCCAGCGGACGGCAGTGACTCCAGCAGCCGCGCTGCTCCACCGAGCAGTCTGCGTCTGACTCTCGTCCGCAAGTCCCATCGCCATCCCGAGAGGGGAGGGGGCGGGATTAACGACAGTACAATGAAGGGGACCCCCCTAGGGTAGACAGCTCCCAGTCTCTCTCCGTCCACACCGCCACAAACCTGGCCCTCCGCTCCCAACTCTTGCACATTAAAGCGCCTCAAATCCCCACTTTCAAATGCTCTTATCGCGGGCGGCAGTCACTCCATTCTGGATCCCCCACTTTTTTTTTTAAAGGAATTGGCTGTGATGCCCCCCCCCCCCCCATCCCACAGATTGCCAGGCATGGCGTTTATCCTTAAGCTGTTCCCTCGCCCCTCAACCCATCTCAGCACCGGTCAGTCACCCTACCGTCCGCTGTCCAGCCGCCAGTTCTGGAGTCCCCATCATTCCCCCTCCCTTCTGCGAATCCACTGAGGTCGGTGCTTCCCAGCTCTAGAAACCAGGGTTCCGCCCTAACCTCGGCTGCTGTCCATGTGGAGTTTGCAGGTACCCCCTTTGACCACCCTGGGTTTCCTCCGGGTGCTTCCCACAAGCCAAAGACGTGCAGGTTAATGGGCCTCTGCTGCTTGCCTCCACTCTGGGCCAAGAGAGACGAGAGTGTTTTAATGTCAAATGTACCAGACAGAACAATGAAATTCTTCCTTGCAGCAGCACAACACAATATGTAAACATAGCACTCTGTAGACAATATAGTAAACAAAGACAAAAAAGTTATATATATGTGTGTGTGTGTGTGTACACACATGCACATACAAACAAACAAACAATAATGCCCCCAGGTCTATGTGCTTCAGAGCTTTTTTGGAGGTTGTAGTTTAATAGCCTGATGGCTGTGGGGAGGAAACTGTTAGTGAACCTGGACGTTACAGTTTTCAGGCTCCTATATTTTCTTCCCGATCGCAGGAGTGACGTGAGTAGGGGAGTTGGTGGGAATGTGAGGGTTGTCGGTAGACACTGCGACTGCTGCTGGTCAATGTGGATTTGCTAGATCATGCTGGATGCCTTTAAGCCAGTCCTTCAAATCAACCTCTTCCAACAGGTTTCTGCTCATTTGTTCTGTTCATTCTACCAAACATAGAGCAGTGCAGGAACAGGCCCTTCGGCACATAGTCTGCCTGCAGAACATAACGCCAGGTTAAACTAATCCCCTCTGCCTGCATGTGATGCATATTTCTCCATTCCCCACATATACACATGCCTGTGCAAGGGGCAGCACAGTGGCACAGCAGTAGATTTCTGTCTCACGGCACCAGTCCAGGTTCGATCCAGACTACGGGTGCTGTCTGTATGGAGTTTGTACGGTCTCCATGTGACTGTGTGGGTTTTCTCCGGGTGCTCTGGTTTCCTCCCACATTCCAAAAACATGCAGATTTTTAGGTTAATTGGCCTCTGTAAATTGTCCCCAATGTTTAGGATAGAACTAGTGTAAGGGTGATCGCTGGTCGGCGTGGACTTGGTGGGCCAAAGGGCCTGTTTCCATGCTGTATCTCGAAACTAAAGAAAACCTCTTAAATGTCACTATCCAATATGCCTCCCCAACCACCCCTGGCAGCACATTCCAGATATATATCACTAAAAGAACTTGCCCCACACATACTCTTAAACCTTTGCCCCTCTCACGTTAAAGGTATGACCTCGAGTCTTTGACATTTTCAACCCGAATAAAAGGTTATGACTGTCTACCCTATCTATGCCTCTCATAATGTAATACACGTCTATCAGGTCTCCCCTTAGCATCCAAATGCTACAGACAAATCAAAACTATCCAAGTTTGTCCAACCTCTCCTTCTAGCTAATACCCTCTTTTCCAGGCAACGTTCTGGTAAACTTGCGTAGGAAGGAACTGCAGATGCTGGTTTAAACTGAAGATAGACACAAAAAGCTGGAATAACAGCGGGATAGGTGGCATCTCTGGAGAGAAGGGATGGGTGACCTTTCGGATCAAGACCCTTCTTCAGACTTGTCCTGCACATTTCCTTTAAACTTTGCCCCTCTCACCTTAAAGCTGTGCCCTCTAGTCTTTGACATTTCCAACCTGAAAAAAAGGTTATGACTATCTACTCTATCTATGCCTCTCATAATTTGCTACACTTCTATCAGGTCTCCCCTCTGCAGAAGAGTCTCCACCCGAAACGTCAACCATTCCTTCTCCTGAAGGGCATCCTCCAGAGATGCTGCCAGTCCCGCTGAGTTACTCCAGCCTTTTATATTTACATTCTAGTAAACCGTTTCTGCACTGTCTCCAAAGCCAACACATACTTTCCGTAATGCGGCGACCAGAACTGCACACAATACTGTGAATGTGGCATAACCGAAGTCCTGTAAAATTGCAACATTACTCCTTGACTGGTACACAATGCTCTGACAGATGAAGGCAAGCATCCTTTACACCGTCTTTACCACTCTGTCTACTTGTGTTGCCACTTCCAGGGAGCTATGGACTTAGGCCCCAAGATCTATCTGTTCAGTTAGGGTCATGTTCGGTATGACTGCACTCTAGAAAGCACCTTGATGCACTCACCACTTAGAGGCAAATTGTTGCTGACATAACATTTATTCTCAATTCGCCATTATGCGCACAGGATGAATTTATTCTCCTGCTGCAGTGGGCATGTCTCAGGTAACACAGTGTGTGAGTCGCTGCCTCCCTCGGAAGTTAACATGGGCACTTAAAATTTAGTCATGGGGTCACACAACACAGAAACAGGCCCTTCAGCCCACAATGACCATGCTACCCGCTGTACCTATCTACACTAGGCTGGATCAGCCTTGGCAGAGTATTTGTCTAAATGCTCCTTAAATGTTGTCAGAGTATCTGCCTACATCACCCCTTTGGGCAGTGCATTCTGGATTCCAATTCGGACCTTGGTTATTAATTTTCTGTCGTTCTGTCCTCGGTCTCCTCCATTGTCAGAGTGCGGCTAAACGCAAATTAGAGGAACAGCATCTCATATTTTGCTTGGGCAGTTTACAGCCCAGTGGTATGATTATTGATTTCTCTCACTTCAGCTAGCCCCGGCATTCCCTCTCTCTCTCTATCCCTCCCCCACCCGTCACACTAGCTTCTCATCTTCACCCGACAAACAGCTCACCCTGTTTCCTTCATCATCATTACTTTTTCGCATATCTTTAATTCATTGTTCATAATCTATCCACATCACTGTCTATATCTCGTTTCCCTTATCCCTAACTAGCCTGAAGAAGGGTCTCGACCCGAAACGCCACCCATTCCCTCTCTCCAGAGATGCTGCCTGTCCTGCTGAGTTATTAATTTATTGAATTGAATTTATTTGATTATTTTATTTATCTGTGTGGATAGCATTTATGGGCCTGATAAAATGCTGAAAATAAGAATTTCATTGTACCATTGTCAGTACATATGACAATTAAACACTTTTGACATGTTTGTCTATGTGGAGTTTGCACATTCTCCATGAAACCATGTGGGTTTCCTCCGAGTGCTCCAATTTCCTCCCACAGAAGTGTGGTTTGGTAGATTAATTGTGAGCTATTAATTGCCGTTAATATGTCAGTGAGTGGTAGAATATGATTCGAGTTGATGATAATTTGGGTGGGAGGTGGGGGATAAAGAATAAAAAAATAGGACTGATGTACGATTAGTGGAACATGGGTGGTTGATGGTCGGTATGGACTCGTTGGGCCAAAGGGTATGTTTCCATGTTTAAGAAGGAACTGCAGATGCTGGAAAATCGAAGGTAGACAAAAATGCTGGAGAAACTCAGCAGGCGATGCAGCATCTATGGAGCGAAGGAAATAGGCAACGTTTCGGGTCGAAACCCTTGTGAGTGATCAAGACTGGTCAGTCTGAAGAAGGGTTTTGACCCGAAACATTGCCTATTTCCTTTGCTCCATAGATGCTGCCTCACCCGCTGAGTTTTTCGGGCATGTTTCAATCTCTGCTCCCAAATCCATTCAATCTGGACTATATGCAACCCCTTTAGACTTTACTTTGGAGATACAGACCAGAAACAGGCCCTTCGGCCCACCGATTCAGTGCCAACCCGTACACTAGCACTATCCTACACACCAGAGAAAATTTACAATTTTTAACGGAGCCAATTAAACTGCAAACCTGTAATACTTTGGAGTGTGTAAGGAAACCGGAGCACCCGTCGAAAGCACGTGTGGTCACGGGGAGAATGTACAAACACCTTATAGGCAGCACCTGTAATCAGGATCGAACCCGGGTCTCTGGCGCTGTGAAGCAGCAACTCCACCGTTGCACCACTGTGCTGCCCATGTTCCCCAATTCCACGTCATTATTATCAACGTTTATCAGCTCTCTGAGGAAGCGTGGCATGCAACTCAAGCCAGGGTAGCTCGGGCACCAACTACAATCTTCACTGCTGTCAATCACTCCTCCAAATGCAGAATAAAAATGAAAATCATCTCAAGCTCTGCCCATCACCACTTTAGCAGAGACACCAACAGTTTTAACAGTTCAATGCCTCAGGGTGCAAAAAAAGGCTGCGGGGAAATGCCACACCGGTATATGAAACATTTTATCTGCCAGAGTCTCGAGGGCCTCAGAGAATAATAAAGTATTTGTAATGATTACGACACTCATTTAAATTGATGAGTTCAACAGCGAGCCACGCTGAGGTGGTTTACAAACATGACTAGAATCTGATGAGGTAACATCTTGAATTTGGACTGCTGTCCATTTTGCTCATTTAAAAAAAATGAATAATGTGTTAATTTTCTAAGATATTTCTCTTTCAGTTTCAGGTCAGTGGTTGCACTGGCAATGGCTGCCAAATTCTGACACCCAAGTCTGCTCGCTGTGTGACATTGATGTGCAGGTTCTGCACTGATGCTTCCAGCCTTCACCTAAATTGTAAACTAAGCTTACAGCTTTCAAACCAGTCCTCCGTATCTTCCCAGCTTTTAATCCTTTTACTGCAGGCCCGTAGGGGAAAGGACACGATCTCTTCCATTTTCGACTCCGCTTCGATATTTTCCATGGCAGGGAAAATAAAAGACTTGGAAAAGGTCCAGTGATTGCAAATCTAGTCACTTGGTGGTGAACTTCAGTTCTTCACTGAATGTTAATGTAGCCAGTCAAAATTAACAGTGCTTCTTATCAAGCTGCAAATAAAGCTCGCTTGGCACAGTGGCGTAGATGGTGCAGCTACTGCCTCTCAGTACCAGTGACCTGGTCTCAACACTTCCAGTGTTGTCCATGTAGAGTTTGCAGATTCTCACTGTGACCACATGCTTTCCCTCCAGGTCCTCCGGTTTTCCCAAACATTCCAAGACACGCAGGTTTGTAGGTTCAACTGCCTGAATATGTCGGTGAGTAAGGCAGTGGACGGGAATGTGGGAAATACGGGTTGTAGGAAAATTAGTGGGGAATGGGATCGTTTCATGAGCTGGCGTCGACTCGATGGGCCAAAACGGCTTTCTAAGTCTGAAGGGTGGCTTGGTGGCACAGCAGTAGAGCTGCTTCCTTCCAGCGCCAGAGTCCCGGGTTCGATTCTGATCCCGGGCGCTGTTCGTACGGAGTTTGTGTACGTTCTTCCCGTGACTGCATGGGTTTTCTCCAGGTGCTCCGATTTCCTCCCACACTCCAAAAACGTACTGGTTTGTAGGTGAAATGGCTTCGGTAAAATTGTAAATTTTCCCTAGTGTGTAGGTCAGTGTACACGGTGATCGGTGGTCAGCGCGGACTCGCTGGGCCTGCTTCCGTGCTGTATCTCTAAAGTAAAGTAAAACTAAAAGTAAATGTGAGTAGATTGTCAATGGTGTTTCATGGCATTTTAATGGTAATCAATGGCTTTTAATATGTTGCTGTCATTTCGTTGCCCAATGTGAAACGTAAAGAATGGAGGAAATCTCATCAATCTTCCTTTACTTTGCCACTCTATTTCCATTAAAAACACACACTCAATTCAAACAGTGCCTGTTCAATGGCATGTACCTCAAGCCAAGGCATGTATCAATGTACTAGCCTGATGCATGTGTTGCCATGTCCTCCTGTGAGACTGTGCGATGAGGGATGGCATTCAAATCAGTTTCTCTCTTTCACCTTGCTGCCGAAATTCCCATGACTAATCACTCGGTTACAAATAGTTACTATCGCCAACTCCACACAATTATGCACGAGTTCAACTGAATGTCAACCCCGCTTTAAATTAAAAGGCTTATAGTGGCCGGTGAGGGAGCAGTACTGAGGAGATTTCTCCTAGCAGCTGATTTCCTTGAGGAAGTGTTTAACAATGCATTGCACACTCTTTATGAGTCAAGAAGAACAAACCAATTAAGATTTTTCCCAACGAGGGATAATCATCTGAAACTTAATTTGATAAGACTGCAAAATGGAATTAACTAATTAGTCCTGCATTTACAGTAACCTCAGACCAACTCTATCCTTTGTTCCCCGACTCATATGTTGCTGAGAAGACATTCTGCTGATGGAACAGGCAGCAGATATTCGCACACTCGCAGCACATCTTCCACGGAATTATACAAAGACTGTAATCTCACCTCCCAGTTCTCCGAGATTCAATTCAGCACACCTCCGTCTTCATTCTATCAGAGAAACAGAAGAATGTAGACGCAATAAATATAATTCATATGGTGCCAGCACAACAACCTGGCCCACAACACCAGCAAAACCAAGGAACTGATTGTAGACTTTGGAAGGAGTAGGATGGGGACCCACAGTCCTGTTTATATCAATGGGTCGATGGTTGAAAGGGTCAAGAGCTTCAAATTCCTGGGCGTGCACATCCGTGAAGATCTTTCCTGGTCCGAGAACACAGATGCAATTATTAAGAAAGCTCATCAGCGCCTCTACTTCCTGAGAAGATTACGGAGAGTTGGTCTGTCAAGGAGGACTCTCTCTAACTTCAACAGGTGCACAGTAGAGAGCTTGCTGACCGGTTGCATCGTGGCTTGGTTCGGCAACTTGAGTGCCCTGGAGAGGAAAAGACTACAAAAAGTAGTAAACACTGCCCAGTCCATCATCGGCTCTGACCTTCCTTCCATCGAGGGGATCTACCACAGTCGCTGCCTCAAAAAGGCTGGCAGCATCATGAAGGACCCACACCACCCTGGCCACACACTCATCTCCCTGCTACCTTCGGGTAGAAGGTACAGGAGCCTGAGGACTGCAACAACCCGGTCCAGGAATAGCTACTTCCCCACAGCCATCAGGCTATTAAACTTGGCTCAGACAAAACTATGAACATTAATATCCCTCCATCTGTTATCTGTTTATTAATTCATGTGGGTATCTATGTATATAATTGTAGTCAATGCCTACTATGTTCTGTTGTGCTATGCAAAGAAAGATTTTCATTGTCCTGTCAGGGACACATGACAATAAACTCTTTTGACTCATGCCATGGCATCATTCAAGGTCCCCCTTCAGAATTGATATGCCAACTTAATAATTGTATCTATACTACTCACATTTTCACATTACATTTTGTATTTGAAATGCCATTTGCCAGTACAATAGATCGTTAATTAACACTTGGTAAAGAAACAAATGAAACCTCCAGGTAAAACTGAAAATTTTAGTCAATGGACTGAGAAGTATTAATTAGATTGATATCAAATAAGGTTTAAATGAAACTAAGGCAAGGAAGTCAGATCCTGTAAAGACTATGCAACCCCCTCACCACAATTTTCTCCTCACCACTAATACAATAAATATATCTCTAGATAATTGTGCATGTCTTTCCACTTCCTTCGTAAATCAAAATCCTTTTAATGTATCAAAGGTGCTGGGATGAGACAATTTGATGGGGGATGGTGGCCTTTGGAGGAGAGGAGTGTGCCTGATAGATGTGTATCTGAGGTTTAGGTTTATTATTGTCACCTCTACTGAGGTACAGTGACAAGTTTTGTTTTGTATGCTATCCCATCAGATCAGATGAGACGATACATGAATATATATATAAGCTATATTTAAGAGGGCGTTAGATGTGGCACTTGTGGCTAAAGGGATCAGGGGGTATGGAGAGAAGGCAGGTACGGGATACTGAGTTGGATGATCAGCCATGATCACATTGAATGGCGGTGCATCTCGAAGGGCCGAATGGCCTACTCCTGCACCTATTTTCTATGTTTCTATGTTTCTATGAATACAATCAAGTCAAACTAAAGATACAGAGTACAGAATATAGTTCACACCAGTTCCATGGACAAAGTCTAATGTCTGGATTGGGGTGAGGATGAATCGGACAGTACCTTAGCTTATGGAAGGACCATTCAGAAGCCTGATAACAGAGGGGAAGCCGTTTCTGAATCTGTTGGTGCATGCGTTCGAGCTTCTATATCTTCTGCCCCAAGTTAGCGGGGGAAAAGGAGGAATGACCTTGCTAGGCTAAGTTTAGTTTAGAGAGAGCACATAAACAGGCCCTTCAGCCCACTGAGTCTGTGCTGACAAGCGATCCAAACACTAGCACTATCCTACACACTAGGGACATTGTAGAATCTTTACCAAAGCCAATTAACCTACAAACCTGTACGTCTTTGGGGTGGGGTAGGAAACCAGAGTACCAGGGGAAAACCCACGAGGGCACAGGGAGAAGAACATACAAACTCCGTACAGACAGCACCCATAGTCAGGATCAAACCATGATTCTGTGCCCGTAAGGCGGCAACTCTACTGCTGTGTCACTGTGCCACACAAGTCTTTGATACAATCTCTGCATACAATCCTGTTCCTACCTCAGAGGTTGCTATGCACAAATTGGAAGCCACATTTCCAACATTGATGATACATGAAATGTACTTCATTGACAGGTAAATACTTCAGAATGTCCTGAAGTCGTAAAAGCTGAACAGAAATGCAAATACTCCCTTCAATTGAAATCAAAGGTATTTGTTCAAAACGACCTTGGTTCCCAGACAAGAAATGGTTAGCGGAGAGACGTGATGCTTGTTCCAACTTCCAGCTCCATGGCGGTATCACAAGGGCGTGGTCACTCTTGAATGACTGCTGGCACCCAACGATGCCCCACTTAAACACGAGGCACTTTTGGTCAGTTCATTGCCACTCCTTGTTCCATTGTGTGAATCCATTCCACGATACTATGTTGTCACATGTAGCTAGGTACAGTGAAATGCTTTGTTTATAGCAGACCTCACTTGGGCTGTACACAAGTGTCGCCACGTTTGGGCACCGACAAAGTTGCAGAAGTTCTCCGAACAGTCGCATCTACTGCTTGCCGCCACACGTCTCAAGATAGACAGATTCTTGATTAGAACGGGTGTCAAGGGTTATGGGGAGAAGACCGGAAAAATGGGATTAGGAGGCAGCCACGATCGAATGGTGGAGTGGACTTGATGGGCTGAATGGTCTAATTCTACTCCTATAACCTGTGAATGCATGTACATTTGCATTGCGGAGCAACGTTAGTGCAAAAGGTACATACATATGCCTTCTGCCCACAAACCTTGCCCATCCTTAAATTCTCTCCTCCTTGAATACCAGAAGCTGATGAAGTTGCTTGGTGGATTTAAAAGACAGCAAAATGAAAAGTGATTAGGTGAAATGTCAAAAATACCACAGTGAATATAATTCTAATGCTTCTCTTCACTTCAGGTGCAAGCGATACCAAGAATCATTTTGCACTGTCCTGCTTAGATTGATGATAGCTACAAAATCAGTTGTTAAATCATTAAATCACCTGGGCCATTTCAAATCGGGGCTCCACCAAACGCCCCTCGCCCTCATAAATTACTCAGTCTGGCGCACGCACACAGACACAGGCAGACACAGACAGAGACACACAAAGACAAAATGTGTAGGAAGGAACTGCAGATGCTGGTTTACACCAAAGATGGACACAAAATGCTGGAGGTACTCAGTGGGTCAGGCAACATCTCTGTAGAGAAGGAATATGTCGGGATGATGCCTTACTTCAGACTAAGAGTCAGGGGAGAGGGAAATGAGATATGGAAGGGTACAAAGAACATGCAACACACACACACACACACACAGGCACAAACACACACAGAGATATTCTCCAGCACACTGCTATTCAGATGCTCCCTGAATTATTTCAAAGTTCAAACATATTTGAAGAGCAGAGAATTAGCACTGTGTTCTTTAGAATGAGAGAGGGAACTTAATTCCATCAGAATTTATTTCAAAATTTGCAATCTACTGTGTTACATTGCTGTATAGATCATAAAAAGCCAAAGCCCAGCGGACAGAAATTATTGATAGATTTTTGAATTCACGGTATAATCTGGATGATTTGATGCTACTGTAAAGCATTTAGGAGTTAAATCTTCTTCGCATTTAAAATTGTATGTGGATGGATTAATAAATAGTCCTTTGGAATAAATCAGATAAGGTTTATGGTTTGATCAGAGTGGTGATTACAACAGGAGATGCAATGTTTGCCTTTAGATTCGTAGAAAATGTAGTCTTGAAAGGAATAGTATGTTCGGTTTGGCCATACTCTGGGCAATAAACCCATAGATTGTATGTGTCTAGATTTTCAATATCATGCAGAAATAGTTTGGGTGGATTCGACAGCTTAGCAATTATTAAGAGCTGAAAAATAAAATCAGCTATAAGCAGCGCTTAAAGGCATAAGCACAAATCTCTTTGATGGTGCATTTAAAAAGATGAGAATATCTCCTCATGAAAGTAAAATGAAAGCAAAAGACGGGGTAAATGCACCACAAATAACCTTGAATGAGATGCCTCTGAGAAGCATCAAATGAGGAAATAAACTCTGCGGGTGCCTTTGGGATCATGTGCAAATATGCATGTGTAATGTCAGTGCGTGCGAGTGCATGTGTTATTGGGTCAGAAAGCCATGCAGCACAGAAACAGGCCCTTCGGCCCAACTCATCCATGCTGACCAAAGTATCTTCTTGAGCTGCCACTTCCTCCGGCTCATTCCATATACGATTCGTCAGAATTTTATTTATCCCAGGAGGGAAATTGGTCTGCCAACGGTCGTAAAACATAACAGGATACATGAAACATGAAATAAAAGTGATGAGTGGAAAGTCCAGGATTGGGGGGGAAGAGGGAAAGAGAGTCAGTCTACCCCACGACAGAAGGGGGAGGAGTTGTACAGTTTGACAGTCACTGGGAAAAAGGACATTTTTTAGCGTTCAGTGCTGCATCTTGGTGGAGCCAGTCAGGGGCGGAAATCTTTATATTTATCTTGAATCTTCGATTCTATTGTAATCTTTTTTTTCACTTCAAAATCCCATTTTAGGTTTTTTTCACAGATGTAATTTAAGTTAATTTTTAAAACATTCAATTTCACTGTAAAAATTGTAAAATAAATTTTCACCCAGTAAATAATCAAAAGACCAACCCAGCATTTCTGTAGTGCATTTTTGTATTCCAAAGCAATTTTCAGCCAAAAGAACTATTCCAAAAGTAAATATTGCAATATAGCAGATACCACAGACTAGGCAGGTCCAGCACGTCAGGGAGAAAGTGGCCAATGTAGCATTTGCAACACAGCTGTACTGGTGAGAAACAATGAGAATTTTTAGCAGAGCCAAATAACCGACAAACCTGTACGTCTTTGGGGTGTGGGAGGAAACCGGAGCACCCGGAGAAAATACACATGGTCTCGGGGGGAAGACACACAAAGTCCGTAAAGACAGCAAAGTTTGTAGTCAGGATCGACTGCTGCGCTACCGTGCCACCCTAGTGTTCAGGTTGCAATCATTTTATGAAACTTTCCCAGTTTATGAGCAGCAGGCAGTTATATTTTAGGATATATTATAATGTTGAGTCTACCAGTAGTATTTCTATTGCTGCTCTTGGATTTCACTCCAAACAAATCACCAACATATGTACAATGTCTGCACATTCGCGACACCCTACGCAATATGTGCTATTCTCCACTCGACTCTCCTGGCACGCACTAAAAACACAGGTAAAGCCCTGGTCAATAAAGGGAAAATGTCCTGGGAATTTCCACCTGGATTTCTGAAAGCAATTAGAACTAATCCCATCCCAGTATAAAGCTAATCCCTGTTTGAAGGAATTAGTGAGGCAGCGCTCATTGTGCAGACTGTCAGCCTGTTCTGTAGTTTGTCTATTGCCTGGCATGAGGAGAATCTTAAAACAGCAAATAAGCACTTCAACCTCTATAGCGAGCTTCCCACCCCCCACATCTCTCCTGCTTACTGCCCCACCATCAAATGACCATCTACCTTGATGGATAGGCTAGACAAAATATTCTGACCAGATGTATCTCAGCCTGGTGTGGCCATTGCTCTGCTCTTGTCTGCCTGAATCTGCAGAGAGTGGTGAACACAGCCTAGTCAGCTGTAAGCTCGTCACTTCCTTCCATCCTTCACCATGCATTGCATCAGGAATGCTGGAAGTATCACCAAGGATGTCTGTCACCCTGGCCATTTCCTTTTCTATCTTCTACCTTCTGAGAGGAGATAGAATAGCTTGAAAGCTCAGACATCCAGACTTAAGAATAGTTTCTTCCCCACTCCATCAGGCTCCTGAACCAATCACCTGTTCCACACCCAGCTCTGCCTCACAGGGCGATGGGGGCAGGTTCTCTGGATGCTTTCAAGAGAGAGCTAGATATGGCTCTTAAAAATAGCGGAGTCAGGGGATATGGGGAGAAGGCAGGAACGGGGTACTGATTGGGGTTGATCAGCCATGATCACAATGAATGGCGGTGCTGGCTTGAAGGGCCGAATGGCTACTCCTGCACCTACTGTCTGCTCCTTTACTCTGAACTCTACTCGTTCAATTAATCTGTTTTTGTACTCTAACCTTTTTAATACTTTCAGATCACACAACAACCTCACACCTTTCTATTGTTCTCCACTCGTTATATTGATCAGTGCATTTATCAGTACTGCATGTACTCTATGCGCTTCATGTGAGCAAGGAATTTCACTGCACCCTGGTGTACTAGAAAATAAACTAATCTGGATCTAATTCTATCTTCGTATCCCATCCCTTTCTCCCTCAGAGGCTTTTCTACCTTCCCCTTTATCTGAGCCATTTCTTCAAAGACTAACAGAGCAGGTTTCTAATCTCTTTCAAGCTAAACATGCTTTTCCCAAATTATTTTTGGATTTATTCATGACTGGCATTAATGAAGCCTCGTGTTTGACTTTCCCTCAGCAGGAAACACTGGGAGCAAAATTCAATAGACTACATAAGCAAGAGCAGTAATTGTGAAACACAATTAATCCACTCTTGACAAGTCAGCACTAACTTTGTGCTGACGGCTCATTGTAATGATTTCGGAATCCAGCAGCTAGCTCCCTGTGCGCTGATCGGTAGCCCGACATATCAATAGGGCTGCAAAACAACATGAGCAGTTAACTCCTTGTAACGTAAGGTCACCTTCCTCAAAGCTAACATGCCTCTCCTAAAGAACAAGTAATACAGAATCAGAACCATACAGAAGGAAACAGGCACTTTTGGCCCCTATTGAGGCAATTGTGTGCATTTTTGTATGGCCACACTGTGGGAAGGTGGTATTTGCAATGGAGAGATTGCCGAGGATTGCCAACGATGTGTTTAGTTTAGTTTAATTTAGAGATACAACGCTGAAACTGGCCCTTCGTGCCAACCAGCCAATCCCGTCACACAAGCACGATCCTACACACTGGGGACAATTTACAATCTTTGCCAAAGCCAATTAACCTGCAAACCTGTACGTCTTAGCTTGGTGGGAGGAAAGCAGAGCACCCAGGAAAAACCCACGCGGTCATAGGGAAAACGTACAAACTTCTTACAGACAGCACCCGTAGTCAGGATCAAGCCCAGGTCTATAGCGCTGTATGACAACAAATCTACCGCTGCGCCATCGTGCCACCTATTTTGCCTGAAGAGGATTTTAGTTATGAGTAGTAATTAGATTGGCTGGATTTGTTTTCCCTATATGAAGCCTCAAAGGTGATCTGATTAAGGTATGTAATATGTATATGTATTATGTAAAATGTATATGAGGCATAGTTAGAGTCAGATAGTCAGAATCTTTTTCCCCAAGGATAGGGACACTGAAAAGTCCCTACCCCTATAGCGAGAAAGTCGTTTTAAAGGAAATTTATGGGGAAAGTCTTCTTACGCAGAGTAGTTGGTGTCAGCAACTCGCTGCCAGAGGAGGGGGTGGAGACATTCAGACCATCATTTAAATAGGCAATGCACAGAGGATACCGACCTACTGCTGGCGAATAGTGTAGACGGGCAAAATGGTGGACATGGGCACTGTGGTCTGAAGGGCCCATTTCGATACAGTACAACTGACTCCATGTCTACACCATCAAGAACCTACCTACAGCAATCTCATCTGATTCTCCCCACATTCTCCTCACCATGCCACAGATTCCACCACGGACCTACACCCTCAGGGCAATTTGCACTGCCCAATTTCCCAAAACAACCAGCGCATCTTTGGGATTTGGGTGGAAACTGAAGCAGGCAGCTGGAGCTAGTTGCAACTTTACTGTTCATTAGCAAACAACTAATATTGTTTTTGTAATTGAACTTTTTAATGTTTTTTTAAATGATGTTATCTATTGAGTACTGCATTTACAAACCTGTTAAATTGCTGCAAGTAAGAAATTCATTGTTCCATTTTCAGTACATATGCCAAACATTCTTGACTCTTGACTAAAAGTGCTGAACTCATACAAGTGGTCAAGATCTGTATACCTACAAAGGCCATCAGCTAGGAGATGGTGAATCTGTGGAATTCATTGTCACAGGAAGCTGTGGAGGCCAATAGATATTTTTATGGCAGAAATTCATAGATTCTTGATTAGTACGGGTGTCACGGGTTATGGAGAGAAGGCAGGAGAATAGGGTTGAGAGGGAAAGATAGATCAGCCATGATTGAATGGCGGAGTAGACCGTGGGCCGAATGGCCTGACTCTGCTCCCATAATTTATGAATTTATGATATTGTAGGCTGGGTCATTGCCCCTCCCTTCTTAATCACCTAATTATATCACCCCTATTATTGTGGCCCTGAGTTCATGTATGTGTGCTCTTTCAAATACACAAGAATGTTGTGTTATGCACATCCTGGATCTCTTCAGATGCCCTATTTCATTGTGTTTAGACATTGAACATTGCTCAACTCACCACAGCTCCATCGCTCACCCATCAACAACCTTCACCGATCGCATCTCACATGCAAGAGTCAGATGCTTCATAACAATGCAGCACAGTAGATCGCACTGCTTCACTTCATATCCCACTCCTCCAGATAATCAACCAACCACATATATCATAAGATCATAAGTGAGAGGCATAGAATTAGGCTATTCGGCCCATCAAGTCTACTCCGCCATTCAATCATGGCCGATCTATCTCTCCTTCCTAACCTGTCTTCTCCCCAGATCCTCTGACACCCGTACTAATCAAGAATCTATCTATCTCTGCCTTAAATACATCCATTGACTTTGTCTCCACAGCCTTCTGCAGCAAAGAAGCATTTCCTCCCATTTCTACAACAAGATAACAATAAACTGGAAACAGCTACAACAAACTAACGACATGGAGACAGTCACAACAAAGGCACTACCACAAGATTCATCACACAGCCATCTGCATGAAGTGAGGAGATCCAGTAGAGTTGGGATAGAATAGCCTGCAGCATGGTCTGAGGTGAGAGTAGCCTCGTTGCCAGTTTGCCCAAGATTGCGTAGTGGTTTTGCAGCAGTGGGGTCTGATGAGGAATTTGATGTTCCAAGCTACAGATATTAGTTGTGCATAAATAAGTGTTTGGGAACCCTGCCAGGAGGGCTGCGTTTGGTGTCAAGGAGCACGAGGAAGGGCTTTGCGCGGAGCCAATCCAATTCAGTTTGAAGTCGTGGCCAACTCTGCTTCCACACATAAAAATAGATAACCCCTGAAATCCGCAACAGGCCAGGCAGCTTCTATGAAGGCAAACAGCATCTAATATTTCATTAGAACATTGATCCCCATCCAGTTAAAGCATACAGTGTTTCTCCAGATACTCTCAATGTTTTTTGAATTGTGGAAGCCAATTATAATGTTCAATGAAATGCGACAGGTTGACAGCTTGATTTCACTTTTTTTGCTAAAGAGCTTCTTTTGCATTGACAATTGCAATGATTTGAAATAGTGATCCATAGTCCTCCAAGGCAATACAGCTAAGAAAAAAATATCTGCACAGAAGAAATCTATTCTCTGCTCATCCCCTCACAAACCTTGGAAATAGGCGATAAATTAAACTTTAATATAGTTGGAATTTTTAGATGAGGGTTCACAAAGCTTGGATCGGTAACTTGATGGGAATAATTATCACTTTCAAACCCCAGGCATGTGGGATGAAGAATGTGACAGCCCATCACATTGCTTTCAGCACGGACTCAATGCACTCTCAGCATCATCTGTAGTCACATGAATATCAGCAGGTATAACACACTGGTACCTTGCAGAGTGCTGATTCATTACAATGCACTTGATTCTCCAGTGCAAACGCTCACAGATATATAACCCTCTGCAGCAGTACCCCGCAGCGGTAGAGCTGCTGCCTCACTGTGCCAGAGACCCGGGTTCGACCCAGATTGCAGGTGCTGTCTGGGGTGAGTTTCAACTTTCCCCCTGTGACCACGTGGGTTTGCTCCGAGTGCGGAGTATCCTTCCACATTCCAAAGACATGCAGGCTTGTAGGTTAATTGGCTTCAACTTCCATCAAGTCCAACAGTTAACAAGAGGACGCAGGATCTGGGAATACCTGATGCAAGAACGCAGCAATGCCCCAGAAGCATGTATTCAGCAACGAGGGCAGCCGGCTTGCCCTATTTTTCCCCAACAACTGTCCCTACAGGCTGCCTCACCATGCACTGCTGCGACACACCAGCAATAGTGGGGGAGGAAAGGAGGGTTCACATCAGGTTCTGGGCACCCAGTCCGCAGCACCAGTGGGGAGGCTGAGGATTATGCCTAATTCCCTCGCCACAGCAAGCGGTAATGCATTCTCTTGATATTAGATATGCTCCAATTACCCTTTTTAGGATGGATGCCATTTATGCACTCATTCCTGGGAAAGCATACCGAATGCTAAGCTAAGTCCAGGAAAACATGAGTGTGTAGTTTAGAGGGTGAGATTTAGGCATTGCAATTAGAGTCACAGTCGTACAGCATGGAAATAGGCCCTACTGCCCAACTCCTGACAGCCGTCTACATTCCTCCCTATGCAGTCGTCAAGCTGGCTCTGAATGAACTGTACTCCGCTATCAATAATCTTGAGACAAAACACCCTGGAGCCCTGGTCACTGTAGCTGGAGACTTCAATCAAGCCAACCTCAGGGGCATACTGCCAAAGTACTATCAGCATGTCCCTTGGCCTAACGGGGACCAGAACACCCTCGACCACTGCTACACATCAGTAAAAAACGCTTACTGCTCTATTTCTCGCTCACATTTACAGAAATTTGAACATCTAGTTGTGTTTCTAGTCCCAGTCTACAAACAAAAACTGAAGCAGGAGGATCTGGCACAGAGATTTTTCAATGCTGGTCGGTGGACACTGATTGACATCCCACACAACTGCTTTGAGTCAGTGGACTGGTCCATATTCAGAGATTCTGCAGCCAACTTGAATGAGTACTCCACTGCCGTGACCGACTTTATCAGCAAGCGCATAGTGTGTGTCGAATAAGACAATCCGGGCGCTCCCCAATCGGAAACCATGGATGAACCATGAGGTATACTGTGCACTGTGGAGTCTCAATTGTAATTATGTATCGTCTTTATGCTGACTGCACAACACGCAACAAAAAGCTTTTATTGGCACATGTGACAATAAATTAAACTAAACATACACGCTAGTCAAGATGACCCATCTAAGTTGGTCCCATTTGCCCTCATTTGGCCGATATCCTTCTAAACCTTTCCTATTTATGTACCTGTCCACGTTTCTTTTAAATGCTGTTATAGTATCTGCCTCAGCTATCTTCTCTGGCACTACATTCCCTATAGCACCACCCATTCAAACCCAATTCATAATCAGACTTGAAATGGCTTTATAAGTGATGAAACAAGGTGCAATGAAGGCAAAAACATGTTCACCGGGAGGCAAAGCCATGGGGATTAACATCAAAGGCATAGAGAAAGACCATATTCAAGTAAAGGCTGCAGAAACTAAACTGAAGTTTAATAAAAAATATGCATATCACATCTTACATTGATGAAGCCAACTGCATTGGATATTTTCAATTGTTACTGAAGAGCAATGAGTTGGCCAGATCTGGAACGTTTTTGCTTCTGATTGTACCTCAGTATCGAGTATTCCGATCAGCATTCCAGAAGCTAAAAGGGCCTGTCCCACGTTCACGTCTTAATTCAAAACCTCAGCCGAGTTTAAAGGACCTAAAAAAAAAATCAAGATCGTGGTAATCTACGAACTCCTACGACCTTCCACGACTATGTTCACGAACTCCTACGAGTATGTCTACGAATTCCCACGACTATTTCGATGCCCTCCTCACGAGTAAAAAGTTGCGATTTCTTTCATCCCGACCATTTTTTTTACTCGTGGACATTTATTATCGGGCTGGAAAAAACGTCCCGACTTACCTGATGCCACGAGTACCTACGGCTGGCATAACGAGCCGCTACGATATAACTACGAACTCCCACGACCTCCTATGGACTCGTTACATAATTCTGTGAGTTTGAATCAAGGGGAAAACTCGGGGGAATTCGTGAATTACCTCGTGAAAGTGGGACAGGCCCTTAACCCTCACTTTCCAGTTTAGGAAAGCTAAAAATAAAACAACATTCTCAATCTGAATTATTATGCCACTGAGCCAGTCAGAAGTGGGCAAAGTGGACAATGAGATTGCAAGAGACACAAAATGCTGGAGTAACGCAGCGGGTCAGGCTGGAGAGTTGTAAATTTTTGGAATTTTCTGCCACTGAAGACAGTGGAAGCCAATTCACTGGATGTTTTCAAAAGAGAGTTAGATATAGCTCTTATGGCAAATGGAATCATGGGATATGGAGGGAAAGCAGGAACGGGGTACTGATTTTGGATGATCAGCCATGATCATATTGAATGGCGGTGCTGACTCGAGGGGCCGAATGATCTACTCCTGCGCCTATTTTCAATGCTTCTAAATAGATAGGTGATGTTTCAGGTTGGAACTTCTTCAGATACATGGGATTGTGATCCCTTCTTTAAACAAATAGTTGCAGAGACTAACAAAATGCAATAATGTAAATATGGGTTACATAACTGAGATATGCAGCAACGACAAAAGGATTAACCTGAAGGAGAGAATAAAAACACTGGAAAAGTCCCACCACCAACCGAGAATGTACATAACATTGGATTAACATTTGGATTAATTTTAAACTAGAAAGTTTATTCATATGCATGAGAAAATGGACATTACAGTATCTTACAATTATTCCAGTAAACAGGGTAACTGAATTATTTGCTGAATGGTAGACTATGCTCAAATTGCTGATGTTAATACAGTCTTCAAACTATACTGGGCAGGGACTGAAAATTTTGCGGTGTGGTAGAATAATTCTTCAGGGTAGATTAAAATATTATACTTTCAAACAGCATGATTGTGTTACAGCTTAAACAATGTTTAATATTTTCACATCTATAAATATAGTTATGGCACAAAAAAGAATGAACTCAACCAAAGCAAAATAGATTCACTATATTCACAAAATACGCTGAGCTTCACGGGAGCACCAGTTGCACTCACAGGAAGCACATTCTACAAGCATGATGAGAATGAAACTTGATGAATAATCTACAGGATAAGCAGCACTGACACTTACAAAACAGAGCTAATTCAGTATTAGCTCAGATTCCTGATTGTTTTTAAGCTTTTGAGCATGGATTGGATTTCAGTACGATGGAATTACATTGATGTGGCTGCTAACTGGAATTTAGAAATGAGAATTTTAAATTACAACTTGGAAGTCAGAGGAAGACCTTCATACATATCTGCTTTTAATTTAAACCAGTCGGATACTTTCTGAACCAAGTCCTTCTCCTGACAAAGTATTTTAGCAGCCTTCCTGAGCTTAGGTTCGTTCCGTTCGAGGTACTGAGTTCCATCCATTTGGAGCTGATTCAGCTTTTCTTTACGGTTTTCATCCAAAACTATATCCTCACTCAAGAAAGGATTGAAACGGAAATAGGTGTCAGCAGGCAGAAGAGCATCAAGCATGGTGTGAACTTCTGAAATAAATGTTGGAAAGGATATTACAGAGGGACGAAGAAAGAAAGGCAAAAGCAAAACTGAATCAGACGGTACATGCAGAATCAAAGCTAGGTGTGCACATTGCGTTAGTTTCTATGCACTATTTTGTGCAATGTGTTTAAAGCCAGAGTATCAGTCCATCACCGTGTCCACAGCACTGATTATAAACTTGATGAGCTAAATGATGTTTAATTTCTACAGATTTTAAGAATATTTTGCATATGGGTTACATTGTCACAATGATCATTCCTAACATTAACCTAAGCCAGAGATGGGACACAAAATGCTGGAGTAACTCAGCGGGTCAGGCAGCATCTCTGGAGGAAAGGAATAGGTGACATTTCAGGTCAAGACCTTCTTCAGTCTGTTCGATGATCATTTGACTTTCAGTCTGAACAATCTCGACCCGAAAAGTCACATATTCCTTTTGTCTAGAGATGCTGCCTGACCCGCTGTGTTACTCCAGCTTTTTGTGTCTATCTTTGGTTTAAATCAGCATCTGCAGTTCCTTCCTATACATATTAAACCCAGATGTTCTTACACGCCAGTGTCTAAATGCAGCGCTACATATCAGTGCATCTCCTGTAAAATAGCCCTCATAATCATCAAAGGAGACCCCTGTACAATGCTGCACAGTATTTTGATTTGTGGATTTATTATTCTGTCTCCAGATCATTGGTAATTTTGAACTCCTGTTTGATGGATTTTTGACTACAATTTATCCACTCTATCTTGAGGTCTCTGTTAACACTGTCCTATGCTCCATCTCAACTCCTCTGCAAAAACCCTTATTCGTGTATTTTTATGATTCTACTTCCAACCCTAATCTGTGTTAAAACAGCCATGGGTAATGGCATTAAAAACCATTGCCATTGTCAGAACCCTTCACTCCATCTGTTTAACTGAATTCAAACAATCTTGCAGAAAGAAAAGTTGCTCCAATAGTGAGCTGAAGCAGCAAAGGGTAAGTCCATACATTTAACCTGCTGTGATACTACCACCTCTGACATGGAGCAAGTTTAGCATTGGCATTGACAAAATAGATTTTCAAGTTGGAACTATTTTCTTTAGCATTCTGACAGAGTTGTTGGGAGTCAGATTGCATGTGGCCTTCTTGTCTGTGGCTGAGGACTCTCCCCCAAGAAATAGAGGCCGACCGTGCTCAGCCTTTCTCCAATACTGAACAAAGGCTGTTAAAGTCATGGAGTCATAGAGTGATACAGTGTGGAAACAGGCCCTTCAGCCCAACCTGTCCACACCGGCCATTAGCTACACTAATCCCACCTGCCTGCGTTTGGTCCATATACCTGTCCTATCCATGTACCTGTCCAACTGTTTCTTAAATGTTGGGATAGTCCCTACCTCAACTACCTCCTCTGGCAGCTTGTTCCATGCACCCACCACCCTTTGTGTGAAAAAGTTACACCTCAGATTCCTATTAAATCTTTTCCCCTTCACCTTAAACCTATGTCCTCTGAGACACCGGGTTCACCAGGTTACTTCAGCACCCTGCAAAGTTGCCTCAAAACGTCTCTCCATTTATACTCTATACCTTCTGCAATTAAGATCAACATTCCATTAGCCCAATTACTTGTTGTACTTGCATGCAATTTTCTTGTTTCATGTACCAGCGTCCCTATAATGCCGCACCACATTTTTGCTGCACCATATTTTGAAGCCTTGGTCTGTTTAAATATTGATTTGCCTTATTGTTCTTTCTTACAAAGCAGATAATCTCATATTATATTGCATTTGCCAACTTCTTGCCCACTCACAACCTATCTACATCTCTTTTTGGATTATCTGTCCGTGTTACCCACTGTCTTAGTATCATTAGAAAATATCTCTCCAGTGTATCTTTGTCCATCCAAATAAATTGTCGCAGATTCAGCACCGAAACTGTTGAAAATTATCTTCTTATGCAAACTCTGATAATTGTTAGCTATCTATTGCAATATCTGCTCCTGGATAAGGGGACAGGGAGGGGGAGACCAAGCAATTGTCAGCATGCATCAACTTGCAATGCCAGTGTTTGAAAATATCTCAGCAGGCATCCACTACAGGAGGCGAGTGGCTTGCATTATACAAGACTTGCTTCTATTACAGATACACAATAAAAAGTGCCTGTCTGCTTTGAAGATCTACAAATAGTTACAACTGCACGAATGAGCAATCCCAGCAGTATACCACCCGCTATAATTATCTAAATGTGTCCATCCACAGCAATACCTTTAGGGTAGTAGGGCAAGTTACAAGTAAATGATAAATGATAAATGGAGACAGTCACTGGTATCCAACCTGTAAGCTCTAGATACCAAACTATTCATGAACAGAAACATGAACAATGAACGGCAAAATGTCATAGCATATTCATTATTATAAGTATTTTCTGGCTTGACGTAACAAAACTCAGGGTGCAATTTTGGATATGCATTTTGTGATCTGATAAATGCACACTCATTCAGTGGGTAGGTGATGCTAATGGATTAAACTGAATAATCAGATCTTGAATCTGAGATACATTAATTCAAAATGAACTGCAAATTAAATTATATTCCTCAGTACTGCAATGTTGTGGAAATAATTCTTAATTGCCAATAAAACCATTCAAATGGAAAAATATTCTTATCAGTAATGTGCACATATTAAAGTCATTTTGGATCGAATCGCTGATGAAGCATGCTTCTAACTGAATTGCACAAGAAGATTACGTGGATGCTGAAGGATGATATTATTGAAAAAAACAATGAAAGAACACCACTGATAAATTGAATCTTTTGTGATAATAAAGATCAAGGTAGAAATGAACCGCAATTTGTCATAGTTCTCTTGCATTTTATTAATGTCTGCAACCAATTGACATTCTTGCACTTTAAACAGTCAAGTTATTTACTGAGTTTCATTATTTTGTCTTATTCATTCTGTTTTTTGTGCATTGTGGACGTTTAAGAACAGTGTATTATATTTAAACCCTATGAAAATTGAAAAAAGAAAATATCTGATAATCTGTGAATGTGTCTCAATGGGTCCACAATGCAGTTCCAGAGATAACAAAAATAAATGTCAGCCAGTTAATTGCAACAAATCTCAAATAGATCTCTGCTAGCTGTTGTGCTGCATTAAATATTATAGGAATGGTGAAGAAACACCATCATTTTTTGAAAACTAATTTAGATAATAGTGGGCTGGGGGATAAAAGGTAGTTTCCAGTATTCGGAAACAAAGTGGGAAGAAAATGAAGGAGGGTATTGCTTTTAAGGCAAGGGTATCCAATTAATTACACCAAGAAACTGGTCTTCGAAGGTTATTTATCTTATGCCTGTTTGAGATATTATTTCTGCCAGTTTGTTTGGTGTTTTTACTTTGGAACTGAAGGTTCTGAAATTACAGTTTGTTTCGCAGAGATGTCTTGCTGGTGGACCAATCTTAAATTATAATATCTTGATATTCATATGTGTGTGTGTATGCAACTTCTGGCCTAATGAGGACATTAATTTGAAGCTTTGTGTGTGGCAGAGTGACCTGTGAGAATCTCAAAACAGTTTAAGGAAAATGAATGGAATTAAAAGTGTACAATTGTTTAAGGTGGTTGTAATACTGTGTTATTGATCTGACTCTAGAATAACTCAACAAAAGGAGGCAGTGATGGATAGTCCAGCTGAAAAGATTTAAAACATTTAAACAAATGAGGGCCCCCTTTAACATATTCCTAATGCAAATTATAGCTTTAAACGGCTGCTAATGTTTAAAATCGACATATGGCTATAAAATAATTTCATTTTATGAAAGCAGTGTTTATCGTGGATTGTGCTGTGCATACTTATATTCTCATTGAGTCCATGTTTGTCACTAATATCCAGCAAAACCTAGCCTTTGCCACCAGTGTGATAGATTTCTCCCTGAATCTTGATCAGTAAGAGTCAATTGAGATCTGTATTCAGGAAGGATTCCACTCGTTATCGTACATTTTACACAGTTACAGCTTTTCAATAATCATCCCATCTTTCAACAACTCACTACTTTGCATTATTGTCAAAATGATCACCAAAATACTTGTTTTTCATTTTAAACAGTTTCAAAAGGCAGCTATGAGTTGTGCGGATCTTTCACAAGGTAAATCTGCTATTGAAGTTATTTAAAATTACCTTCAGAAATCAACGTTTTAGGCACTAACCTTCTGTATCAGTTGCACTGCTTATTACGTTAGTCAGTTTGGTTTTAAGACTTGTGTAAGTCACATTGTTTTTCCCCAATGTTTCAAAGCGTCCCGTTCCAAGTGAGATCACACACTGAAAGGGTGTGTTTGGCCAAATGCGTTTGCACTCGTGTATGGCCAGTGCACAAGGATTATTGATGAGCAAGCCACCATCCTAATGGAGAGGAAACATGTTTTTGTTATTATGACAATACATTTTACATACCAAGCTGGCTTTTTCTTGAAGTTACAACATTTTAAGGCTCTCTCGTAGCATAGGTAGGTTGTGAAGCTTGAGATCTAAACTGTCCTCGCCCTTTTTCCTTGCGAGTCATAGGATCTTCACCAACGGTGGAAAAACTGGCCCTTCTCATCTCTTCAACCACAGGAAAATCTCGCCTTTAACATCAGTGTGATAGAATTATAATTTGGCATTTGTGATTTGAAATAGTGTTTTCATGTTGCCTTTATCAATTAATAATATTTACCAAAAATCTGAACTGATTTTTTTATAAAATTCATTCTCAGCAAATGAAAGGCTAGCTGCAAACTAGGATTAAAAATATTTCTGATCTCTTGGTTTATCCAACTCAAAATAGATAAGCGCTATTTAAAGTCTATGGAGTCCAGAGCACCGTTGTGATTGAAGCATTAAAACAGAAGCTCCGATAAATCAGATATAAAGGTGGTGAATTTGAATCTTGGATTATAAATAACATCTGGTATCTTATAGATCGATGACATACCATTTCAAAACACTCTTAAGGGTGTTGTATCAAAGCTTGAATGATTATGATTTTAGTTTTATCCTGCCAAGATGTGTGGATAATACAATTACTTAAATTTATGTAGATCTTGTAATCTTGTAAATTAATCCTAGAGACAAGAATTCTTGAAGATTAACAATCTCAGATTACGTCAGAGGAGGCCACAGAGAGGTGGAGGCCGTTGAAGAATATGAAAACAAGGAGAAAGAGGTCTGGGACCATTAACCATTCTTCAGCCATCTTGGCAAAATGATTAATGATGTTAGGTGCAAATAAGTGCAAGGTGTTACATTTTGGGAAGTAAAACCAGGGCAGGACCTTCACAGTGACTGGCAGGGCTCTGGGAAGTGCTGTTGAGAAGAAGGATCTAGGAGCAGGCACATAGCTCCTTGAAAATGGCAACACATGTAGATGGGGTGGTCAAGAAGGGTTTTGTCAGGGTATTCATCAGTCAGGGTATTAAGTTTAGAAGTTAGGATATGTTACAGTTGTACGAAGCGTGGTAAGGCCACATTTGGAGTATTGCGTTCGGGTTTTGGTTTCCTTGCTATAGGAAAGATGCAGAGAGGTTTTACAAGGATATTGCCAGGACTTGAGGACCTGAGCTACAGGGAGAAGCTGGGCAAGCTAGCATTATATTCCTTGGAGATCATAAGGATGTGGGGTGAACTTACAGAGGTGTATAAGATCATGAGGGAAATAGATGTCTTTTATCGAGAGTAGGGGAATCAGGAACCAGAGGACATAGATTTAAGATGAGAGAGGAAAGATTTAATAGGAACCTCAGGGTCAACCTTTTTCACACAGATGATGATGGGCATATGGAAAAAGCTGCCAGAGGACGTCGTTAAGGCAGTTACAATAACAACATTTAAAAGACATTTTGAACAGGTGCATGGATAGGAAAGGTTTAGCGGGATAAGGGTCAAACGTGGACAGCAGGGACTATTGTAGATGGAGCATCTTGTCAGCCTGGGCAAATTGGGCCGAAGGGCCTGTTTCCATGCTGTATGAATGTGTCAAAATATGGGCAATCATCTCAAAAAATGTAATTGGTGGATTTCCACACATTTCCTTTAAACTTTCCCCCTCTGACCTTAAAGCAATACCCTGATTTTTGACACTTCCACTCTAGACAAAATAGAACAAAGGGAAATGTAATGGTTTCCGTGTAGGAGCTGAATTGGGGGCAAAAATTTGACATGTTGCAGAACCTTGGTGATGAAGTGGAAATTGTAGTCAGATCATCCAGGACTTCAAAACCGCCCATGGTTTGATTTATCCTCAGCAACCAAAGAGAGATATTGATTCAGTGTCTAGAAAATTCAGTTTATGCTAAGGAGGAAAATATACTATTCAACTGTTGCTCCATAATCTCAGGCAGACAACTAAATTATCTAAACTTCTGTCAACATGAAACATACTTTATATTTCCTTATCACATATGAAGTACAGATATCTAAAAACTAATATTCTTGTGTTAGCCTGGTTTCAAACTAAATAAACACGGTATCTGCGATCTTGTTTTCTCATTTCCTTCTTGAAATGATCCCCATAAACCACCATGTTCATGAATCTCAATTAAACACAACTTTTACATTGGAGGCTGCAGCAAACACTGGTAAACAACTGAAGGAGACAGTCAGTTGCTGATCTTTTAATGATTTTTACGTTACTTTTTGTTCAGTTGCTATGGTTTGCACAGAAAAGTGAAGTGCAAGTCCAGAGAAGCTTTATGTCTAACATAACCATTGTGATGGCACCTCCTTCCCAGTGTGTCACTCCGACCTTCGCCACCGGCACAAGTCAACGACAAACACCATGAACAGTTCCAGGCCGCTGGTAAACACTGGCACCCTGGAAAGCGCTCTAGACTGAGCCGAGGCCACAGCTATGTAGAATCAGCTGCTGGAAGGAACTGCAGATGTTGGTTTACACCAAAGATAAGACACTAATGCTCAAACTCAGTTGTCGGGCAGCATCTCTGGAGCATCCAACATCTTGGATTTAATAATCCAATTAGCTGTTTTTGGATTGGCCCACCCACATCACGCCTCCGTCCTCCTTAAAAACCAAGGCAATTCCAGACAGGGGGAGGAATGTGATGGGAAGCAAGAGAGAACTGGAAAGCTAGAGAGCAAGGGGAAGCAAGGAAAGGAGCAAGGAGAAGCAAGAAAAGGTGCAAGGGGAAGCAAGAAAGGGAGAAAGGAAGAAAGGGAAAGTGGGGCGCATTTATACTCGCTGTCTTTCCCTTTTGCAGGCTTGAAGGAAGACTGCACGACTGGACAATCCTGAGACTTCTAGCACTCCTTTTAGGGACAACACCGAGCTGTTGGGTCAAGCCCTAAACAACCAGAAAGGTTGCTTTTCCTCTACTGCAAATGTGTTGACGAGGTAATTGTCAGTGTTAACAATATGAACTTGCCCACTAAGAAATGCAGTATGTTAGCTGCACCCTTGCTGTCTGTCTCCAGCCAAATTGCTGGCGTGGATGGAAGAGCAGATCATTGATGAGAGTACTTGCATCTTGCTGTATCTCCCTAGTCCACCCCTCGTTCCACGTGCTGATTAAAATGCTTTCAGTGCTGAGAAATGAGTTGAAGTTGATATCAAGTCATTTGCGCATGACTTTCTTGTGGAAAGTGGTTGTGAATTACAGACAGATTTTTGGAAGATTTGTTCACCTAATGTTCTGATCATGTGACTTTAAATCATACATTAGACTTTAGAGATACAGTGCAGAATCAGGCCCTTCGGCCCACTGAGTCCACGCTATCCAGCAACACTGACACTACCCTACACACTAGGGGCAATTTACCATTTTTACCAAAGCCAATTTCACCTACAAACCTGTGTGTCTTTGGAGTGTGGGAGGAGAAAGGAGCACCCGGATAAAACCCACGTGGTCACAGGGAGAATGTATAAACTCCAGTACAGCCAACACCTGTCATCGGGATCGAAAGCGGGTCTCAGGCGCTGTGAGACAGCAACTCTACTGCTCCGCCACTGTGCCGCCCCAAATTTGGGTCATGATTTGCCAATGTTAAAGTGTGCTTTGTAATTATTATTGTGCAAGTTCTTTTTAGTTGTCTTCTTCTTGCGTATAGCGTGCACAGCCTAAAGTTGTAGATCAAGGGTAGATCCAGGCCAGGACAACATCACTGACTGGGTGGATGGCTTTGATGCCCCCAAGAAAAAGCCTCAGTGAGCAGTCATTCATGATGTGTGGTCTGGATGTCCACAGTCACAAGCAGGGCTGTCTGTCATCCCCCACTTCTGCAGGTGATGGGCTGTTCTTGCAAGGAGGGTGCCGATTCTGTTCAGGGTTAGTCATTGCTTGCGAAGGAGGTCAAAACCCGGTGGTTTCACTGTGGGGTCTGTGATGACCTCTCCGTTGTTGGTGTTGGCATCTTTCAAGGCTCTGCGCCACTCAGTCTTGGAGTCAAAGTCTTCCAGGGATTTAACGGAAGACCAGAAGCGTTTACGGGACTTCACGCACACGTTGGACAGATTGTTCAAGTCTAGGAACATGGATGGGAAGGTCAGGGCTAGCCTCGATGGTGCACCAATCTTTCAACATCCTCTCCATTCTGAGTATGCAGGGAGGGGCAATATGAGAGAGGACAGGGAGCCACTGCAAAGGTGTTGACTAAAGCGTCCCTGTGATGACCCGCATTGCAGTTAAGGACAGTATCAACTCATTTGGTGTGGCAGCTATTAGCCCAAGCTGTTGAGCCAAACTCGGCTGTTGAGTAGACTAGGGCTAAGCTTGCAGTACGGAGGGTGTGTGCATTAGATTCCCAGCTGTTGCCTGCAAGTTTCCTGATGATGGTGATCCTTGCTTTCAGTTTATCAGCCACCCTCTTCAGGTGTTCACGATAGGCAAGGGTGCGATCCAGGATGACTCCGAGGTACTTGGGGATTTCTTCATTCTACACTCGTAGCTTTGCATTGGCGAGCTGATTGCTGTGGTGAAAGGCAGTGACAGTTGTCTTAGATGGGTTAGGGCGAAGTGCTCCTCCATCCCCTTCAAGTCTTGGGTTAGCACTGCTGATATCCTCAAGGGCAGCTCCCTGGTAGGCAAGGGCACGGTCATAAGCATGTGCAAACTTCCTGAACGAGGTAGTTGGCGTGTCACTCACATCAATGTTGAAGAGTAGGGAAGCTAGGACAGAGCCCTGGGGGAGGGGTGTTTGAGGGGAGGGGTGTGGGAGCGGGGGGGCGGGGGGCGTTGTGGGGGCGGAGTGGTGTGTGGGCAGGGGGGAGGGGTGTGGGGGCACGGGGAAAGAGAGCTCTGCGGGAGAGTGCAGTATCACGGGGGAGGGAGACAGGAGCCAGCGAGGGGGACCGGGGGGGGGGGAAGGGGTTGGCGGTGCAATGGGGACTCGCAGCGGGCACTGATCGCTGGCCGCTTTGCTGGTCGCTTCTCCTCCGCTGGGATCAGAGTCCCCGCTTTCCGTTTGGCGATATCGGCGGCATCTCAGATTCCGCGCCGGGCTGGGCTGGTCAAGCTGGGTCGGGTCGGGCCGTTTCCAGTCCCTCCCTTCGAAAATTGTGTCCGGTTGGAGACCTTCGCCGGCCATCCAGAGCCTCCCGCAGCTGCAGTAAAGACGCGATGGCGCAGGAAGGGGCGGACTGTCCCGGGGAGTGACAGTAGAAGGGTTCAACCGCGCGGCGCTGAATGGCAGGAGAGGCAATCGATCTGTGCATGCGCGTTTTTTAAAGATTTTTAAACCTCGATAACTCTCACCAACTTCCACCGATCGGAACAAAACTTGGTGCAATCGCAGCCCAGGAGAACAGTGAGTAAGCTCGCAAACAATCGCACCGATTTGCGCAAATAGAATGACCGCCAAACCAGAAGATAACAAGATCAGAGTTTTAGTTTTGTATAGATGACCGTTTATTGAAAGAGTTTGCATTGGTTTCATTATAACTTTCTTGTATTGCAGGGCACTTGTGTATATCTGTGCACATGAAAACATATTAACTGCAATTATACCATCATTCTCAACCAAAGGATTCACACATTTAAAAAATTGGTGCAATACCAACTGAGGTTGTATCTTAAATAAAATTATGTACAGTGATAAATGACAATGTTTCTATAACTAAAACATAGGTATTATAATGCACAAATTTTGCTACACAAATAACTCAAAGGATAAATTAACAATCGATGTTAGATTTTATTGTAGTTCTGGGATACCTGCAGAGGTCGACAAGGCAAGTTATACTTACACCATGTCACAGAGTGTGGAAATAGGCCCTTCGGCCCAACCTGCCCACACCGACCAACATGTCCCATCTACACTAGTCCCACCTGCCTGCATTTGGCCCATATCCCTTTAAACCTATTCTATCCATGTGTATATAGTTTACATGCCAGTTAACTAGCATCTAGAAAGAAGTAAGGTATAAAGGGAGAGCATGAAACATGCTTAAAATTGTCTGCAGGACCTATTTCAAATGCTATCTGGATTATAAAGTGCCCATTGATATAGCAAATGAACTGTAACATGGAATGATTAATGGCTCAAAAAAAAATCTGAGCTCTGACACCATGCATTCAATCTATAAAAGTTGAAAATGAATGATCTGACATATATCAATGAAACAAAAGTAACGTGATAAATTACTCCCTAAAAAACAGTGAGGAATGGAAACTACTGTTTACGCTTGTATAATGAATTCAATTTAAAACATAGCCTATACATACGGGACTTATAATGAAAAAAAAATGGAACAGAATTGATATTCTCATACCTCTTTCCTTCTCCAAGTGCAGAAATAAAAATCTCTCCTGACCGGCTACAAATAACTAATTTACAGAGTGTGAAAGTGGATGATGAATTTGCAAGATCACCATATAAACAGTGTTTATGACCCGTCTGTCATGCATTCCCAATTGTTAAATCTCTTTACACTACAGTATTAATCAGGCTTCGTATTGGGGCATTTTAAATCCAAACTATCAGGAGAAAAACAAAATAATCCAAGAAACAGCATAAAAATAGAAGTAACCTAGAGACATAGGTAACGGAGACAAGATGTGCTTTCATCTATCCTTTTGAAAACATTAACAATTTTTAGATGCTATCATGCCAAAAACAAAATTATTTTTTATTTTGTTTTCAACTTCGACGGCATCAGGCTGGCTATTTAAATGAAAACATGACTCAATTTTTTTAAAGGGAATTTGCATTCAAAAACACAATATGAAAACACATCCAGTTACATTTTCAAATGTTCCGTGTATTAAAATAACTCCATTCTCTGTATGTAGACACAGCGGGACAGGAGTAACTCAGCAGGACAGGCAGCATCTCTGGCGAGAAGGAACATCAGCAATGTACCTCCGTTGGCATAGAAACATCTGCATGAAGTTATGGCTGTTACAACAAACATGGTTAGAATTCCCTTTGTATGGTTGTCGAGGAAAATTATTTTCTCTCAGAATAGTACGGGCCGGGAGTTCACTTCTCGAAAAGGTGGCCGAGGCAAAAAAATCCTCAAAAAGATATAGAATAAATGCATGTGTAGTTGAATAACTATGAACTGCAGAGCTACAAATCCAGTATTAGATTGCATCATGCTCCTCTTTTTCAACTGGCACAAGCATATTGGACCAAAATATTGGACTGGTGTTATAAACTTCCTATTATTCTATGACTGAGGTGAAAAGCAGGTCAAACAGAATGTTCAGGAGCACGAGGTAAGAAAGTAACCAACTTGGAGGAAAAGGACGTCACAGTGACCTAGCTGGAAGGGATGCTGCCTCATGGTGACTGAAACCAGGGTTTGATCCTGAATACAGTTCCTGTCTGTGTGGAGTTTGCAAGTGTGTTTCCTCCGGGTGCTCCGGTTTCCTCCCGCATCCAAAGAGGTGGGGGTTTGCAGGTTAATAAGCCACTGTACAATTTCTCCGAATGTGTAGGAAGCGGATGAGAGTGGAATAACATAGAACTAGTATGAATGGGTGATCGATGGTCAGTGTGGACTTGGTGGGCCGGAGGTGTAGGAACCGAAAGGAACCAATGGAGCAACCTCTTGTGTGATCACCTGAAACAGTGGGGCATCTCTAACCTAACCTCTTCAACTCTAACCTAAGCCTTTCTACCATACACAATTTGAAAATGAGGCAAATCCTACTTAGCTTAGTTTTAGTTTCAAGATACAGTGCAGAAATAGGCCCTTCAGCCGAGCGAGTCCGCGCCAACTAGCGTTCCCTGTACACTAGCATTATCTTACACACTACGGACAATTTAAAATTTTCACCAAAGCCAAATTAACCTACAAACCTGTACGTTTTGGGAGTGTGGGAGGAAACCGGAGCACCAGGAGAAAACCAATGCAGTCACAAGGAGAAAGTACAAACTCCGTACAGACAGCACCCGTAGTCAGGATTGAACCCGGGTCACTGGCACTGTAAGGTAGCAAATATATCGCTGCCTGCGCCACTCCGCAACATTCTTGCAACAAACAGATCTAAAGGTCAGAGTCAGCAAGCTATTTGACCATGTATGGACCTTGAATGAGATGATCACATTGAATGGCGGTGCTGGCTGGAAGGCCGAATGGCTTACTCCTGCACCTATTGTCTATTGTCTATGTAAGGTAATCCAGTAATGTCCATCACTGATCTCTCACATTTACCTGACAGGAATTAACAAATAGTAAATGCCAAGAAGCTCTCGCATTTACTTATGCATCGCGGGGTGATAAGGGGCTGGCTCATTGTGATACACAAAATTGAGGAATACTTTAGAAGATGCGGTGCAAATAGATAACATTTAAAACAGAAACCAGTCACGTGGCTCAATCAATCCCATCCTTCTAACGTGCAGCATAACCCACCCTTTCAATCAAAACCCTCTTCAGCCATTAATACATGAATACATTATCTAATATTTTCTTAATTGAATTACAGCAAAACGATGATACTGCAGACTCCTAATTAGCTCACTTTTGATTGATCCCATGGCACTCTATCTGAGAAACAGGGACTCATTCCACCAAATATTTGTGCTTAAACCAAATATCATTAAATGTATCACCTCTGCCAGTACTAAGATCCTGCAGTGGGTAAATTAATGCCTGCGTACCTACATGGCACCAATTATTGAATATAAAAAGCAACTAATTTGCTGTAAACTGCCTGGGAACCTGTTGATCAACGTAAATTTGTCATGAAAAAATTAAGAATCATGTTTAGTGGATATTGTATATTTCAGAGTAGAAATTTTAGGGTTTTATTTTAGGTTCGGTTCAAGGGATTTTTTGATTTTATTACGATCTAACAAGATCAGGTGTCATTAGTTATTCAAAGATCGTCATTTCAAGGATTCCTGCAACTTTCAGTATAAAGTACAATGACCAATAATCAGGAATAATAACAATGACAGACCGTCAGGATTAGATATTCCTTCAGGAAAACCTTAAAATAATCACAAACATCTTGATCTTCATTTCCATTGGGACTTTCAACTAGCTCACAACATACCTATGCTTTCCACAACAAAAGTCAAATTGGTCAACCATCTATGCATGCATTTTGACAACCGCATGTGCTATTGTTAAAGCAAAATGAATGAAAATATAAATTCTGCACAAATGGCATTTATTGCTGGCACGGAGTTTCACTGGAGAAGAAGAAAATGAAATAACCTCAGGGTTTTTTTATTCCAATTTCAAAATACAAAACTGGCTAAAACTGAAAAATTCAAGACTTTGGTACATAGTTGCTAGCCTTACCTGATGAAGGTCATTGCCAATAGCATATTCCTGAAAATAGCCGGGTGCAGCTGAAGATGCTCGGATGGCTTGCCAGAGTTTAAATTTACACCCTCCCATATAGTGCGATCTTATACCAGGTAGGTGATTGTAGTTCCTGAAGACAAATGCTTTCAGTGGTGTCCCCTTGTTCACTATAGTACTCACAGCTGCTACCTGCCAAGTAGAGTTTCATTAATGAATAAAAGTTAAATAAAGCATTCAGCTGTTTCTATAATTCAGTCACGTATCGCTGTCCACAATGAAATTATGTACAGATGAAGTGCATATACAAAGAATTGAAGAGGAATTCATTATCACAGACAGCTATGGAGGCCGTCAATGGATATTTTTAAAGCGGAGATTGACAGATTGTTGATTAGTACGGGTGTGAAGGGTTATGGGGAGAAAGCAGGAGATTGGGGTTGAGTGGGAAAGATAGATCAGCCATGATTGAATGGTGGAGTAAACTTGGTGGGCCAAATGGCCTAAATCTGCTCCTATAACATATGTATGAACTGCAGGTGCTGCTTTACAAAACATTGGAGACTAAACGCTGGAGTGGGTTAGCGGGTCATGCAACATCTCTGGAGAACATGGATAGGGTCTACAGAAGGATCCAGATCTGAAACATCACCTATCCACGTTCTCCAATGATACTGCGTAACCTGCCAAATTACTCTAGCACTTTGTTGGTTTGTTGTAGGAATCTGCACATTCGGTTGATTTTGTTTTAAATAGGCATTGCATTATATATTTTTATGGCTAGCCCAACTTCAAGGTTAATATCAGTAAACTCTTGGAAATTAATACTGAAAATAGAACTAACAATAACATGAGAAAATAGGAGATGACAGGTCATCCAGAAATGCAGAGGCAGATCTTCTATCTGTCAGCTGTCTGCAGTCTCCCAATGAGGGACCCGTCTCCAGTTGAGAGCAGGCAGGATCTCACCTAGCACAATGACTGGCTGCACTGAGAGAACAGCTTTGTCAGCCGGCGACGCCTCATCCACAGGCTCGCCAGCTCCCATTAATTGCTTCAGACTAGTTAAATTAGTTTTTGTTTAAACTTAAAGGACTGAGCACACCATCACACTTAAAAATATGTAACCCAACACAATTAAATCAAATAACAAGCCCTCCGTACAGATTAACAAGCTAGGTTTGGGCAACACAGTGGCACAATGGTAGAGATGCTGCCTTACAGCACCAGAGACCCAGGTTTAATCCTGACCACAGGTACTGTCTGTACGGAGTTTGTACTTTCTCCCCTTGACCGCGTGAGTTTTCTCCAGGAGCTCTGGTTTTCTCCCATATTCCAAAGACGTGCAGGGTTGTAGGTTAATTGGCTTTTGTAAATTGTCGCTAGTGTGAAGGATAGTGTTGGTGTATGGGGTGATCGTTGGTTGGCGCAGATTCGGTGGGCCAAAGGGCCTGTTTCCACACTGTATCCCTAAACTAAAACTAAAAGTTTGCTCGTTTCCACTTCTGATAGTGGCTTTGGCCTGAAACGCTAACTATTCTAACATTTCTTTTCCCACAGATGTGGTCTGACCTTCAGAGTACTTCCAGCATTTGCTGTTCCTAATTTTAGATTTACAGCATTTGCAGATTTTTGTTTTGATTTTCAAGCTCTTATCTTTCGTCCATTAGCGGATTCATCCTCTTTGAGTGCAATGGGTTTACAGTACTTAAATGGGATTAGCCTGTTCAGGATCTGTGGATAGTTTTACCAACCAGAGAATGAGGAAATCAGTGGAAGTTTCCTCTGCTCTGTTGGACTAAAATACATTTGTAAAGCATAGCACAGGTATCAGCAGCTGGCACTCTTTTGAGTGAATGGCTGTGTGACAGAACACTGTTCTGAAATGCCAAGTTGTGTGGATCATGGTGGAAGTCAAATTCATGGGTGCGCCTTGGTTTGAATATACAAGTGATTTTACTACACGAGCCACTACACACTATAAGCCACAAGCAATAAACTTGTAACTTTTTTTTGTTGGACACTCTTGAGATCAAACTTCTATCAATTCTGAGATTGCCATTATTGGCAATTTACTGCAAATGGAGCAGAAAGTGCCTAACAGGACTGGTGGGTAAGTCAGTTTGGAAGTGATATGTTTCTTGCACCATCCTTGATTAATTACTGTTGCAGAACACCAGGAATTCCCTTGAACTAAGCTCTGACAGCAACCGAGCTAGATAATGGGAGGTTCTCACAAGAGAGTATGCTAGATTTTCCTGGGCAGCGTTCAAAATTAGCAACAAAATTCCAGACAATGGCTTGAGGGAATATAGAGAGTCTGGTGAAAACAGTAACATTGGCATCCCTCAAATTCAAGGTCAAAACACATTAAAGATATACCCGCGATAGATTATTAATAAACCTCTTTCATTCAGCATATTTTACAATAAGGAATTGATCATTATTTTGTTTTACTCTATTCAAAATATATCTGATAAATTGTTTTATTTGAAGCAGCATGCCACGTTATATCTTCCGCACACAATCTGCATCACATGTGTAAACTTGTCATATTTTGTCCATACAATGTTCTGCTTTGGGGAATCTTGTAGAATGTGCAGTTGGATTTGTGAACACAACTCTGTATTGATGCGAGGATACCAAACATATTATTTCCCTCTAAATGGAAAATCAATTTGGCCTTTACTTTGTTCAGCATAAAGAGTAGCACAGCAAATTGTCCTAATTATTAACTGATAAGGTTCTCCAGAAAGCTGATGATACTAAATTATTTTCCTTTAAACCTTTCTGCACTACTCAGTGGCCCATAACTAATACAAACACTTTGGCTTCAATACATTAGTTTTCTCTCTGTAGTTCATTGAAACTAATTATATGGTCTCCCTGCATGGAGCAAGTCAAATGATCAAGTACCCAGCCATTTTCTGTATCCGTACAGTCCAGTTAGACTTTTACTAAGCTAATGTACCGCCCTTGTCTTGGGAAAATAATTCCTTCAATCAATTGGTGTTAAGCAATTTCCCAAAGGTGCCAGAAGCAACGATACTAACCATACACAGTTGTGTTTCAGTTTAAACATGAGTCAAGAGTAATGATAGAGTCAAGAGTGTTTGTCATATGTACTACTTATTAATGACAAAATAATTGCTTCATGAAAACAAATTTCCTTTAGAAGATCCTAACATAACTCATATTCATGATTCAATAAAACTAATTTACATGGGGTGCATAACGTCAGAGAAACTGATCATGGGATATGTTTAAAAGGACACAAAGTGCTGGAGTAACTCAGCAGGGGAGACAGGAACCCTGGAGACCATGGATAGACGACGTTTTGGGTCGGCCCTTCTTCAATTCCCTCAGACACTTCAACCTCAGCTCATTTAGCAGCAATAATCTTTTGTGCAGCATCTGCAGTTCTTTGTTTCTACATGGGATATGCTTCTTCCTTTTAGGGAGACATACCTGTAAATTGTTCCTTGTGTCGACTTGCTTCAGATTGTATGAGTAATATTGAGCAGAAGGTAAAGAATTAATCATTACACATGTCTGTCCTAATTTTACAATTTATTCAGATTTCCTTCAGACCTTATGTCCTACCAAATGATGTCTCAGTTTCATTGGAAAATACCACTCGAGGGATATAATACCAGACAAAATATCCCAGAGGGAAAATAGTCTGTCAAAAAGTCAGTCCACGTAGTAAAAACGGCATGCAATTTGGTGGGGATGTTTACAGCCCAACAGGAATATAACACTTTGATCAAGGCAAAATGTAAGCAGCATCTTTATTTATAAAAGTCAGATGCATAAAGATTAAATTTCAATGTTCATACACAAAGCAGGCTTCATGAGATCAAAGCTGAAATACTAATCTTCAAATTTTAATCCTCAAATCTCTTTCAGCTCCTCTTTCTGCAAATTCAGCCACCTAAAATTGTTGTTTTCATGGATTATTCAACACAGACTATCATGTAAGTGTCTTAATTTTGTTGTTGCATCAATTAGAATTTTTATCTGAAGATCTTAAGCAGCAAAAAAAAAATCACAGTAAACTGCGTAGTTTATTTAGGAGTATGTACTTTTGATGTAAATCACGGTTCAATTTTATATGGCCAAAGATTTGAGATTCTGTATACCTACCAGGTTATCTCACTACATTCATTTACTTGCAGTATCTGGGTTGCGAGCAAGTTTAAATTATTACAGCCATGTTTCTAACAATATTTCTGCTACAAGATTAATCACGTTCATAAGTAAAACGCGATGTGTACGAGAATATACTAAAATCAATATTGCTGAGACCAAAAGAACAATAAATCAAGAGCAGGAAGAGGCAACTTGGCCGCTGTAGTCCGGACTGTCATTTAACAGTCACAGCTAATCTGTCAGCCATCCTTTCCTCTTCTTTGCCATTTCCCCACAGCTCTCAATTCCCCGATCATTCAAAGATGTATCTGTGTTTTCTTTTGATACCCCCCAGTGACCTCCTGTAGACAATTCCACAGATTCACCACCATTTGTAAGACGACAAAAAGAGGGTTATAATTTAAGTGTGACGTGATTCAAGGCTAAATGGCTACATGTAACTTTTTCCATGATTACAAGATTATGCAAATGTGTGAATGCAGCAATTTGTCAGCAAACCAAGCACATGTGATTTAAAATACAGACCTACTCACCTTGGGGCTTTTAGGATTTCGTGCAGTTTGAATTAAAAAATCTTCACCCATTCTTTCCCTATAATTGAGAACATCATTAGTCACAGCAAGAAACTTGAACTGCAATATAAATGTCAATTTCAAAAATACTCTACAACCTGTGTCACTGACATTCAGGAATAAATGTTGAGTGTTGAGCTGAGTGACAGTGGAGAATTATTCAAAGAAAACTTACTTCAATATTTTTTCCCAGGGCTCACTCTCATAAAACGCATGGCTCCAGCCCATTTTCATAGTTCCCACTATTACGTTCTGTTTAAATACATCTGTCCCTAATTTTCGGTACATTTCCTCACAATCGTCCAATGGAATCTGGAAAAACCCCAACATGAATGCTAGTATGGCACCTGCAAATGAAAATCACAAATCAGCTTAACTAAACCACATGTATCCAATAGCACAATCACAGATTTTGACCGAATAAAAGTTAAATCTAGAAAACAAATTGACCCGTGCAAGGTAGGTCATCATCATCGTTGAAAACATCAACGGGTATGGTGCCTTACAGTACTATGTACCATAGTGATCGCAGCTTCTACTGAAGTGTGGATAGCCGTTGGCTCGCTAGGAGCTCATCCCCTCATTGACAGATCTTGTTTCGGGTCCTGCTGGGGGTCCACAGTCCCCTCCTCTTCTCACTTACCAAGTGGGGGAGACAGCTTAGTCGCCGATTATCCGACCTAGGAGCAGGTAGCATGGGATTACATGGTACCCGGGGTGGGGGAAACTCCTCCTCGAGCTGACCTGTAAGTGTGTATATACATACATATGCATAATACACATATGGATGCATAATATACTCGTTTGTGTGAGTGCGTTCGTGTGTGCATCCACTGCCTTCTGTGGTAGAGAATTTCACAGATTCATAACTCTCCAGGTGAAAAAGTTTTTCCTCATCTCAGTCCTAAATGGCCTACCCCTTATTTTCTAACTTTGAGGACTCCCCCAACATAGGGAACATTTTTTCTGCATCTACCCTGTCCAATCCTCTAAGAATGTATATGTTTCTAAAAAGATCCTCTCACATCCCTCTAAATAGCAGCGAATACAAGCCCAGTCGACCCATTCTTTCATCATACGTCAGTCCCACCATCCAGGGAATTAACCTGGTGAACCTATGCTGCACTCATTCAATTAGGAGACCAAAATTGCACACAATACTCCAGGTGCAGTCTCACCAGGGCCCTGTACAACTGCAGTAGGACCTCCTTGCTCCTAAACTCAAATCCTAACGCAATGAAGGCCAATATGCCATTGGCTTTCTTCACTGTCTGCTGTACCTGCATGATTACTTTCAGTGACGGAAAACAGACTGGAAATTCCTTGCATCCAAGCATATTCTTGAATATGATACTAACAGTCATTGTGGTCATGGGCTCACTGCTTGGCCATTCAATAGCACTATTCTCCTCTGCATGCTGTGGACACTGGGCTAGAGATTCAACTGGAAAGGAGGCAAATAAATCAGAGCAAAGGTTGGTATGATGGCCGGGGGAGGTAGGGGGTAAGGGGAGTGTGGGAGATCCACAACCACTGCTTCGGTAGAGTAGGCACGGGTTGAATCCTGTGGGGATCGCTTAGTCATAAGATATTACTATTTAAATTCAAGATTTTGCATATACACCATTCGTCTGTGAAGGTGCGAGTCTCAGAAACATGGTGTGAAGCATTAACTGTGGTTTTTGTATCAAGTGACATTATTAAGCCAAAGATTTTTTTTTTAATTGGAAACTTGTTAATGGATATGGAACAATGACTGGCAAATAGAGCGGAGGTAGTTGAACATGAAGAGGCAGCTGAGGAATCATTTTAGACAAAATAATTGGGAAGAACAATGATACAATTGAATACAAAAAAAAGAGTGATTTTTCACACAGAAGAGACAGGAAACATATTCTGTGAGTGGTGCTGTAATAACTCATGAAACTGAAAGAAACTCAAGAGTCTGTGGAGAATGCTAAGCATATTTAACATCAATGATCCATAATGAACAATGGAATAATGGAATAATGGAATACATAGAAAAGAATAATAGGATTGAGCAGATTCAGCATGGATTTACAAAAATAAATAGTGTTTCATTAATCTTTCAGATTGTGATTCACTGAATAGAATGGAGAAATCAGTGGATGTGATGTTTTTAAATTTTCAGAAGGATTTTAATAAGGTCACTTACAAGAAGTTTGTCCATAGGTTAGAACAAATAGAAACCAACATAGAGAATGGATAGAGAACTGCTTATCTGATAGATAAACCTTGCCTGAGCTGCAGACTCCGGTGGGAAGCGGCTGTTTTGGAGGTCCAAGCCGCTGAGGTTGGCCTCCAGTCCCGACGTCGGTGAGCCAACATCCCAGCGAGCGGGCCTGAGCGGCGGGCTGCCCGTAGCGGCGACTGCGGGGGGGGGGGGCTCTGGAGGCCCCAACCACGGGTGAACATCGAGGAAGAGACCGACTTTGGTGCCTTCCCTCACAGTGGGAAACTTTTGATTCTGCTGTGTGGGGATGTTTTATGTTTAAATCTATTGTGTGTTGTGTTTTTTATTTTAGTGTTTGGCTGTATGGTGATCACATTTCACTGTGCCATCTGGCACATGTGACAAATAAATGTACCTTGTACCTTGTATCTTGGAACAGGAAAGATGTTGGTACCTGTCCTGCCATGACAGGCCCTACTGCTTAAGACTCTCTTATCTTCATCAAGCCCCCAGCCTAGCACTTCAACATCTGCAGATGAACTGCAACAAGAAAGTCATGTCGAAACTCTTGTACATCTCAAAAGTAGCTCTTGTCAGACCTCTTCAGTCTCACTATCAACCTACTGCAGCCAAAAAGAGTCTATCTCTCATGACTGATTTGAACTTGGCCACAATTTGGACCTGCAAAGAGACTCTTTAGTTCTCGACCAAGTAGAACCACATCCGAGGAGAATAACCAGGAGATCAAGAGGCTAATTAAATGCAAACAGCGGACATTTATGGATTGGACAATCCACCATTCCTCCAAATCAGCTGTATAGGCACATGAAGGCAGGGGTCCAGCGGAAACTAACAATCTGCAGAACGCACAGTGATGAAGAGAGTGCAAGGGACTATGCAGCCCACTGGCAATCATGATATGTGCAGGTACTTCTGCACTGTAAAAACATCTATAGCCCAAACACCAAAGGCCTTATTCCAAGGATCACAGAACTGTGGTGCTCAGAGTTATAGAGAGAGACATCACTAGAAGGAAAGTTTCAAAATATCCTCCTTCACTAACAGTTTGTCCCAGATACAAATTCCATTATTCCACCAGACAGAACCAATTTAGATCTAACCTTGATGCTGCTCCTGTCAGGCAAGGAATCGAAAATACCATATTTTGTGAGCGCAACTTCACTCTTTCTCCTCGGGGCAAATCAGCCAACCCAGGGACTAGTCCAGTGAATCTTAGTTGCGCACTATCTGTGGCAAATGTACTTATTTTTGCAGACAAAATGCTGGAGTAACTCAGCGGGACAGGCAACATCTCTGGATAGAAGGAATGTTTCAGGTTTGAGGCCCTTTTTTACTCACCCATTCCTTCCATCCAGTGATACTGCCTGAAGTGCTGAGTTACTCCAGCATTTTGTGTCTATCTTCAGTTTAAACTAGCATCTGCAGTTCCTTCCCACTTATTTTGGGGTATGAAGACCAAATATATATGCAATATTCTGGGTCCATTCTCACAAAGATCCTACATAATTGCAGCAGAACATCTTTATTCTGTACTCAAGTTATCTTTAATAAAGGCTAACATTCCGTCTATAATCTTATTATTTGCTGTACTGCATGTTAACTTTCAGTGCACAATAGTTCACTGCTTCTCTTTCCACAAATGCTGCTTGATCTGCTGGGTGACTCCAGTATTTTCTCTTTTTACGTTAGTATACAAGCCAATTCATGCTGAAGCGCTCAAATCATTCATGATCTAGTGGAAAGGACAAGCATACCTATGGGACCAATATCCTGATTCAATGATTAGAACACATCTTCAGCACATTGAAGAAAGGTACAATTAAATAGTAAAAGGGGGATTAAGCAGTGTGGATAAAATTAAAATCAGGCTAGATGTCTGGAAATTCATCGAGTTATCAAGGAATTCATCAGGATGGAAAGATCAGAACAAAAGAAAAAGCCTGGATTTATCAACTGTGTACTTTTTTTCTGGTCAGGCCAGGTAAATTGGGCAGATTATCCCTGACTGCAATTATCCTGTGGGTAAAGAATGGGAAATATGGTTCTAATACAATGTAACAAAAACTGAGGGAAGCATTGACCCAGTAATTATAGATCAACTTGCATAATACAGTGGATTCACAACCACGGGACATGCAAAGTGTTCCAAATTAATAAAATGCTTTTACTTTGAAGAAAATGTGACAACCAATTTGTATCCAAAGTCCCTCAAACAGCAAAATGCAAATGAAATAAAATACTTTTAGCTCATATTAGTTGAGGAATAGAAACATAGAAATTAGGTGCAGGAGTAGGCCATTCGGCCCTTCGAGCCTGCAACGCCATTCAATATGATCATGGCTGATCATCCAACTCAGTATCCCATACCTGCCTTCTCTCCATACCCTCTGATCCCCTTAGCCACAAGGGCAACATCTAACTCCCTCTTAAATATAGCCAATGAACTGGCCTCAACTACCTCAAATAATCATCGGCATAACAACAGGAGAGATATTCTGATGATCTACAAGCTACCGAGCTCACCATTTCCACCAGTACCCAGCAACCCATCACAAGATATGCTCCAAGTTGGATAACTCGTTCTTATCTCGAAAATACCATAACCATAGACCCCAGAGACTTCAGGTTACAGTATCATCCAACAGGTACCATCTTGGGCAATGCAGCAATATCTCAATACTGCACTGAAACATTGGCCAATGTCACTGGACAGGGGAATTACCCCAAAACCTTCTCATAAAACAAATCAAGTCACAGCTGGTATTCCACAGAGTGTCTTTGATGTGTACAAACAATATGACTGCCAGTCAGCACAGGGTCAGGATAACAGATTTGCAAGCTTGTGACAGATGCAAGTTCACCTAGACTTCAAAAACAATGTTTGATTCTTGTCCTACGAGTAATGGCGATAAGGATACTTGTCCTACGAGTAATAGTGATAAGGATATTTAAAGTTAATTGAGTATTTGAAATTTATCTAACTGAATCAAGAAATGTTAACAGTGGCCGTCCACCGAGATGCTTTCTCATATTCTGCTGGTTATCACATTTGTAAATTATATAACAGCATTATTACATTTCTTAATGGCACCAATTTGTGGTTTAAAAAATGGTTACATTGCAGAATATTATGAAAATGCAAGCTAACATGGATAAATATGGAGTTGTGCAAATGGAGAAAGAAGTTGTAAACATGTGTCAAATTTTGAACGGTCACCTCTTTCGCTATTTTGTCGCTGCCCTGAACTAGCGATAAAGAATGAAGCTCTCACCTGTCGGACAACTGAATGGGTATAATTGTCAACCATGGTCTTGCCAGTTATTAACAGTTTCAAATGCATCCAGTTGGCATTTTTACCAATTGAGATATTGGAGAAGGATTTTATTGATAGAAAGAGAAGATTCTAAGCGTTATTCCTTTATCCTTAAAGTTATTCCCTTATCTAAATGTTTTTCCCTTATCATGTATCTATAGTAAACGTTATTCCCTTATCATGTATCTACACACTGTAAATGGATCGATTGTAATCATGTATTGCCTTTCTGCCAACTGGTTAGCACACAACAAAAGCTTTTCACTGTACCTCGGTACATGTGACAATAAACTAAACTGAACTGCTCAGCACGAGGGGTAAATGCAGAATTATATTTGCCCCCAAACTGTCACGTGTGCAATATAGAACACTGAACAGTATAGCACAGGAAACAGGCCCTTCAGCCCACAATGTCCGGGCTATACATATTACCAAGTTAAACTAATCTCCTCTGCCTTCATGCAATCCAGATCCTTCTATTCCCTGCATATCAATGTGCCTATCTAAAAGCCTCAAATGCCACTATCATGTCTGCCTCAACCACCACCCCTAGCAGCATGTTCCAGGCCCCTACCACTGTGTAAAAATCGTGGGGGAACAAGCTGGAAAATAGAGGTAAGGACTGGATAAAACCTGGCAACTGATAGGTGAAAGATTGGTAGATGTGGAAAGTAAGAAAAATATTATCAATTTTCATCTCAATAAATTAGTTTCCACAGTGCAATTACTTTGTCGATTGTCAGGTCAGTACTATACGTGACGTACTAGTGTACAGCCTGTCTATCACTTATTTTCTAATTTCACTCATTCGTAGCATAAAACTATTCCTTTATAATTATAGAAACAACAAAATGCAATGCTGGTTTATACCAAAGATACCAAGGAGAAGGATATTGAACTCTCTGAGGTAACGGAAAAAAGTAGAGTAGCTATGGAAACTATGAGATTCAAAAAGGAGGAAGTACTGACACTTTTGAAAAATATAAAAGTGGATAAGTCTCCAGGTCCTGACAGGATATTCCCATGGACATTGAGGGAAGTTAGTGTAGAAATAGCAGGAGCTAATACAGAAATATTTCAAATGTCATTAGAAACGGGAATAGTGCCGGAGGATTGGCGGACTGCGCATGTTTAAAAAGGGTTCAAAGAATAAACCTAGCAATTATAGACCTGTTAGTTTGGCGTCAGTGGTGGGCAAATTAATGGAAAGTATACTTAGAGATAATATATATAAGCATCTGGATAAACAGGGTCTGATCAGGAACAGTCAACATGGATTTGTGCCTGGAAGGTCATGTTTGACAAACCTTCTTGAATTTTTTGAAGAGGTTACTAGGGAAATTGATAAGGGTAAAGCAGTGGATGTTGTCTATATGGATTTCAGTAAGGCCTTTGACAAGGTTCCCCATGGAAGGTTGGTTAAGAAGGTTCAATCTTTGGGTGTTAATGGCAGAGTAGCAAGATGGATTCAACAGTGGCTGAATGGGAGATGTCAGAGAGTAATGGTGGATGGCTGTTTGTCAGGTTGGAAGCCGGTGACCAGTGGGGTGCCTCAGGGATCTGTGTTGTGTCCACTGTTGTTTGTCATGTACATCAATGATCTGGATGATGGGGTGGAAAATTGGATAAGTAAGTATGCAGATGATACTAAGATAGGTGGTATTGTGGATAATGAAGTAGATTTTCAAAGTTGTTGCCTGGGTTCCAGCAACTAAGGTACAGAGAAAGGTTGAACAAGTTAGGTCTTTATTCTTTGGAGCGCAGAAGGTTAAGGGAGGACTTGATTGAGGTCTTTAAAATGATGAAAGGGATAGACAGAGTTGACGTGGATAAGCTTTTCCCATTGAGGGTAGGGAAGATTCAAACAAGAAGGCATGACATGAGAATTAAGGGACAGAAGTTTAGGGGTAACATGAGGGGGGGAACTTCTTTACTCAGAGAGTGGTGGCTGTGTGGAATGATCTTCCAGCAGAAGTGGTGGAGGCAGGATCGATTTTAACATTTAAAAGTAAAGTGGATATGTATATGGACAGGAAGGGAATGGAGGGGTATGGTCTGAGTGCAGGTAGATGGGACTAGGGAAAAATAAATGGTCGGCATGGACTGGAAGGGCCGAGAGGGTCTGTTTCCGTGCTGTCATTGTTTTATGGTTATAGACTCAAAGTGCTGGAGTAGCTCAGCGAGTCAGGCAGCATTTCCGGAGAAAGGATAGGCGAAGTTTCAGGTCGAGACCCTTCTTCAGACTGAGAGAAGGGTCCCAACCTGAAAAGTCGTCTGCCCTTTTTCTCCAGAGATACTGCCTGACGAGCTGAGTTACTCCCAACACTTTGTGTCTATCCCTTACAATTGTGCTGGACAAGTATGAACTGTTAACAACCAGTGCCCTCTGCTGGTTAGCATGAAGGTTACACAATGCTCTATTCTTGTTAAAATGCATCTCATCCAGAGGCAAGAAAGGAGTTATAAAGTTTATCACTGTACATGTAAAAATCAATTCTTCAAATCTGACAATATGAAATGCTCGAAAGTTAGAATTTATTAGAGAAAGAACTTGGTTTAAAATTAACCGGTTTTATTTTAACCCAACCAACAAGCTTAATATGCCATAGTTTGTCTTCAAAAGAGCTTAAGTTATCATCCAAATTCTTAAGGCAATAAAAGTGCTCTAATGGCAGGTGCAGTTCAAAACTAAGTGTGCATCAATGTTGAGGATAAAAAGACTACAATGATATCATCAACCTCATCCCTCGTCAGTCATTGTGAAAAGGATATTACCTAATGTATTAAATTATAATTGAAAGGGTGCTGGAATGTATCACCTCAACACACCCCAAGTTTTGGAATCGGGACTTTAGAGATACAACGCAAAAACAGGCCCTTCGGCCCAACAAGTCCGCACTGACCATCGATCACCCCGATCACCCCATAACCTACACATCTGTATGTCTTTGGAGAGTGGGAGGAAGCTAAGAAAACCCACCTAGTCACAGGGAGAATGGACAAACTCTGTAGAGACAGTCACCATAATCAGGATCGCACCCGCTTCTCTGGTGCTGTAAGATAGCAGGTCCACCACTGCGCACTGTATCAATACTCTTAGGGATGGCAAAACTTCTTCAAACCATGAAGAATAAATGGCATAACATTATCACCAGACCAACAATTACAAGTCCAAATTGTTCAAAACCAAATTTAGGATCAATATCAGTAATTTTTACTCCACAAAGAAAAGTCAATAGAATGTTGTTTTAGGCGCAATGGCGGAAGTAAATTCCGTGAAACCAAAATCATACAAGGAACAGTTTTATAACTTTATGACCTTCTGGAGGAAAAACATCAAGTCCTATTAGCTCTACTGGAACAATGGACTGAACAGATGAACACCCACTCAAGATTCTATTCTCACACCGCACGTGCAACTTACCTGTGCTAACCCCACAGATGTAGTCAAAGAGTTGATAGACTTGCTTTCCTGTCAATTCTTCAAGTTTACGGAGGGTCTGAAGAGCAATTAGTCCCCTATAACAAATAAAACATCCCGTCAAAGAATCATGTACAAGTTCATGAATTTTACATAAAAACAAAAACTAATCAAACTTCTAAATTAGGCAGTGCTCTGACTGATTGCTAAAATCAAAATTATATTTTATTTATTGGAACTAAACACTGATTTAATAGAACATACAACGTAGAAACAGGCCATTCAGCCCACAATGCAAGTGCTGAACATGATGCCATTAAACTATCCTCCTCTGCCTGCACGTGATTCACATCCATCCATTCCCTGCATATCCATTTGCCCATCTACATTTAAAAAACCACAATTGTATTTGCCTCCACCATCGCCCCAGCAGCGTGTTTCATGCACCCACCATTCTCCATGTAAAAACTCGCCATTTACTTCTCCATTAAACTTTGTCCCTCTCATCTTAAAGCTGTGCCCTCTAGTAATTGATATTTCCAATCTGGGAAACGACTGTTGATCCAATCTATGGACAGGTACTTGGATAGGAAAGGTTTAGAGGGATATGAGCCAAATGCAGGCAGGTGGGACTAGTGTAGATGGGACATCTTGTTCACAGTTGGGCCGAAGGGCCTGTTTCTGTGCCGTATGATTCTATGATGTTAAGTTGGATGTTCTCATGCACCCGAGGCCTCACTCTTGATGGAGATTGTGGTTTATCTAATTCTGCCCAAAGAATGTCAGCAACTTATGCAGTGTCTCCACTATTCGGAACACACTTTAAGGTGCACTTAAAGTGGAAGATGTGCGGATTTTTGTTCAGATGTTAATCTGGTGGTAATCTTGGTTCCGGATGGAAAAATATGTTTGAATATTGTCAAACAAGGTCCTATCCAGGCAAGTGGAGAATATTCAACTATATTTCCAACGTGCCTTGAGGGTGGAGAACCTAAAAATCAGCCACTGACATCTTGCTTAACTTATAATCTGTTTTGGTAACCATAACGTTCAGATAGATGATGCAATTACCGGTAAGTTAAACGTGTAGGTTTCAGCAATAGTAATGTTATTAAATAACATTATTCTGGCCAAGATAAATCTTAAAATTCATTTTCTTGTTTAGAGAGAGTACAGAGGAGATTTACTAGAATGTTGCCTGGGTTCCAGCAATTAAGTTACAGAGAAAGGTTGAACAAGTTAGGTCTTTATTCTTTGGAGCGCAGAAGGTTAAGGGGGGACTTGATTGAGGTCTTTAAAATGATGAAAGCGATAGACAGAGTTGACGTGGATAAGCTTTTCCCATTGAGGGTAGGAAAGATTCAAACAAGAGGGCATGACATGAGAATTAAGGGACAGAAGTTTAGGGGTAACATGAGGGGGAACTTCTTTACTCAGAGAGTGGTGGCTGTGTGGAATGATCTTCCTGCAGAAGTGGTGGAGGCAGGATCGATTTTAACATTTAAAAGTAAAGTGGATAGGTATATGGACGGGAAGGGAATGGAGGGGTATGGTCTGAGTGCAGGTAGATGGGACTAGGGGAAAATAAATGGTCGGCACGGACTGGAAGGGCTGAGAAGGCCTGTTTCCGCGCTGTAATTGTTATATGGTTATATGGTTATAGGTCTACTTGCAAGTAACAAACTTTCAACCGTTATGTATTTATGGATTCATTTTTTGTGCTTCAAACACAAGCACCAGTAATGTTTTCTGGATAAGAATCTTCTGTCGCTCTCCAATCTCTCATACACTTAGCAGAGAATACAATCTTACTTGAGGTTGAATGAGATTAAGGATATAGAACTGCTAGTTTCAACTAGTACACATCTTGTTTAATAGGATAATATATATACTTTATTGTCGCTTATAGCATGACTATCTCAGTGTGTTTGGACTGTTTGTGATCAGCAGCACTTTGCAATCACGTTCAGTTAAAATCTTACTAGATTTTAAAACTCTGTCCCTCCTCTTGCTTCATAATTAATGATGAAATTACTTGTTTGGAAATGGAAGAGCCAGCAGCAAACAGTTTTTCAGATAAAGCTATCTTCAGGGCTCAGCACGCTGACTAATGACAAGGAATAATTATCTCATCCAAATGTATCAAGCCTCTGTGATTAAGCTTGTGAGTATGCAATTCTTTATCAGCTCCAGTTTAATTACATTCAAAGACAAAACACAGAGAAAAAACATTTTGCAAATAAAAATGTAGCCACAACCACCCCCTCCACCCATCTGCAAATACAGAATGTTTGTGTTTGTGAAATGAAGGGAATATCTGTGCGATTGTTTAAAAATAAACTTTGCTTTGAGTAAAGCTTTTTTTTTAAATTTTAAAATGTTTTTATTAGAAGTAAATACATAATAAAAAACATTTTGTTTGTTGTAGTCATACATTATTAATATTGTTTGTATTATCAATTGTATAATAATTGTACTTCTATATGTAGAAGTATAGATATACTTCTATAGATAGAAAATAATAGAGGGAAAGAAAAGAAACCAAAAAAATTAAAAGAGAATGGAGTAATCAGCTAATTATACATCATTGGGGATATGTCCGTGGATTATAAAATGTAATTCTTCATCTAATCCTTGATTCGGGTTTCAGTCATGTTCTCGTGCCGAACCGGTTTGCCCCTTCAAATATTCAATGAATGGAGAGCATATTCTAGTAAATAGTTTTAGTTTGTCCATTAAGACAAATCTTAATCTTTCCAAATTTAGGGTCTCCGACATTTCCATAGTCCAGATTTTAATTGTGGGGGTTATAGGGCCTTTCCAAAATTTTAATATTAATTTTTTCCAAGTTATTAAACTATAATCGATAAAGTTTCTTTGGTTTGTTGTAAATAATTGATTTTGTTCTAGTATTCCTAATATTATTAATTTTGAATCGGGGTCCAATTGGATATTGACAACTTCCGAAATTATCTTAAACATTTCCTTCCAAAAATTATTAATTTTTATACAACCTACAAATGTGTGCGTTAAGTTAGCCTCTGAGTGCTGACATTTTTCACAAATAGGAGATATACAGGGGAAAATTCTATTTAATTTTGTTTTTGAATAGTGCAATCTATGCAATACTTTAAATTGTATTAAAGAATGTCTAGCATTTAACGAACAGTGATGTATATGTTGTAAGCTTTCGACCCATATTTCTGGCCTAGTTCATTTTCCCATGATTGCCTATATATTTCCTTCATGGGTGCATCATTATCTAATAGAATATTATAAATATAAGATATCAATTTTTCTGTATTAGGGTGTTTATTCAAACATTCATCAATAATTTATGTCTTTCTATTTCTATAGTCCTGTGTATTTGATTTAGCATAGTCTCTAATTTTTAGGTATCTAAAGTAGTCATTTGAGTGAAGTCCATAAATTTGTTGTAGTTCCTGAAATGAGAGGAATGTACCTTTCCTATAGAGATGACTCATCTTTGTATTTCCGTGATTTTTCCATTGTAAAAAACCCTTATCCATCATTGAGGGTTTAAATGTAGCATTGTTTACAATGGGAAGAGGTAGTGATAAATTATCTAATTTTAGTGTCTTTTTTAAATTGTTTCCAAATGCGCATTCCACTGTATACTATGGGGTTTTCACTATAGGTTTTTTTGCTTCATTTAGTAATAGCAAAAAGGATCGACACAATTTCAAAAGGTAAACAGGCTTCCTTTTCCATTTTTAACCAATCTGGTGTTGGTCCAGTTCTTCCAACCAAAAATTCATATTTTTAATGTTAACTGCCCAAAAATAGAGCATAAAATTCAGTAGTGCTAAACCTCCATTTATTTTTGATTTACATAAGTGTGTTTTATTTATTCTGTGGTTCATATAATCCAAGATAAAATTGGTGACTATAGAGTCAATCTTTTTTTTAAAAGTTTTTGGGAGATATATCGGGATTAATTGAAAGAGGTACAATAATTGCGGGAGAAAAATCATTTTTATTGCATTAATTCTATCCAACATTGAGATAGGTAATGTTTTCCAATATAAAATATTCTTATGTAATTTGTTCAATAAAGGCGGAAAGTTAAATTTAAATAAAGTATATGTCTTTGTTACATAAATTCCAAGATATTTAAATTTTTCATTTACTATTTTAAAAGGTAATTGTTGTAATATATGTGGGCTACTTTCCATTATTGGCATGATTTCACTTTTATTCCAATTAATTCTGTATCCCGAAAACGAGCCATATTGAGTTATTAAATTTAATACATTTGGGATACTAACTTCAGGTTTTGTAATGTAAATTAATACATCGTCTGCATACAAGGACATTTTATTCTCAGTATCTTTGATGTTATACCCATATATTTCAGGATGGGACCTCACGCTTTCCGCTAATGGTTCTATTGAGAGTGCAAATAATAGCGGGAATAACGGACATCCTTGTCTACAGCCCCTAGATAAGTTAAATTTAGCCGATAACATTTGATTTGTCGATATTCTAGCTGTTGGGTTAGTATATAAAAGTTTTACCCATGTACTAAACTTCTCGCCCAATTGAAAAATTTTCATAACCAAAAATAAATAGGGCCATTCCACCTGGTCGAAAGCTTTCTCAGCATCTAATGAAATAATTTCTAGATCTTTGTTAGTACTTCTCTTTGAGTATATGATATTGAATAATCGTCTCAGGTTATATGAAGAATAGCGTTTTGGTATAAATCCTGTTTGGTCCGGATGTATTAATTTATTAATCACTGTGCTTAACCTTTGTGCTAGGATTTTAGCTAATATTTTTTGATCAGTATTTAGAAGAGCTATTGCTCTATATGAACCTGGATCATCCAGGTCCTTATCTATTTTTGGTATGTGTTATTATAGATTTATTTAGCGTTTCTGGTAATTTCTGTTGGGTATAGATATCTTCATACAGTGTCTTTAAACGCGGAACAATCAGGTCATAGAATGTTTTATAGAATTCGCAGCCTCTGCCATCGGGTCCCGGGGATTTACCGTTTTTTAGAGATCTGATAGACTCTTCAATTTCTTTTACTTTCTTTTACAGTTAAAAATTATTTTACTGAAATACAATTTATTTCAGCGTCTAATAATTCTCTATCTTTCAAATCTAACCCTTTAAGGTTGCATTTTCGTAGGAATGCTTCTGTTCCTGTCCGGTGATCTATCATTTTAGCAGAGTAAAGGTTTTGATAATATTGCAGAAATCTCTCATTAATATCCTTAGATTGTACTAGTGGTTCTCCTGTTTCGGATTTAATCCTATGAATTGTTTTTTCCCCCCCGTCCAGTTTCCGTAATTGACGACCCAATAATTTTTGTGGTTTATCACCGAATCCAAAATGTAATTGTTTAGTATATTGGTAAAATTTTACAACTTGGTCTGAATATATTTTATTTAATTTATATTTCAATGCTGCAATTTTATTGCGTTTTATCATAACTTTGAGTAAAGCTGATCATTAGCGATGATTGCTTTACACAATTTAAAACTCCACGTTTTGCGTGAACTTATTTAAATTAACGATTTGGAAGAGACTAGGTGGCATGGTTGGTCATTTTGCTGATTATACTAAAATGAATGGTATAGTGGAACACAAAGAAAGTTATCTAGTTACAAAAGAATCTCGATTAACTGGGCCCATGAGCTGAGGAATGGCAGATGGAGTTTAATTCAAATAAATGTGAGCTGTTACATTTTGGTAAGACAATTCAGGACAGCACTTGCATAAAATTGTAGTGCCCTGGGTAGTATGGTAGAATGGAGAGATATTGGGGTGCACCTATATGGCAACACAGATAGACAGGGTGGTGAAGGTGTGTGGCATGCTTGCCTTCATCTGTTAGTGCATTCAGTATAGGGGTTTGGACGTCATGTTACAGCTGCACAAGATGTTGGTAAGGTCACATTTGGAGTGCTATGTACACTTTGGGTCACCCTGCTATAGAATGTCATTAAACAGCAAACAAAAAAATTCCAAAGATGTCGCCAGGTCTAGGAGATAAGAATGTTATCTAGGAGAATTATAAGGTGAGGCTGGGTCTTGAGGCTTGGTCTTTTTTTCCCTGCAGCAGTTGAAGCGTCTATAAAATCACGAGAGGCTCAGATGAGATGAAATCTGAAAGTAGGGAAGACTAAAACCAAAGGGTTTGGGAGAGCATAAATGCACTTGTTAATTTGATAATTCATATTCCAACACAGGAACATTTTTCCAAAATCGTTGATATTTCATTATATTTCAAGGGATATGGGGAGAAAGCAGGCACGGGTTATTGATTGCGGATGATCAGCCATGATCACAGTGAATGGCGGTGCTGGCTCGGAGTGCCGAATGGTCTCCTCCTGCACCTATTTTCTGTTTCAATAATTCACCTGACAGTCAGTACACAAAACGAAGATTTCAAGTCGCGTGACTGAAACTCTTCATTCAACTCATAGCCAATCTAATAACATCCACAATTATCGCCGCTTACTCCCAGTTATAAGATCATAGTTTACTGTGCTTCTCACAGCCAACCAGAAAGTGTAAAGTGATGTTAATTCACAAATTTAATATATTCCTTTTTAAAGCTGTTTGTATACATTAAAAGAAATTAAACGCATCTATTTGTAAAACTTCTCATTAGTAGTTCCTATGTCAAAATGCTACCAAGCTGATTCATTAGCCCAATAAGTGCACAGGGAATAATGCATAGATATGTGTTTATATCAAGCATTCAATGCTAGAAGCAGCTCTGTACATACGAATGATTCCTTACGTTACCAATAAATATTTTAGTGTGTCTCTTTATTTACTGATTCATTACCGATCATGCATTTGTGTCTCATTATTCTTCATCACGTGTAAAATGTCAGAATTTTCCAATCGATGTTGTCAGTTACTTCAGCGGTCATAAAATGATATAATCTGACATACTCAATGATCCAACATACACAAGGAACAACAGGTTGTGTCAGACTAACAAGAATTGACTGTACATGGATAAGAAAGGTTTGGAGGGATATGGGCTGGGCATATGCAAGGGGGACAAGCTAAGTTTGGCAACTTGGTTGGCATGGACATGTTTGACCAGATATTGTTTCTATGTTGTATAGTTCTATGACTTTTGACAGCAAACCCATAATCAATGCGTAATTATATTGAGATTATTCAAGCCCTTTTAATGAAGAACTCTAATTGAGAAACCAGCAAACCACCACGGGGAGCTAGATTTCAATACTGGTGGCAGTAAAAGTACAATGTAGAAAGAAATCCTCTTTCGACTGTTGTATACACACCCTGACAAAACACTAAGAATTAAAATAATTTTGCTTTAGGAATCATTCAGGCAACAATTAAGCGCTAACAAAAAAGATGCGTACAACAAACACGAAAGTGGTGTTGCCGGAAAATGAACTCTCTGGTCAATAATTTGGTTAGTTGTATGTCATTTGGTGAAGGTAGAGGAGAGTTACTTTGACGTAATGTTAAATGCTCCAATTAAAAATCAGTCAATTCATTACCTTGTTCCTCCTCCATCAATAGCCAAGATTCTTATACCGCGGCCTTTAATAGGATTGGAATATCCAATTAAAGCCAGCGTCTCTCTGACTGCACTCTGAAGAGTTTCATCATTTGCCTGCCTCAGGCGTAACAAGCAAGGAATTAGCTTCTCCTGTTTGAAACAAGACATCATTTTAAAAACATTTAAAATAGTCTTCACGGGAATTATAATGTATGTTTAATGGAATAAAAGTTATTTTCAGCGTGCTTTTAGACAAAATATTACATGAAATTTTGATTAAAATATTAAATGGAAAGACAGCAATGCTATTTTATGCAAATCCCTGAAGTGAATATTTCAATACTATAATGTATTCTGCAAAATGCAACAGCAGTACCTCATGACAAACACTTTAAGATACGAAAGAGTACAACATTTTTGCTGAAATTACAGACAAATTAGTTCCTTAATTTTTGACTGTGGCCCTATTTTAAATATGTCAATAAAAGTCGGCACAGTGATGCAACAGCAAAGTTTCTGCCTTTTCAGCATCAAAGACCCGGGTTCGATCCAGACTACGGGTGCTGTTTGTACGGAGCTTGTACACTTTCCCTATGATTGCATGGGTTTAGTCCGGTTATTTCTGTTTTCGCCCACAGTCCAAAGAAATGCAGGTTTGTAGGTTAATTGGCTTCGGGAAAATAAAATTATCCCTAGTATGTAGGATAGTGCTCGTGTACGAGGTGATCGGTGGTTGGCGCAGATTTGGTGGGCCGAATGTACCGTTTCCACGCTTTCTCTAAAGTCAATACTCAAACTCCCACATCTCGTTTAAATTCTACCTTCACATTTCTCTTGCTCCAGATGGGAAGCTAGCAAAAAATATTTACATCAGGCAATAAATCATCTAATTTGAAAACTGTGCATTAACATCAGAACTCGAAGGCTCAGTCCATTCATTCAAGATCAATAAAACTACCCATCTCAGTTACAAGTTTGTACAGCATACAGCAATTACAATACTGATTAATTAACCTTTTCCCCTCATACCCATAACTACCAGCAAACTCAAGTCAGCTTAATTTCCAAGGTGCAAAGACCTTGGAAAAATAAATTGAATCATAAATTGTAAAGCATAGAAACAGATCCTTCAGATCACCAAGTCAACACTGACCATAAAGCACCATTACATTGATCCCATTTCATTCTCTCCTCATACCTATCAAAACTAGATTCCATGACTTACCTATGGAATTGGGGCAATTTACACTGGTCACGTAACCTATCAATCTGCACTGTGGGATCTAGGATGAAGTCAGAGCATATGGTCACAGGAAGAACATGTAAACTCCACACAGATAGTACTGTTGGTCAGGATTGAACACGGGTCGCTGGAGCTGCGATACAGCAGCTCTGTTGGCAGCATGACTGCGACTCCCAAAATTGCTAGGTTTATTGAATTTAATTTCCCCAACCTGCCTGGGTGAGTTTTGAACTGACCTCTAGAGTATGAGTCACTAGGCTGCTCCACCACGCCACTCTAGTTTATTCTACCATACCTACAATAACACCAGCCCATTTAATTTGTGTGAGAATGCAGCATATCCAGGGTGTATTATGGTGCAGAAGAGACAGGGAAGAACCCATTGTGCAAAACGCATCTCCTATGCTTCTCGTCTCATTTCATCACCCCATATTATTCAGACCACAACCACAACAGTGTCAGAACGTACAGCCAAAGGGATTTGGTACTGAACATTATGTAGCTCAAATGTTTTAAGGCTCAGTTCTGGAATGTCAAAATCCATAATGTTGTATCATTGGGCATTTTCCGTTTAATTGAGCAAAAATCCCATAACCATGCACTGAGCAGAATTGTAACAACAATTATAAATCAAGGAATGCACACTGTTAAGAATGATATATTCTATCAGGAAAAATCCTACTTCAGGTAATCCGAGGAATTACCCTTATATTATCTGTATCCTCACCTTCACAACGCCATTCTAGTTTTAAATAACATCTCATCATAAACATGATACCCAATGCGGAAACCTACATTTAGACCTGCGTGTCATTTTATATCTAACCACCAAGTGGCACTGTGGAGCAATAGGTAAAACTATTGCAGAGCTGACAAATCCCAAGCAGTCAATGAGTTTGGAGCGGTAACTATGGAGAGGGTATACTCTGACGATCACGCAAATTCTACAGATTGGAAAATTGCTCCTGTGGATTGCAGGGTAGCAAATATTAACCCACTATTTTAAAAAAAAGAACAAAACAACCAGTCGAGAGTCAGTAGCATAGAAAAAGCAGAAATTTATGATGAAAGATTTTGAAATAGAGAAAATAATAATCGGATAGAACGGAGTCAGCATGGCTTTATGAAAGAAAAATGATGGTCGACTCATTTGCTGAATTGTCTGAGGATGTGACTGGTAGTATAGATAATCGGGAACCAGTTCTTGTGATGTATTTTGATTTTCGGACGGTCCCACAGATAAGGTTAGAGCATGTACATCTATGGACGTCACCAAAATGCTGTGATATTTGAACCCGAGAGATCTTCAGTTAAACTATAATTAAATTATATACATTTTGTTTTCTCTCTCAAATAATCTATTCCTCCATAGCCAAATATCCAACCTATCATGTGCATGTGCGGATGCTGGTTTAAACCGAAGATAGGCACAGAAAGCTGGAGTAACTTAGTAGGACAGGCAGCATCTCTGGAGAGAAGGAATGGGTGACGTTTCGGGTCGAGACCCTTCTTCAGTCTGAAGAAAGGTCTCCACCCAAAACTTCACCCATCCAACCTGTCATTTTCAACTCAGCCTTTCAAGTAGCACAATTTTAATTTCAATCTAATTGATTTTTTCATTCCAATGACCAAGTTGTTTTTATACTTTATGCCTGTCAGCAAGTCCTGCACTGCAACGCAAATACACAGAAATTAGCACCAGCTACTCACCTGTACTACCCTGAGCCACCACTAGTTTTAGTTTTTTAGCGCGGAAACAGGTCCTTTGGTCCATCATGTCTGCGCCGACCAGCGATCCCCGCACAGTATCTATCTTTCACACGCTAGGGACAATTTATAATTATACCAAGCCAATTAACCTACAAACCCATACCTTTCAGGTCGAGATGTCTGAAGAAGGGTCTCGACCCAAAAAGTCACCCATTCCTCTCTCCAGGTTATTCAATGCAACCTATTCTTCATATTTTAATTATTATCAATATTGGTAATGAATTTACATGGGCTAGCCACCACTCATAGTCCCCGAGTTGTCACAGAAAACCTGAAAGGCATTGGAAGCCATGGAACATGGGCTTCCCATGATAGGTGAAGGGGAGGCACTGGCTGGATCTAGCCCATTATACTTGGTCTCGACATCCCAAGTGCAGTGCGAAAGGAAAACAACTTGCAACTATTTTGATTCAAGTTCAAACCTGGACTATTGCACAGTGGAATAGAGCAACAAGGCTGGTGGTGGGGGAATGGCGTAGTAGTCAAAAACCTACTGCACGTTTCAACCGACTCACTGCAAAATAAAATAGGTGCCGCCCTCATTTACCTTGACAGCCACTGCCCTTGTTTCAGGAAATTCTAGAAGGTGGTAATTCAGTTCCTCAACTCGATTGATGCACAGTCTAACATTCGAAGCTCGGCGTAGTGCTTGCGCCAAGGCTCTTGTCCTGTTATCCACACTAAACTTAGCAATGATCTAGACAAAATAAAATGTAGCACCATTAGACAAGAAAAACATTCACATCATGTCACATTCATTCTTTTAATCTTGAATAGCCCCAGCTTATAATCACTGAAGAATCCTATTAAGAAAAAATAGTAAACCATATAATGGAAACTAACCAAGATAGCCAAAAATAATTTAACTAAAGTCTTAACATAAAATGTGTGAATTCAAGACCATTCTGGAAACGATAAGCAATATACTGTCCCATCTCATTGGTAATAGTAGTCACAATTTCAGGAACTCATGGAAAAGAGAGTGAGTATATACATTATGTGGCGTAGCCTTGGCATTGATGTGAGAGTCCTTACTCTTAATCCAAGACAATTATGTTTAAAAAGTTGAAGACAAATTGACCAAATCTGCAAATACATTTGATATTATAACCGATTAAGATATAATCTAGGACCTATTAGCCAAGCCATGCAAGTGGGTAAACAAGTAACAGAAATGTATATATGTTGGGAAAATAAGCAAGAGAGCGAGAGAGCGAGAGAGCGAGAGAGCGAGAGAGCGAGAGAGCGAGAGAGCGAGCGAGCGAGAGAGCGAGCGAGAGAGAGAGCGAGAGAGCGAGAGAGAGAGCGAGAGAGAGAGCGAGAGAGAGAGCGAGAGAGAGAGCGAGAGAGCGAGCGAGAGAGAGAGCGAGAGAGAGAGCGAGAGAGAGAGCGAGAGAGAGAGCGAGAGAGAGAGCGAGAGAGAGAGCGAGAGAGAGAGCGAGAGAGAGAGCGAGAGAGAGAGCGAGAGAGAGAGCGAGAGAGAGAGCGAGAGAGAGAGCGAGAGAGAGAGCGAGAGAGAGAGCGAGAGAGAGAGCGAGAGAGAGAGCGAGAGAGAGAGCGAGAGAGAGAGCGAGAGAGAGAGCGAGAGAGAGAGCGAGAGAGAGAGCGAGAGAGAGAGCGAGAGAGAGAGCGAGAGAGAGAGCGAGAGAGAGAGCGAGAGAGAGAGCGAGAGAGAGAGCGAGAGAGAGAGCGAGAGAGAGAGCGAGAGAGAGAGCGAGAGAGAGAGCGAGAGAGAGAGCGAGAGAGAGAGCGAGAGAGAGAGCGAGAGAGAGAGCGAGAGAGAGAGCGAGAGAGAGAGCGAGAGAGAGAGCGAGAGAGAGAGCGAGAGAGAGAGCGAGAGAGAGAGCGAGAGAGAGAGCGAGAGAGAGAGCGAGAGAGAGAGCGAGAGAGAGAGCGAGAGAGAGAGCGAGAGAGAGAGCGAGAGAGAGAGCGAGAGAGAGAGCGAGAGAGAGAGCGAGAGAGAGAGCGAGAGAGAGAGCGAGAGAGAGAGCGAGAGACGTTGAAAAATGAAGTACAGCAATGATATGTTAAAATGTTTACAATAGAAACTAAAATGTATACAACCAATCCTTTCTTCCATTTTGATGATCAAACTCCGTAAGCTAAATATGAGCTTTTTACTTTTGTTCTGTAGTAGTTACTGGGGTCAAAATAAGTTTTAACAGTATGTAAAATTGGACAACTCAACACGTGCAATTTTGACATGAATTGTTTAGTAGATTCCCTGTGGTCAACAATGTCACACTAAGAATAGAACTTAAGACAGTGAATGGGAAGAGTGATTTAGAAAGCTACCTAGCTCGACCACAGCTCTTTTCCAGCTGTCTCTCCCCTACCACAATCAGTCTGAAGAAGGGTCCCAAACCGAGATGATGCCTATGCACGTCCTCCAGAGATGCTGCCTGACCCCAAGTTACTCCAGCACTGTTCTTTTTTTCTCGCAATGATGAATCCACCTTCAAATGTCTAAACAAAGTACTCTCCTTTAAGTGAATGCCATATAATCGTGGAGAGGAGATATATTCAAGCAGCACAAGCAATGAGGAATTAAAAATGAGGAAATACGAGAATGTTAATCTTAAAACTACAGATTTTTTTCATTTCCTATTCCAGGATTTGGGTATCAATCCTAAAACCAGCAAATGTTGCTCATCCAAAGTTGGCAGATAGCTCCCTTCTTTGAATAGCTGGTGAGGGTATGCCAACAGTGGGGTGGAAGGATGATATATCAGCAACATTTCCAAATCTGGACACCAAATAGTTTGGTGGCGAACCTTCAAGTGATGGTCATCCCGTGCAACTGATATCTTCGTCCTTCTTTCTGGTAGAGGTCCCAGGTTTGGGATGTGTTGTTAGAATATCATAACTGAGTAACTATAGCATATTTTGATGATCAAAGATACATTCACAATGGTATTGCCCCTGAATGTCAAAGTAGGTGTTTAATTATCTCCAGCATCCGTTTTGTTACATGAATATTAATTGGCATCCATCAGCCATGTCTGAGTGTTGTCTAAATAAAGATGCATGCATACATAGTCTGCTTCACTTGCCGAGGTGCTATGAATAGAATTAAATACTGCAAAATCATCAGTGAATGCCCAACTTTTGACTTTCTAATAGGAGATTATCGAAGAAGCAGTTATGAAGAATACAAATGGATAAAGAATCACAAAATGCTGCAGTGACTCAGCGGGACAGGCAGCATCTCTGGAGTGAAGGAATGGGTGACATTTGGGGGTCGAGACCCTTCTTCAGACTGATGTCAGGGGAGGGGGTGGGACAAAGATAGAATGTAGTCGGAGACAGTAAGACAAGTGGGAGAACTGGGAAGGGAAGGGAATGGAGAGCGATGGCAAGGGCTATCTGAAGTTAGAGAAGTCAATGTTCATACCGCTGGGGTGTAAACTACCCAAGCGAAATACGAGGTGCTGTTCCTCCAATTTGCATTGGGCCTCACTCTGACAATGGAGGAGGCCCAGGACAGAAAGATCAGATTGGGAATGGGAGGAGGAGTTGAAGTGCTGAGCCACCGGGAGATCAGGTCGGTTAAGACGGACTGAGTGGAGGTGCTCAGCGAAACGATCGCCAAGCCTGCGCTTGGTCTCGCTGATGTAGAGAAGTTGACACCTGGAACAGCGGATAGAATAGATGAGGTTGGAGGAGGTGCAAGTGAACCTCTGCCTTACCTGGAAAGACTGTTTGGGTCCTTGGATGGAGTCGAGGGAGGAGGTAAAGCGACACGTGTCGCATCTCCTGCAGTTGCAGGGGAAAGTACCTGGGGAGGGGGTGGTTTGGGTGGGAAGGGACGAGTTGACCAGGGAGGTTCGGAGAGAACGGTCTCCGCGGAAAGCATAAAGGGGTGGAGATGGGAAGATGTGGCCAGTAGTGGAATCCCGTAGGAGGCGAAAATGTGGGAGGATTATATGCGACGGCTGATGGGGGTGGAATGTGAGGACAAGGGGGACTGTCCTTGTTACGAATGGGGGAGGGGGAGCGAAAGCGGAGCTGTTGGATATCGAGGAGACCCTAGCATTTGATGAAGTCCCACAAAGGAGATTAATGGGCAAAATTAGGGCACATGGCATTGGGGGTAGATGCTGACATGGATAGAAAATTGGCTGGCAGACAGGATAAAAAGTGTAGGGATTAACGGGTCCCTTTCAGAATGGCAGGCAGTGACCAATGGGGTACCGCAAAGCTCGGTGCTGGGACCGCAGCTATTTACAATATACATCAATGATTTAGATGAAGGGATTCAAAGTAACATTAGCAAATTTGCAGATGACACAAAGCTGGGTGGCAGTGTGAACTGTGAGGAGGATGCTAAGAGAATGCAGGGTGACTTGGACAGGTTGGGTGAGTTGGCAAATGCAGTTTCATGTGGATAAATATGAGGCTATCCACTGGTAGCAAAAACAGGAAGGCAGATTACTATCTAAATGGTGTCAAGTTGGGAAAAGGGGGAGTACAATGGGATCTGGGGGTCCTTGTTCATCAGTCAATGAAAATAAGCATGCAGGTACAGCAGGCAGTGAAGAAAGCGAATGGCATGATGGCCTTTATAACAAGATGAGGAGTATAGCAGCAAAGAGGTCCTTCTGCAGTTGTACAGGGCACAAGTGAGACCGCACCTGGAGTATTGTGTGCAGTTTTGATCCCCTAATTTGAGGAAGGACATTCTTGCTATTGAGGGAGTGCAGCGTAGGTTTACAAGGTTAATTCCTGGGATGGCGGGACTTTCATCTGCTGAGAGAATGGAGCAGCTGGGCTTGTATACTGGAGTGTAGAAGGATGAGGGGATCTTATTGAAACATATGATTATTAAGGGTTTGGACACGATAGAGGCAGGAAACATGTTCCCGATATTGACAGACCGACTCTCCGTAATCTTCTCAGGAAGTAGAGGCGCTGATGAGCTTTCTTAATAATTGCATCTGTGTTCTCGGACCAGGAAAGATCTTCAGAGATGTGCACCCCCAGAAATTTGGGACCCTTTCTTGACCCTTTCAACCATCGACCGTTGATATAAACTGGACTGTGGGTCCCCATCCTACTCCTTCCAAAGTCCACTCATCTACTGTATCCGCTGTTCCAGGTGTCAACTTATCTATATCGGCGAGACCAAGCGCAGGCTCTGCAATCGTTTCGATGAACACCTCCGCTCAGTCTGTCATAACCTACCTGATCTCCCAGTGGCTCAGCACTTTAACTCCCCCTCCCATTCCCAATCTGACCTTTCTGTCCTGGGCCTCCTCCATTGTCAGAGGGAGGCCCACAGCAAATTGGAGGAACAGCACCTCATATTTCGCTTGGGTAGTTTACACCCCAGCGATATGAACATTGACCTCTAACTTCAGATAGCCCTTGCTTTCTCTCTCCATCCCCTCCCCCTTCCCAGTTATCCCACTAGTCTTACTGTCTCCGACTACATTCTATCTTTGTCCTGCCCCCTCCCCTGACATCAGTCTGAAGAAGGGTCTCAACCTGAAACGTCACCCATTCCTTCTCTCCAGAGATGCTGCCTGTCCCGCCGAGTTACTCCAGCATTTTGTGTCTACCTTGGATTTGAATCAGCATCTGCAGTTCCTTCTTACACATGGATAAAGAGTCATATCGTTACTGAGGACTTATCAATCGATCTGGCTCAATTGTCTGGTAGTCTTGGAGATCACTGGAGTTAAATAAACAAGTTACTTTCCTTCAAAAAGTGATTGGACATTGCATGTGCAATAGCATAAACATGTGAACAGTTGGACAGGTTTGTGGATAGAAATGTACCATGAATAGGAAATATTTAGAGGGATGTGGGCCAAACAGGCAAATGGGACTAGATTGAACACCTTGGTCAGCATGGACGTGTTGGGCAGAGGTGCCCATTTCCGTGCTGTATGACTATCTTTACTTTTTAAATAGTCAAATATATGGTTTTGTGTATCAGATACCAGACTTCAAGGTAACTTTAAAAATATACAATATGTCGATAAGTTATGATTCTAGAAATAATTAAAATCTTGTTAGACTAATTATATTTGTTAGAGGTTATTATAAAATGAAGGGCACAAGAAATTAAATTGTATAGATAGAAGGTATAGTTAGAAAGGAAAAAAAATGCTCAATTTGACTGAGAGAAGTAAATTGAACATATCATTAAGCATTAAGTAAATTAAGCATATCAACTTTAGAATGTTACCTTTTCTCGCTGAAGAGCCAAATACTTGACTTTATCATCTGCAGGCTTGGCTTCTTTGTCATCAGCTCGCTCGTCATCTTTCATTGTGCTTTCGCTCTTCAGCTTTTTTTTCTTGATTTCAGCAGCGTCTTTCATTTCAGGCCGCACCTTGGGAACCAAACTACCAAAGCAGGTATCCACAAATGCTTGAACACTATTTGTTGGGTATGAGAGCATGCTAGCAAAACTCTTCTTTGCAGATGCAGTTGAAGACACACCAACTGCAGCAGTGTGTTCGTTGGACAGGTGTAAACCATCGATTCCTTTATCATCTACTTCGTTCATTTTTGATTTAGAAGTTGCTGTCCATATGGGATTCTTCTTGGACCAACCTTTTTGGTCAAACAATGATAATTTATTCTCCTTTGCTGTATCTATTTGCTCCCCACTTCCAAAATAACTGTTGATATGATTTGCCACATAATTGTACGTTTCACCAAAATTCGTTGTGATGCTGCTGACATGGAAGAGATTTGATTTTTCATCTCTCTCTCTATTAATTGCACTATTACCAGATAATTTCTTGTTAGAATTGTCTTCAAGTTCTGAACCAACAGGGGTGTTGGAAACTGAATGAATGGTGTCCTCTGTGGTTTGGTTCAGATCCAAACCATCCTTCACCGTGTTCGACTTAGTAGTGGTTAGTTTCTCTGAGCTTTCATGTGGCACTGCAATCTCAGTTTCCGAATGTTTCACTGAAATACTTAGAGTGGGCTTCAACCGTACAAGTTTCCCAATGAGCTCAGTGTGCGTGGTACTGACAGCTTTTGACACAGAGTCTAAAGTGCTCTTAATGCGCGACATGCAATGCCTGAAGGGTGGTGTTCCCTCTGGAGGGGAGGTATTTTAATGCAAAATGCAGTGGTACAAAATAAATGTCATTTTTCAAGTAATGTTAATTACCAATATGTTCCAGCTCTCTTCTGATCCATTTGCAGTGAGTAAGTTGGACGCTTTCTTGGGTCTTATTACTGGACGGTGGACTAGTTAGAAAGTGGTCCAGAATAATAATGTACTTGCAAAGCAATTCTCATGGGCAGAATCCTCTAAGGTGACGTGTTCATCATAATTTATAAATATAGATGTTTAAAATATCCAACACACCGATTCAGGGGGGCTGCAGTACTTTCCCCGACTCCACTTTGATCCTTTGTTCTGCACATCACCAGGTCTCCCTATGCGTTTCTGAGGAACAAAACAAAAACACCCATGGATTTTTTTTTTTACAAAACAGCAAGGCTGCTCAGAATAGAATACAACAAAGTGCAAAGGAAGAAGGAAGAAGGGTCTCAACCCGAAACGTCGCCTATCTCCTTCGCTCCTACTAATGCTGCTGCACCTGCTGAGTTTCTCCAGCCTTTTGTGTACCCACAACAAAGTGCAAGTTTGCTTTGTTATTGGAAGCTTAAATTATCAAAAAGAGGATTTATCAAATTCTAGAAGACATGGCATTTCAAATATAACCAATCAGTAACAGCAGCAAATTATTTAATAGCTCGTAATATTACAAAATACAGTTCCCCCTTCCCCACAGCATTCCCATCTCTAAAATTGAAGGGGTCCCAGATGAACTACGGCTAAACACAGAGCACTCCCAGTAAATGTTCCTAAACTGTTACACATCGCAAGTGATCCAACCAATTGAGTGATAGCAGGATACCTGACCGCAATAGATATAACAACCAGCCTGATATCAACCCATGTATATTCAAAAGATGAACTATAGGATTACGTACAGCAACACAATCTGACTTAGACTTGTCTGACCTGCACATAAGGCAAACCCAATTCTAGTAGTCAACTGTTCAACACAGTAACAAATTAATCTTTGCTGAATAACTCACAGGTTACCCGATCGTACATTTAGAATAGAATAGTTTCTTTATTGTCATTGTAACATGAACCATGTACAACAAAATTTAAAAATGTCAGCCAGTCAGTGCACCATTCAAACCAGAAAAGCTAATGATACATGCAAGGTAAAATATTAAAAAAGATAAACAACTAAAATAAATATGAAATATAAAAACAGCACGCATAAACACCCAACCCTACATCCTTCTGTCGATTTCACAGTGTACCAACCACAGTCCCTTGGTACCCGCGTTTAACCACCAAGCCATTGATGAGAAATAGCAGGAAATCTGAATCTATATTTTGGACAATTGTATTACCTGAACATGCTTTGCTATCATAAATTAAAAAATCAGTGGACTGCGAAGGTAAAGTTCAATTGGTCAATAAATGGCAAACACTGACATTTCATGAGATTAGTCTTAAATCTACTTCAGTCTTCAATGAAATTGAAACTTGAGGTCATTTCACAATTACACACAGATTTCCAATGTCTCTGATGTTTACAGAAGGGCAAGAAGTGATGTTTGAATATGAATGAAAAGGTCAGACTGTAGATGATCGCAACTATATTATATAATTACAGATTCAGTGAATATTGCAAGTGTGTTGGCGCCGTCTGCGATGGCAGCCTCGCCAACGGTCTGTCTGTCTTTTCGTCATTTTTGTTAATTTTAGTGTGTTTAAAAAAGTATGTGTTAATGTTCTCTGGTTTGTTTTATGTGGGGAGCGGTTGGGTCGAGGGAAAACTTTTTTTTCAATCTCTTACCCTGCCGGAGATGAGATTGTTTTCCGGATCGTATCTCCGGTTGCTCTGTGGTCTAACATCATGGAGCTGGTGACTTTGAGCCCCATCGCGGGGCCGCGGATTTACCATCGGAGCCTGCGATCCCTTGCCTGGGATCAACGCTTCAAGCGCGGCCTGCGGATTCCAACATCGAGGAGCTCGCAGTCTCGGATAGAGACTGACATCGGGAAGCTCCAAAGTCGCATGAGGTCCTAGCCCCAACCTGGGGTCCGATTGCCCGGCGGGGGGGGGGGGGGGAGGGGGAGCTAGGATTCCCCCGATGCAGTAGCTTGATCGTCCCGACGCAGGGGGCCCTACCACCGCCTACGGGAGACAAATCTACCCGTCAACGGAGGCCCCCAACCGTGGGAGAACATAGAAGGGAGGAGATTTAACCTTTTTTTCGCCTCCCATCACAGTGAGAAATGTGGAGTCACTGGGGTGGATGTTTATGTTAAAATGTATTTTGTGTTTTTTGTTGCTTTTTATGGGTATGACTGTATGGCAAATCAAATTCCTTGTATGTTGCAAAACATACTTGGCTAATAAAATATAATTATTATGATTAACGAATGTCAGAAATGGAAATAAATATATTCAAATAGCCATTACAGACACAATTGCAAATTCACTGTGATTGCGAATTAAATAATCCAGGATAATTAACATTTCAAAGGGATAGGCACAATGAAGAAATAATTGATAATAATTCCCTGATAATAAAGGATAGGATAAAGAAACTGGAGATGAAGTACCCAACCTCAGAAAATAAAGTGACGTAAAAGTGACACAATCTAACTCGCCATACTTGTAATGGGTTTTGGCGAGTTTGTATCAAGAATATTAGATATACTGACCTGGTTACCCTACCTAAAAGGCTGGATATACTTGTGAAAGGGATGTGCAGACGTCCTACAATTTCTTGTTGAGGAGAATTTAAGGTGACCTCATTGAAACATAGAAATTCTTATTGTGCTCGACAGGGCAGAGGCAGGGATGTTGTTTCTCCTGGATGGGATGTTTGGTATAATTATGCAATATGGAAACATGCCCTTTGGCCCACTGTGTATCCATGCCCAACACTGATCACTCATTAACACTCAGTTTACATTATCCCACTTTCTCATCCGGATTTGGGGCAATCTTCTATTATACAAAAGCCAATTGACCTACAAACCCGCATCTCTTTCGGATGTGAGAGGAAACTGGAGTACTCGGAGGAAACGCACGGTGCCAGGGAGAATGCGCAAACTCTAAACAGACAGCACCCAAGGTCAGGATCGAGCTGGGATCCCTGGCATTGTGAGACAGCAGCTCTAGAACCAGCAATATCAGTCCTAAAATAAGAGGTTGGCTATTCTCGACTGAGATGGGAAGAAAATTCTTCATCGATTGTTAAGAATCTGAGGAATTCTTCACCTAGGAGTTTGGGGATTCAGTAGCTAAATATCTGGAGGCTGATAGATTTTTTTAACATCAAAGGAATCAAAGGGTTAGTGCATAAAAGTAGTATTGTTGCTAGACATACAAGATCCGATCGTCTTCCTTTCACCAGGGCTCAAAAGATTGAGAAACTGCAAAACTTAATATATTTTAGTTCTCCAACATCATGATCATATCTAAATGATTTGGAAAAAATGTGTGTTTGTGCTATTTCACGCCTCTTAGTACAGTCGAATGCATCGAAGAACACTGCCACCTCTATCCTTATCCTATTGCCTAATTCTGGTTTTATCTATAGCCGTATTGTGAACAGAGATTGAAATGGAAACCCTGCACATGTTACAAATCCAAAATAAAACCAGAAACTGCTGGAAATTATCAACAAGTCATAGTCACACAGCGTGGAAACAGGCCCATCGTCCCAACTTGCCCTGACCAACCAACATGTCCCATCTCACTCGTCCCACCTGCCTGCATTTGGCCCAAATCCTTGTAAAACTATCCTACCCATGTACCTGTCTAAATGCTTCTTAAACATTGCGAAAGTACAAAGTCAGGTAACGCAGGGAGAGAAACGGAGCTAACATTTTGCCAGATCTAGGAATAGATAGAAATTGAACTTATTTCAGTTGTAAAGCAATGGAATGGGTGGAAATCCAAGGGGTTGTCTGTGATAGAACAGAAATGACACAAAAGGCATTTGGTCAGCTGAAACATCGAAATATGGATCAATCTGCCTCAAATATTGTCAGACTGAACTTCCACTGCTACAGAAATCCCTATCACTCCATTAATTTACCTAATAATAATGCTGAACTACATTGAAGTTATACTTTTATTCTGCTAGGACAGCACTTGGCTCATTAAGCGTAATCCTTAACATTCAGGAACAGACAGAAATAAGAAATCAAATTTATACACGTACACCATTTGATAAGGGCAGCATTGTGTGGACAACTGTGTCAAAGGCTGCCAGTTGAGTAGGCTGCAGAGAATAACAATTCTCGCTTTAATTAGGAATGTTTCGATGTTGTTCATGGCAAAATTAATTGCAGACAACCAAGTAAGGTATCAACAGCAGGTGAATGTATGGGGGTCAACAATCTGAATGGGTTTAGGAAGGAAACTGGGTATGGGGATGTAGTTTGCAAGAATTACACAATTTTGCTATCCACACAGTTCTGCCCTTATCAAATGGTGAAAGCATTTTGGGTCGGGTTGGGTCTGAAGAAGGGCCTCAACCCGAAACATCACCCATTCCTTCTCTCCAAAGATGCTGTCTGTCCCGCTGAGTTACTCCAGAAGTTTGTGTCTACCTTCCAAAGGAGGGAGAGACACAGAGTGAAAAATTCAGCGCAGTGGCGTAGCAGTAGAACTGCTGCCTTTGACCTACTGTGTTTCCCCTTGTGTTTTGTTTCAATTATATTTATTGTTTAGTAATTAAACCCAAAAAAAAGAAAATTAGCAACAATGTGGGAGTGTTTCTTCAAAGTATTGAAAGCCAGTGAGCCAACAAGTATGGTTTATCTTGCTGTCAAAGCGGTGCCTGCACAGTGAAAGGTATTGAAAAATAAGCAAAGATACAGTGTGGATGGGGGGGGGGGGAGTGAAATCAACTGAGTTGTCAATTTTCATTTTCTCTCAATTACTCTTTGATTCGCGAGAGCAATGAGCACAAGCAAAACAATTTGTAGAGCACCCATAACCAATACTAATGAAAGGAATAATAAAAGCAGCAATTAACAAACTGATCACTCTTCCTTCACCACCACACTCATTCACTTTACTGAACACGTTCCCGGACTGAACAAGTTCTCCATCAACTCCACTCATTTTCCAAAGTCAAAAGTGTGACAATGGAGACAGACACTCAACCAACGAGTCCCTTTCTCAGATACTAGCAGTGACAGTGACTAGTGGAGTGCCACAAGGCTCAGTGCTGGGACCCCAGTTATTTACAATATATTAAGGATTTAGACAACAGCACGCTGCTGTACGGCAGTGAAACATGGACTACATATGCCAGGCAGGAGAGAAGACTCAACACCTTCCACATGAGAAGCATCCGCCATATTCTGGGCATATTCTAACAAGACAGAGTGTTCAATGCCGAGATATTGTCTCGCGCTGGCCTTCCCAGTATGTACACTCTACTCAGGCAGCGCAGACTGTGGTGGCTGGGCATATTCCAAAAGACATCCTCTATGGAGAGTTGACATCTGGGAGGAGAACCATCTGCCGCCCCCAGCTACGTTACAAGGATGTCTGCAAGAGAGATATGAAGATGCTCGACATCAATGTGGAGTACTGGGAGAGCTTTGCAGCTGACCGCACGAGGTGGAGAGGTACCCTGAACGAACTTCTCAAAACAGGGGAAGAGAAACTGATGAACGCAGCGGCAGACAAGCGGGCACGCAGGAAAGGAGCGCAGCAACTTCAACAAACCAGAGACCTTTGCCACAGAGACTGTCACTCCAGGATTGGTCTCTTCAGCCACAAGCAACGCTGCTCCAGCCGAGGTTTTGGGAGCAAGCAGCCAACAACTAGAATGCATCACCCATAGTGAATGTAAATCTTGATAAGCGCTGTAAGATTGTTCTGCGAAGGTAAAATGGTTTGGCCAGGTGAACTGGATTAAAACATAAAATGCCTGATGACAAAAGTTGCTGACTATGTGGCTGCAGGTTTCAGGAAGTTGTGGTCATGAGAAATACACACTGTCCTGCTGTTGCTGCGTTTCCGCGACTTTGGTATTCCCCGCACCTGTCTGACTGAGATGGCTGGCGACCAGAAAACTGAGGAATATACAAACCACCGCGCCCGAAAGTCTGAGGAATGTACCTGTCTTAGCCCTAGTATTGTTCCACTAAATAACATCTCCCCATGTGTACGTGCCTGTTATCTTGACCATTGCATACGTGTCTGTTGCTTAATTCGGTAATGTGGGAGACATAAACCGTAGCATTAAAAGTATATAAGGCATTACAAATAAAGGCATTGAGCTTGACTCTTTGCTAGGTTGCTGACCAGTGCAAAGACTCCTGCTGAATAAACGTACGTTTTAAACCAACTCAGGTGTCGGGCGATTATTGTCAGAAATAACCGATGTAAGCGAAAACCGAGTTCAACACCCATGGTCAGTCATGATCGAGGGGGGCCTACGAACGAGACCAAATGTAACATCTCCAAGTTTGCGTGTGACACAAAGCTGGGTGGTATGGGCGAGCTACGAGGGGGATGCTATGAGGCTTCAGTGTGACTTGGATAGATTCGATGAGTGCGCAGATGCAGCATAATGTGGATACATGTGAGGTTATCCACTTTGGTGGTAAGAATAAGAAGGCAAATTATTATCTGAATGGTGTCAGATTAGGAAAAGGGGAAGGTGCAACGAGACTTGGGTGTCCTTGTACACTGAAAGTAACACAGACAATGAAGAAAGCAAATGGCATAGAATCATAGAAAATAGGTGCAGGAGTAGGCCATTCGGCCCTTCGACATTCAATATGATCATGGTTGATCATCCAATGCAGTATCCTGTACCTGCTTTCTCTCAATACCCCTTGATCCCTTTAGCCACAAGGGCCACATCTAGCTCCCTCGTTAAATATAGCCAATGAACTGGCCTCACTACCTTCTGTGGCAGAGAATTCCCCCAGAATTCATAGCGAGAGGATTTGAGTATAGCAGCAAGGAGTTCCTACTGCAGTTGTACAGGGCCCTGGTGAGACCACACCTGGAGTATTATGTGCAGTTTTGGTCTCCCAATTTGAGGAAGGACATTCTTGCTACTAAGGGGATTACAGCATAGGTTCACCAGGTTATTTCTCGAG